>JAHLJT010002406.1:33978672-34578672 GCA_031308135.1 Acheta domesticus
TAATCCGGAAAAAAGTTGGCCAATCTCTTCAACAAACACTTTTTCCAGAATTGCGTCTGATCTCACGAAGGGACTAAAATCACAAAATTCAACATTTTACACTTCCCAAAAAATTTCAGATACGATGTTTATTCCCGAAACTTCTCCCCAACGAAATCCTCAGAATAGTCAGTAAACTAAAAAAATAAATATTCATCTGGTTAGATGAATTTCCGGATTGTTTATTAAAAACTTGTGCACCTGCCTTTATACATCCGTTTAACTCACATTTTCAATGCTTCTTTATGTACAGGATATTTCCAGATATTTTCAAAACCGCAAAAATTAAGCCAGTCTTTAAAAAAGGGAACAAAAATGATATTCAAAATTACCGGCCAATTTCTCTTTTGTCAGTTTTCTCAAAAATATTAGAAAGGCTTTTCTACTTACGAATGGAATCATTTTCAGGAAAAACAGAGCGTTTTCAGACTCACAACACGGTTTTAGAAAATCAAAATCTACGGAAACTGCCATTTTTTCTTTTCTCAAAGATGTTGCTTCATCAATAGACCAAAATGAAATACCCATTGGAATATTCTTAGATCTCTCGAAAGCTTTTGACGTTATTGACTATAAGATCTTGCCTCTCAAATACCTTCGTATGGAATTCGTGGTATTGCCCTAGATTGGATAACTTCTTACCTTAAACATCGGACTCAAAGAGTAGAAATACATACTGGCAGGAAAGGACATTACATACTTATATTTCCAATTCTTTGCCAATTGTGCATGGGGTCCCGCAAGGTTCGATCTTAGGTCCTATTCTCTTTCTGTTATATGTAAACGATATGCCCTCGTCTATTAAAAATGGAAGAACGTTCTGTTTGCTGATGACACGAATGTTCTTTGCAAAAAAGAAGCAGTAAATAGTACAATTTCAGAAGTTTCAAATTGGTTTAATAATAACAAATTAATTGTTAACGAAAGAAAAACTGTTTCAATGCATTTTTGCATCTCAAATCGGAAATCGCATGTTCCATTGAAAATGAACAATATGCAATTAGCTGATGTTGAGGCAACAAAATTTTTAGGTCTTTCAATTCAATCAAACCTCAAATGGAATGTACATATAACAGAATTAAACACTAAATTAAGTTCATTATGCTATGCATTCAGAATTCTTTCAAATTCTGTCAGCCTTCATGCAGCTCGTTGCGTTTATTTTGCAAATGTGCATTCCCGCCTGAGATATGGCATAATATTCTGGGGAAGCGCATCCTGTAGTATTCAGACCTTCAGATTGCAAAAGAAAATTATTCGAATAATGAAAAAATGCCTTCCACGTGATTCCTGCAAGCCTCTTTTCATTGAGCTGGGAATCCTACCGTTGCTTGTCTATTTATTTACGAATCTGTAATATTTGTCAGAAATGACCTACTTAACGGAGGGAACATATTTTCATGCAATATTCATATTTATAATTACAACACACGCCGTAGAAATCACGTGCATCAAGTGTCAGTATCAACAGCTCAGTACAAGAAATCAACATACAATACATGTACGTTACTTTACAACGCATTGCCAGATGACATAAAACAATTAAAGTCGGTATACAAATTTAAGTTAAAAGTAAAATCTTTTCTGCTGCAAAACTGTTTCTATACAATTAGAGACTATACTGATCGTGAAAAAGAAAAATAATGTTTAATGTAACAAAACAAAGATATATAATGAATTAGTTTATGTTTGCATTGTATACATTTAAAAAAAATATTTAATACGCCTGTAACAAGTAATGTACTTCAGCTTCCGGGTCAATGACCCCCATCTCGATCAGGTTTTTGTCCAGTTTCCTGATCCATAGAGCAAATGCTGAGATGGCCCCTTGTTTTGCTTCTGGACGTAAATGTAGCTTCACTGTGCGCACGTTTTGTTGAGCACTCCTTTTGCTTGTAGTTCATTTACAGTTGAAATTGATTTTCTATAACTCGGGAAAATACATTTTTCAAATATCTTTATTTTTCTAAAATAATTATTTTCTAAATTAATTTTTTTTAATAAAATTCTGGCCCTCAAGAAAATGTGCGCAGATAAATTTCTTTCCCCACACTCATATACAGTTTTTACTGTTTTTTTGACTAAATAAATAAATAAAAAAAAATAAAACTTTACCATCTACGTTTAATTTCAACAAATGCACATTTCAAGGGTGCTCATTTAATTAAATATAAAATTAATAGAGATGTTATACACATACACCGAAGTTGGTTTCGTTTTGAGTTGCTTATTATTCTAAAAATGTTACTAATTTAAGAAATAAAAGTTTTACATTGTTAACATGATTTCATTTTGTCTAAATTTCATTTTTGATTTCATTTTGGGCTAATTTGGACAGACGGCCTGAACATCATGATCGATGCCCTTGTATC
Organism: Acheta domesticus; assembly: GCA_031308135.1. Classification (NCBI taxonomy): domain Eukaryota; kingdom Metazoa; phylum Arthropoda; class Insecta; order Orthoptera; family Gryllidae; genus Acheta; species Acheta domesticus. The sequence goes on from JAHLJT010002406.1 coordinate 33,981,084, forward strand.
TTCTATTAAAACGCTGGTGATTATACTAATATAATGTGGTAAGATGCTGTTGATATTGAGATTAACTGTTAACTATATATTAGTTTTAATTCGTGAAATAATATTCATAATTGTCACTCGACGTTCTGAGGTTTCCAAATGAATTCTCTGGCCGCTTCGCGGCTCATGAATTTATCGATAAACTCCGAACCTCTCGTGATATTTCCTTTGATAAAAATAATTCGGGATGACATGTGAAGTTATTTGGAAACGATAAGATCTACCTGTGATTTGTGCTTTGATTTTCTCATTAAACATATACATATATTCTTACAACCATTATAATACGAATTGTTAGACATCTTATTCCCAACACGGAACTGGAGAAAACGAGACCGTTAGTCTGAAAGATGACATTCTCCTATCGATACTATTAACAGTTATAATATTATTGGCATTACAAAACTAATTTCTATTGTTAATAGTGGGCATTGGATTAATAGAACACTTGTACAGTAATAACTCGTATTACGACAGTGACCGCCTGGATGGCCGAGGTGGCTAAGACAGTGTACCGACTCGGGTGGTCCGGAGGGTCGCGGGTTCGAGTCCCGCCTTGGGCGTGGTTATTTGTCCTTTGTCTCTCATGTATACGTTCTCGCGAAGGGCCTCGCGTTCTGCTGACCACAGATCAGAGGAGCCCGCAAGTGTGTTGGTATGTAGTGTATGGTCGAATTTACATCCCAGTGGGACGTAAAGGGTAACCCACTGTCTGCTGGATAAAAGTCAAAGAAAGAACGACAGTGATCTATGTTTCGTAAAGTTTGTCTTTAGACAACCAAAGTGGATAAAGCAATGTCACACAGTTGCATCGTTTATTGATGCTTTGTAGTATAATTATGCTTTGTAGTATAATTATTAAATACAGGATTATTATTATTATTATGAGAATTACGTAAATTTCTACAACAATAAAGATTCATAATAAGAACTCTGGTGGTGTTCATTGTAAACTAAACACCATTAAAATTGCGGAATTTCACCGCGATTAAACATAAGAAATATACTGCATTAAATTCCGTTCACAAAAAGACTTGGGAAAAATTGTTTAATGGATTACGTTAAAAAATGAGCATAACTAAAATTGTGAATTGAATGACTGGGAATGCTCTTGTGTTTGCTGCAAAACTGTGTATTTGCGTGCTTTTGTGTTGAACTGATTTGTGAGCAAGTGCTACCGTGGCGTCAGCTTTGTTCTCACCGATGCGTGCGCGGCTTCACGTGCATGCGTATATTCGCGTGCACGCGTTTGTCAGGCGCGTGTAATGGTGCACGTTAAGTACAGGATGAGTCATTTTAGGCTTGAAATGAGGTAGGATTTGCTATCGCTGAGGTTTTCTAAAGGAAAACGGCTTACCCGAACGGTGTTGTCGGAGAGTTAGATCTGTAGAGTAAGTAAAAAACAAGTCAAATATGGAAGCCTTGTTTACTTAATACAAATACGTAAAATTTTGTTGAAAGCGTGGTACGAGTAGAACAATAATTAAGATTTTTATTTTCATTACATCTTTGGAGAATGTTATGTGGAATTCATTAATGTTGGTAAGTCAGTTGGAACCGCGGCCTACCTGTACGTCTCATTCAGAAATTCTTTGCCGTGACATTCAGAAAATCTTTGGATGCAGTAACGATCAAAGACAAGGGTGAGAAGAGAGAGAGCCAATCATGGTTGACTTCGTCATTTTTAAATTGCAAGACACGTTGATCATGTGCCTTAAAATATCGCATTTTCCCTAATAAAGGGCATATTTGATCTGCATAAACGATATCCATTAAGATATTATTCGTTCGCAGAGTAGATCCAGTGTTTAAGATGTGTGTGGTCTTCGGTGGATTCGCGAAAGTTCTTAGTTGTATTCAACAATGCCTCCGTATTACGTATAATTTCAAATCACGTGTCAAAAATAGTCTTATTTCTGACACTCCTTGCCAAAACTTGGATCCGGGATATAAATACGGGGTTGCGGCATAAGTCATAGCAATTTTTTGTTTGTTTTTATGAGAAGACGAGGTGGAAAATGTTAAATATACACATGAAAGGGCACAGTGCATGGACATACAACACCAAAAGTGTCGTTGTCATATTTATTAAAGTATTTTAAAACGACAGTACTGGTTTCATGTTTCAAAGCATTTTAGTATTTACGAGTTCACAGCATTCCAAAAGCATTATATACCCTTTCTAAAGACCCAATTCGGCATATCCTCGATTACTGCACATGCCACGTCTGTCCTCACATTCACAGTTCGCCACGTGCGTTGCTGGTCACTGGTTGCTACGCGTCATCGCAGAAATCCTCGTGATCATCTCGCGACTGTCCGATAAGGAAGGGCAGTATTCCCAAGAACTTCCACCAATTCCCTGTGACATTCTCGAGCTTTTCTCTCATGGAGAACGGCTGTCTTGAAGAACGAACACTGCTCGAAACACGTTACATTCATCTCGCACAGCGGTAGATGGACAACAGATTTCATGTTGCTTCCTGTACTAATAGAGGCTCTCAGAGACCTCTGTGAATGTGAACTCACCTTACTGCGGTATTTCTCTCACGCTACAAATAAAATTGTGCGCTTCAATAACATTACTTTCGAAAAAAATAGTTGCCATGACTTCTACCCAAACCTCATATAAATGTAAAATCTGGCCCCTTTTTTTCAATTTGTTCAAATTGAGATATTCGCGTGTAGAGCATGACTTCTGATAGTCTTACTGACTTTGGACGCTTCTTTTGAAAGAGTAACGGCTTATATCACATTAATTTTTGAGTTCATAAAAAATGACAATGGAAATACATTTGTGCATTATGAGCAGCCCATTCCGAGTAATTAATAAGATCATTGCACTTTCCTATGTAAAGTGAAATACCATTTATTATTATTTGCGCCCGAACTACTTAATTGTAAGTATATAATTGTAAAATTATTTAAATGGTTGGAGAAGCCTTATGACCTGAGTCTCACCAGAAATAGGCATTATTATTATTACCCAATATTAGTTTTAAACCATTAGCAAACGATATGAATGTTTTCTTCTTTTCAAGTCCTATCACTTTCATGTGAAATCATTATTTTTTATTTTAAAAATCAAACATGTTTCGATTTCTCCATTCATAAATAAATATTAGGAGCAATAGCCCTACATCAAATTTCTTGGTACCTGTTACAGTACTGTTGAGAGAAACTGCATTTCGATATCGCAAACAGGTTAGAAGTTATTGGAGGAAGAGGAAGGCAACTTAGATAACTGTCCTGTTCTTTGGCTCGACAGCCCGCTACGGGCCTTGGCCGACCAGCGGTGGCCCAGCCTCTCGGCCATGGGATAAAAGGTTCGTGCGGTTAGTCGTGTAGTTAGGAAGACATCCGTATATACAGGGGTTCGTAACCTTATGGTGGGCTTTCTCATCGTCCTTCAGCAACAGATACTGAGACATTTGAAAGGAAAGCGCGCACAGGTATAATTTGCCTCGCCGTGAATCGAAGCCGGGGTTGCGCCTTGGAAAGTGAGCACGCTAACCAACGAGCATCGAGGGAGGCCAACTAGATAATACTTCCTCCTAAATACTGTAATTTCAATCCCTTTTTGTCCGTCCTCCGTGCATCCCGTCCTGCACTATCCCTCTGTTTCTACACCTTTGTCCTTTGGCGATTAATCTTAATTATATTATACTTTCTCGCTTATAGAATGTGTCCTGTCTGCTCTTCATCTTGCTTACACATTTCTTACCCTTCCTTTAATTTCAGTGTGTCCATCCCCTTACGTCAGAATGGCTTGAGTTCAACCGTAGAGCAAGGAAGATATGTTCTATTTTCTTTCAATTAAACAACTCAATCACAGGCTCTGCTACCATATTATTGTTTTTTTTCCTTCTATTAAAGTATATTATACTAACGAAGGCCAGTTATCTTTCATCACAAGAAACATTTTTTCCACGTTTTTATCAATTCATAATAACTGCTCAAGTGTAATTATTTAGCAAGTACATAGCAACTATTGCCCTCGTTACGGCTGCATTGTATTGTCCATGGACAACAAAAGTTATTACCTATAAATATTCTTTGTACAAATACGTTAACTCTAACAAGATGCACTTCTCAATTCTTTATGGTTCAATTTTATCATGCAATTCAGTCGTAGCATGTTGTCTCGTTTCGGGGAACTGGTGTTTTGAGACTTGGGCGTAATTTCTCGAGTGATTCTGTGTGTTTAATTTTAGAGAATTGATTAGTTGAAAGGAGCAATATGTGAAATTGCACAAAGAATTCAGATAACTATTCGTGGTACAAAGAAACCTACTGTAATAACAATAATAATGGTGAGGAACATCTAAATTAAACGTAAACGTAGCCTAAAAATCAACAGTATTTGTAAGAGTTTGTGAACAGTTGGCTAGCCATGACTGTAGTGAAGTGCATCTGTCAACTGCGGTTTGCTTGACACATAATGTCATTCACACATCGTTGGTCATTCATATTTAACGAATATGCCGCCGTGAGAAGCTCATGCACAATTTTTAGTCAGAAATACGGACTTAGCAACTTTAGGAAGACTTCAGGAAATACGGGCATAAAGTTTTAAAGCCACATTTCCCAGCTCCCTTCTCTTAATTTTCTTTTCGTCATTGCTTCACTTAAACTCTTGTAGTTCCCCTATCCTCCATCCCTTTTTTATATTCCCGCTTATGACGCGCAAGTTAGGAAACTCTTCTGTAAAAATACGCCTAAAATAAAATATATATTTTCGATTATTTTGATGATTTGGAATTTTCAATACAACGGACACTAAAGACAATTTCCTCATTGATAGGAACTACAACATCACACACTAATAATTGTGATGATATAGTAATATTAATAACGTCAATAGTAATGTATTTGCTACAGTTAATCCTTACTTTATAACTTGTAAATGATTCATATATCATTAACGGAACTAAGTTAATTGCAACAGCTTCTTTGTTGAAATTAAAATATATACAGAAAAGTATGTACAGAACCAAATAGAGGAACAGAAGCCACTCTTTCCCATTGGCATCCGTTTTGCACAGACAAATTTAAGTCCTCCAACTGTTAAGAATAAGTGAAGCAAATGGGTGCAGTTAAAAAATGGCTCACGAGAGCAATTCGAAGAAAATGCATTTATTATTGTGTGAATTTTTCTTGTAAGAAAGTGGTATTTCATTCAGTATTGAACGACCCCACGGGCCATGTCACGGTTTGATGTATTTAGATGGTGAATGGTCTATTTTGGCCTAGTAAAATTAATAATCCTTTCAGTATGATTCACAATCATGTTCGTATATTTGTTTTATTTTCAAATTTGGCGGTCCTCATTCCTTTCATAATCCTCTTTGAAAACAAGTATAATATTGCAATTTAAATCTCGGCAACCACTCGAACGAGCCTTGTAGTACTTTCAAAGTTTCTCTATGAGAGCACTTCCCCTCATCCTGATCGTGAATTGACTTCCATTCCGGTCTGCTGTATCTTGAAAAGTAAGTAAAGAGCTAGCTCAGTGCTTATCGCGGCTTGGGATGCAAATGGGCAGCGGAAAGAGCGAACAGCAGGAGCTTTGCCGCTCAAAACCCTCCCCCCCTGCTCCCAGCTCCAGCCTGTTCTCTTCGTCGCACTGCCATGGCCCGCGCCGAACTCGCCCCACATCCACCTTCGTCCACCCCGCCCTCTCCACAGAGCTCCCTCTTCGCTTTCCGCCCGCACCTCCTCCGTGGCAACGCCTACCGCCGCCGTCTCGCGAGTCCATCTCCTCAACGCAAGCACCCGACACGTTTCGCTTTATCAAGTAATGTACGACATCCCGCGACATAGCTCATCAAATATTGCGATTTCTGCGCGTCTGCATTATTCATGAGCATTTTATTGCAGCGTGTTTTATTCATGGCGGAACTTTTACGGCGGCGCGGCGTGGCGTACGGGGCGGGGCGGGACAGGCGGAGGCTCTGGGCCCTCTGGGCGGATGACGCGCGCCGCGAGCGGGCTCCCGAGCAGGCACCAAACGCGTTGACGTGCGACGCTGGGCTCCGCCAACCAATTACGTTCTGGCGTACAGACAAACTCAGTTGAGCCAGCGTACGTACATTTTAACTTCTGTGTATGTATTGTCTTGATTCTTTTCAACTCTGATAAAGGTAATGAATGTTCGTTACGTTTTAAAGCAGAACTGTCAAGGTCGATGCCACGAGCGGGAGTCCGTGGCACGAGTGCCACGATGAAATCGCCCCTCCACGCAGTTCATTACCCCGCCACCAGTGACAACGCCATCCCTATTGTAAAACGGCGGGGTTACTTATAGTTCCTTTCCCGACGCTAGTTGCGCAGAGAAGCTCGTGGCATGCTACAGAGCCACGACGCGTGCCACTGTCACCAGTAGAAGACATTGACACCACTGTTTTAAAGACAATGGTAAAAGCTCTTAAACTAAACTTTTTCTTTAAGAGTTCCTTCGTAAACTGAAGAGAGAATGTTTTTGTTTGAATTCACCATGGACAAGTGCCATCTGCGCGCGTACACACATGCAACTAATAAGATCAGTAAATTAAACAAAAAAGGTATAAATACAACTGATATTACATTCTTATTCCAGACAATAGAATGTAAATGTGTATGTCTCTTTGAAAGCGAAGGTGCAGCCAGCGTTTATTATTCATGTTTGCTCTCTGGTCACTGACCTAAGGGAAATCGATTCCAATCCATTGGCGGGAGCCGGCTGTGCGGTCCCCTCGTAGCTCTCAGTGCGTAGCACCTGGATGATAGGCCTTCATCGTAAGTGTAAATATTACTAGTTGAACCCTGCGAACATTCCGAATTTTTTTTAAGGCCTCTGCAGGGAAATGGGGGGGTACCCTCTAGAATGTAATAGAACGTTCAAATCTCACTTTGTAGATGGCTTAAGAAACAAAAGTTGTAATCCTTTATGGACAGACAGGCGTAATTTTAAATGCTTTAAAACTCGGAAATGTTCATCATTTTCGAGTTAGAACAGAACCTTTGCAGCGTAAATGCGTTGCAGGTTGGGTGTGCGCGCCTTTTTCCTCCAATACTGTAATATGCTTTTATTTTTTTCGTCGTAAATCTGTTTAAGCAAGACTGAAGTAGAGTAATTCATTTAATGGGATGGGGTAATTTCCATCAATAGATTGCTTACGGAGTATTGTATCAACAGTGCTATGTAGTGTCTTAAAAACTGTATAAAACAATCGTCTTTCCTTAGAATAAATGTTGAGGGACATTTCACCGAAATTTTATTACAAGCGCAGTTTATAACGACGTAACTACTGCCGGCCTAGTAGGTTCAATTACCTGGGTCGAATATTCTTATTTTTGTCTAACTTAACACACTCCAATGGCCCCTTCTGTAAGCGACTTGTTTATTACCATAAATCGATTAGAGTAAAATTTGATTTTATGATGAGGGCGCGAATACGTTTTCAAAATTTGTAAATCGACATCCGGCCCGGCCCTAATTATTTACTGCTTCATTTAAAGTTTTGGGGACTGCTTTTGGGTTTCATTATACGTGATTTGAAACATTTCATTGGAACATAAAAGGAGGCTCAAGTCAAAGGATTCAAATGTCATATACAGTGATCCTTCCCCGGGGCTCCCTCTAAAAAAATTAAAAATGAGTCCTTAGCATATCGTCCATAGAGCTTAAAATGGACACTCGTTAAAAACGAACCTGGGCGACGTAGATACGTTCGTCAGAGCGACAGCCCTCAGGGGTCGAATCTGAATTTTGTGATAGATTATGATTTAATGAAGTTTCTCTCAATTAGTTGTCAGTATATTTTGCTAGCTGGACAAACTTTTTTGAGGAGAATTTAATTTGTGAATCGGGGCCGCAGAAGGGCCACTAGTAGTTGAATATGATGTCATCGACAACGTAGATCTGAATCGTTATTTTAAGAAAATAAATATTTTGAGTCGTTCACTTGCTGAGAAAATGACGGATGGTATTGAAGACAAGGTTTCTTTTAAATAGCAAAAAAATGGTTCTGAAAACTAATGTTAAATTTTTTCGTATTTCCAGAAAACAACATTAAAGCGGCAATCATACCACTCATTTTCTCAGACACAAAATCATATATGTAATGCAAAAATGCATTACTGCTATACAAAACATTGAGGGAATTTATTTACTCAAAATGGAATTACTAAATTGTGCTTTATTAATTCATGTTGCAGCACTCGATTCTAAATGTTTAAAACACCGAAAGTATAAACATTAATTAAAAAAACTGGTAAATATGTATGAATTAAATGGCAACAAACCCATTTCCAATTCATACGGGTTGCTATTTATATTCAAACGATCTCGTTAATGCAATATAAAATAATAAATTAATACAGATGTTCCCATCAATATGCATTAGTCCCAACTTACCTGCATCAAATTAAACCATCCATTGTCGCGATGGCAAAGAACGACACAAAATACTTTGTACTCATACTCTTTAAATACTGTTCGCAAGAGGCCTGTGCACCTTACAGCACTTAAAACCTTTAAAGCGCTCGGAAATAGAACCATATTCGCCGCTGGCTGCACGGCGGGGAAACGTTTACCATTCATTTTGCAGCTATATGCATCACGGTTGCCGGCTCTGGCAGGTGTCGCCGTAGCGATAACTCTCCTTCGACAAGGTCGCGAAAACTGAGATCAGTCAGAGCAACTGCCGTAATGCTTTGTACGGCAAATGCTGAGACCTCAGAGATAAGAGCGTAAGCCGCGAATTGGAGGGTCTTAGCGCAAGGCAATTGTCGAATAGAATAATTCTAGTTGCGTCCGAGCACGGGACATTGCTAGGTAAATAATGTGTGAACTATTTCTAAAAGAAATGGCATTTTCTGCATTGTGATTCAGATTGATTGATTGATGATTCCGGACGTGTCAACTGCTAGGATCATTAGTCTCGTAAGTGTAGTGTATGTTTTATCGCGGGAAGTGGTGATGATCTTCCCCCTCTGGATGGTGACATTCAGCATCGATTTAGCCATCGGCTTGCGGGATTCTCCCCATCCAGGTATCTCCCACCAGCGAGGTACCGCCCCCAGTCGGGGCAATCTCTAAGCTCCTGGTAAGTGGGATAGTGTAGTGCAGTGAGTGTGTAAGTAAGGAGTGAGAATAGAACAAGGAAGATGAAGAAAAGCATCGCGCGCGCTCCATGGCCTGTTTGTTAGAGTACTGTTCCGGCATTCCCCTGGTGTCGATCGTAACACGGAAAACTACCGATTAGACTAGCCGGCCGCTAGAATTTTCTTTCAGACAGCAGCTGACTCGAAAATCCTGCCACCGACAGGACTCGAACCCTATGACCACTCGGTCAGAGACACTGCAAAGACATCAATTGATACCCTGATCCATCTAAACCGGTGTTATGATTAAGCTTTTGTAAAAAAAATTTAAAATACATTTTTGTTCGTCATCAGATGGCGCTTTTGGTGCAGACAAGTCTGGACACTATTATCCGCTTCGTACATGCTTGAAGTTATATGTGACGATAGATTTATGTCACTCTATTCACACCATTCCAATTGAGCATTCCAGTAAGAACGTTTCCATAATTCTGTCAAATTTTAACTGCTAGATGCTCGTTTTTGCACTAAGAACATGCTCCGCAAACATGTAACTCTTCAGTAGTAGAAAGCGCAGGTGTCATATTTCATACTCTTGTTTTCTGGAGGAGCCTCCTCTTTCAGGCTCCTTGGGTGGCATTCCAAGTAGGACACTAGGTCGCAGGAAAGAGAAGTGCGTCCATCGTCTGGCAGAAGACCAGACTCCGCAGCCGCTCGCCCACGCCAAGTGCATCCTCGGGGCTCTCTGACTGCCTCCTCGGCGGCGGCGGCGCCAAAGCCCCGCCTGAACATGGTCCGCGCGCCGCTGCTCCCCACGCGTACAAACCTCGCGCCTGCCGCATCGCTCAGCGCTGCGCGCTTTTTAAACTTCAAAGCGGACAAAGCGTCAAGAACGGAATGAATACAAACAAGGCAGGTCCTATCCACGAATTCTGAAACGACAGCTGTCCTCAGGAGGTGTGTCATGCCACAAAATGGCGAGGTTTCCTAGCGACTTCGAGAACATTATACAGGAGAGCATTTTATAGTTTGGAGGTGTTTCAATAACGATTCTCAAAATCCTTGTCATCAAGTCAAAACAGTGTTTTTGCCAAAAGTGTCTGATAGAACGTTGCCATTCCGGGGCCATGAAGTATTGTGTCGCAAATTGACGTTACTGCGCAATAATTAATTTATTGTTTCGTACAAAAAACACGTAACAATAGAAGTTCACATTCGATTACAAGAAAAATAAGTCGCATGTCCGATGTACATTAACCCATTAACGCCCAGCGTCCTCATTTGAAGACTCATATTCTCGCCAACTCAATACGTAATATCTCTCAAACCTTACTATGAGTGTTCTTTTAAACTAGCGAAATAAAATATTTCTAATTAATTCTCTTACATAAATATATCAATAAAAATATAAATTCATAATTCAGGTCACGTATTACACATTCAATAATGTCACTATGACTATTAGCTCATGAGATATAGGTTTAGAATGTTTGGGAAAATAGTTGTCGTATTATCAGCGAATTCAACTGAAGAAAAGTCAACATTTCAGAAACCTTTAAAATCAGAAACATTCTGTAAAAAAGTAAATCCGCACATTCTGATAATATTTAGAAAGCTACGAACGATCGAAAAACCTAGTGTGGAGTATAAAGTAATTTAAATAGCTTTAGAGCGTCGTAGAAATGGAACTTAATTTACTTACGAGGACATAAATGAAAATTAATTAGGATTGCGACGCTAGGAGTAATCGGGCGAGGCGGAGGGGTTCTCGCGGTGGTCGCTCTGTCTCGAGCGGAGCGGCACACAGTGGGCCCAAATAGGCCGAAATCCGCGCTTTGCAAGAAAAATAAAATTCTCAGAAATGACCAAATGATGTGACTGTATAGGATATTTATGAGTTCCTAAATCTAATTCCATGTTTTAAATTACATTTTGATTACGTTGTATATTAGAAAAAAAAGCATTCAAAACGAAGCGTTTTTGTCAAAATTAATCTCCATGTTATTTACATGGGAAAATAAGCCTCACATTAAAAGCCTGGAACTTTTTTCCTCCTCCTCCTCCGTTTCAATAGGACTTTTAGGAAAAGTATTCCTATTTAAATAACTACAGGTAAAGATTAAATGCAGCGCTGACAACCTGCGTCCGTGCAAATGCGTTTTGAAAAATGTTTAATATGCCAGAAAACCCACACGCCGTGCCAGAAACCTGCGCATGCGCGTGAGGGCCCGCACATCTTGTTACGAGTGGCTACCACACCAAAATTGTGCTGCACATTTGAATTTCGTCACCTTTATTATTTCATTCACAAGAAATTTATTTTAACTTATTACTTACTTTACTTTTGCTTTAACTTATTATTTACTTTAACTTATTAACTTTAAGTTATTTTAATAATTGTAAGTGAGTAAGGTACTCGTCATATTCGTATAATTGCTCGTGAAACTCAACGCGCGCATTTCCATCCCAGTGCGCGGCGCGGGCGGCGCGGAGCGGCGGGCGGCGCGTGGGCGGCGAGTGGGCAGCGGGCGCGGGGGCGCAGCTGCCCTTTGGGGCGAGGGCGGCGGAGCGCAGAGCGGAGCGGAGCGCAGGCGGCGCGGGATCGATAGGCGGGCGCAGCGCCCCCTTGCCCCGCCGCCGCCCCCGCCCCCGCCGCCCGCAGCGTTACGTAACAATGCCGCCCCCCCCCCGCGCGCGCCCGCGGCCAGAGGTTGGCCCACTCGAAAATTAGATCAACGCCGAAGTACGCGCGGCCGCAGTGCGATTGGGCGAGCGAACGTCTCCCTCAGGCAGCGACGCAGTTGCCTCCTGCGCACGCAACTTTTCTCACTACTCTCAGGTGCCAAATTGGGAAAATAAATATTGCTTTCACTATTGGAATCGTATTCATCAATTCCGTGTTGCAGGTGTATTATAAACCTAATTATTTATTATTTTATTCACTTATTTTAAACACAGTTTACAACAGTTAACCTGTTTGTCATAGGTAATACCACAAGTGCTTTGGAAATTGTCGATAAATTCTCCGACTCGCGAAGCGAGGCTATTCCTTATCACTTGGTGGTTTCAAAGTAAACTGTTTAGAAACCAACGTCTTGACTCAAAGTCGGCTCCACACATTCCGCTATCGGCGAACAGCGAGCAACCAATCGGCCGAATCCCGAATAGTGTGGATAGGTCGCTTGCTATTTGCCGAAACGATGAACATTCGGCGCTCTGCCCTACCCACCGCGTGTCGGTCTTTTTGGACACATCAAAGGGAGCGAACATTCGACGAACACATCTGCTGGTCGGGATCGGGCAAGCAATAGTTCTCTGCTCGGCGATGCCGAATTGTGTGGAGCCACCTTAAGGTTTAATTGTACATAATTATAAAAGAATTGTGTGTGACAAATCTAATCCAACAAATTATTAGCCAGTTACAGACACCATTGTTTTCTTTTTTGTTCCTTTATGTTACAGACTTTTGAAGGTCTTTTAACACACAGACCATTAAGTTTAATTTTCGTCTTAAATAAATAAAATGGTCTGATATAATCATAAATTTTTTGTCGTTCCTAAATGTATAACACATGCGTAGGTCTGAAAATGGAGTTAACTCAATCTCTAAAAAAAAATTTAAAAAAAGGGAGTTGTACCACTATTAAAATAATGCTCCACATGAAGTCTTGGTATATTGATAATGAAATAGATCAAAACCACACAAAGAATACAGCAGAGCAAAAACAAAGTTCTAAAAAGTCCATAAGTCACAGTAATAAGTATCTGTGTTTCAGGCTACCCAGTACTAACTTAAATCTCTAGAAGGCTTTGACAATACTAAAAGGTATTGAGGTTTACCATTACATACTATAAATAAAAGATAAGTAATAGGAACAAAAATAAACAATGGCTTAGGAAGCTTTAGCTCAAAGCTTTAACTTTACATACACGATTGTCCCGGTGGTAATCTCGTATATAAACTCTGTCCGTCCCTACCTCCCTTTACAGACCTCCGATCAAGACAAATGAGGTGCCATTCGACGCGTCTCGGTTTTCTGGTGGAAAACTAATTATTTTGGTGAAGATTCATCTCAGAAAAGTCTTTTAAACTTCTCTAATAAAGATTTTTTTTTTATTTTGAAGCACTTAAAACGCGTTTTGGGTAACTACGTGACCTTTCGCCCAGACCAATGGATGGACACAATTTCTAATCGGTTTTCTTCTAGTATATATTCTGAAGAATTCTAAGATGTTTTTGAAAACACACGTGTTTTTTGGAGGTTTTAATACACCTGAAAGTCCGTTGGTGAAAAACTTGTGAATTACTACTCCTTTCCAGTATTTACATCCAATAGTTACTTCATCAGATTGACAGTAACTAAGCTAATTTTTGTTATGAAACAAAAATCAAACTTTGTATTTAATCTACACCCTTTTCATGTAACTTTTCTATATTGAAAATGAACGAACCTTCGGAATTCTTAACAGTACTATGTTTAAAATTTTTATGAACTTGCATTGCACAAGTAAACCTTTGTAACATGAAACTACGGAGGCGGAGGCGCCGTGTTTCAATGAGTACCTTAGCACTAACGGTTGATGGAACTTTAAGTTTCTATAATATCATTTCAATTTGGTCACAACAAATTTATTATCTTATCCTTTTATTGCCCACGCTTGCTAAGCCATTATAATGTATTTGCGTTCATCATGACAATATATTTTCTCTAATATTGTCCTATTTTGCTCATGCTAATGCACGTAATTGGGGGCAGGGGGCAAGGCAGTCTGTTTTCAGGTTTAAGATATCTATGACTCCCTCGCTGATCCGTTTCCCCGTGGTGCCCCCTGGGTAATGCTAAAGGTCCATTTAAAGCTAGTGTAACACTGTTTCCACTTACTTAAGTTACACTTCTGTTATCTTTCCTAATAGGTCTCTTTTGACCCCTTGCTCTATCTTCGCCCACGACGCTATTAGGTTCCGAGGGCTAGGGTGTCATTCACTTCTCTATGTTCACTTTTATTCTTTTCTTGTCTCTTTAAACTTACCTTCTTTATTTTCTCCTTCAGTCTTTCATTTTCACCCATATTGATAGGTTTGACAAGGATGGGAGTCCGTTTTTTATCTCCCTAGGTGAAGGAAAACCCCGAAGATAATGAAGCCCGATCAGAGCCTTTGAGATAGCAGCCCTACTATCGGTCAAACCTGTGTATGAGCGCTATCAGGTTAAATAGATTGTAAATTCCTTCAGAATCTTAGCCGGACTCACCATATGACAACGAATACGCGAGAAAACTGTAAAGAATATGGATTAGCGGAACGTCTGTGGGTGTAATGTTAGATCTCTTAACGGCAAAGAAGAAGAATTAGTAACTTTACAATGATATATAGTGGTATCACAAGTAGAACATGCAACATCTGGTGTAGCTATAATTCTAAGTCATAAATGGGCCTAAAGAATACAATTTTATTACTGGATCTCCAGTCGAATTGTAACTGTGCGATGTATGGTAGACAGAGGATTCATTTCTTCCATTTGTGTCTACGCACCAGGAGAGGGAAAGAAACAGGAAACTGGTGATTTTTATTGTCTACTTCAAAGGCTATACGTGAAATAAATAAGAATGACTACTTAATAATTGGAAGAGACCTAAATGTCAGAATTGGAAAATTCCAATTGGATGATGTGATTGATAAATGTAACGAGCATCATATGCTAAATTATAACGGAAAAACTATGCAAATATTTTGCTTGCTTCAATAACCTAAACGTTATGAATAATTTCTTTCCATACAAACGAATACATAAGCACGCATGGTCAGCACGTGAACAGAGCAGCACGATTGATTGCATCTTGGCAAATGAAAATACATAAAGGCTCTTCACTGATGTAAGAGTATATAGAGGATGGGATGTACACATTTTGGATTGGTTCTTAAATTGAAACTCTACAAAACATGGATTAAAAGGAAGGGGAAAATGGTTTCATTTAACAGGCAATGGAAATTCTATTTACTTCAAGAAGACGCCATAAAAAAGTTATAGCAGCGACGACTAGTTGAAATAAATGGAAAATACCCTATAAGTCAAGATGTCGAAGAATAATGGAAACGTATTAAAACATTCATAGAGAATTCAGCAATGGAAGCAATTGGTACATCTACTCAAAAAATGAAAAGTAAAAGACTACGAATATGGAATAAGGAGATATAGGAGACTGTAAATACAAAGAGAAAAGGCTTATTTGAAATATCTAAGAGATAGAGATCCTGAGTCGAAAGAAAAGTATTCTACTGCATCAAACTACGTATGAAGTCTTACAAGTAAGGAGCCGTCTATAAATTACGTAACGCAAATTTGGAGTATTTTCAATACCCCCTCCCCCCTCGTAACGCAGCGAGCGCTTAACCCCCTAAATAATTACGTAACGCTTACGACAACCTCCTTGTAAATACAAGAAGTGAAAATAAATTTAGCGCAGTAAAAACTATTTGTATTTATTTTACTTGTGTTGTATATTAAAATTAATGATCATTAAAGAATTAGTTGGCCATACTGGCTGCACCTAACTGTAAGACTGGGTCAAGTTGCGAGTGAAAGAATAACGCTTAGGCGAGAAATGGTTGATCACAGGCAAGAAATGGTTAGCGCAAGAGCGAGAGTCTACAGCGCCAATTTAAATGGATTCTATAATATACTTCATATCAGTTTTGAAAATTTTCTTAGTAATCTTATAGATTTAAAAAAAATGTTGAAAAATTTTGATTTATTGTAAAATTATTTCTGTTTTGAAAATAAATTGATTAGTTAATATTTTGATGTTATATTACAGGACTCAAAAAAGGAATTATTTTAGCAAACGTAGAAAAATGTAAAAACATATGTGGCGTAACATTTAACTAATACCCCCTACCACTATGTAATGCAGCGTAACGCTGCCTCAGGCCTCCTCCCCTCACTTTTAGCGTTACGTCATTTATGGTCGACCCCGAAAGCACAAGAGAGCTGGGACAAATACGAGTACACAGCTGACCTGGAGCATGATATACACGGGCGCCAGACAATGAGCTATGAAATAATGCAACATTTGAATAGAGATGTGAAAGATATAGCAAATATTTAAGTTGTAAAACATGACCAATTCCTTTCTTATTATAAAAAGTTTTGGACAGAACCTGGTTATGAAAACAAAGAATAACCCTTAGAAACAAAAGGGAAATTCGCGAAATAGAATATGAGGAACTGGAAAATGTCTTAAGAAATTTTTTTTAAAAATTCAAAGGCGAGTGGAAGCGATGGTATTAAAGGCGAAATGATCAAATATGACTTTAGAAAATTTAAAGAAACGGCTCTAACACTTTTTCAATCTATGTTGGAAAAAAGTGGCTATACCGCAAGAGTGTAAAATTGCAGTAACAATCCCTATCTTTGATAAAGGTGGCCGGTTGTCCTGTGAAAATTATAGAGGTACAAGTCTTTTAAATGTTACTTACAAGATCTATTCAAAAATAATCTCATCCAGACTACGTAATATTGCAGATACCATGTTATTGGAAGAAAAATCTGGATTCAGGAAGGGTGTGTAGGTCTTGCTCCGTTATCTTCATTTGTGAAGCAGATCATTGGGAAACAAAGATAATTCAATAAAAGAACACACATGCTCTTCATATATTACTCCAAAGCTTTTGACATTCTGAAGCTTTGAAAGGATAGAACCGATTAGATTCAAATTAGTTGTATACAATTCACCTATAGAGCAAGTTTCAATTTCTTGGGATACAAAATGTCGTGCAGAGGGGAAATATATATACAAGGGAAAGTTGAAAGACTAAATTGCATGAACGCAACAATCCTGAGAACCCTGAAAAGAAAGTCATAAAATAAACTATGATTAAATTCTATAAGATATTAAGTATCTCAACATGTTTAAATGGAAGTGAAAACTGGATAATGACCAAAAAAGATAACACAAGACTATAAATTTCTGAGATCAGTGGCTGGTTATAAGCTGATGGACAAGAAAAGGAATTTAGAAATTCATAAAGAACTTGGAGTATGTAATCTTCAAGAGAAAATTAAATACTACCGAAATTACTGGACACAGCACATTGAAAGGATGAAAGACAACCGCCTGACGGAAAGAATTCTACAATACCGCCCACAAGGGTGTAGATATCCTAGCCGTCCGAAAAAGAGATGAGGTGACCAGATGGGAACGGAAGCATAATAGGCAGTGCTTATTTACCTGAAGGAGAAGAAGAAATGTAAATAACACACTAGGGAACCAACAATTTTTTTTCATACCTTCTGAATAAAAGTAGGTGATTTCAAATGAAACGATCGCGCCTGATTTCTGATTTCAAAAAAATATTATAAAAAGTTTCTATCACACAGTGTTCCAAAGATACGAACATATTCCGTATTATCACTCCGGTTATATTACTACAAAATTTTATGAGCATGCTTCATATGAGGTAAGAACAAGTTAAAAATGAAAAACGCATATTCGTGCAATAATATTAAAACATCTTATAAGCAGAAATTCCTATTGCATTGTTTAAAAATGCTTTGCGCCTTGTCTCCTACTCTTGTATTTATTTACGTCAAAAACAGTTAAAAACTGCGTGTGACGAGCTATGAGGAGAAGTGAATTTTGTGCACATTTTCATAATTCTGTCGTCTATATCCTAAACCATATTCTAGTCGAATTTTGAATACAGAAAAGAGAGGTTGTTTTCGAGTTTTGTTGACAAAATATTCGCTCCTATATAATAGTATAATAATAATAATATAATTGTAGTCATGTTTACTCTCTCTCTGCCAAGAAACCAGGAATAATCTCCCATCACTGCAGGATCCTTAGATACTTGGTATCTCTTCTCCAATGTAGCAAGGTTTTAATGAAACTGTTCACTATATTCATCACTAATATCACCCAAATTCTGCGGAAAAATTAAGATGGAAGTGAAGAAAATGAATTTTCAGAGACATTTCAACCTCATATTTTTGTAGCTTTCTAACCAATCTGTGAGCAAGGTTTTATGATAGTCTTCTTTCTTTGTCCCGAGAAATGCACACACATCAATCTTAAGGATTGCCAAGCTGCTAATTCAATATCTCGCAATTTTTCTTCCAATCTTTCATTCAATATGAGTTTTATGATTTGCGAGCTGATGAAAATTTCTTCCTTCGATTTAGCTTTATTCATCCGTGGAAATATTTCACTGTTTTAAAACTTTATTTTGAAGAATATATAAACAGTTGCCATCATCTTGATTATAGAGAACACATCATTCACTCATTAATCCCCTAATGACTGCACAAAAACAGAAGGAACTTCAAGAGCAGACTATTGGGCAAAGGTCTCGTGTCTATTTCTAAACTGAATGTTTTGTCCCAGCAGCAAGTACTTTCCACTACTGTTACCTGGAGCCTAGCAGTTCAGATTCTTATTTTGATACGTTCAAGTCCCTTGCCAAATCATCTACATTTTCCTGGTCTACTAAATGCAGGCCAAGATCAGACTTTCCTGGTAAGTAGTCTGGATCTTTTGAACTGGAGGCTTCTGTTTCTGGGGGAAACACGGCTTCAGTTTCATCATAGGTTTCTATATTAATTTTTAACCACGTTTCCGGGGGTACGCACTAGTAATTCATTATTGTGTGATACAGGTCGCTTGGCAGAAAAATTATGTGGATAATTCATCTGGGCAGGCCAGTTATCTTTATCATGAGGAAGTGGCTGTCATTAAAATGGTTTGTTGATATTCTCCATAATATTGGTACGGCGAATGGCAATGATTTGCGTTTTCCATCCTACCACAACCTAAGGTTTTTTTGTAAAGGTGACAACACTGGCGAGTAGCTCATGGTTTGTCCAGATTACAAACACGACAGTAAAAGTATAAAGAACACGCAAGTTTTGTAATTTCAAAAATTTTTCCTTTGGAGTTTGCACCCTTTCGATGTGAAATGACGATTTACATTTTATCAAACCTATTCAACAAATCATATGGCAAATTTCACTTTATAAAACCCATAGACTGTAATGTATTAATGTATTTGAGGTACACGCAAACCAGACTCGAACTTCACGCACACTGCGTGTTCCGCATGACACCGACTGACTCAAAATTTTCCACCCCAACAGTTGCAACTTGTATACTTGCGGTAAGGTGGAGACTAAAATAATTACTTTCGATGACTAATGCGCAGTAGAAAACATGAGGGTGCACGTGACTTGTTTTCAAAACATCCACTAAGACCTACCCGTAATGAAGCGCAACTACTAGACGCGAGAATAAAGACCACAATCTTCGAATACAGAAGGTAAAAAAACACGAAAGCCTAATTTTGTTGATATCTCGTGAAAGTGGCGTAGATAAATTGAACAAATACTTTATTTTTAAATAGATTTTATGCGTATCGATTCAACATATCTTATAGTTGCAATTTAAATATATTTGCATTAACAGCAAAATAAGAAATGATACAGGACAAAGATACGTATCATTCGGTATATTTAATAACGGTATATTTAAAAACTGTGACGTAATACGACGTTTTTATTGCGATATTCGTAATCTACGTATAAAATTGAGTAAGTTGCGCACTCTTACCTTCCTGGAAGTAAAAGCCTTATTCCCTGGGATAACTGTTTCTTATCCCAAATGTTGCTGTTATTCCGGCTAGTATTAAACTATCTTTGAAATTATATACATATTATTATCCTCGGATTCCGGCATACGACTACTTACCATTTAAGTTGTCGTACGCTGACATGTACTGACGTGTGCGTGTCGTATGCTGTTAATACGAAGCGACAATTTCTGGAGTCTTATTTTAAATAAATACACTTGGATTGATAGCAAAATCTCTACGTACAATCAGCCTTAACATGGAGGAAATAATATAACATTTATTTCATCAATATTACATACCATAACTTATTAAAATTTGAACTCATTCTAATGGTTCTTTTACATAATTTAAAAATAACCGATTTCTTTGTGCGATTTAAAATAAATTATTATTTATGAATTATTAGTTATTTTCCTTCAAATTTATAAAAATAGCCTTATCGCTTGCAGAAAATGTTATTGCGCTCTTCGCATTTCTCATGATACCGTTCTAGTGTGACGAAGTCTCAGACTTCCGCGACGTTTTTTTCTTCTTTCTTCAAATATTTCTGGACCAATTTTCTCTGTTATATAATGCGTTCCCTAATATAAAATTACTTATACAAACTATTATAAAAATAATATTATCTAATTATGAAACTATTCTACTATTTTTTATATTATATACAAAATCTCTCTTTGGTTAACAACAGTGTGGCTGGTTGGCAGTCCCGAAGCTCCTAGCGCTTTGTAAGACTGGTCCCGGGCAAGTGTACCTAGGATAGTCATATACAAAATCCCCCGAACAAATTACACTTCCCTACACAATCACAATGGGTGGTTGCCTCAACCCGATTACTTTTCCTAGCATGAATGAAATAATTTCATAATGTCCATATGAAATAAACGCACTAATTCTTATCACACGCCCAAAAACTGAAATTATATTTCCTACTTTTGGCGACTACTTGAATATTAACTTTCATAAAATTGTCTGCGCAACGTTTAATACTAACCTGATACGAACAACTCAGTCAGCTATCGCGACGCCCACCCCCACCCCACCCGACACGAAGACTGAAAACGTAAATTTTCAACCCTACCGGCTCGTCGTCTGTGATCAGAAAGAAAGTTTTCATTTGGCATTTGGATATTGAAGTACATCAGAACCATTCGACATGTTCGTGTACTTCATAAATAAACATTGACCGGGAAATTAATAAAGATGCGGCAATACGTAACGTGTTTGTGTAAGAACAGGACAAATTATAATATTAAATTAATATTGTATCGGAACAATACACGTATACAGAGACATCGTTAAAAAAGAAATGACAGTCATAACTTGTTTTTGACAAGTAACAAGGGAATGTTGAATATCGAGAAAACGAACGAAGAATGAAAACAAAAGAGATGTAGATTTTATAAACATTAGATCAGAAGTGGTTTGATTGCGGCAAGGTACAGATCGTGAGCTGTAGGCCGAGACGCGAGATATTCTTAAAGTTGTTGACAAAAGTGAGATGCTAGGGTGACGCGATTGAAAGTGAAAATATTCAGACGCGACACGAACAATTAGGGGAATATTTAAGTTACGTAATTATTTTTGTTTGTGTGGATGGAGCAGAGATGGACTTTGCAGATTAACGAGAATGGTAACTTATGGTGAATGGGCGCAGCAGACGACGGTCAAGGGTGCAGTTCAGCCTGTCAGCAGGGAAGTATAATCGTGAGGAAATAAGAACTAAACTCGTCAAAAATATCGTTGTTCAAGGCGCAAAATGTATTTAAATTTAAGTTAAAGTTAAGGATAACGAAATTGTTTTTCAAGTTAGTTGATAGCCATCTAAAATGAATGATAAACATCTGAAAGGAATTATCATCAAAAAGGAATTAGAAAAGTCTGAGTTTTGGAAAAAGTAGATTAAACAATTTTGGAAAAAAGATTATTAAATAAAGAACGCGGTCGACACTTCATGTCGCCGATGTTCTAGAGAAATACCATTGTTGTCATTAATTGGAATAGAACAGTTCATAAAACCATCCTTTCCATTATATTTATTTGCTCGTAAATATAAAAATTACCAACAAAAATCTTGCACAAACGGAATATTTCAGCTCACGATACCAGAAGGAGAACCTTAAGAGTAAGTATGGTAATGTCATGAGAACGCCTGTGGACGTATTACTGAGCTAGCCACCCAAATCATTGCGTCCATAATTCGGGGCGAATTTAAAGTTTTATATAAAGAAATTGAGAGAGAGGAAAGGTAGGAGACATTACATTGACACCACAATGTGGAGCTGAATAGTGAAAATAAGAAAGCCGGGATCCAGGAAACATTACAATATATTTCACTTTTAAAAATGTTTTTCGAATCATCCGGTGATGAGTACGCCGCTTGTACTACTTAGCGTCATATTTACATGAGGCTTTCCCTCTCTGCAAAATTTGTGATGTGCGATATATCGTGTGAGTACTTTCATGCCCCGGCGCCATGTTGTTTACTTACAATCCGTAACCTGTCTCTACTGCACACATCGGAAACTTACAACCGTAAAGGATTTATAATGGGTTGTCCTTTTAAGTTGGTCTTATAGGGGGTCTCACACTAGCCTCAAAAATTCATATTAGCAGCAATATGTTTCACAGACTGGCTTCAGCTCGTCATCAGAAGTTCAAGCCGAAATCCTTCGCTCAATCGTGTTTTCTTAGCTGCTGAGTACTGGTCAGCTGTGTGATTGTAGCCCTCACATAAAGAACATATACTCAACGTTCACAATGAAAACGATATTACATATAAAATAAATGAATTGTCTAGATTAAAATTTGAAAAGCAATTTCGGTCGTTTGAAGTCTCCCCACTCGCGAGCTGTCTTATCCAAAAATAGTATGAAAACAAATTCTAAGCAAATCTTGGACGAATCAAGCACCAATTTCCTATCAATCAATCCTGGACAAAAATCTCCTCCTAAAGGTTTACTATCTTTTCTCGAAAATCTGTGTTTCGTTGCATCGGATACGAACAGTCAATGGCCGGTACTTCGTTTCACAAGTGAAGTATGCGTGAGATGCTTTGTGACGTGGTGTTGAGAGCCAAACTGCTATGAAACAGTTTTTCGTCTGTCATTGTAGAAATTTTCAAAGGACCATAATTGAATTATTAAAAAATCGATAAAAGCAGTGAAATAACTAAATTTAGTAATTAAACTGTGTCGCGTTAAACAAAACTTTGTTTGTTTAGATTTTTTTTGTCTCGCACATAAGTTTTAATTTTTTCATTCTTTCACGAAACCTGTACACTGTCATGCAATAAATTAAAATAAAAAACATTTCGGCTGAATTTAACAGTAATTTAACACCACATTGGAACATAACCCCTTCTCTTGGGCAGCTACAAAAATTTGATTTTAGGTATTTTCAGCAGAGAACGGTAAAATATCTTTGCGGGTTTCCTAACTTAAGTCGTATTCGAATTGTTCAAAATGAGTCATCCCCATCGGAAATCGATTCAGAATATGTTGGTTTACGCCTAGAAACTTTCGCCATTTGAGACTAAAAGCAACATCAGAAAGTTGATCTTGTCACTGGTGTAAATTTTATAACAGTCGAAATATCTACCTCACGTATGAAGATTTTTATGCGGTGCTTCCGTGGCTTTCGCCTGTGCTATTCCTGCTCCGGAAGTACCGTTCCGCCTCACGACGGAAGATAGTGGCTTCGGATACAGCCGGTAATTTAACAGGAGATTGTCCAGGAAACCTTGTGGGATAGCAATCTGCGAGGAATGGCAATGTGGGCGCAGTGTGTCTGTAACTTTGCTCCGGGGGATTCGTGGCAGAGCAAGCTCCTCAAGAACCTCTGGTAAGCAATCGCCACTGCAGTTCAGTAATCAGGGAAAAGTATATTGACAACATATTAACGTGCTTTATTTTTCTGAATGCAGGAATTTGGTTTCTTTTACTTTGTCTTGGACTTGTAAATAAGCATAAACTATTTTGTCGTACAAATGGAGAGAAATAACGTATAATTAATTAATTGACCGACCTAATTATGAGAAAAGACATTACGCACCGAAGCTAATGGGACATGTGCAGCTAAATTCTAACGGTTTTGCTCCTTTTTATAGAAAAAAATTCTCATATAACCATCCGCTTGCGCTTTGGTGCTCTCTAGTAGTATAATTTAACAACATAATAATGCTACCAGGTAGCTAGCACAAATTTGACAACTATCAGGTAGCTAGAACAACAGAAGAGCTAAAACAATGACTGTGCGCGTACGGAAATGGGCGAGCGTTGTGCGCACAAAATTAATTTGGGCGTTAATCCGACGGCGGGAAAGTGAAAAATTCTCACGTCAGTGGTAACGTTGGGTCTAATAGACCCGCTAGTTATTATGGGCTATTTAAAACACTAATATTATTAATTACACGTGTTTTATTATGAAGTAAAAGATGCAAATAATGCATAGAACCGATTGAAAGCACAAAATATACATTTTTAAAGTGTCAGACTAGTGAACAAAAAATACAATTGAAAGTGAACGAAGATCAAACAAAGAAAAGATAATGTAGCATTTTATAGCTACGACATTAACAAAATATGTCTACATGTCTTAAACAAACATAATGGAAGCATTTTTTACAGTAATATTTTATAAAATGTTTTATGGAAGCGTTTTTCGATGATTTTGTTTGTTTTTTAACTTTACTGAGTAAGTGTTTAGTGGCCTACAAAAATTTAAAATAATTTGCATTTATTAACCCTAAAATATTGAATATCAGCAAATAAATAAATACATTACTTGTAAAAGGTTCAGGTTCTATTTCCTGATTCTCAAGTTCAGCTTCTTCAACTACTTGTTCATAATCTGAATTCTGAACAAGACATTTCTAGTTAAAATAATGCATCAGCAACTTCATCATCACTTGATAAACAATCATTTGTTTATTAATTCAATATCTTTCTGATTTAAATCCATGAAAATAACTTTTAGATCATCCAGCCAGTTGTAAAAATGTCACGTAAACGGGAACGTTGGGTCTGATGGACCCATCAACAACTTTGAGCAGGAGTAGCACACCACAATTTTGTCACTATTCCACTCGTGAAATTAAAATCTATGTGTTTATCTATACATACAAAACGCCCCAATCAAGTTTTGTACTAAGGTACTCTGTATCAAGGGATTCTATACCAAGGAATTCTGTACCAAGGGATATCAATTTCTGTTAAAGTCTCGAAATCTATTTCCGGCAAAACAAAACTTTCTCATTACTACGTGTATTACTCTGTATATACTTACGTACGTTAGAAAATAAAATCCACCAATTAGACCAATTAGATATTCGTAGTAACCAACAGGAATGCCTACCGTACCGCTGCACAGCTACCGTCAAACAAACGTTGATGAAACTCTCTGGAATTCTCGTTCTTCCCCAGTTGTGGCGCTCCTACACCACGTGCCCTCCCATTGGGCGTCTCCCTGTGGTGGGCGCGAGGCGTGCGCATGCGCATAAGGCGGTTGGAAAGAGCGAATATTAGAACCAGACAACTGCGTTGCATGACGTCAGTAGGAGTGCCCCCCCTGTCACAACCACATTACTTTTTACTTTCCCGTATACGTACGTATACACGGAGTGATATACGTAGTATAGGGAAAGTTATGTAATGCTGCGCGAAAAAATTGCCAATTTTCGGCGGAAAAAAATTAATTGCCGGGCCGTGAAAACGAATAAGTGGATAAAACCAGTTGCTAAATTAAGAAAAAAAATCCCCTAACACGTGGTGTAGCCAGAAACCCTGATTTCTAGGTTCTTGATACCGAAAACCCAATTGAAAGGAAAACGTCCGTCTGTCTGTCTGTCCGTCCGTCCGTCCGTCCGTCTGTGAACACTGCTAGCGCCTAAACCATACATACGATTTCTTCCAAAATGGATATTCCCCGGTCGATCTGATTCTAGTCAAAGCTTTGAGATTTTGAAAAAGATTCTTCAAAATCTGGGGATACTTTATATGAAGCCCCCCGGGGATTTTCAACATTTTATCAAAAACAGCTCCAAATTTTTTCTTTATATTTCTTGTATGAATAGAGGAAAATACACTTTTTAACATGGCATAGGTCCGATTTTCACGTACAGCTCTGAATTTTAGAAAATTTGAATTTTTTTTCGGCGTCTTTCTCCAACTACAAAATTGAAGAGGAGATTTTTTCTTCAAATAAAATTTGTTCTGCATATTGAGTTCTTTAATAACGGTCATGTAAATGTTTTTCACAATTTTGGTAGTTTTCGTGCAATATTGCGTGCAATATGTGCGATTTTAAAAACTTACAAAAGCAAGATTTTCTCAAAAACGGCTCCAAATTTTTTCTTTAAACTTTTGGTAGGGATAGTGGTAAATGTACTCTATCAATGACATAAAAGCCATTTTGGTCTATCGGTTGGTTTTTTCAAAAATTACAAAAATGTAAATTTTTTACTTGTCTCTCACGTCGTTAATATTTACATTATCGGCGATTTTTTCACATTATTATATTTACGAGTATATATGCTTTAAATAATGTCAAGTAAAGTTTCTCGAAAACACTACCGTTTTCTGCGAAAAGTAGCTCAAATTTCGGCATTTTCAGAAATGCTCAAACGCCATTTTCTCGTATATGGCTGCAATTTTTTTCTTGAAACTTTTGTAATGGATAGTGCTAATTACACTCTTTAGTATAGCGTAAACTTTATTTTGAGTTATTTTTTTTGTTTTTTTTTCAAAAATTACATAATTGTAATTTTTTTAAAGATCTCTCACATCATTAATATGCACATTACCAGCGATTTGGAAAGATTATTATATTTGTAAGTGTAAGTGCTGTAAATAATTTCAAATAAAGTATTTTGATAACTCAAAACTTTTCTGTGAAAATGAGCTTCAAATTTCGCATTTTTAGTAGCGCTAAAGCGCCATTTTCTCTTAAACGGCACATAATTTTTAAAAGAAAATTGCCATTTATGACTAGGTTTTTGTGTTCTTTAATATTCTACAATTAATGTTTCCGTTGTACCAATAGGAAACCGAAAAATGAAGCAAATGACAAAAAAAATGTACTTTTGGTGGTGATAGATGGTAGCTGGCAAGAAAGAGTATGTGGCAATTCCGAATAGCTAGCGAAAACCCAAGGAAATAGAAAACTAATACGGGAAAGTCTGTGCCATTCTGTAGCACCACTAGTTTATCTACAAAACATATTATTTACAAAATTTCAACTTAATTCATTTTGACATATTGTTATCCTTTCTCGCCTTACCACGTACTTACGTAGTTAACAGAAAGTATTGTAATTCTCGCAGAATTTTCGACAGAAAAACTCGAATTGTGGTACCCTGACATCAAGAAAGTGGATAAATCTTATTCCTATACGTAGTAAATTACTTATTGTAACAAGTTTTATAGTTTTTTGGAGTTTGATGCTGAAAAATCGGTAGACGTAAAACGTCTCTCAGTTCATCTGTCCGCCTATCTCATTTTCTCAAAAAATTATATTCCCCGATCCCACGTAAATAAACTTGAGACCCCGCGAGTTTAAACAGACTATTCCACTCGTGAGATTAAAACCAATAGTGTTTAACTATACGTACAAAAAGCTCCAATCAGGGCGATGTATCTCAAAAAGTTTATCGCTTTTTCTATCGATGTTTCTTACCGCTTCTCTCTACTGGCCAATCATAAACTGTGATTCATCTATCTTAGGAGGAGGTAAACATCGTTGATGTCGAATAAACCGCGTACGTACTATAACATAACCTCTTTGATTTTAACATAGTTTTGAGTTACTTTCTATATTTGGCGTATTTTGGAACTTTGTTGAACATAATTTCATTCGTAGAATATTTCTAGTAAATACCATTCATGCTTTGGAAATTCTCAGATAAATTCCCTCCTCGCTTCGCGAGTCGGGGATTTATCGACAATTTCCAAAGTACTCATGGTAATGCCCATGATAAACCCAAACTAATGGTCTTCATCAGTTCAAAAAGATTCAATTTTAAAGTAGACTGATGGATAAGTTTAGAAATAATTTCGTTCACTTGAAAGACCGCTTCAAATATGTCACTGGATCTCACAGACCCAACGTTTCCACTGCCAGGTTATTGGGTTAATGGGCTGTAGCAGCAGAAGACCGACTCTATGGTCCGATTAAAATTAGTAGGTGATTGACAATTGTGCTCCTGAAGCTGTGGCTTCGTACAATACGAATGTATGATTCGGTTACTTTAATAAATATTGATGTCAAATGTTTATTTTCGTGTCCCGAGAGCACGTGGTCAGTGGCACGCAAACTGTCAACGTCGTTCCCTTCCATTTGCAACTGTCAATCACCAACTTATTTTAATCGGACCATAGTGCCTTTGGTAAAAGCACGACAGCTTGCAGCGTCTCTCCTGGCCTTGCGACCAAATCGATGGGACCCTAGACGACCGGAGCACAATGGTTTGCTCAGACGAGCCCCGATTTCAGTTGGTAAGAGCTGATGGTAGAGTTCGAGTGTGGCGTAGACCCCATGAAGAAATGGACCCAAGTTGTCATCTAGGCACTGTGCAACCTTGTGGTGGCTCCATAATGGTGTGGGCAGATTTTACATGGAATGGACTGGATCCTCTGGTCCAACTGAACCAATGGAATTATTATGGATGGCAATGCGCAATGTCACCACGCCCATTGTTCGTGATTGAGGAACATTCTGAACAAACTGAACAAATGATTTGGTCACCCAGATCGCTCGACATGAATCCCATCGAACATTTATGGGGCATAATCGAGCGATCAGTTCGTGACAACACTTTCGCAATTATGGACGGCTATAGAGGAAGGATGGCTCAATATTTCTGCAGGAAACTTCCAACGACTAGTTGAATCCATGCCACGTATAGTTGCTGCACTTTGCCGGGCAAAAGAAGGTTCGACGTGATATTAGGAGGTATCCAATGACTTTTGTCACTTCCATGTATGTCTGTGCATCTGAAGAACTAGATCTCTCCTCTGAGAATAATGATACAGGCGCTAAGGTGGAACCAAGAGATACCTTGGGCAAATGTGTTCGTGGCGAGATAAGTCTATGCGAAGTTCGGGAACCGCGAAGGAGCTCTCCACTGAAATGTCTCCAAAGAACCGTAGGTACCATGAGAGGCCCCGGTTGGTCTTTTATGTGCCAAAAGATGGCAGCTGGAAAGGGGATGAGGCAAAATCGAAAAGCTAGCCAGAGTCAAGAGAACACGAAATTAATTAGTTCGAAAAAGTCGTTGCCATTCTGTAGCATCCCTAGCTTAGACGAGTCTGTTTTCTTGTCCACGACAGTATCTGTCATCGTAGCTTTGTACTGGTGTCAGAACACTTTTAAGGTCTCCCAACTCACAAATGACAAAATACCTCGTAAATATGTGGTAATTCGCTTTGTGATACATTAATTTCCGGTAAGCCAGACCTATCGCCAATTTAGCATTTCTGGTATCAGCTGGGTCGCTCCAAAGTATTCGAATTATGTACAACTCCTTGTCCGCGGAGAGAGACTGCTTGAATTGCTGCCAGTCAACTACACTCGGCTTTTTAAATTCCACGTTGGATGCAATTGATCTGACTCAACTATGGAACTGACTAAACCAGAAAGCTATTTACCACATATTTACGCATATTTATTATCAGAGGCTATAAGAAACAACATCTGCATATAGTGTACGGGTTTCCGCAGTAGTATTCTGAAATGATAATTGAACTATAGGAATATTTAGTTTTTGTTCAAATTATTTTAATGAATAAATTATTTTCATAAACTTTAGAAAACTAATGAACTATTTTTTTTAAAAAACCCTATTTCCAAGGAAACTGTAAAATGTAAATACTTAGTCAGTCTGGAAATTCTGACGAAGTAATGACGCAACATTTAGAAGTGTCAACTTTACATCTGTCATTGATATAAGGCTGTGTAAGATGATTTCGCAAGAGCTCCGCTGAGAAAACTCGGTACTATTTGTGACTCCACCAGTGGAGACGGTACACACCTAGCCAAAAAACGGGCTGAGCTGCGTTAGTATAATAAATACGTAGGCATATACTGTGAGGATGTGGCGTTACCGAAATTTTGTGTTTTTTCAGCTCTAACAAAGCTATTTAGTCTTCATGTTATGCAAGTCACATGGTTGCCTCTAATTTGTATCACATCAGATTGCGATACGCTTCGCAAAAACTCCCTATTGATTCAGTGACCTGCACAACGAGTTAGAGATACTCGAGTTAGAGATGTATCTCTAACTCGTTGAACCTGCAGGAATGTCCAGGTGGCAGTACCAGGTGAAACTGATAGGTTTGGAAACATTAAAAGTAAGAAAGTACAAAGCATGAATAACTCAAGGTTTCAAAGAGTTATACCAATGCACCATGTTCAAAACATTAATGTACCTTGGACTTCACTACTTACTACAAAGCAATATAACCCTAAAAACCCTAAACCCCCCAAAAAGCACTTCTCACAAAATGGTCAAACATTAATCTCTCAAAACCAGTGGCAGCTGGTGCCTGAACAAACTGGAGGTTGCAGCTCCATCAAATAATAAAAAAATGTAATTTCCAGAATTCAGTAAACTACTATATAATAAACTATAAACAATTCATGTAAATTAATTAAAACTATGCTTAGTAAAAATCTATATTGAAATATTACTTATATATTTTTATTTGTAGTGTTCACCTTCCGCGCACATCATTTTAGCTTTATTTTCCAGTGTTGTACTATTACTTTTCTTAAATATTTTTACAAATATAATATTTTATTTCGAAAACTTCACTGCCCTGGTATGTATTGCAATACTGAGATCTTCTACACGCATTCATAATCACAAGAATGCTCACCAACTGAGTACTGGCTAGGCCTGAGGCCAGCTGCTGGGCTGGCAGACTGGCTTCTATGAGAAAGGGACTTCCATCCAGAACGGTCAACTTTACACACAGAACTAACTCACCACATGAATGTTTTGAATCAACAAACCTAATATCATATTCACCAAAGGTCGTATGCTCCCTGTGTAATAGAGAAGGGCCAAAGAGTAATTGCAGGTAAACCCAGTAATAGAAGCAGGAGCGTTGTGCAATACCTGGGATTCACCAGTCACCGGAGAGAGTAGGACGCTCTTCGATTTAAAATTGATTTCTTATGCACCAATATTACTACCATATCATGGATGTTGAATGTTATTAAAAGGAATATATATGTTCCTAAGATATTATAAAATCTTTATTGATTTCTTGTCTGGGGGTTGTGCAACCTAAGTACGAGCCGCTACTGCTCAAACCTAGTTTGCAAAAAAATTTTTAAACAAGATTGAAGAGTTAAACAATATAACAAATAATCAATTTCATACTTGTGTATGGAAACATCCTCTGACATTTTTTAAACTAATCAAATGAAAAATTAATTCTCAACAAGACTGCACAATATTCCTCTTTTTTGTCAAAGAATGTGCTTTGTACTTAGTGCAATTATTCTCTCATAATTGTAATTAATCTTTAAGAATGAAGGAATTCCCTGAAATATTCAAAAGGGATGGGATTTTCAAAAAGTCCTTGAAAGACTTTTCAACAAATTACTTAAACTGTTTATTAGTTCAAATAATGTCTTCATAAATACTCATGATTTCAGAAGCTGTAGACTGGCAGAAACAGATATCTTCTCTCAGACATTAGTCTTTTTTAGATTTGTCAAAAGATTTTGACATTATTGACTTTCACACCTATACGTAAAAAATAGTAAAGGTAGGGATCTGGGATTTCGCACTTCAATGAATCAAATTGTATTTATTGAGCTGCAACCAGAGAGTTAAATTCCAAAACATTGAAACAAGATTACATCATACTACTTCTGCACTCAAATGATAAATTGTGAAGTTTGCATAGGATCCATCCAGGTGCCAATACTATTTCTAATAGTATACATAAATAGTATGCCTTTGGGTCTAAGAATTAGCAAAAATAATTTTCTTTGCAGGTTCCACACACACATAACAACCCCTAGAAAAAAACAACACAATTCACAGAGGTCACATTCTGACATAGTCAAAGATATTTTGTGTACCTGCCAAACAGTGTGATGAGTTACCTACCTATCAGGAGAAAATGTCACATGTGCAACTTCATCATATGAAATCATATGTTCATTGGCAAAAAGTTATCATCTTCGATGCCCCCTACACATGCCCTAGAAGTTTATAATATTTATTTTGAGACATACTGTATTTATGATTATGTAGATTCAGGGGCACCCAGAGAAAACAAAATTCCTGGATCAATAAATCCACAGAATCCTCATTTCATGCAAAAGTTTCTCCCCACAGTTCAAAAACAAGTCATCTATCCATGCAACAGAAAGAACTTATGGTGGCTCATTTGAATACAATACATAATTTTTCTGTATGTTTTGAAAGAAAAATATTGCAGGACAGGATTCAAATAATCTTAGGTCTGGGGCAAGTTGACCCAGCTTCTGGATATCGCTATGTGTATGTAAATAGGTAAATGTATGGTAGAGTAGAATTTTCCATTGCATAAAGAAATTTATTTTTTCATGAATTGCTTGTTAATGTATTTGGAAGTATTTTTGGAATCATTGGGATATAGCTGAACAAAAGTAACCATGATCTATAACCATATAACCATCTGCAACCATAATTCTAAATTCTCCATGGATCAAACTATTAGCTTTTTTATGATTTGAAGATCAGTTAAGGAATAGGTTTCTTGGTAAAACAAAAATTGTTAGTTTTAAATATAAAAAGAATAAGTCATAAAGAATATAAGTCTAAATTATTTAGACTGAAGGTGCACATATGAAGATGCCTAGTAATCTAATCTATTTATCAATCCAATAATATTAGAGTTAAACTTAAACTTAATTATTTAATTTTTATTGATAGTTAATGAACAGACTAAGTGAATAAAGTTTTGTAACTATAATTTGAAAATTGGAATCCTAATCCTAACCAGTAACATCCCCTCTCTCTGAAAAAGACAAATACAAGAAAAACTATTTAGATTTATCTATATTTTCACTCACAGCTACTTCCTCAATTCCAAGGGAACTGGCCACTTCTTGTGTCTTTAGCCAGAACAATTGAATAATTTTTACTACTAATGAGTTCACTTTTATTCGCAAAAACAGAAGTTATAAACACCATTGATGAAAAGCATTTTTCATAAAAGAAAAAAGTAATACTCTTATTTGCAATGAAACAAATTATTAGCATTATTACTTCTTAAGCAACAGGTGACATTTAAATATGACATTAAACCAATTAAGGTCTTCAGTAAAAAAAGTGACTCCATGCCGAATAATGTGATTACAACACTTAAAGTGGAAACGTTTCTGAATTCATTCTAATAAATGCTTCTGCACTCTCACCTTCTTGATAAAAATGTGTAACTTTTGATGGAATTTGCTGTGAGCTATCAAAATACTTGTATGAGCTAAACATTGCTTCTCTCTCAAACTTGCATGTTGTATTTTTATACCCTTTGTCACTACATGCTACATACAAATACGTACTACATACAAAATCACTAAATGCAATCCCTAAATGCTTCTCCCATTTATTAAACATTGTATAAGTACATTATATAAGGTTGCTCTAATTACACCAACTTTATTCAGCATATGGAAATGTGCTAAAATCACAATGGATAAGAAACATTTTCTTGTATAAAATATATTATCAATATTTGCTTAATACAATGCATTTTCGGACTGTCCATGCCATGACACATATAAATGTCTCTTTTCAGAGCTTCATGGTTTCACTTTTTACTTTCCCGTATACGTACGTATAAACAGAGTAATATAGGTAGAATAGGGAAAGTTATGTAATGCTGCAGAAAATTGGTTTTGAGATTTCAACGGAAATACACATTTTGGGGTCCCCTGATCCCGAAAAAGCGGTTATTTTCAAAAAGTCCGTCATTCACTGGACAACACTGGTGCCTAAGCCATATGTACAATTTTTTCTGAAATGAATATTCCCCTGTGGATCTGGTTCCACTCAAGGTGCTGCGTTTTTGAAAAACTTTCTTCAACATTTTGGGGTACTTTATACCAAGCCTCCTGGACATTTTCAGAATTTTCTCAAAAACGGCTCCAAATTTTTTCTTTAAATTTCTTATAAGAATAGACTAACATACACTTATAAAGGTGGCATAGGTCTGATTTTCACGGTTAACTCTGAATTTTCAAAAATTGCAAAATTTTGAATTTTGTTCGTCTTCCTACAACTACAAAATTGAAGATAGAGATTTTTTCCTTCAAATAAAATTTGTTCTCAATAGTGAGTTCTTTCATTAATGTGTACACATTTTTGAAAGTTCTAGTAGTTTTCTGGCAATTTTGCATGGAATATTTGCAATTTTAAAAAATTACAAAAACAAGATTTTTTCAAAAACAGCTCCAAATTTTTTCTTTAAACTTTTGGTAGGAATAGTGCTAAAGGTAATCTATGAGATGACATAAACGCCATATTGCGCTACTCTTTTGTTTGTTTTTTAATTACAAAACTGTAATACTTTTTGTACTAGTCTCTCACATCAGTCATATTTACATTAGTAGTGATTTGTTTACATTATTATATTTACGAGCACATGTGTTTTAAATAATGTCAAGTAAAGTGTCTCGAGAACACAACCGTTTTCTGTGAAAACTAGCTCAAAATTCCGCATTTTCAGAAACACTCAAACGCCATTTTCTCAAAAATGGCTCCAAATTTTTCGAACAGATAGTGCTAATTGCACTCTTTAATATGATGTAACATTCAATTTGGGGTATTTTTTTGTGTTTGCAAAAATTACACAAACATAATTTTTTTCAAAGATCTCGCACCTTTAATATGAACACTACCAGCAATTTGTGAACACTATTGTATTTGTGAGTGTAAGTGCTTTAAATTGGTTCAAATGAACTTTTTCGAAAACTCAAAAATTTTCTATGAAAAATAGCTTCGTAGTTCACATTTACAGTAGTGCTGAAATGCCATTTTCTTAAAAACGGCTCCAAATTTTTCAAAGAAAATTGCCATTTAGAACAATGTTTTACTGTTCTTTGATATTCTTAAAATAATATTTCCATTTTACAATTAGGAAACCGAAAAATTAAGAAAATGGCAAAAAAATGTACTTTGGCTGATGATAGATGGCAGCTGTCAAGAGTACGTAACAAGTCCAAATAGCTAGCCGAGATCCAAAGGAAATAGAAACCTAATATGGGAAAGTCTGCACCATTCTGTAGCAACTCTAGTTCAATTTAGATTCTTCTCTGGTGATTAGATTCCAACTGTAAACAAAGTAACACTAAATTGAGTTTGACCTGAAAAATAATTTTAAGAACTAGTATACCACTAGAAATTGCAAGTGTTTCAAACCAGCAATAATTTCTTTTCCACACTGGAATTCAAACTCATATCCTTAAGAGTTAGTAGGCCATTCCCATTACCTCTCACACCACCAGCCTCACAGCTAAACGCAATCTTTCTGATGCTTAAATAAAATATAAAATAAAATTAAAAAGGATTTCATTATGGAAAAATCCACTGTCATCAATATTGTATTTTTAAATATTAATTTTTTGTTGGAAATTTTCACTAATATGGAGTGTACGACGAAAATAGAACCTGTGCCGGTTTTTTTCACATTCTTTGCTCTTTCCTTGGAAAAAATGTAAAGAGGAAAATGGAGAACTGAGAATTCATTACTTGAGAATTCATCACAAGTAACATTAACAATTTATAAAAATATAAATATTGTTATTCAAATATTATTTTTATTAGTAAACAAGTAACATTACAGATACAACATTTTTTACAAAATATACACATTTTTAATATTTTATCATATCTAACAGTAGTAGTTTACATATCAACCAATGTGATTATCTCAGAAACAAAACAGTTACTGACATTTGTTACTATTTTTATCTGGGTGCAATGCAGAAACAATAATTTCTGCCTTACTATGGGCACTCGTGTTCAAATCTTCAGGATTAACAATTTCTTGGGTATCTGAAAGATCATCTTCAATGTCTGGTTCACTAGAAGATGCAGGGCGCTTTCGTGTCTGGCGTTTGCAGTGGAAGACAGTACCCTCTACTGCAAGGCATTTACCTATTGGCTGTTCAGCACTAAGACGAGATAATCTGAACTGAAATATTAAAATGATGAAACACAGATTGAAGTTGTTAACAACTCAATTTCATTACAAAAAAAAATTGTGATTATCTGTGATTTGTGAGAAGTAATTATTGAATGGATATTCAAAGTGCATATTAGAAAATATGTTTTCTTAATGTTCAGTTAAAGATTTTGAAAATCTAAGTAATCTTTTTCATCAACATGTACAGAAATCAGTTCTGCTGGAAATGAAAATCATTACAGAACTTCAACGAATCAGAAACTAAATTTACACATTTATTTTTGTTCAACTTTGTTACGCAAATATAAAACTTGTTAAATCCATAACTAAAC
Organism: Acheta domesticus; assembly: GCA_031308135.1. Lineage (NCBI taxonomy): Eukaryota > Metazoa > Arthropoda > Insecta > Orthoptera > Gryllidae > Acheta > Acheta domesticus. The sequence continues at coordinate 34,017,350 of JAHLJT010002406.1, forward strand.
CCATGATGACTAAATTTCTTTAAAATATTATTATAACTTTATATTCTTGGTCCCCAATATACAGTATGACATGGTATTTTTGCAAAGGGTTGAGTTAGGCAGGCAGGTTTGTATTTAAAAGCTTCAGTATGAAAAATATTTTTTTTTATAGTTCTGAAAGTTTTATTACTTATTCCTTTCTCTCCCCATATCAAAGTATTTTAACCTTGAATAATCTGATGAAAGTAATCAACAACTTCTAGTCTTGCCACCCACTTGTAACAAAATAACCATTAACATATATACAAGTGTGTTCAGGAAGAATGGCAATAGGAAATCTGTCCTCAGAACTTAAGAGAGGTTATATTGAAATACAATTTTGAGTTTCCTCGGATTCAGATGTTATAACGGTCAGTGTATTGGATTGTTGTACCCAGGATTGTGGGTTCAATCCCGATTGAAGCCGTGGATTTGGGCGAAAAAATCCTTCGTATGCCATTTACTTGCATGTAAAAGATCAAGCCTAAATGAAGCCTGTGAGGTAAATTCAAATTACCTGTTTTGTCGCCCGAGATAATACCTTCTTTCTCCGCTAGGGGAAAGGAGCGTAGAGAAATTTGCGTGGTCAGATGGAAGAGCGAGCCTGATGGCCCGAGTCTCGCCACGTAAAATAAGGCATTAACTTAACTTTCCTTTAACTTCTTCAAATATTAGTTTTTGGTTAATAAAATTTCTAAGAAAAGGAATCCCTCTGAAATAACCACTTTAAATTGCCATGTAATTTCATTTCAATATTTCTTTTGGATTTGATTTTATAGTATCCTTTTAGGTTATTGTTCAGAAAACAGTCTAATAACAATTATTAATTAATGTCCCCTCAATTGACAGAGAAATTTGTGATCTTAATTATTGTGTGTTATATTTCCAACATTAACACAATTTTTTAAAGGAATTTTCATGAAAGATTTTCAGTAATTCAGTAATTGATAGTTATGAATATCAATTACTGAATTACATAGTTTATAATTGATATTCATATAATATAAAGTGAATTTTTTTAAATATTTGAGACACAAGTTGGTGACATGTATCAATCTTCTTTATTTGTCATCATAACTAGTAATTGCTGAATTATAACTGTTATTTATATTTGCACTTACCACTGGTTTTGTGTCTGCCGAGGTCATATATCCCACACACATGGTAGTAGTTGAATGAGACCACAAAAATTCTCCAATATCTTGTGATGGGTTATATTTCAAAACACAAATGCCACCCATTTTTTCATCTACATCATGCAGAAAAGGTGACTCTAAAAAAAATACAACCTTTGAATTAATATTTAATTTTCAGGCATTTGTGTTTTTCCAGGAAATTCTTGATTTTTTTATGGTCATAAAATATGATCTGGTAAATGCATGATCAGAAAAATAGTTCAATTCACAATCAAAGATAATGGCATATTATGGAAAAAATACTGAACAGATCTCTCAATTTATTCTAATACCATTGAAATATCCCAAGAAGCAATCTGTATTACACTACATTTCTAATTGCTTTCATTACTAAATGAGTTATAAGATCATCTCATACATACAGAAGTTTGGTATTGTGTGTCTAAGTATTAAATAATTTTTCTGTGAAATGCAGAAATCAAGAAGGTGGAATGAACATTTGACTTTACCCAGAAATTTTGTTCTCATGCAGTCATGAAGACTAACTTCTGTTCTATTAGCATTTAAGACACTGAGGGCTCCTTCTCGTGCCAACATAGTGCGCACAAGGTATTCTCCACAGCCAGATGTGCAGGAAGCCACAGCAGGAACATCACCAACAGCATTCTGAGCCCATACTCCACTTGCATACACTGCAGCCTATAAGAAAACCAACTGTCCTACACAAACCCCAAGAAAAATGTTGAAACAATGAAACTTGATGCACACTACAATTGAACATGTGAATTAATATATTTTCTTTGTGATAAATTTGAAAATTGCTACTAGTGCAATCTTTGTAATAAAAAAATGCACTGGACAGAAATATGTCATGCAATTTGGGAGGGGAGTGAGGAGGATTTTCATGTTTTACAATTGCATCACTTTTGACCACAACTACTTTGATTACGACAGGAAACATTTAATGGGAGAAAGAGCGAAAATTACTGTGATGATCATGTATGTAATTCTTTGATGTTGTCTAAGATAGTCTAGTCTCATAAGTGTCCCTCAATAATAAAGAAAAATTAACAACACTCACATATTTGTTTACAAATTATTTATTAATTTCTTATGAATAATTTGGGGCCACAGTTGCCTAACTTACAAAGTTGTGAAGTCACGTTTTCCTATACAACTTCTCTCTGACATGGCATGGCACAAAATAAAAGAACCATGCTGTTTAGGAAACGTGTGCAACTACAACAGTATGCATTTACTTACATTATTTGTAACACTTACCTAATATTATAATACTTCTTGAACATGCACAAGGGTTACCAACCCGCAAACATATTTGACAATGCAGAGACTTCAACATAAGTTATTAGGCTTAGCAACAGTTAGCATAACCACTACTCTAATGTTGTAAGAGGGCATAATAACCTTCCCACTACTTTTAAAAGAAAGTTGAATATTTGTAGTTTCCAAAAATTCATAGTTTTTAATGAAAACTCTTTGAACAGTTAAGTAAAAATATTATGAAAAACTATGCCAATTTAAGAAAATCTTATTTACGTAATTATTAAAAGTGGTCATTACTGCACTCAAAATAACATGAAAATTATATTATTTTTTAAATTTACATGATATTTTTTGAAAAACTAATTTTGAAGAAGAGATTTCATTAGGAAAAAAAATCTCTCTTTCAATATTAAAGTTGTAGAAAGAGTGGAAAAATTTTTCACTTCTGTAATTTTCAAAAAATTCTATGAGAGTTGTACTTGGGCCATTTTTATGTGTAGTTGGTTCTATCGGAGAAAAAAGTTAAAGAATTTTGAACCGTTTTTGAGAAAATGTTGTTTTTAAAGCTTGGAATTCACCCAAAATTATTAAAAAACTACTCAAATTTTTAAAAAATTGTTCATGACATTATTTATAAATCTAATTTTGAAGAACAGATTTTTTTAAAAATTTCCTTCAATATCGTAGTTGTAGAAAGCTTTTGCAGTTTTCAAATATTCAGAGAATTCAATGAAAATCAGAATTGAGTCCATTTTACAAGCATATCTTGTTCCAATTTGTTGCAAAAATTTAATCCAAAAATTTGGAGTAGTTTTTGAGAAAAATTTGAAAAGACTTCGTGTAAAATACCCCAAAAATCCATTTCAAATTCACAGTGCCATGACATAAAACAGATCAATTAAGGAATATCAATTTAGATCAAAATTTAGCATATGGTTTTTGCACAAAGATGTTTTGCCATAAATGAAATTTTGGTACCCACAAAATGTGGATTCTGATTATACAGATATTAGAGGAAATAATTTACTACATGAAGGAGCAAAAATAATCCACTTCTCCATATTACGGACCTATAATAAAAATTCTTCTGTTGAAAAATGCCCCTTTGCACTGCATACTTTCTCTTTACTACGTCAGTAGTATGCAAGAAATTAAAAATGGCTTTATAACTGCAGGTGAGGCAACTGTGGCATTGAATCACTCATCTAAGTAGTTGAACGTACATTTGATATCACTGTTCCTGTATATACATTTTTTATATGCTATGGTCATAAAGATTAATCAGAGATTATGTGTAATAGACTATCCATTATGTATAATTGTTACATCAGCTAGTCAAAGAGAAAAATTATGTACTTCATTTAGTCATAATAGTTGGTGTGATTTGGTTGATGTAATAATTTTCTTCAAACTTTTTTCACTAATTTGTGTCCATTACGTATAAGGGACAAGACAATATATGAAGCAACTTGAAACTGCTGCATGTTTTTTATTAATGTTTTTGATATTTTATTGATAACATAAAACATTAAGTTTCATTGCAAGCATATAAGTGATTGCATGGAAATTAAATAGACTTTTTACTGAAATACCAATTTTCAAGTGGCAGAACCTCCTGGTGGCAGAGGTTATTCCTCTTTGAATCAATTTAAGAACTACTCATTTCCCTTTCTTTTGCATCCCAGAAACTACTTTTACCCCAGGCAAAAAAAAAGGTCAGTTTCTAATTCATCTGTAAAGTCAAACTAGTCCTTCTCTCCCTATTTGAAAATAAATATATTACGTATACATAATTAAATGAGTGATAATTAATATTTGTACATTGCATGTTAACTTTTATGAATTATGAAAAGCAAATATGTTAAATAAGAGTGATTTAATATAGAGTGTATAATAAGAGTGATTTCTATCTTTTTTTTTACATAATTATACACTAACACATATTCATATTCTTCGTAGCTCATTATATCATGCAAGTCATTTCTTTTCAAACCAGTAATATTTAGTATTAAGGCAGCCTTTGGGAAATTTTCATTTTCATGAGGTGCTTCATTTGATGTTCCAAATTCTGAACTTCACTATCTCTTGACTTTATGCTGTCAAATACTAAATATATTTGAAACACAACGTGATTAATTTATCTTTTAAGAAGCAAAAACATTGTTGAATGTATATTTTCATTTTACACAACTTGATATAAAGAAGATAATTTGTTCACGTTGTGAAACAGGCAGTAATGAGAAAAAATATTTGTAATTAATTGTATTAATACGCAATTGACAGTTATTCATTATTCAATAAATTCTTTTAATGTTTGAAATGTTGTAATATACATATTAAACAAGGTTAGCTGTATCTGGCTGAAGACTAACATCCTTTTACCCTTGATGATGATCTTTTCTGTCTTATCACTCTTGACTTTCATCATATCTTTCCAACAAATTACAACAATTAGAATTATACAATATATAATTCAATCTGTTATTGAAATCCTGTTTCTCAAATTTTTATGTTATCTTATTTCATTAGTATATCTTTATGACTAAGCAAGATGATACATTTTCCTTAAAAATTTATGGAGTTCATTTAAGACATTAATTTTACAATCTCCTATACCTACTTTTTTATATAATCTCATGTACATATTTAAAAATATTAGAAAAATGATATATCAGAAATGTATCATACCTGGCCAACCCGACCAACAGTCTTTAAAGCAATTCCTCCACTGGAGCAGGTAGATGCCACATGGCCCAGTGAATCCATGCAAACTGCACCCACTGTATCAAGGCGACTGCTAACTACCTGCAATTATATTTCAATGCACCTAATCTCCACAATTTTTCAATGGTGGATATGATATGACTGTTGACAATTACATCTTACTTGTGATTGTTCCTCTTCATATTTCCTTAATTTCTTACGATAATGTTGGTGCAGTTTCCATGATTCAGCTGAAAGGCAAACCAACTATGAAAAGTTAACCTTAAATCTCCAAAACATAACAAATGAAAACTCATACCAGATATAAGTTCTGTAGGTGGTACTGTGGTAAGCCCATATTTAAGAGCATGTATTCGTGCTCCTTCACCAACAAGAAAACTGAAACAATTGCAGGGGTTAAGAAAGTAACAATATATACATTGTCCTATACTCTGATTTAACAATGGAAGAAGCTGCAAATTTAGGTACACAGGATCCTTACTTATCAATAGATTATCAAACAATTATTAATTATCTTTATACACCTTGGTGGAACTCTGCCAAATGGAAGGCCTTGTCTCTGGTGCTCACACAAAAGTTTTGCCAACAAAATTGGATTCTTCACTCCAGATACACCCCCCACAGCACCGTAATGAAGGGTACAGCCATCCATGACACTCGCATCACATTCCACACTACCTCCCCATGTGAGATTAGAGCCATAACCTGCATTGGTAAGAGGGGAATCTTCGAGATGAGCTGTTGCTTGAGCACTTGCATCCAAAGCAGATCCTCCATTCTTAAGAATAGCAGCTGCCTATAAAAACTATGTATCAGTATAGGGAAAGACACACATAAACAATAGGCTTATATTCCATTATCACTCTACAGAGGCAGTACCACATGAGGTGCATGTATTGCAAACTTTAATTTAAAACTCAATTTAAATTGAAAACCTCAATTTAAATTCATTACCTTCTGACAAGCTCCATAAACTAGTCTTTTGTACTTTGGCCGAAGTTTCTCACTGTGAAGACCAGCACCTATCGAATAATTTCACATACATCACAGCCTAATAAATAAAGAATAACTGAACAAGACACAAATAAAATTTCATGCACATGCAATCAATAAAAGTGACATTTGGTGTATCACTGTAAGATATTACCTAAATGAACACCAACAAAACCATCCATTAATTCAGCAGCTGATATTAAAATATCAGGAACGCACAATTCTATACCTAAGATGATTCTCTTTAATCAATTTGTAATTAAATTTTTTCATGCGATTTGCACTCATTTGCAGGTTAAAATTGAGTACAGCGAAAAAAAGATAAAAACGACATTTACACCCTCAGGCTAGTAAATTATTAATAAAGCTCTTTATTTTTTAACAGTTCACAGCACTTTCATTTATAGTTATTGTCTTTTCATTTCTTTTAAAATAATTCAGGTATGACCAACAGGAGAACAAGCCGCCAGCAGAGATTTAAGTCGCATGGTCATCTCGAACGACATCGATTACACAACTGAAATGGCTCGAGTAATCGGAATCGACATTGGAGTCGAATCAATTCCTGGTGCGTCGATTGGTCCATGAAGAAAAGATCTTTTTCCTCTGTGGATAGGTCAATAGCTTATTTCTTACTATACTCTCTGGTTTAAACTGGGTAGGATAAATACAATACCGATTTCGTGAAATTATACCTATTTTATTTATTAATAAAATGTGTCAGTTTTTCTTTGATTTCTCCCAAAATATTAAATGTAAACAAAATACGAGCCTGGGAACTGTCAAAATCACAAAATATTCTGTAACAATATTCCGAAGAACAGAATGTATTTATTTATTTAGTCAAAAAACAGTAAAAACTGTATATGACGTGTGGGGAAAGAAATTTATCTGCGCACATTTTCTTGAGGGCCAGAATTTTATTTAAAAAAAAAAAAAAAAAAAAAACGAAAACGAAAACATTAATTTAGAAAATAATTATTTTAGAAAAATAAAGATATTTGAAAAATGTTTTTTCCCGAGTTATAGAAAATCAATTTCAACTGTAAATGAACTACAAGCAAAAGGAGTGCTCAACAAAACGTGCGCACAGTGAAGCTACATTTACGTCCAGAAGCAAAACAAGGGGCCATCTCAGCATTTGCTCTATGGATCAGGGAAACTGGACAAAAACCTGATCGAGATGGGGGTCATTGACCCGGAAGCTGAAGTACATTACTTGTTACAGGCGTATTAAATATTTTTTAAAATGTATACAATGCAAACATAAACTAAGTCATTATATATCTTTGTTTTGTTACATTAAACATTATTTTTCTTTTTCACGATCAGTATAGTCTCTAATTGTATAGAAACAGTTTTGCAGCAGAAAAGATTTTACTTTTAACTTAAATTTGTATACCGACTTTAATTGTTTTATGTCATCTGGCAATGCGTTGTAAAGTAACGTACATGTTTTGTATGTTGATTTCTTGTACTGAGCTGTTGATACTGACACTTGATGCACGTGATTTCTACGGCGTGTGTTGTAATTATAAATATCAATATTGCATGAAAATATGTTCCCTCCGTTAAGTAGGTCATTTTTGACAAATATTACAGATTCGTAAATAAATAGACAAGGCAATGGTAGGATTCCCAGCTCAATGAAAAGAGGCTTGCAGGAATCACGTGGAAGGCATTTTTTCATTATTCGAATAATTTTCTTTTGCAATCTGAAGGTCTGAATACTACAGGATGAGCTTCCCCAGAATATTATGCCATATCTCAGGCGGGAATGCACATTTGCAAAATAAACGCAACGAGCTGCATGAAGGCTGACAGAATTTGAAAGAATTCTGAATGCATAGCATAATGAACTTAATTTAGTGTTTAATTCTGTTATATGTACATTCCATTTGAGGTTTGATTGAATTGAAAGACCTAAAAATTTTGTTGCCTCAACATCAGCTAATTGCATATTGTTCATTTTCAATGGAACATGCAATTTCCGATTTGAGATGCAAAAATGCATTGAAACAGTTTTTCTTTCGTTAACAATTAATTTGTTATTATTAAACCAATTTGAAACTTCTGAAATTGTACTATTTACTGCTTCTTTTTTGCAAAGAACATTCGTGTCATCAGCAAACAGAACCGTTCTTCCATTTTTAATAGACGAGGGCATATCGTTTACATATAACAGAAAGAGAATGGGACCTAAGATCGAACCTTGCGGGACCCCATGCACAATTGGCAAAGAATTGGAAATACAAGTATGTAATGTCCTTTCCTGCCAGTATGGTATTTCTACTCTTTGAGTCCGATGTTTAAGGTAAGAAGTTATCCAATCTAGGGCAATACCACGAATTCCATACGAAGGTAATTTTGAGAGCAAGATCTTATGGTCAATAACGTCAAAAGCTTTCGAGAGATCTAAGAATATTCTAATGGGTATTTCATTTTGGTCTATTGATGAAGCAACATCTTTGAGAAAAGAAAAAATGGCATTTTCCGTAGATTTTGATTTTCTAAAACCGTGTTGTGAGTCTGAAAACGCTCTGTTTTTCCTGAGAAATGTTTCCATTCGTAAGTAGAAAAGCCTTTCTAATATTTTTGAGAAAACTGACAAAAGAGAAATTGGCCGGTAATTTTGAATATCATTTATTTCCCTTTTTTAAAAAGTGGCTTAATTTTTGCTGTTTTGAAAATATCTGGAAATATTCCTGTACATAAAGAAGCATTGAAAATGTGAGTTATAAAATTAAATATATTGTATATTTTCGTAGCGTATATATAGTACTAAATAATATTATTATTTAAATAATTACGTAATTCTAACATAAATATTTAAATCAAATGAAGGAAGGTAACATATGAAAACTCTCGGCCTTTTGCCTCCCCCCCCCCCAGAAGGCCAAGTTGTCGTTCTTACCTTCTTTTATTTTGCAAAATTAATTTAAATATTTATGTTAGAATTACGTACTTATTTAAACAATAATATTGTATAGAATCATATATACACTACAAAAATAATATTCAATATAACAAATATGTTTTTAGTTAATAACGATCTTTGATGGTCACCTCGAAAATGATCGTCTGGATCTGCCCCTGATGTCCCACTACTCCCCAGAATCTGCCACTGCTAGCCGCTCCGAACTGTGCATTACAGCACTGTAGGTCCTGTTTATTCTACGAAAGGAAACACCAATATTACCAAGCGTACAGAAAGACATAGAAGCACGAGATTAATTTGCACAAAATACCAAATAGTCAATTTAATTTTACTTAATTTTCGCCATTATGCTCTTTTATCACCATCGTTCTACGAAAAGGGAACCTAGGAGAAGAAGACATCTTAAAATGCAATAGAATGTTCAAAGAGGTCTCATTTTGTAGAAAATAACTTCAACAAATGACTCCGACCTCACCTGTCCTCGAATGTTTTCCTGCAAGTTGCCCCGCATGTACCCTACATGTTCCCATGTTCCGCAGCGTCTTTTCGACTTTTCCTTCGTGAGTTTCCCCTGTTTTGCGCTCAGATATTTCTCACATATTTCTCTCATGTTCCTCCACATGTTTCCCGCACGTTTCTCACATATTCCCCACATGTTTTCCACATACCTCTTGCGTGTTCTACACATGTTCCCTCGCGTGTTTCCCACTTGTTTTAACGATAAATTAATCTGTAAATTCAGGAGTTTATTTTAAATGGTGCAGTAGTCCCAGTGAGACAGTCTTGGCACAGTTGGATAGGGGGAAGGGTTTGGGCAAAGCCGAGTTTGGCAGGAATTGGCTGGACGGTTGAGGATGAGGTGAGACGGTCGCGGTGCAGGACTGTGAGAGGAGTGAGGTGGGGATGGCGAAGATGTAAATAAAGTTACCTTTATTTTGCTCCATAGACATAATTCAATCCGTTTTCTACTAGATGATTGTGATAAATTTCAGCAACGTAGGGGTACTTCAGTTAGTTCATAATGATAATTTGAATAATGATAGGTCTATGATAATGATTTTAATAACGAGATGATAATGATAATTTAAATATCCGATTCTTGAAACTTTGTAATGCCAGACGATATTTCTTGGAGAGGCTTTGACTGAGAAACTAGTAGTGCTGAAACAGCACGTACCTTTTCGGCCGTATTTCAGCGCAAAATACGCGGAAATTACTCAAATTTTCGGCACGCAGACGAACGGACGAACAGACACATTTCGCCATCATTCATTTTTTCGGTATTAAGGATCCATAACACGCTGATTCTGGCTACACCACTTGTTAGAGTTTTCCCCCAAAAATTTAGCAACTGGATTTATCCACTTTTTCGTTACCAGGGCGCAATAATAAGTTTTTTTTGCCAAAAATTCGCCATTTTTTCGCACAGCATTACATAATTTTCTCTTATTTTGTAGTGAGAAAGTAAAAAGAACACTGAGAAACTATTAATTTATCAAACTGTTTGCAGAGCAACACAACGATTTCTCTGGTATCGATTTCCAGTTTGTCTTGATACGATTCGATTTTTCATCGTGATGCGTTCTGAATTAGGAAGCTCTTAGACCTTCTCTTTCTTTTCAATGAGATAACCACTATTGTTTATTGCAAGCAAGAGTTTAGGTTTATCTTATCGTTAACTGATACGGGAATGGCTTTACCGAGCATTATTCTGTTAAGAGAAGAAATCAAATTGCGTTTTCCTCCCTCCCCCCCTTTCTCTCTTTCTCTCTCTCTTTTTCTCTCTCTTTCTCTCTCTCTCAATATACAGTTCCTTCATTTCATTCTAGTACCTTCTTGGGGTCGACCTGTTTGTCTTTCAAGTCGTTCAATACATTTACATTTAAAAGCATTTTGAACCTTGAAAGTAAGTGGAGAGAAATCTCTTCAGTTTATGTGCTGATTGATAAGTCTGCGGTTTTCATTTTGTCATTTTAGTGACAATTCATTTGCAGAAAGGGAGTTCAGTGTCGTGTTTTTCTTACTCTTCAAAGTGATAATGAAGGTTTGAATGCGTCTCTGAGGATATGAGATTTACTTCTGGCAGGTTGAAGAGCAACTTCACCCAAATAGAGAAGAGAGTTGTCGGGAGGAACTTGCAATTAGATAACCGACCGGGGCAATATTTGCCCAGGGGGACAAGTGTAAACTAGTGTCTGTCTTACAGTTAATTGGTAGGCATAAAGAAGAGGAAGAAAAGGTCGCACGCGGTCTTAGCACTAAATGTTAGGGTGCTGATCCAGTACCCGCACCTGGTGTTGATCGGAGAAATTATGGAAAACTTGTAACAATCAGATCAGCAGGCTATTAGAATTCTCCTCCAGATAGCGGCTGAACTCGCAATAGCTACCTAGTCAGTGTCAAACAATTTTCGAAAATTCAGAGTTAACCGTGAAAATCGGATCTATGCCACCTTAATAAGTGTTTTTTTTACTCTATTCTTGCAAGAAATTTAAAGAAAAAATTTGGAGCCGTTTTTGAGACATTTTTGAGTGTCCGGGGGGCTTAATGTAAAGTACCCCCAAATTTTGAAGAATGTTTTTCAAAATCGTGGCGCCTCGAGTGGAATCAGGTCGACCGGGGAATATCCATTTTGGAAGAAATCGTACGTATGATTTAGGCGCTAATGTTGTTCACAGACGGACAGACGGACGGACGTTTTGAAAAGAACCACTTTTTCGGTATCAGGGGACCCCAAATCGTGTATTTCCGTTAAAATCTCGAAATCGATTTTCCGCAGCATTACAAAACTTTCCCTATACTACGTATATAATTACTCCGTATACGTACGTATACGCGAAAATATTCTACGTATATTTTATATTACTTTTACTTTTTACATACACTATGTAAATTACTCCATATATACGTACGTATACGGAAAAGTAAAAATTGAAGAAAAAATTTGGACCTTTTTTCGAGAAAATGTTTTTCTTTCTCACTACAGAGTAAAGAGAAAGTTATGTAATGCTGCGCGAAAAAACATCGAATTTTCGGCAGAAAAACTCATTACAAGGCCCTGGTAACTAAAAAGTGGATAAATCGAGTTGATAAATTTAGAAAAAATCCTCTAACGCGTGGTGAAGTCAGAATCCATGTTTTGTAGGTCCCTGATAACGAAAAATCAAATGATTGCAAAACGAGTGTTCGTCCGTCTGACTGCCCGTCTTTAAACAACGCTAACGGCTAAACCGTTCAGCCGATTTTCTCCGAAAATGATATTCCCCAATCTACCTGACTGATGTTGCGGCCTCTTGAATTTGAAACCGATATATTACTTTTGGATGGTATTTTACATGCAGCTCCTGGAACATTTTCCAAATTTTCAAAAAAGTGGCTCCATCGTCTTTTATTTAACTTTTTTGTTGGATAGTGCGAAGGACATTTAAGAGAATGATGCAGGTCTCGTGATCGTTGAAAACCCTAACTTTTCAAAAATTGCTCAAGTTCAGTTTTTTCTGAGTCTTCCTTCCACTAAAATATTAAAGTTAGAGATATTTTCATTTAATGAAATGTTAAATGTGTTAAAGACAAATTTTAAAATAAGATCATGTACAATTTTTCGAAAATTTGAGTACTTTTCTCGTAACTTTGCGTGAAAATACTCGCAAGAAAGTACGTACTGTTTTAGCACCACCACTTTTATATAAATTGCATATAATTCAAGCACAATTTACGCGAAAATTACTCATTTCTTAAAAAAAATTGTACATGGTCTTTTTCAACGAAGTGATATTTTGGAACAGACTTCGTCTGTTCGACTTTGTCGGTACAAATCTGTCTTCAATTCTGTGGTATAGAAATATTATCTTTTTCTAATTTATGGAAAAGCCATCGACTATTCGCCGAAAATGGGACTAGCACCATATTTTTTACCGTTCCTTGATACATTCGAGGAGAAAATTTAAAGAAAAAATTGGAGCGTTTTTGGGGAAATGTTTTTAAAAATTAAAAGATGCCTATATTCCGCGCAAAATTACATGAAAACTATTCATATTTTCGAAAAATTGAGCATGACCTTATTTCAAGTTCTGTCTTTAAAAAATAGCTTTTATTAAGGAAACACCTCTAACTTCAATATTGTAATTGAAGGAAGACACCCAAGAAAAATATGGAATTTCAACAAACATGAGACCTACACAATTCTCTTAAGCGTCTACGCAATCCGAGGACAAATTTTGAGATATTTTTGAGAAAATTTTGAAACTACTTTGATAAATGAAGGCTTCTTATAAGGTAGCCTAAAAAATTAAAATATCCGGTGAAACTCCCAAAGCCTCCAGTTCATTCAGATCGATCGAGGAATATCAATTTTGGAGAAAATTGATACTGAACGGCTGAACGGTTTAGGTGCTAGCGCTGACCGCAGACAGACAGACAGACGGACGGACGGTATAAAGAACTCCCAAAACATAGATACTGGCTACACTGTGCTCTAAGAAGAAATTTACTGTATATGAGACGATATTCTGGGGAAATGCCCTTGAAAACTCTCGGACATTTACAATCCAAAAAAGAATACTGCAGAGTGACCAGCACTCATAAGCTGGTGTCTTGCAAACCCTTGTTTAAAAAAGGAAGTATTCTTTGTTTACCTTGCATGACTATATTTGAGATCGGGAGAGGCGCCTCAGTGCATCAACTGTCACTGTAGTACCTCTAACCGGGAAGTCCTAGGTTCGAGTCCCGACAGCGCGCGGGCTCATTTTCGACACTAGCGTGTCAGCTGGGTCGAATTCAGGCATTGTCTAGAGGAAAATTCTAGCGGCCTGCTGCTCTGATCGGTAGTTTTCCCTGGTTTCTCCGATCAACACCAGGCGAATGCTGGAGCAGTATCCTAACAAACGGGCCACGGATCACGTGCGATCTTTCTTTCCTCTTCATTGTCCTAATCTCACCCCCCACACACGTTTACACTAAAATGCTCTACACTACCACACATGGCGGGAGACCAGTCGAAGGCTTAGAGCATGTCCCGGCTGGGGTGGTGCCCGTTGGTGGGAGATATCTGGTTGAGAAAAGCCCCCCTAGTCGACGGTAGGTCGGATCTCGCCATCCAGCGGGGGAAGATCACCGCCACCTCCCGATGAAAACATGCACTATACTTACGGGACTAATGACCTCGTTAGTTGACTCGCCCGGAGTCACTTAACAATCAATCATCAATTATGAAATAGTTGTCTTCACAAAGAAGATTTTCATGGAAAACAAAGACACTTTTACTCTGAATTTTAATGTACATAACTACAAGCCTTGTGAAAAGGATAATCTACATGTTCCCCGCTCTGAAACTACATTTTATCAAAAAAGTACCTTACAGTATAAAGGGTATTACAACAAACTAGGTCACGATATTGAAGACATTAACACAATACGTACATACGTTTAAAAATCAATTGAAAGCTTTCCTGCTTGTACAGTATGAAGAAATACAAAAATTATAATACTGATTTCCATAAAAATATAAATAAGATTCTTATCCCATTTGACTTTCTGTTTCATGTTGACTATTTCGAGCTGAAACAAAGAAAAAAAACCTGTCAGATTCGGTCTTGCCTTTGGTAAATTGTAGTACAACTGATGTAGAAGCGTACTTTTTTGTGACCTGAATATGTATCAAAACCTGAAATCCTTAGGCTTTCAGCACACAGTGGTCACAATGTTTTTCCTCGGCAAAGGATCCAGTGAATTCTAGCATTCAAAAGTAGTCAAAGAAGCAGAGACGATGAGAAAGAGGAAGTTCCCGAGCCTCATCCACCACTGGTCCCAATGTTGAATAAGTCCATGCCCTGACTCTGAATAACTGAGTGACTATTGATAAAGTGGCAGACAATATTCACGTTAAACAGTCTCTGCATACGGGAATGCCGAGATGGATTGTGGAAAGACATTCTTTTGTTGCAAGACAACACATATCTACATACCATCGCCCAAACTATTCAAAATCGAGGTGTCAGAGCATCCCGGGTGCAGTTTCGATCTTGTCACGTTTAATTTCTGTTTGGTACACTTAAAAATTGCCTAAGATTTGCATCTACCCTACAGGTGAAGATGCAGTGCATTGGTGGCTTGCTGCTCAACCGAAAATCCTTTTTTTTCAGTTTCGGAAAGCAGATGCTATTAGAAAGCAAGGTACCTATCCTGAAAAATGGTTTCATTGTAAACTTTGTACTGATGTTGTAATCAATTATAAATATTAAGGGCAGATACTTACAGATAAGGACAGATAATAAGTATCTTCATATATTCTTTTATTACGTGTATAGAAATTCAATAACCCACTTGTAGCTTTTTTTGTCTCTACTTTCTTGCTACCACTCACTTGCTACTGCTTATGCAGAAGAGAGAAATTTACGAAATACTTCGGGGAAAAAGGCGAATTTTCGACAGAAAAACTCTTATTTCCTGGCCCTGGTAACAAAAAGTCTATAAATCAAGTTGCTAAAGAAAAAACTCCTCTAACACGTGGTGTGGCCAGAATCCGTGTTTTGTGAATCCTTGATACTGAAAAATCAATTGACGGCAAAACGTCTATCCGCCCATCCGTTTGTGAACAACGCTAGCGGCTAAACAGTTCAGCCGATTTTCTTCAAAATATTAATGATAAGTCGAAATCGATCTGGCTGATGCCGCGGCCTCTTGAATTTGAAACCGATATTTTAATTTTAGGGAGGACTTCACATGAAGCCCTTTGAACGTTTTCAAAATAAAACTAGTGGTGCTACAGAATGGCACAGACTTTCCCGTATTAGTGTTTATTTCCTTCGGTCTCGGCTAGCTATTCGGAAATGCTATATACTCGTTCCAGCTGCCAAATAGCCATTTTGATTGCTATTTTCTTAGAAAAATGTGGAGCTGTTTTTAAGAAAATGGAGTTTAAGCACTACTAAAAATGCGAAATTTGAAGCTCTTTTTCACAGAAAACTTTTGATTTCTCGAAAAACTTCGTTTGAAGTTATTTGAAGTACTTTAATTTACAAATACAAGTGTTATGGTAATGTGCATATTAAAGGCGTGAAAGATATTTGAAAAAATTACATTTTGTAATTTTTTAAAAAACAAAAAACAAACAAATTGAACTTCACATCATATTAAAGAGTGCAACTAAGAAAAGTTTGAAGAAAAAATTTGGAGCCATTTAACAGAAAATGGCGTTTAAGCGTTTCTGAAAATGCGGATTTATGACCTGATTTTCACAGAAAACGGTTGAGTTTTCGAGAAAATTTACTTGACATTATTTAAAGCACATGTACTCGTAAATATAATAATGTGAACAAATCGCCACTAATGTAAATATTAATGACGTGAGAGAAGTCAAAAAAATTACATTTTTGAAATTTTTGAAGAAAGAAAAGGCTAGAGTAATATGGCGATTATGTCATTTCATAGAGTACATTTAGTATTATCCCTATCAAAAGTTTAAAGAAAAAATTTGACCCGTTTTTGAGAAACTTTTGTTTTTGTAATTTTTTAGAATTGCAAATATTGCACGCAATATTACGCGAAAACTACTATAATTTTCAAAAAAAATGTACAGAACCTTAATGATAGAACTTACTTTGGAGAACAAATTTTATTTGGAGGAAAAATCTGTATCTTCAATGTTGTACTAGATGCTGAAAAAATTTCAAAATTTTGCAATTTTCGAAAATTCAGAGTTAACCATGAAAATGGAACCTTTGCCACCTTATTAAGTGTATTTACATCTATTCTTACATGAAATTTAAAGAAAAAATTTCGAGCCGTTTTAGAGAAAATTTTGAAAATGTCCGGAGGGTTTCACATAAAATACCCCCCAAGTTTGAAGAAAAATTTTCAAATTTTGAAAACAATACTGTTGCGTAGTGCATTGTATTGTTTTTAATGCTGTGTAAAGAAATTTAAATTTTGAAGGATATTTCTGCTTGGAATTCTGTCTTTGTTATTCGGCGGGGTGCGACATTCCGGTTCACACTGCTCTACTCTCCCATATTCTTTCATTATTAGCTGCAAAAAATTAGTCTTTCTTGTTTAGTTTAATCAAGAACTCTAGTATATACAAGATAAATTACAAGAGGCCATGTAGTATAAACTCACTTTACACGCAGCCAGCTTCCCGTTTGCTGTTTGTTCTCTTTCTCGCCTTACAACTCATAAGCTGTTTGTCGGGTGCTTACTGTGCCTCGATAATGTCCGTCGATGGCTACCGATAAAGATCGTGCGTCCATCATCTTGTGCGCTAATCTCTTCTTTACAAATGACAGTTCTAAATATGCTCAGTCAAGAAAGGCGATAAGTTGAAGGTAGAGTGATGAAAGTGGAGCGCGCTGCGGGAAGATGAACGTGAGGCTGTAACTTCCTTGGAGCTGCACTTCCCTCCTCGTGTGATGTGTGACAAGTGGTTCTTCGACTGCTTCGGTAATTACTTCTACAACACGCATGCCCTTTCATCTTCATGTACTCTCTTGTTCGTCGAGGAGGAGGATTAACGAGAGAAGAAAATAAAGATACCGATTTGGCATTTACAACTGTTATCAATGAAGGAAGGGGTTTTTACACAATGCCTTGCAAGTGGAACGTAATATTAGAAGCTTATTGTTCATGATTTCTTTGAGTTATGGACAGTCATGCAGGAACAAGTTCACAGTTGGAATACTTCTCTCGTTTGTGGGAATGATCTCACTCTTCTCATTGTCATTTCTTCGGTTGGCATCCACTATGAGGAAGGTTCACTTCTGACCTTGCCGACCATGCGACATGACCATGCGACGATAACTCTGACGTGCGCGTAATGCCATGGTACGCGATGCATGTTTTCATATAGGAACATTTTTTAATGCAATACAAATTAAATAAGGTGAGCTATGAACATGTACATGCATTTGGTAACAAACATTTATATTTCAGCCTACTATCATTTCATTGCTACTTTAGGAACCTGAAGATGGGGAGAAGTGTACTCGAAATGCTGTTGTGACTTTTATTAATCTGCATTTATTAATTTGCAATCTTAGCCACATTAGTATTTCGTGTGTTTTTCAAAAAAATTGTTACTTTTTACATCGACATTTTATAAATAAACTCATTTGAATGTTGAAGGAAGTTTACTGTTATTATTCCAATGGTGAACTTGCTACTACATGACTGTTGATAACTCAGTTGAATCATGAGCAATAATCAAAATTATTGTGACAGTCAAAAACAAACTCATTAAGTTGAGCCTACTGTAACTCTTGGAAATTATTATACATTTTAGAAAAATGTTCGATATGTTGCAGAAATGTGAATTAAATGTTACAATGAAATACAAAACATTTGTTGTTTACGATTTGGTCAGAACTGTAGTAACATGCTATTTCTATCTTTCATTTTCGATTTTTCTTCCTCTTCATTCAAGGCGTAATGTCTGTTTTGCAATATTACTAAAATTATAGTCATTTCCCTCTTTTCACGGGGAAATGACTATTTTTTCATACAGTCAATGTAGTGCATAGAGAGAAATTTCTACAATCATATCTTTAATAAGAGAAATTGTTTTTTGAAGAGAAGATTACTAAGAACGCCAGACCATATTATACAGTAACCGCCAAAATGCCATCTGAAACAGGTGTACTGTGTTTTATACCTGTCACAACGAGTCTGATTAAGCTCTATTATTAGTCAGAAGAAGTGTTTCATTTATGATGTTTTCAAAAGATATATCAGACATATTGTCATCATAAGAATGTTTTATAGCAGCATACAGCATTTTAGGTCTCACTGCCACCAACGCTAGCTCTGCAAATGACTGCAAAATAGCCAATGATTCTTATGATAAGACTGCGGGCTATATTACTTGCAAGGCGTACGCTGCTATGTGCCAGAATTTTCTGAAATATTTTTGTTGATTGATTTTTTTATTTCCTTGATGTGGTGATGAACGATAAGTATTTTACTTGGCCCTTGCCATTTTCTCTACGAACATACATACCCCATTAAAATCCACCGCACTCAAATGACGTATTAACCTGATTTTCCTGTATCTTCACTCTTATTTTTTATTCAGGAAAATAATTTTTTGCGAAAATAATTTATCAATCTATATATTTCAGTATACAACAGTAATATGCATTGAAGCGTCACAATCTTGCTACTGAATCTATATTTATCAGTTAATTACCTGTATCTGAACAGGAAAGATTGGAAGTGTGGCATGAAGAGGTAAAACAATGGGTGCATGGGTCCTATTCATTGCTGCTGCTCTTGTTCTGGGAACGTGCGTGCGCATGACGTGATTGCTTTCTTCAGCCTTTCAGCGTAATTAGTCTTTATTGGTCGAGACAGCTCGTCGCAGCTGGTCGAAAAGTGTTTCAGAAAACAAGCCATTTCTCTGGCTAATAGACCAAGACTTCACGAAATTCTAACCCATGAGAGTAATATTACACCAGCACGAATACTCAAAGGTATGTCCATTAGTACCTACGTTAACGATTGCAATTGCTCAATTTATCAGTTCTAGAACTAATTGTTCGTCCGATCTCGTTTCAAACTGGAATTGGTTCAAAAGTGATCCACTTTCACGTTATTGTAATTATGTTTTTCACGTAAATAAAATTGCATTAATTATTGTCTTTCACGTAAATATAATAATAATAATAATAATAATAATAATAATAATAATAATAATAAGTAGAAGGACACGATGGACGAGGAGGAGGAGAATTGAACTAGTGTCAGCGTTATTTATGAAACTATGGCACAATATAGATTTAATTATAAACTAGCTGAATCCGTACGAAAATTCCACCCTTTTGCAAATTACATCAGAGGAGGACACAACGTCGGACGGTCGGCCCCTGGACTGAGCGTTATAGCATTACGTGCCTGGCACTGTGCGAGAGTAACCGTTCTAATATCTAAGCACCCAGAAAAAATACTTAGAAAATCAAACAGTTCCTTTAATTTTATCGTGAAAGAATATTTCTGTTCTTTTTCTTTAATTTCATTTTTACTTTCCCGTACGTATAGTATAGGGAAAGTTATGTAATGCTACGCGAAAAAACAGCGGATTATCGGCAGAAAAACTCTTATTATAGTACCCTGGTAACAAAAATGTGGATAAATCCAGATGCTAAATTAAGGGAAAAAATCTCCTAACACGTGGTGCAGCCAGAATCCCGGTTTTGTGGGTCCTTGACACCGAAAAACCAATTGAAAGCAAAACGTCTGTCCGTCCGTCAGTCTGTCTGTGAACAACGCTAGCGACTACACCGTTCAGCCGATTTTCTCCAAAATTGATACTCCCTCATCAATCTGGCTGATCTCACGGCCCCTTAATTTTGAAATCGATATTTTAATTTTGGAGTGTACTTTACATGAAGGCCCTGTGACATTTTCAAAATTTTCAAAACATTGGCGCCAACAATTTTGACATTTTGTTGTTGGATAGTCTGAAGGTCATTTAAGAGAATGGCGTAGGTCTCATATTGGTTGAAAACTCTGATTTTACGAAATGTGAAAAAAATCATCATTTTTTTGCGGCATCTTCCTACAACTACAATTATAAAGATTCAATTTTTTCCTTTAATGAAATGTGTTTATAAAAAACAGGTCTTCAAATAAGGTTATGTTCAATTTTTCAAAAACATAAGTATTTTTTGCGAAAATGTGTGTCAAACATAGACATTTTTTTTCTTTTCTTTAAACCATTTTTTCTCAAAAACCGCACAAAGTTTTTGGATTAAATTGGGACCTGAGATAGTATAAAGAAAGCTTAAGAGAATTGTACAGGTTTCGTGTTCGTTAAAATGTCCGATTTTGCAAACATTTTTAAAATTTAAAAACTTTTCGGCGTCTTTCTACAGTTACAATTGTTTTTTGCTAATGAAATATGCTCATCAAAAACAGAGCAAAAAAATTCATGCTAAATTTTTTGAAAATATCAGTAGTTTTTCTATAATTTCCTGTCAAACATAATAGTCCGCTGCAAATTTACTGCGCTTCAGACAGTGGATGCGTCGTAAATTGGAATTGGCAATTTTGTATATTATTTCTTTGTTCGTTTCTTACATTCGACCTTTTGCTGTTCATTTTCAATAAATTATTTATTTTGAAATATTTGAAATAAAAAAATAATAGCTCTCAGAATAGCGACAATGCAGAAAATGCAACAATGGAATTCCGTTTCGCGCTCGTGAATTTCTATGAACTACGTGTCATTGTTGGGACTTGATGTAGCTGTATGATAAGAAGTTATAATTGTCAAATTTATATTGATATTTGCATGAAAATATTTAGTTTTTGCACCAAATGCTGTACCATTTGTAGTGAGTAGAATATTCGTTGCATGGTTTTAGAATAGTCTTCTCTAATCATGGCTTTATGAAATGGATTTCTATATTGTCCAGGGTATCAGTCTTCTTTTTCCAATGCAGGTTTACAAAACTTTTTGTATTCTATTTTTATGCGTTTATAGAATACACATAGTTTTGACAACACTGCGATGGAAACAGTGAGTTGTTCGCTTCTTGGTTGAATTGGACGTTTTCAAATGATACCGAAGGTGTTAGTGGCGCAGAAAGTGCAATATTTCAATATTACGTTGCTTTTTCCAATAATGCGGGAAAGTATGTGCTGTTGTAGCACCACTGGTTTCGTAGATTTGGGGTTTCTACACTTCGCATACCACCCGTTCAGTGATTTGGTGCACCCAAAAGAAACTAATCTCCAAAATCATAAAAGAAAGTTCAAAAAGATCTGATTTTGTAGAAAACCTACTGCTTCAGAAACATAATTCGGTCCCACCTGTTCCCCATCTGCCCCCGTCTGCCTCTCACATATCCTTCTTCACTTCCCCATCTTCCATTTTTCCATTAGGGACACAAAAACCTGATTATAATGGGCTAGAACGCATAGTTTCGCATGTGCGATTATAATGTTTTAGTAATCTGTTTTTAATGTCATAATCTGCTAACATCAGTGTTTTCGACTTAAATCTGTTGAATGCAGGACTGGAGAAGAAATTCCTGTCCAGTAGAAGCACTCTTATAGAGTTCATGTAGATTATTTCTTATAAATTGATAAAAATAGTCATTTCTTCTTATGAATAGAGCGTACATTAATATTCTTGTTTTTATTTGTAATTGTTTCAACTTACGCGTTTATATTAAACCTTAAACAATACGAATTTGAATATGACTTCAAATCTAGAATGTTCAACAAAAGGATTCAATTCACGAGTTTCAAACATAAATCCAATGATGTAGAGGCAGATCAGATTTATTTCATGTGTGCATTGAACACTTTTTGTCACTTTTCTCTGCCTTTCCTCTTTAAGAAATTCTAATCTCATGAAGTGTTGGGTGGAACTAACGTGGGCGAGTGCACGTGCGCGCTCTGGTAGCCAGCTCGGAGAAGCTGTCTCCTGCGGGCGGCTGCCGTGGGTCGTGCAGACGTACACTGCGGAATGTGCATCCGCGGAATGCACGCACGGCGAAGATAACGCCGCACAGTGGGCCAAAATAACTCCTCAAAAAAGTATTTTCAAATCTCCTGTGATTGCTTCATTAAAAACAACAACAAATATTTAGCCCACGGGTGATTTTAAACTAGCGGTGCTACGACAGAATACATTTTCTCTTTATTTGTAACGTTTACGTAATATTATACAACTACATGAACCTTCAAAAGTGTTTCCAACCAGCTAACATTTTTTCTCCGCGACGAGATTCGAACTCACGTCGAGAGAGTTAATTCACGATGCTCCTAATCACAACACCATGCAAGTTTTTAAGTTACAATATATCATTTAATGTATCCAGCACTACGAGAAAGTAAGTGTTGTTTCTGTTTCTTTGCTATTGGCATTGTAGGGTACTGCTAAGAGTATTATTACTGTTTTTTTCTTTTTCTTTTATATTTTTTATCCATAAGGTGATTGTCAGTAAGAATCAGGATTTGTCTATCCCAATACAAAAAGATGGAACTTCATTCTAGGACTGAAGTGGAAGTGTACTTATATTATGGCGGTATTGATTTACCAAATACATTATTTCATTGCGATCGTCCCGTGCACTGTTTTCACAATATGATTGCGTCTTCCTAATTACGCACTGTTCAGGAAGTCAGAGAAAGGATCCACGACATGTTCTATGGTTTCTTTTATAGTTTTACAATTCCTACATTTATTAACTTCATCTCCTTTCAAAAGAATGCTTTCGACAATTTCCTGTTTGATGACTGTCTTGGATTGCCATGGTCAAACCCTTCCTCTCCATATTTAGTTGTTGGTCTAAAAGGCACCCCACACATATCCGTGCAGTTTTCTTGATCAATGGCTTTGAGAAACACGGCTATAGTGGGGATGTTAGTTACGAAATTGGCACCCAAAAGTTTCTGAGGCAATATCAACTTATAAATCAATATAAAACCCACATTTAAATGTAAAGCTATAGGTTCATTTCGGGACCTGGGACTTCCTTTGAAGTAACGAATCTTGTTTTATTATATCGAATTACTTCATATTGACTGTATGAGTCTGAATAGTAGCTAACATGAAATTTTTTAGTTTTAAAATACTATCAATCTTTATGTCAGCCTTTCACTCAAAGATCTATGAAAATCTGGTAAAAGTATGTAGTTTCATGGTATGAAAAATTGGTCTCCTTGAATGCTTCTTTCTTTACCGGACGTTTCTGTAGACTTTGTTCTAGTATAAGCAGAAGATCCATTCAAATTATTACTTGGGGAATACATCAAAATCTTATTCTCTTTTCGAAATCGCTTGCCTTCGCCCCTTTCTCAATAATTTTGCGGTCGATGCTATAATAAGGTCTCCTAACTTGATCAGGAATTCAAGGTGTCTCCGATGAATGACCTGGACCTGCTTCAGCCATTTCTTTAGATTTTTTTAGAAAAAAAAGATCAGGAGTTCTCAACCTCAACGGCAAATAGCTTCTGTTTTGCGCCAATGAAGATGTGTTGGAATGTCATCAGCGTCCACTGTAAGCTTTTGTCTTCACCTGTTTATTGTACCAGGGAGGAGGAAGGTATTACTCGCGCAACTTTTCTTGACCGATGGGCTATCTTCCCCTTCCCTGATACAATAAACAGCTGAAGACAAAAGCTCGTACACTAATGACATTTCAAACACATCTTCATTGGCAGAACAGAAGCTATTTCCCGTTCTATTTGCGTTCTATTCATATTTGCGTTTATTTCTCAAAAATATAAAGAAATGACCGAGGCAGGTCCAGAACCTTCACAGGAGACATCTCAAACATCGGACGTTTGTGAAATTTAGGAAAACATAATAGCGGCGAACGCAAAATTATTGAGAAAACTGGAAATTGGAGAATCAAAATAAAACCGTTAAAATGTCAAGCAAAAATCTTCACGTTACGCCGCCCCAAAAATCCTGCTGAATTAAATCTTCACAATACATATATTCCGTGGACCTCCACACCGATAAAATATTTATAAGTGTTGCTTGACAAACGATTAACTTGGAAACCCCACATAAATGCAATAGCCAACAAAGTATCTTCAAAAATATCAAAACTCTTCCCTCTAATCAATGCTTCACTGAGTCGATTGTCAAATGCCGATTGCCACTATTTAAATCCATAAATCTACCAACTATGACTAATGCTTGTCCAGTTTGGGGATGTGTTGCGACTAGCAATCTCCAAAAAATATCAGCCATTCAAAATATATTTCTAAAAGGAACTTTAAATGCTCCCTGGTTCATTCCTAACACCCAGTTTCGCAGAGAATTAAAAGTGCCTTCATTAAGCGACCACATATCACAAATATTTACCAAAACTTTCACACTTCACCATGCTCCTTAATCTTCAGCCTAGGTCGCAATGCTGCATCCCCACGTATTAAATCCAGGTATCCCAAAGACCGATTCAAACCACCGTAATCCTCCATAACTGTCAATTGATCAACTGAAACAATCTTCAACCTAGCTTCATTTACTTTAGCACTGTCATTACATTCTTCCGAGTTATATAAACCACTGCTTATGGATGGCCATTCCCAAAAAGTCAATAACTATGTACTGCATAATTTAACCTCCTCGAAAGACAAGTATGTCGAATGAGAAGAAATAAATTTAAAAAAAAGAAAAAGAAAATTGCGAAGGTAAAGACATATTCTCTAAGTAATTATTTGAATCAGTTTATATTAGAAAAGAATTTCGACAATACCGAGAATAAAAATTAAAAGAACCATCCTTTGAATTCCCCAGAAACGCCTAGTAAAAAATTAACATTCAAGGACACCAACCTGTGTAATTATTTTTCTTACATTTTTAACCAACTTTCCACACATCTTCCCAGTGAAAGATTGATTTGTAGTATTTTAAGTCTAATAAATTTTGTTAGTTAACCTTTAGACTGACAATTTATAAGAAGGAATTCATTATAAATTCGACAAGATTAGTCCCATCAGGCAAAGGAAATTAGTGTGTTTCCCAGATCAAGAAAATTACCAGCAATGAATTACACTGAAATATGGATTTGGAATTTGATTTGGCATCGCTTCAAAAACTCTAGTGCCCGACATTTTAACTAATACCCCTCACTCTACTCACAATTATTCAAGCCATCGGCTAAACGTTATGCGGTTATTAGGCCATCGGTCAAGAAACGTTGAGGGTAATTCCTACCTTGTAACAAGAGTTTCAACTATTTTCCATGAAATTTATTCTTGTTTCCATTCATTGTAGCTCAACTGGTGAGTAGAAATATTTACTTCATAATTTCTATCTTTCTGATGTTTTCTATAAAATTCTAGCTCTATGTTTTCGTCAATTTTTGCCTGCTATGTTCTCATCATTTTTCTGGTATTGACGACTGCAAAATCAGTAAACTAAACAATCTTGGTAAGTTGTTCCAGAGGGTAACATCGATTCTGTTGTAATGTTCTGTCGACCAGGATACCTCTGTATAATTTACGGGTTTAATTTTCATGCACAGGTTTCTGTAGATGATCTGGTAGTATGAGGTGTTTCACTAAAGAGTCCACATTTCTTAGCAAGTTGGGTAAGGATGATCCAGCTCTCTTGACTGTGCATTACTTTATAGTCTGTGGAGTGTGTGATAAGGCACTACGACCTGAAATGATATGCTGAACGATTTAAAGACCTCGACTACACCTACGAAAAACATCACCAAGTACTTCTGAGTCATTATTATATATTTGAGATAGTTTGTTGTGGGAATCACCTAGTCTTGGATGCCAGGTTCTATTACGAAGCCTTCGCTTTCCTGGATACAAATACCTTATTCTGGGCCATTTGTTCAACATTTCTCCGTCGACATTTGGTTTGGCAACTGCGTCAGAACATACATTACGAGACGCTTTCTGTTTCCTGTAATCGATCTCATAGGGCAAAGAGGACAGTTGAATTGTCGTATCGTGTTTGAGTTTTCAAGCGAATAGTTGTCATCTGATTGCATAATCACCGGGTGAAGTAGATAAGTAAATATACGCGTCCTCTGCGAAGTACTACCCCATTGCTATTATCTGTTTAAAAGGGATGGTTCGCCGCTTCACAGAGCCACGCCCTCGCACTGGCAGTGCCTCCAACTGGATAGCATTTTTGGGATGGGGGCAAGCGATGTATGTTATTCCATCGACCGGTCTTTCCATTTTCTCCAGATCGGATGTGAACCATTTAAGAATACCTACCGATAAAATGATAATTGGCAGCGCATACAAGTTTTTGGCAGCCACGATGTCCGACAGTTGAGGAAATTTTTAATTGATTGATCTTGAATTGATTGGCAAGCGCAGGTTTTAATATCCCCTTCAGTTGGTGATGTGTGTTCGCATTTCCGTTGCACACCAAGGTACTTGTATAATTCGTTGACTTCCTGAGCAATGATGATCTCCACTAGCAACTTCGTATGTGATTTCAGTTGTGAGTGCTGTATTTGTAACTATAATATGCATCTAGGAATGCTCAAGTGCTTGTTTGCGTCTCTGGAGGAAGATTACGCATTGAACCCGAGTAGAGTTTCATTCCATTCGTATATGCAAATATGCAATCTTTCAGTGCCTCTCAGTTCGAACCTTAATTTGCAGTTTTCCAAGAGTGACGAGAGATACAGCGTTGATTGTCAGATAGAATCAGTAAGAGCTCAAACTACCACTTTGAAATACCCTGGTATTGGGTACCATATTTCGCATGTTTTTTCGTTATTCTTTTTTTATTTTTTTCATTTATAAGACCTTTAGATATATTAGCTACCTGAAATCTGAGAAGAACAACCTACAATTTTGTACTAGTTTATTAATTTGGGATTTTCAGAATTGTGAATTGTTTTATATTTTCAAGACGCACTTAACATAAAATGCAAATTATTTCTTTGTACTTGCAAATGAAGAACAGAAACTTACAAACATATTAATAGATAATGAGAGAAAATTAAGAATTAATTTAATTTATCGCGGAAGATTGCACATTTGTAAAAACCGTTGAGTGAATGTTCATATTCGCCAAACGATATTTCAGTGGCCAGCTCATTAATGATAATAGTGAATTTGCTTGGGAATAACAAAGCTATTGTAAATAAGCATGATCTAACTGATTACGTTATCAAATGCTTTACTTTTTGATGCGTTATCTTACTATTGTACCAAGTAAAAAAGGAAACAATTTGCCTTTTATACTAGAACACATTGAGGATTATTTTTATGTGGTTGTTGTAAAAGCGTAATTAGTATCAATCAATAATTTAAGAATGTTAGAAGTAGGAACGAATCGGAGAGCATCTGCGGTGCGCTATAGTAAAGTTTAATTATCAGAGTCGATTTTTAATAACAAAAAGTCCAGTTGGGAAGTTGTAACTACTAAATCGTCATTCCTGCATACTTCACTGAATTGGATGGTTTGACGACAGTTTGTCACTAATCGTAGAGTATATCCCTGGAAAAGTCATACTATCGGGAATGCGTAAGTGTTCCCATGGCTATCACAGCACAAACAATTATGTGTCAATCATTTTCTCTTTATCATTTCGAATACACTGCAGCGTGTCCCTTTAAAGAAACGCAGGACGCTTTATGTGGTTACTCGAATCGAAGCAGTCAGAGCACGGACGCCGCACCACGTCCTTTCAATGTTCTCTAATTGTTTCCCCGAATGTTCCCTCGAATGATACCCCAAATCTTCCTCACATGATCATCGCATGTTCCCGCACTTATTAATTTGGAAATTAAACTGGAAATTTTAATTTAAGTGCTTTATTTACCTTTACGAACGTTATGGGGCCATGTATTGCGATGCCTTCCTTGCGGAACGAAACGGGATGTTCTGAATGGCTAGAGTACTCAGAAGATTGGAAACCCTCCAAATGCAGTAAGTGTATCTAATACAAATAATGGGGTAGTATGTTTGATACATTGGTTTCGGTTCAATCAATGGAAAATTAATACCTATTTAATAATCAATAATAAATAATCTAATTAATTGGACTTGATGCTAGCAAAATAATAAACAAAAAGGTTTTCAAAGTCTGCTTCTTTTTTCAGAGATAGTTTCATTAATATCCAAGAGGTATAAATAACTCTCGAAGGAGCCGACGCAACGGACAGTGAGGAAGAGGCAAGAAAATGTGGGGAGTAGAGAGAAATATATAAAGAATTTACTGCAAATTTATTAAAGCTGACCAGAACATTAGCATTTATTTCTAGTGTACAATTCAACCAAGTAAAAGTTACAAGAAATTTTAACTCAGTATCTGAGACATTGTTTAGAATACCGTAATTCTTAGCTGTGGAAAACAGAAGTTTAAACAGTTTGAATTATTTATCATTATTTACGATTTACGTATTATAGTCTATTCAAAACAGGTAGGTCCACCTAAATTAGTATTATTAAGTCAATATTATTGTATTATTATTATTTACAGAACTTTTATAGCATCACTTTTCATTTGAGGCAGTTTTCAGTTTACTCATCTTTCTAGAGTGTGCAATAATCCACTTTGAAGAAACCCTGACCTCCATTTGAGTGCCTTTGATTAAGAGTAATGGACAGGTGCGAGCTAAGCTGTCCTACATATTTGCGATACGATCTTCAGGAGTACTCATCATCACATGTAATGAAATGGACAGTTTCGTGAGAGTGTGATGTAAGATATTTAGAACGCCAGGCAATCGAAGCTTAGGTGCGTGTCGTTTCTGAACATATGACGAAATGAATTGAACCTGTCTTGTAATTAATAAATTTTAAAAGATGTGATGCATGAAAAAGCGTTTTTCCAGAGCAGAGAGTTTTCATAATATATCATTTTGAAAAAGTAAGAATAATAATTATTGGTGTAATTTTTAATGTTATTGAAAGTTGCCATAGAAATGGGATATTTTAGAGGAAACCAATCACATACAGGTGTTCCACAAACTATAGGACACCTCCATAACTTCTAAACGGCTCACGATATCGAAGTACAGTTTTCGCTCAACATTGCGGAATCATGAGGCAAGTAATATACCGTAGAGATATTGTTTGCAACGTTGTTCGTTTTCGAGAAATTCGTCTTTGGTTTTTAAATGGAACTGTATATTTTTCTCATTAACCTTGGGTAGATCGTAAAAAGAGGAATACAATAGTGTATCACATGTTAGTATTTTAATAGTAATTTCAGTGTAAAAATAGAGTTTCTGACTTGTGATTTTAAATGAAACGGATAATTATTTCGTAAACTAGCAACCCTCGCAACTGTCACCTTTGGGGAAGTTGCCCTTCGCGGCTCCGAGTCTGTTACGGGAGAGGGGAGACTGAGCGGTGTGGCAATGGGAGATAGAGGCGTAATTACAGCAGTCCATGGTTTTATCAGGACTGACACAGGAATAAACATCAGTATAAAAGAAGAGAATGAAAGACTTTTTCCATTTATTCATCAGAATGAAATTTCTCTTCTTGTTGAAGTTCCAAAGCATCCGTGTACTCTAGCGTCATATATTACTGTAGTTTTTCATCATCCTTTGCACAAACAACTGCAGAGGAGCATTGCAGTCGATGGAGGACACAGAGTTCAGTAAATAATTTAATTAAGTCAAAAATGTACTTATTTTATTCTGATTTTCTATTGATTTCCACGTCTTATTATATTTTTGTAAATTTACAATAAGAAGTGGACTAACGGCAATAATAACAAAATTTCTATAATTCTACTTTTCACATTCTGATATTCTGGAGATACTATAGTGAAAATCTTCAACTTTTCATTTCCTTTTGCTTGTATTTGTAGTGTGTTTAAATGCTGACTTGACAGCTTTTAGACGTCGAGCTCGATTCACATTAAGTTTGAAAATGACAATAGTTAGAATCTCCCGTGAACTATCTATTTCTTTACATCGTTAATTCCAATGATCGATGTTTTGGAATTTAAATAAGTGAAATAAATCGATTCTGATGAATCAATGCAAAATCTTTCATTCTGATAGTCAATATTGATAACTTTCTAGTGAAGACTGCTTGCGCCTCTCAGTCACTCCTCTCCCCGAAGTCTCGGCTCTGCGATGCGAAGGCCACCTTCCCAAACGCAACAACGCGAGGGCTGCTGCAGGAAATATCGTATGTTTAATTTAAAATCACATGCCAGAAACTAATTTTATACTCGGATTACTAACATATGAAACATCATTGTATTCCTCTTTTTATGATCTACCCAAAGCTAATGAGAAAAATATACGGTTCTATTTAAAAAATCAAAGATGATTCAATTTCTCGAAAACAGAAAATGTTGCAAACAATATCTCAACAGCATATTACTTGCCTCATTATTCAGCGTTGTTGAATGAAAACTGCATTTCGATATCAAGAACCGTTTAGAAGTAATGAGGGTGGTCTATAGTTGGTGGGACACATTGTATATTTTAGTTTTTTTTCTTTTTTTAAGCGATCTTTTTCTAAATATTATGAATTTAATTCATTCCATGTAAATGTTTTCAAAATAATCGTTTTGGTCTAATTTCGAGTTGTATGGTAGCAAAGTTCAGTTTTTAGAATTTTTCAATTTTAGAGCTACAATTTTACAATATTTGTTAATGCAATATATTACTCAATATAATACATTTAAACCATTTCATGTTGACGTTTGTCAAAATATTTGTTTTTGTGTTATTTTGAGTCATATCATTTGTGTCCATCAAGTGTTATTAGAAGTTCCAAAATTATACTATTACGTAACTGTTATCACGTATACTTTCATGAGAAAGAAAGTGCATGTGTAGCATCACTCACTTTTAATTCACGCCCGAATTCACTCAAAATTTACCTAAAACGCTTTCTAAAACTATTTCGAAATTGTCTTTGGGGTTTCATGTGAAGCACCCTCAAAATTAAATGTTCTCTTTCAAATTCGAGGAACCTCAACATCAGCCACATCGATCTCGGAACATGAATTTTGATGAATTAACAATTTAGGTGCAAGTATTGTTCACAGATGGACGGACAGACGTTTTGAAACAAAATGTTTCGGTATCATGGACCTCTAAAATACATATTTCCGTCAAAAATATTGCTTAATTATTTACAGTGTTACAATAATTTATTCTATTTATACGAGAAAGTTAAAGAAAATCTGTCAGGGTCAATGTGAGTCATCGTCTTAGGTGCAACGAATGTGTTTGGATTTATGTTTCGACGTAACATCATATTACGTGCATTTCACGGTTTTCGGCTGGTTTGAGATCTTACGCTACTAATCAATTTTGAATTAATTAATGGTGATGTCGATCTTTGATGGAATTGCTTTGGCCTTGCACGCCAAACTTCCTAGTAATTCTGAATCACCAGTCACTGGAAGTATCGATGTCTTATGCAGAATACAAAAGATCGACCTTTCCTTCTTAACAGGCCTCTTCCCGCGGCAAGCATCAAAGTTTTGTAGGTCGTTCTATTCAAGTTAGGTTAATATGGATTTTATTCAGACTTGAAAGAAACTCAGTTTATCAGTAAATTTTAATTTAAAAATAAAATATTGCAGCAATGAAACAGTAAATTGTCATTTAATTGCACGCGAGAACATCTATAAGATACATTGTACTACATTGATTTTGAATTAGGCATAAATCCGAAAGATTGGGTTCTTCCATATACATAATTGAATTCCTGTTCTGAAGATAAATTACGACTTTGTTCAATACCCCATTATACTGTACAATTATTCCTTAGTGTGTAGTGTTGAAAGAAATTAAATCTGCTGTATTTCATGACCATTTTCTGTAGACAATTCCATTGCGGGTTCGCGGGTTTTGGTCCAAAAAATAACGTATTCTAGTTTGCCGACGTTTCGGAGTTTATTATAGCTCCATCTTCAGGGCTGGACAAGTTTTCACAACACGGTTATTAAAATATTTCACAGTGATAATTACAATTATAATTTTAAAAAAAAGATAAAATTAACTAAAATCATAATTTTTCTGTCAGTAATTGATAACAACTAGTGATGTACAATAGACATATTCCATCAGATCCATCCAATAGACATATTCATGCATAAGGTTTTATTTTTTATATACTAGTTTATATATATATATATATAATTAATTATTAGCTTATGAGTGTGTGATCTCACTTTGACTCCTGTTGTACCGGATATTGTTCTTGATAGCCATTGGTTAGCTCCCAGGGTATACACTAGTTCATTCAGGAACATGCAGGCATGCTGTCCTGTGTGGCTTGTTCTCATGATGTGAACCTTCATATTCTCTATGTAGCTTCCCACGCATAGTAAGGTATGTGTCCTATTTCTTTGTAATTATTTGTAATTTTCTTTATATTTAATTTGCAATTTTCTTTGTAATTATATATTCAATGTTCAATGTTTTTATATTTTTTTTTAATTATAATTGTAATTATCACTGTGAAATATTTTAATAACCGTGTTGTGAAAACTTGTCCAGCCCTGAAGATGGAGCTATAATAAACTCCGAAACGTCGGCAAACTAGAATACGTTATTTTTTGGACCAAAACCCGTGAACCCGCAATGGAATTGTAGAAAGAAATTAATTTATTTAGAAAATTGCATAGCTGCGCTTAACTAAGTCGCCTAGAAATTTCGTGGGAATTGCATGAAGCCGTTTCGGTGTCCTCCTCTGAGTCTCTCGAATTTCTTATTACGGCGTTGTTCCCAAGGCTCTTTGAATTTAATGACCGAAACATTTGATCGCGAGAAACATTGAGAGGAAATACGAGGAGTTGCCATGGAAAAATAATTGTTGGGCTGACGAAAGCACGGAAGAACTGTTAACTTTTATGTCTTTAATGCTATCATTGACATTCTCAGAAATGACAATTTGTTCAGCATTCTTGAAGTAACTCGGCGCGTATTCAACACAGACACAGAACATGTGAGGTAGAGCGGTTACTTTCATATATAAAACGGCAAAATATTCTAACAGCTGCCGATAAAGGCTATCTTGCTTAAACACTAGACTAGTTGCGTTCACACACTTGCAGCGATCACAAAAGCGGGTTGGTTGCAACGAAGTCTGAAGGATTTAATTTGCAATAGCATCATGTGTTTTGGGGTGATGGGGAATTGAATTCACATCCTCTGTTCCTCTGTAATTACTGAGGCAACGAATCGTAGAGGAAAATGGAATATACGCATCTAGAAACAGTATATTTCTTGCTTAAGAGTTATTATGAGAAAATCGCTCTCACTTTATGAAAGAACTTCAAGTAACCAGGCACATTATTTATGACAGTCATTATTTATGATTGTCCGCACATAACTTATGACTGTCATCTATTATACAGGAAAAAGAATGGATTCTATCTAACATAATGTAAAATGGAAGAAATTTTATTTAGATTCCCGCTCCGGCCCGTCCCGCCCCTCTTCACCTCCCTCCACACCACACCACACCACACCTCACCACACCATAATACCTACCACACCACCCCCTGCACTCTCGGCCCGTTCATTCCCCCTTTATGCTCGCCCAAGCCCAAGTAGCCCAGGTGATTGTTGGCTTCCTTTGGTGGGTCCAAATGACCGACACGCGGTGGTTAAGACGAGTCCCGAATGTTTGGCGCTTGGCGAATAGCAAGCGAGCAGTCCACACAAATCGAGATTCAGCAAGCGGTCGCTCGCTACTAGCAGAATGGCGAATGTACTGAGCTGCCTCAAATCAAGTTCAACATTTTTCAGCATCTTCCTATAACTACAACATTAAACACAGAGATTTTTTTTAAAAAATCTGTTGTTCAAACATATTCGTAGATTTTCAAGTAAGGTCATGTGAAATTTTCCAAAAATATAAGTAGTTCTTTCGTAATTGTGTGTGAAATATAGGCAATATTTAAACTATTATTTTCTCAAAAACGGCTTCAAATTGTTTTCTTTACATATTTTCCGCGTACAGAGCAAAAATACTGTAAAGAATTGGTGCTGCGATAAAACCGGTAAAAATGCTCTCCATTTTCGGCGAACTCTTTGAATTTTCGAAAAGTGTAAAAAAATAACATTACAAAAGTTCAATAATGATGAAGAGATTTTTTCTTAAATAAAATCCGTTCTAAAAAAATTAAAGCTTTAAAAAAGATCCACACTTTTTTTTAAAAAAAGACTAGTATTTGCGCAATTTCTGCTTGGAGTTAATGCAATTAATAAAATATTTATTTCTTAAAAACGGCTCCATTTTTTTTTTCAATTTTCTTCATGGCTAGAGCAATGTAATATTAAAAATGGAATTCTTAATATGGCATTTTCGTTGAAGTCTTTGAATTTTCGAAAATTGCGAAAGTCATAAATAAGGCTAAGACGTATGTGCTGATGTAACACCACTATTTCCTCTTTCGTACCGTACTGTCTCTTCTCCCCAGTTTTGATGCGTTGGGGCAAAACCGTGAGGTGTATGCCAGGAGCTCATGAGATTGAATAGTAGAGTACGATGGCTATCAAGACTTTCGGTTTCGCGAGAGTCATGTAATATGTTCAACAGCTGATGGTCCACTAAAAAGTAAGTGATCTATTAAATACAAAATGTGATAATTATAGCTTTTCCTGCAACTTAAATTGAAACAAATGACATTCTCAGTCAATGTGTTTCTTCTCTGTGCTTCGGGCCATTTTCGAAATATTTTCTAAGTTATCTCTATATTCATTCTATGTTCAAGCAAGATGACTAGATAGCATAACCTATATAAAAGTATAATAACCATAATCATCAATCATCAATAAACACCACTAGACCAAGTGTTCTTTCTTTTCATAACATTTAATTAACTTTATTGACATAACATAACATTTAATAAGTACCGGCTGAGATGGCTCAGGGCATCAACTGACGTCACTGCAGCGTCTCGGGCCAGGAGTTTCTGAGGTTCGAGCCCCGACGATAGCAGTATTTTCGACACTAGCCAGATAGC
The DNA here is from genome assembly GCA_031308135.1 of Acheta domesticus. Classification (NCBI taxonomy): domain Eukaryota; kingdom Metazoa; phylum Arthropoda; class Insecta; order Orthoptera; family Gryllidae; genus Acheta; species Acheta domesticus. The sequence goes on from JAHLJT010002406.1 coordinate 34,052,836, forward strand.
TAGTTCGAATTCAGCCGCTGCCTGAAGGAGAATTCTAGCGTCCGACTGCTCTGATTGGTAGTTTTACGTGGATTCTCCGATCAACACTAGGCGAATGCCGGAGCAGTACCCTAATAAACGGGCCACGGAATGCGCGTGGTCTTTCCTTCCTTCATCTTCCTTATCCTCATCCCTTTAACACACGCACACATACACACACATTAACACTTTAATGCACTACGCTACCGACATATATCGGGGGACTTGTCAAGAACTTAACGGCTAGGGCGGTTCCCCGTTGATGGGAGATACCTGGATGGGGAAACCATGCACGGCAGCTTCTAAGTCGGCACCGTATCTCTCAATACAGTGAGAGAAGATTAGTGCCCCCTCCCATGATAAAATATTCACTTCATTTAAGAGACGGATGACCATAGCAATTGACGCGCCCAGAAAAAAAATCAATCCATTAAATATTCGTAACACAACAGTTACGAAACACTCAAGCAAGACTACAATGTCATGAACCACAGAAGACGAGATTAAAATAACACGGAGTTAAACTTCTGTGTAGGTTTTGACATGCTTGCATTTCATTTAGGTGCGTAGAGGGGCATTTTCAGAGTTCTCTGAAAATAAATGAAACTGAGGTCTGAGTTAATGTTTTGTTCGATTTCAGAAATTGATATTTGACTTATCACTTATTTCGTTGTACATACTTCCCTTCATGGGCACATCTTTATGTGAATTTTCTCGTACGATAAATTTATTTTAGTATCATTTCACCGTTGTGTTATATTAACAAAATTCTAGATATTGACTTTCAGCACTCTACTTTCTCCGCTATCTAATGCGATGAATATTTATTACTGAAAAATATACCATATTTAGGTCGTAGGATTGGTCAGTTGAAGTCTTGAAACACGAATTCAGTTGAACACATTTTTTATATAAAAAGGCAGCCAATTTGTTGCTCTCGCGCAACACATGTCGTAAACGATGCTCGAGTCTGTGTGGAGTTTCATCAGTAATTGAAAAAGCACATAGATAAAAATTGAAGTGCTTTTGACTTAAAAGAAGCATTGTGAAGGTATGTGTGTTGATGGAGATACTTGGCAGTAAAGACGGGAACTTTAGAGGGACAGAGTTTGCGGGGACTGTGCACTCGGACTACCTCGATGATAAAATTAGCATCCCAACATTAGTGAAGTTTGAATTTGTTATTCTCTTATTAATTAATTGTCAGCTAATTAAATATTTACTTTAACCTCAAATTGAATATTTTCATCACAATTAGATATAATATAATATTGATTTTTCGATATTTAGCGCCCATCAAGCTAGCGACCCCATTTTTTCAACTTTAGTATTTTTCTTCATCTCTTATTCGATGTCATTTTTTTGTGGTTGAAATTAATGTTTAATTGTCATAATTATGGAGTAAAACATTTCAAATTTCAATAAATTGGGTGTGTTAACCGTTTTGTTGACATCAGCGACTCAGGTCGCCCATTGCAAAGCATTAGGAGAGCAAATGTGAAGCAAGATGTGTGTGATATTAATGTATGGCTGCAAAACACGAACTGTGTGTGTTGGCTTCTGTGTCTGAGCGCTATCAAATGAGCTATAGGTGTTGCACGCCTAACAGCTCCCGATGACCTTGGCAACTTTACTACTGCGCTTCCATAGCGCTTCTTGTAATAATCAGAAGTGCTACAAATTTGAATTCAATGATACCTTGACTGCTGGTAAAACATTTTGAAAGTCGGATTGACGAGTTTTGAGCGTCAGAGTAGTAGGTGTGTTTGAAAAATTAATGGTCAGACGAGAAGCGCAAAGTAATTAGAGAAGTGACAACGTTAATTGTGAATTCCAGCACAAAGTAACATACTCTAGAAATAAATGTGATATGAAAAGCATAGTTTTGTGTTGAATTTGTTATTCTGATGATGATTCATACGTGTAGGGACCAATATTTACCTCAATCTCGAACTTGACATTTTTCTTGTATTTAAGCTAATATCAGATTATGTGAGTCCATGTGACGGAGAGATCACATGGGCATGTGATCCAGTCAAATGTTTTGCAGCACACGTAAAAGCCCTCGTATAATCTGATTCAGGAATGCGATTCAGGAGCCATCCTCATTCTTACAACTATGACTGCAAACTTTAGAGATGAAATACGATGCGATAGGATAGTAATCCATGGTCACGAGATCTACGCAAACATCCACGCTCAAGGTAAGATCCCAAACAACAACAACCTTCTAAAACGAGGCACTCCGGCCTTAGCCGCCTCGCCTGCCCGCAACGACTAAGCAGATTCGATTGAGCAAGAAGAAAGGCCAAAAAGACGCCGCTCTAACGAAGCGGCCGCGTCCTTCGCTGTCTTCTGCAAAGTGCGGGGCGGCGGCGGCGGCGCGCTTGCGCCGGGGAGGGCTCGCGGGGCGAGCGACGGGTGCCTGGCGCGAGTGCGGGGGGGGGGGGCGGGGCGGGGCGGGGCGGGACGACGCGGCGTCGGCGTCGGCGGCGTCGAGCGGCAGTGCGCGATCGGCGCGGCGCGGAGCAGCAGCGGCAGCGGGAGCAGAGCGGAGCGGGGCAGGGGCAGGGGCAGGCAGGGCGGGAGCGACGTGTCTGCGGGGGCGGCGCGGCTGGCGGCGGCGGCGGCGCGTGCGGAGCGTGGCGCCGCCTGCGCCCGCCAGCGACGCCGACGCAGCCAGCGCGGGGGACGCCGGCCAGCACGCCTCCGCCGGCGAACGGGCGCCCCGCCGCGGTGAGTCACCCGCCGCCGCGCTCCGCCACGCAGCTATTTCCAGCTTTCCACCTCAATTTTCTCGGAACGAGAACAAAAAATCTGTCATTGAATGGACGCGAACATTAAATAGTATACTCAGTTTTGGCTTTCTCGCCTCAGGAAGTTCTTTTTCTTAATGGACGGGATTGGGGTAGTGAGTCACATCAGCCACCGCATGCCTCCCACTATTTGTCAATATCTCCATTTTGGAGAAAGTGTGCTTTATCTTGTTACTATACATCTTGTTCACGTTTATGAATGGCTGTAACAAGATTATATACACTTTGAACGCAATCGAGATATTTACGTTTTCAATTAAAGGGACGCTTGCTGCTGCGGCTGGGTTGGTTTATCTTCTTAATGACTCAAGTCCTTCATTTGTTTAAAAATTTTGTATGATTCCATTCGTACTTTATTTACGTTGTGCCATTAATATTTTGGACTATTTAAAAAAATAAAAAATGCAAATAGTCCTTTTCGCTTAGGCATCTGAAAAACGGCTCATTTTCTTTACAAACGTTTGCGTAGACACATGGGTACTTCAGGTAAAAGAGAGCATTTGTAAAGCTTGAATTTCGGAAATTTTCTTCAATTTTTTTCAAGTAAATTTTTTACATTCCTGTTTTCGTTTTCATGCCATCCATTTGTCAGAATGAGCAATTGCCTCCCACTGCCAACAGATGTTCAGAGGTGTCTTCTACTTCAAAGAATTAAAATCAATTTTTCAGAACTGAATATTTTGTTGAAAAAATCATTACACCAAGGGAAATATTATTTTGTTACGAACAAATAAGATAAAACAAAAAATCAATGCAATGTATACAAGTCGCTCCCTTTGAAGATATTTACCACGTATGGAATGAATCTAACAGGAAAATAAGTAGTTACTTTTAAATAGAACTGTAAGTAATGTTCGATATCATTAAAGTGTTGTAATCAGATGACAAAAATACATATTCTTTGGAAGTGGAAATAGTTTCTTTTGATCTGAAAATCCACAGTTACAATTCAGTTATTCACTCCTGTCAATGTTTACGAACACAATTAATGACCTTAAAATATGCCTCTTAAAGGTACACTGAATCAAGAAAAACACTTTTAAATGCAAGTAAAACGTTCGTTAAGTCTCTCTTTCAAAACTTGGGTCCTGTTAAAATCGTCTTTAAGTAGTGAGCAACTTGAAGGTAATTGAGCTGGAGATAAAGCGGTCAACGTGGCAATTTAGGTAAAATTCAGATTAAGCGAAATCTGACTATTACAATGATCTACAAAAGTTCATGTGTAAGTTCAGTTCGCAAATGTCTTGAATTTTAAAATACCATTGATACTCGTTTTGATTCCAAAATAGCCTGAATAAACCTAAACATATACCAGGTACTGTTACTGAATACACACCATTAACTACTTTACTATCTATTTTCAGTAAAAGTATGTGCAATAATAAAATGCACTTTAACAGAAACACGTTACATTTATATTCATCTTTATTTGTATTTGTTACATACCACTTTCGTTCTCGAACAGTCATATAAGATCAGATTTTAATTATGTGAGATTTTGCTTCGAATTCATTTAATTTCAATATATTTTAATTATGGATATATTAATTATGGTAAAAATATGTGACGAAAAAGTTGGATATTGTGTTAGGATTGTCATGATTCGCCAAGATCACTGTTTTGAGAATTGGACATAGAAAGACAAAAGTACTTGACATAATTACACAAACATCTCGTCTCTAATGATAAAAGTAAGCCCCTCTAATTTCTGGCGATCACGACCGTACCAATGATCATCACTGATTTATTGTTATGATTGGGAAAAATCGTTGTTTGTTGAGTGAGTCTGTTACGGTTGTATTTTACAATGCACTCTGAGACTAAATTTACTGTTTCGAAGAAATGAGAACGTTTGAGACAACCGGTGTTTTAGAAGTCTCCTAAGTTACCCTAAGCCAAAAATAAATAATAAATACAGAAATCTCTGATGAGAACGTAGAAAAATAAAAGAATCTGAATCAGTTACATTTTGTTTGCCGTAAAAGAATTTGCATATCTGTAAAGTGAAACAAACTTCGCAAATTTTCTTCTTGTAGTTTAACAAGATGTGATTTTTATAGAAAATCAATGAACTTAGATGTGACTTTTTCTGATAATAAACACTTATAGCTGAATTGCTAAATATTAATAAATAATTATACAGTGTATCAGAATAAATGTTAATAACTTTTAGTACATGAAGAAAATGATCACTTTTAGCCAATGAACGTACTACCTGTAAAAATTGCATATAAAGAAGTTATCGTCATTTACACTTGTGATGTTTGCCTCCTGGTTGTTAGGCAACCACGTATGCACAGCAGTTTCGCCGCTGCATGAAATTTTCTTGCCTGCTCAAAACGTGACTTGTGAAACATATTATCTGGAATTTGGAATTGTTTAAAACACAGGGAATATGTCACATGTGCAACTCCGTTATATTAAATTCCCCACTGTATGTTCATTGGTAAAAAGTGATTATTTTCGACTCCTCTGCAAGCCCTAGAAGCTTGTAACATATATTCTGAGACGCCGATATATTCAGTGCTGAATACTCGAATCCTTTTTTGCCATTGATTGATTGGTGTTTCCGGGCGAGTCAACTACTGTCATCAGTACCGTAAGTGAAGTGCATGTTTTATGGTAGAGGTGCGGTGATCTGGATGGCGACATCCGGCGCCGACCTGCATTGGCTTACGGTTTTTTCCCAACCAGGTATCTCCCACCAACGGGGCACCGCCTCAGGCAAGACAAGCTCTAAGTTCTCGATTGGTCTCTTGACAAGCGTGGTAGTGTAGTGCATGTAGTATGTGTGAATGATTGTAAGTAAGGAATCCGTTTGTTAGTTCTGCTAAAGCATTCGCTTGGTGTTGATCGGATAAACCCAAGAAAACTTTCGATCCGAGCAGCAGGCAGCTAGAATTCTCCTCCAATCAGCTGCTGAATTCGATCTAGCTATGTTGCTTGTGTTGAAAATCCTGCCACCCTCAGGACTGAAACCCTACGAACTCTCCGTCAGAGGCACTACTTTATGCCGACAATTCAAAGCGATACAACTGCCCTATACGTGTATTTGTAAACGGACAACACCATATTCCATTAATTGTGATGTTGGCCGTATTGAATGACATTAAAAATTCTGGAGTAAATAATGGAATGTGTAAATAATTTCAGAGAAATAGTGTATGATTGGCTGCACACTAAAGGATGCTTCAGCATTAGTATAGATTTAAAGACAAACAATATTAGTAATATTTTAATAATAACTTAAAAAGTGTTTCTCTTTGGGCTTTTGCACCAGATACACTTGCTGAGAGGCCAGAAGGAGATTAGAACTCCTCTATCTTGTCTTATACGACATTCACTAACCCTTCCAGGACTCTGTCCTAGTGCGATAACCGACAAGATTTCTTTCTTTGACTTTACTAATTCTACTAAGTATCGAAATGTTAAATTCTAGTGGCCGGCAGAAGGTGCGGGTGGGGGTGGTGGCTCTTGGGGTTTCAGTCTCCCTCAGAAGTCAGTGCTACAAGTCCATAAATATAGCTTCTACTGATTTTCTACACTAACAAAATTCATTCAATTTCTAACGTGATAAATATTAACAATAAATCAACCATTAAAAATACACTTTATATTCAACCGAAGACAAATTCTTTTTAAGACAACATGAAGTAGGTTGGACACAATACTCTCCCCCACACACACACACACACGATGAAAATCTCGGGTGATCCACTTCTCATTAGCATTCTCTCTTTTCACTTTACTGACTTGTCTAGAAGCTTCAGTCTCAGTCCGAGTGTTGAACATGTTCACCTACTCAAAGTTCTTTTTTCAATTTCTCGCTCGTTCTGAATCTTCAAATCGTGGATGAACCAGTGTTTCTATTTGACTTCACTTTATTCTCCACTGTAGAGATTGCACTTCCTGCCTCCTCCCCATTTGTGCTATGAAAATACGAATAAATGTACCGTATGATCAGTGGTCTTCCATCTCGTATTTTCTGAAAGAGGCCCAGCAAATCGCCCAGATTGTAAATTTCTCGATTCATGTTAATTTAACACGTCTATTCGCATGTGAGCATTAGGGTTTTCAGTATGTTATTTACAAAATAATTGAAGTGTTGGTCTTATTAGTTTCTGCGTTGGGAAGCACTACGTCAGCGTCTGCATAAAAGACGCTGCCATTGCTCTATTAAGTTTTAATGAAAAAAGTTTTTTCGTTGGTTGTGATGTATGATAGAGCAAATATAGTTTATTATCCTTAGAAAGGTTATAATGTTATGAAACAGGTTTTAGTTCGAGAATTAATCCTCCTAAGTTATCGTTTCCAAGTAGTTTAATCGTTTCAACGCCTCTCGGAAATGTTCCGCGTCCAGTGTTTATTCTGCGGCCACCCCCTCCCCCGGTGCGCCTGGTGCAGCGACACAGCGCGCACGGCTTCCCGGCACGCGGTGTAGGCGCGCCGCTCTTCTCTTTGTGCTGGCGCGCATGCCTTCTTTCACGCGAAGTCACGCGCGGCTGGCGTGTACCCACGCGCACTGCCGCCGCCGTTTGTTTGGATCTGTCGCCGGCGCCGGCGCAGCACATGTGCCCTGGCTGCGGTTTGTGTGACCTCACGGTCTCGATCGCTCAGACCAGGTAGCCCACGGATTCAGGGCGCAGGTGGTCCAGGCGGGAGGCGTATTCGTCCAAGATGACGATGTCCGATTTATTACATCCGCGAGAAAGTGTTTCAGCAAAAGCTATTTAAGGGATTAGTGTTGGAGAAATTGGCAGGTAGAGAGTCGACGCAGACAGCTGTGTCATGTCGTCAGCCATTCTTTTATGTACGAAAGGTTGCGAGTTCGAATTCTTCACAAGGAATGAATATTTTCAAATTGTGATAATCTCGGCCTTCATTGAACAGTCTCCCTGTAAGAATAAGCCTATTCACTTGCAAACAGTGGAAGATAATGTGGTTTTCTGTCGGTGTTCAAATCACATCTAAAACCGAGAAGAACCAATGTTTATTATTATTTTAATCTGTATATTCCTCTCTCTTTGCAAAGATCCAGATAATTTAAAAATCTTATTTTCCGCCATATTCATAACTCACTCATGTTTTCAAATAAAAGGAAATTATCATAATATTTTTATATAGAAGCAAAATTCGGTTCTGTTAGTTAAAATTATTTAGTCGCCAGCATCTTTAAATTAAAACTCTTAGATACTTTTTTTACAAACTACCTTCACGTCACAAAGTCACTATTGTTCAAATGTCCAATAGCCTTTCGTAAATAAGATTGCAATAAGAAAATTGTGACAGGATTTCTCTACCTCTGACCCCGCTGAGGCGTTGACCCGCTGACGGTGACATCTGGAGGAGGGGAACTCCCGTAAGAGGAAGTGTAGGTTGTCGCCGGATTTCACGTTCCAGCGGGAGAGGAACACCACCACTTCCTGGCAACACGACGACGACGACGACCAACGACCAGAGAAGTTGTCGCGCCCGGAAACGCATAATAACCACCTTAACTCAATGATTAGACACGAAAACCACGTGGTTTTCAACTGATGTCACTGCAGTCCCTCTGACCGGGAGGTCCTAGGTTCGAGTCCCGATGGCGCGGCGGCAGGATTTTCGACTCTAGATTTTCAGCTAGGTCGAATTCACTCGCTGTTTGGAGGAGAATTCTAGCGGCCGGCTGCACCGATCGGTAGTTTTCCGTGGTTTCTCCCATCAACACCAGGCGAATGCTGGAGCAGTATCCTAACAAACGGGCCACGGACTGCGCGAGATCTTTCCTTCCTCTTCCTTATCCTATCCTCACCCCACACCCACACTTACTCTAACGTGAACTACACTACCACACATGCCGGGAGACCAGTCGGAAGCTTAGAGTTTGTACCAGCAGGGGCGGTGCCCCGCTGGTGGGAGATACCTGGTTGTGGGGAAAACTCCGCTAGTCGACGGTAGGTCGGCGATGGATCTCGCTATTCAGCGGGGAAAAGATCACCGCCACCTCCCGAAGAAAAAACACGCACTACACTTACAGGACTAATGACCTCTATAGTTGACACGCCCGAAATCACGAACAATCAATCAATTAATCAATCAATCACGTGGTTTAAAAAAAACTGCGAATGTTCTTACTTTCTCGCAAGCTACATACGTAGTACTGAGAAAGTTATGTAATTCTGCAGCAAAAAAAAGCTCTAATAAATTCATATTTTGAGCCTCGACACCACAAAAGTAGATAATTCTTTTTCCTAGATGTAGTAAATTATTTTTTCAAACACGATGTATAGTCAGGATTCAAATTTTGTGAGACCTTGATTTCGAAAAAGTATTTACGACAAAAAGTCTGTCCATCCGTCCGTGAAAAAGTGGCTAAACTGTAAGTAGACTTTTCACCAAAATCGATATTCCTTGATCGATCTTGCAGATGTCACAAGCCCTTGAATTTAAAGGGAATGTTTCAATTTTTGGGGAGTACTTTTCATAAAGCCTCAAAGACGTTTTGAAATATTCTTAAAGAATGACTCTAATTGTCTTCTTTAATTTGTTATTGGATAGAGAAAATACGGTTACGAAAATGGGACAAGTTCGATTTCCTTAGAATTTTCAAAAATTGCAAAAGTTCAAACTTTCTCGCCATTTCCCTACATCTACATTATTGAAGATTGATACTTCTTCTCCACAATTAGTTCTTTAATTAATGTTACGCTATTTTTTTAATATTAGTCTTTTTGTACAAATTTCAGTTAAATATAGTCAATATTTTCTCGCAAATTAGACATACTTAAGCAATTTTGCTGTGGCCAGAATAACATGACATAAACGCAGCCGTGATGTTTTGTTTCGATTTTTCAAAAATTACACAAATATATATAATATATATAAATATAATATATATATATATATATATATATATATATATATAATTGACATTACGGACATTTTTATTCATCATTGCATTTGTGAGCAGAAAAGTTCCGAATTATTTTCTCAAAAATTGCTGTAATTATTTCAATGAAAATTGCGTGTGGGACAAAGTCATATTTCAGATACACTGCTCTTAGAGCTCCGAAAAATTGACAAAATGTGAAAAATAATATTTTACGCAACCATAGGGTAGCAGCAAGGAAGAAAGTGAGTGATTATCGAAAATTTAGTCTGAACTAAAGAGATTAGAAAACTAAGCAGTACAAGAAAGTCTATTGTTCTGTAGCACTAGTAATTTAAATCACAATTGCCTCTTTGAAACCAAAAAACTTCATGTATTAAGCAAAAGTCTTACTACTTCCCATTATCCTAACATTCAATCACTACTAATGGAATTACAGAGGAGCTCACGCAGAAGAATATTACAAACCCTGTGTTTATTCTGTTTCCATTTCCCCTCTCTGCCCATTTTCCCTTTTCTTTCTTACTGCAGCTCTTAATTTTTCTTTTCTCTTTCCTTGTAATTAAATTTCTATAAAATTTCCCGCAAACGTTTGTCACGTTTCTCTAATACAATCTCTGGTATTGCTTGTTTTAAAAATTTTGAAGCAAGCGCCAATCACTTGCTCTTCATATCTCTCTTATTTTTCTCTAGTAAAGTATGCGTGAATTTGTAGAAAAAGAATTGAAAGAAAGGGAATTGAACGCGGAAAAAAGAAAAATGTCTTAGAATAACAGACCACATAAAATAAAAATTGATCTATTCACAAAGACACAATTTTTAGAAAACGAATGGAGAGGTTGAAATGCGATCATTGGGAAGGTTTGGTCTAAATGAAACGAAGTGAAAACAATTAACTTACAACCATAACCTTAATTTATTTCACATATATACTGGGTTTCGAGTCCTGAAGCAGTGCAAAAAGGAGGAAAATTCCAATGAATAAGGAAAACGCGTGCATGTTCAAGAGTAGTCATTTCACATGTGATGTGAATGTGCGATAGTGCTTGAGCACTCGGACTCTTCTCTTACGTGCAGTCAGTCACTTCAATGGCTCATGAAAATGAGGCGATTTATTAGGTTCTATCAGAACTGCAATATTTTTGTGCAGAAATGGGAACCAGATAGCACAGGAGTCATATTCGTACGGACTGGAATCAACCTGCAATTTTTATACATTACACAAAATAATACCTACGTGTGTTATATAGTAGAACTGGACTTTGGATTTTCTTTCCCCATATCTCGCTCTGCGTTCCCCTCACACACTGAGGTTCGCGTGCACAAGGATTCGAGTGTCTTTCCGTGTTTCTTCAAAGATGCTTTTACATTCGCTCCGAACATTATTTCTCTCATGTCAGAATATACTGGCACCCACTTTTCTATTCAGTGACCTTGTTTTTGAAGCATTTTCACCTCACAAAAAGATCTTGCTGTGCAAGTAGGGAGAGGTTCAACCGAATCCCCTTCTCTTCGCAAAATTCTCGCAATGTGAGAAATTAAATCCACTTTTTTCATTTCATTTAATTTGATATCGTTTCTTGCTCTCAAAGCAAAATGTAACTTTTATATGTTCTTCTTTACAAGGTGTATCATCCCAGCGCTATCTTATCATGACTTCCGCATTGAGGAAGTATTGTGAGAGTCTCTTTATATCGTAAGGAATGGAGAACCATCTCATCTTTCAACCCCAAAGATGGAAGTATGTACAAGACGAAAAAAGAAGTATTAATTTCGGTTTGTTGTCCGTCTTTGAATATAATGTCAACTGTTTGGAATTAATAGGAAACGGTCAACCGAGATGTGAGTCTCTATAACTCTCATCCAGACTTTCCGTGAATGACATTTAGTTGCGTAAATGCTAACTTACCCGGCGTAACCTCAACTAATAAAGATGTTGTGGTTCCCATCGATTTTGAAAAACAAATACCAATCCAAATCATATCACTTTTCAATGCGGCATCGACGTTCTAATGAGAAGCGACTACAAGAAGCCGTTCTGATTCATATTTGTGAATGTGGTGTTTTCATGTGATTCTCAGTAGTAGATTAGGTCGAAAATCATTTAACTTGTTCATGGCAATATTATATTCCAAAACTAGAACAGCAACAGTAACAGTCACAAGCTCTTCTTCATCGAGATACTTTTATTGGGGAATATAAATGATTGAGCGTATTGTCACTATCTTATTCGTTAAATTCCTTGACCAAATTTTATGTCAATAGATGCAGCTTCCTTCAATTCCCGCTGTTGTCAAAATGACTGTATAATTGGTGTGCGTCTCGGAGTATGATAGAAAAACGCCTAATTTCGAGTTCATCTCTATCCTTCACATGTCACAGAATATCTGGTCGGCTAGCCATACAGACTTTTAAGTTTGCACAATAAATTTCCATAGCCTTCAAGTTCCTGGATTTGCCGCCTTCAATATATTCTACGATAGGTATTAAAATCTCATCAATGCTCCTACTCAAATCATTTGAGTCAACGAATATTAAGAGAGAAAAATACCACCCTGAAATCAATCCTCTTGAAATTACTCTTCTACAGAACTGCGAGCATTTACTCCATGTCACAGATCAATAAAAGAAGAGTTTGTTGTGTTTAACGGTTTTTCCATCCTTTCCTGTCGCGTCTTCTTTCGGTTTACTCAGCAATTTCCTTGCAATTGCAGACCCGCATTCATGTCTGTCAACCCACATTCATCCATCGATTAGCACATCTGTACTATGAACAACTAAAACATAAAATACTAAAAGCAATGCTCCCAATAGCCAATTTTTCTATTTTAGAAGCTCTAATATGTTAGAAGAGCGTATGGCATTCCTCGCTAACCCATTTACTATTCACCGAATTTCGCAAAACAGTCTTGAACAGCTTTTCACTTCATTGGTGACCCTCGACTTTTTACGCAAATTTTAACACATGTTTGTAATAAAAACTAATATAAAATTCTGACATCAGCATTTTAGTTCTTTAAAAAGCATGCACATCAATTAAATTCATAAAGGTGTATAATCAAAAAATCTTATATTACAGAAACTTATCAAAACTTTGCTAAATAATGCACGCACAGTACAAATTAGTTGGTTTCTCTCTTCTAATATTTCAGGATGTAATCATCATGACTGAGAGGTATTGTGAAAAACGCAGAACAAAACAATACAGGTCCTGTATATAATTTTATGATGAGTTGAAATTTCTGTTTTGTGCAAATAATAATGAATGGCGTAAGATCAAATAAAAACTTAGAGTATCTTAGATAGCCAAATCTCCAAAAATTATTCAATGTTGGAAAAATATATGTATCGCAATATAGGAAAATTCTCTTCTCTTCCCACAATAAAACCTTTACGCTCGCATTCCGTGCTCTAAAATAAATTAACCAATCAAATATAAATGCACATTATATTCATTTTTCTCTCAGAATTATTGTGTTCATATTATTCCCTGTCACACAATAGAATTGTTTTCTGTTCATGTGCTTGCCCTTCTGATGATAACTGGTGTCACGCTTTGGTATTCAGAGATAAAATAGGACCTTCAAGTGTAAAAAAGACTACTTAGAACTTGATATGTTGCAAAGGGCTTCACGCTTTTGCTCACATTTACTTGTAGGCAAAACACAATTGTCGTAAATACTAGTATTTATCAATCTAATGAAACATTCTTCATTTTTTTGCGAAAATTAGTTTTCTTTTCAAGATCTAATTTTATAAAACTGTATTTTAAATACATTAAAACGCATACTCCATTACTAATCGAGTTAACGACCTTTTCTTTCGTGTTCTTTAATGAGAGTGACATTGACAGATTTGGATCCCTGGTCTAGGTTCGGCATCTCTTCTTTATTACACTAACATGACTCCACACACAATATGCACAGAAATCTTCACTTATTTTGTGATAAGAACACGATTATCATTAGCTCCAATTAAAAACGCACAAGTGAATTCTTTGATGAGGGTTTATAAATATTCAGTCAGTGCGATGATTCCTCGTATTACATGACAAATGATCGCCTTCCACTCAATGAAGCTCTGTCCTGTATTTAGGAACGTTTGACTCGTCGCGCACGGCAGTAAACCTGTGCGCTCTGAGGGCGTGCGAGGTCACTGGGGCTGCAGCAGAGAGATCTTCACTTAACGCAGCGCCTGAGCTGATTGCCAATGGTTGCTCATCGCCGTTTGCCGCGTGTTCTGCCTTGAGACGTTGCCTGAAGACAGGTATTTCACGAGAGCGGTTCCGTGGCCGCCCCTCTCAATACATTTTTGGAGAGTTCCTGGGAGTGATAAACAGGACTCAATTTATTTTTCTAATTTCATTATATGAAATGTATTGAAATGAACGCTTGAGTGCCTTGCGGCCACTGCTTGTTTGCAGGCTGACGCCTTATTGTCTCGGGATGGTCAGGGGCTCTCCAAGGCTGCGGACTTCCAGAAAAGTTTAGAAAATGTTTGGTAGATTAACATGTACTCGTCTTCTCTCGGCAGCTTTTTCCTCCTTCAGGGGTTTTTCCTCAACCATAAATGATGGTCTCTTTTTCGCGGCTTTGATGCGATAGAGAGACTATTTGGGGTGAACACCAGAATTTGAAAGGTTAGAGCGCAGTAGGTTGTATGTATTGTAATGAATTAAGCCACATAGTATCAAGTTAGTTAATTTATATGTGTAATAATTACCTATTAAATAAATAAATGATAAATATTACGAATAATCAATGGGCGCAAAAATTGAAAGAAAACCCGTCTCTGGGCATGGAAGATGTGTCTATAGTTTTGCCAGGAACACAGGAACTCGAAAAAATCCAAAAACAACGAAAAAGTTTCGATTTTGAATGAAAAATGGGATTATTTTGGCTTGTAACATTCCATCCACTTCATGGTATGATGCATAGTACTTATAAATCGCAAACAAGTTTACAAGCAAACAAGCTTATAATTTACTCAATGAAATTCATACTTTGTGTTTCTAAGCCTTTCTTAAGAAGTGTAATATTACTACTTATTTTACTTTTGTTCCAGTTTTATCTTGTCTCTTTCTTGTTTATCCCACAATTACTTTCACTCTGGTCAACTTCTAGAACTGTTCTTGAGAACCTTTTGCATGTCCATTGAAAAGTTATCGTCTTAACGTTTCACGAGGTTTACCTACACTTCTACACTCTTTCGTTTTGCAATGGACCAAACTGAGAGGGTTGGACTCTTGTTACAGCACTTTCCCTTCTCAAAATTTCTTGTGGTGACTTTTGACACTAATTTCACTTATCCTTCGACTTCAATTTCTGATATGCACCTACTTTTCTTATGATAAAAATTGCATTCACAGATAATATTACATTTTGTAAAGCTTTGTTTAATTCACAATTGTGGAATTATTAATGAAGGTTTCAGTAGTTTCAACCAAAAGTCCTAATGACTAGGTGCTGTGTTTCCTTCCGAATATTTTTTCTATATCTTTGGGACGGAATTTGAACCATTATTTATCCATGGTTAAATATGAACGAGCAAGTGACAAGCAGGAGAAATATATACCTACTAACGATACGCCTAAACATCTGACTAAAAGTGTCAGATTCAAACGATTCAAACTCCCTAAGTTTTCTTCCAAAACACCCTTGAAATATTGAAATGATCTTTTAATTACATTTTTGAAATTGAAAATTAAATATTCTTCCTACCCTCCCCTGCCATGCAGTAGGCAACGACTCTACTGGAGAGCGCGGCGAGTTGTGTTCAGTTTTCTTATTTGGCGATTCAAGTCATTCAGCTCTGCTTGCGTCGAATCTACTATCATGAGTGCAGTTACTACCTAGGTGTTAATCGCTCCATTGATATTACAACTGTTGAGTATATTCTGCGTAGATTACTAATTAATTTGCATTCCGACAAGATGGTGATCTTATCTTGTTGATAAAAGATATCCGCGTCCTCCCGAAGGCCAATGTATTTGTAGGTCTCTTGCATAGGCATGCCTCTTATTGCCGCATTGTCTGGGACTTTGATAATCAAGGTACTGGTGATTTTACACCGAAGAACACAGAGTAACGCACATGTTTACACCAGACTCCCTTGCAGCGTCACTACTAAATATCCGTGCTGTGCTTGTAGGGTCTTGCCGAGATCCCAGCTCTTATCGCTTCATAGAGATCTTGCGAAGAAATGGTTTCTCTACTTAAAGGACATTACCACACGAAGAGTGAGAGTCAATTTTGGTGTAAAAGGTTAAGAGATTCCTCTTGTCAGTGTATTGCTCGTCAATCATTTAACCCATGATTGTTATTGATATTAATATAAAATTTAATCGATATCTATTTCTAGATATGAGTGTGTTTAGCACTTTAGGATCGGATCAATCCGACTTTTGACAGCTAGAAGGGTTACAGTAGAGTACTTTTCACAGCTAGCCTGGGCCAGTTTTTGTTATTCATGCCAGGGGTTAAAGGCGACTTGTGGCGAGAATGACATATTTACATCACCATTTCTAGCACACTTGGCCTGCCTGAGCTTTCCTTTCGTCACACAGATACAGAAACTGAGATGATTGTCATGGAACGTTCCAATTCTATTTTCACACCGACGGGCATTCGAACCCGGGATCGCACCAAGGAAAGCAAGCAAGCTGTCCATGAGCCCCTAGAGACGCTAGTTCAATGGTGTCAAGATCTTCTACCGATGGCAGTGGCACGCGTCGTGGCACCGTAGCATGCGGTGAGCTTCTCTGTGCAAACTATTAGTAACCTCGCCGTTTTACAATAGGGATGGCGTTGTCTCTGGTGGCGGGGTAATTAACTGCAAGGAGGGACGATTTCGTGGCATTCGTGCCACGGACTCCCTCTGATGGCATCGATCTTGACAACACCGGGCTAGCTCCTTGTAGATTTAAAAATAATATGCAATCCCAAAACGCTGTATTTGAAACGATGAAAGACCTCTGTGCCGCTGTGATCCTTGTGGTGAGTCTGCTGTGGAGATGCAGGCGTTGCCTGAGAGCCCAGCTCGCTCGCCCGAGGCGCCGCCCGCCGCGTCGCAGCGTCGCGCGCTGCCCACGTTTTGCTGCACGGCGCTCTCCGCAATTGGCCCCACCCGCTCCCACGCCCAGCACGGGCCTCGCTGGCCTCCAAGGCGCGAGGAGAAGGACCAGAGCTTTAAGCCAGGGGTGTCAAGGTCTTCTACTGGTGGCTGCGGCACGCGTCGTGGCATCGTACCATGCCACGAGCTTCTCTGCGTAACTAGCAGAGGGAAAGGAAACTATTAGTAAACCCGTCGTTTTACAATAGGGTCTCTGGTGACGGGGTGATGAATTGCGTGGAGGAGCGATTTCGTCGTGGCACTCGTGGCATCGACCTTGACAACACTGACCAAAGCTTTAAGCTACGCGCGCACTCGGGAAGTGCCGGGTGGGACCGGACGGGTGCCAGTTTTTGTGTGGGTCGCGCGCACTAGGTCGGGACGGAACGGTTTCTGAGTCAGTTTGACCCCTCCCTCCTGTTACGTCTTGTGAGCGACGGATTCATAATTAAAATAAAGAATTAGTTACATTGTGTTCATTTTTAATAGCGGAAGAAGAAAATGAGGCAAGGAGTCGAAGAAAGCCCAAATTCTCTTCTGTTCTAAACAGAAATATAATGACAAAAGGGGAATTTCACATATTACATCCCGGCCTGGTGGAATATGAAAAACAATGTTCAGTTCTTAGGTTGTCTCAGGATAAATTTGAAGATAAATTGTATATTTGGAAAGATATAAATACATTACTTTATTTAGAAACTTACGAAAATAATTGACACTGACAAGACAATAATTTAAGCCAAATACACACATACAAAAAATTACATTGATTAATGAACTAATGTATCATTCCAAAATATGACATTAATTATTCACCGTGCACAAATGTACCAAATTTCATTAAAACTGCACAGCTTCTTATAAATGATCTACTCCTGAAAACAACAGCCTACAACAATCAGGCCAATTAGCGAAAGAATGAATGACAAACCATTAAAATGTAATATGTTAATTCCCCTGAAAGACAGTAACGCCGAACAGGAGGTAATAAATAAAAAATATCTAGTATTTTAAATTTGGCAAATGTTACTCCTTGATTCAGATAGTTTTGATATCCAATGAAATTATACTTCCTAACAAGGTAAAACATTAAATAAAACTTAATATAACGTACTACAACTCGGAAAAATGTTTGATCAACATAATTAAATTGGACGCATTCATGATCTCCATACGCTTCATGTAACCTCACAACTCAAACGGTGTAAAGGCCTTTCCAACCGTACCGATGACGTCATCGGCACGTCGAAATGTCCAGATCTTTCCTTCGGACATTTTGAAAATGGTGGAAGATGCGGATCGTCACGTTTTGTCCGTAACGTCCACCCTTAAGAAATGTCCCTTAAGGCGCGCACCCTTAAGGAATGTAATCAACTTTTAAAAAATCCCGCCTGTCCTGGCCGTCCATCCCGTCCTCTTTGAAAACTGACCTTAAGGAAGTTTAAGCTTTATTCCCAAAATTAATTATTAAGAAACAGTCCAAGAAATCAGGATGCACCGAATAAGGAACATCTGGATATTTTTCAAATGTATAACGTTCGAATTCCTAGGAAAACTCAAAATTAACTGTATGGTGTGTTTGATACTTACATAATTGACATCATAAAGCTTTTACGTAATGTTTCATGATTATTCAGTGAAAAAACATTTGCATGATTCTATTTAGCAAACTGTTTCATGCAAAATGATAGCATCTCTTTCAACACATGTAAATCTGACGTACTCACGAACACAAACTTAACAAAATTTCGTGTCAGGCAATCGTGTAGCGGCGCGCTAGATATATAATTATTTTTGTTCGCTTTTCTATTTTTTAAGGGTGGTTAAACAATCTTGCAAACCAGAAGATGGAGAATTTAAAGTGGGATTCATTTAAGTCGTAATTTATTAGAATTATGTACTTCTCTTCAAGTCTTTCAGTGTTCTGCGATTAATGTTCGTAATCGTAACAGGATCATAATGCAGGTGTACCTATACTTTATTAATGTTTAAAATATTTTACGAACGTCCTTTCTCTTGTTCGATCTACAATTTCAATTAATGTAGTGTTATTAGATGCTGGAAGCATCACTTAATGCGGTGATGTTTAAGAGTAGGTAAATATTGGCTGTGTTTATAGTAAAGACTTAGAACAGAGCAAAGATGAAAAAATAGAACTACGTCTGGAAGTGGCACAGATATTATGGTGAACTTGAAATGATGCGATCAAAGAGTATTTAGAGTATGATGCGATTTCAAATACCATGCAGTTTCATTATGATTTGATGTAGAAGACATGTCGGCGACTCTAGTTTCTGAAGAAAAAAAAAACTTCACAACCGAAAGAACTCTTTAACATTAAACCAAATCATAGCGAAATTACGTCGTCATCGCATTTTCATGAACATGAAAGAAACTCTTCTGAATGTAGCCTACGTATCTTCTTACATGATTCGTAATTCTTTCCTGGTAGTTCGAGCGCCGCCCAGTTGAACCGCGGTGCGCGCAGCGCTTCCCTTCCACTCGCGTGTTGTGGTGCAGTTTCTTCGTAACAAGCTTCATTAGCACGCTCTTCCACATTCTGACACTACAATGATAGGTTAATTACCTTTCGCGTTTTCCGCATAGTTGTTTTATGCCCAAGGTAATCACTAAACGATTAAATATTCTCCGAGTGAAAAATACTGATCCAGATTAAGATAATTGAGGAAAGGAATAATTGTTATTGGGAGTTTCGTGTTGGAGAAGTTTAGAGAAATAACGAGAAACGTATTTGTGTTATCACACTCAATTCGTTACAAAGTATTTGATTTTTATTTAACTTAATACAGTTAGTCATTTACAAGTAAGGAAATTATTCTATGTATGTTTTATATAATATCGTATAAATTAAAGATGGCAAATAATATTTCGATTAAACACTATACCATAACTCTCTTTTATGATATGATTATTAATTATACATGTTTTTCAAATTATAGTGAGTTATTGTGATAACCTTCTTTTTGAGTTTTTAGCTAGCATTGAGTCCTAAAAAATTACACAAATTATTCAAAATAAAAATTAATTTAGTCATAACTAATAAAATATTAGTGTGCCATCGTCTTGAAAATGTTTATTTTTTTGTAAACTGTATCAAAAACTTTATTTTTTCAAATCTTCTTATTTAATTCGGTACAATTCCAAATTTATGAATAAACACAAAATGATCACCCAAAGTTTTTTTTAAATTAAATATACTGCTCGTACATACTTCTCTATTTTCTCTCTCTCTCTCTCTCTGTCTCTCTCTGTCTCTGTTATTCAAATTGCATAGTGTATTTGGCGAAAAGGTCAATAAAAAACACCCAGCTCCATTTTGCCGACCATTAGCCCTCGTTTTGTGTCATCACCTTCCTGATTCGAATCTCCGGGCAGATCTCCCACGCTGCGGTGGGCGTCGCGTGATGTGGAAGGCTCCGGGGCGCGGCCCTGGCCGTCGCCATCGACAGCGGGGACGAGGGAGCATCGAGCGAAAGGCGCGGGACGATTTACCGCGTCCGCAGCGGTTCCGCACTGCGCCGCCCGCGCCGCCCTCACCGCCCGCGCCGGTTAATCAGCGTAGAAGCCGCGGGCGGGCGTGGCGCCACGCGCCTGCGACAGGAGCGGGAGCGCGGGGGCACGAGGGCGGTCGGGGCGGCAGAGGCGGCAGAGGCGGCGGGGGCGGCGGGGGCGGCGGGGGCGGCGGGGGCGGCGGGGGCGGCGGGGGCGGCGGGGGCGGCGGGGGCGGCGGGGGCGGCGGGGGCGGCGGGGGCGGCGGGGGACGCAGGGGCTGTGGGGGACGGGGGCGGAGGGCGGCGGGGGCGGTGGGGGCGGCGGGGATTGCAGGAGCGGCGGGAGTGGTGGGGGCGGCGGGGGCGGTGGGGGCGGCGGGGGCGGTGGGGGCGGCGGGGGCGGCGGGGGCGGTGGGGGCGGTGGGGGCGGCGAGAACCGCAGAGACGGCGGGGACCGCAGAGGCGGCGGGGACCGCAGGGGCGGCGGGGGCGGCGGGGGTGGCGCGGGTTGAAAGGGACCGGGAGTTGCTGGACGGGGCGAGGCACGGCGCGCGAAGAGTGTCAAAACTACAGGCGGAAAGGTAGAAAACGAAGAAGCGGAGTGGGATCTGGCTGATAGGTGCAAATCCCGCTGACAGAACGAGATCACTGGTAATGCTCGAGTGAGAGTATTTATTGATTCCGGGAGCGACAACTATTTGTATTATTAGCCCTGTAAGCATAGTGCATGTCCTCACCCACTGGAACATCTTCGGCGCCAACGTACTAATCGGTTTGCGGGATTTCCCCCGTTCTCCCCCAGTCGGGACAAGTTCTAGGCTTTCGTTTGGTTTCCGACGTGTGTGGTAGAGTAATGCATCTGGAAGCAAGTGTATGTAAGTAGGTGGTGAGGACAGGACAAAGAAGGGGAAGGAAAGATTCCGCGCGGTCCACATGTGTGTACTGTAGTGCATGTATATATAAAAGTGTGTAAGGGGATGGAACAAGGGGGAGGAATTCAAGATCGCACGCGGCCGCAATCCGCCGCAGTCGGAACACGAAACTTAGAACCTTCCTGTCAACAATGCTACAAATGCAACAATGTTGGCACTGAGCTATCTGAACCGATTACAATCCTCGAAGATGGGGAGAATCATTGCAGTGAAGAAATTAAAAAAAATATGTGTAGAATAAAAACCGGGGAGTGACGGAAGGAGCGAAGAACTCGAGTTATGTCGAGTCATAAAAACCCGAAAGTGGGACCTTCTGCTATGGATTACGTAGGCGTAGTCCATGTGCGCAGGGTAGGGTGGGTAGGAGCGGCGTAGCAGCAACGCAGAAGCGAGGTCGCTAGGGGAGGGGACAGAAACTGGAAACGAGGAGGCATGATGTGGAAGAAGAAGTAAGGCAGCTCCGTACATAAGGGAAGATTACGGAGAAGAAGCGAATTAGGGAAGGAGAATTTGTAATGCGTAGATAACTATTGAACGTGATTAGGGCGAGAAGAAGTCAGGACGAGGAAATTCCATAGGCAAGTATATTCATTGATAGAAACACGTGCTGGGACGAGGGGAAAGGATGTATTCTCGCATGTAGAGCGAACGCGAGACCTGATACCAACGCCACGGAGTGTGGATACGGCGAAATGGCAGGTTCGTTGATTTTTCCAACTGCGCGATCGCCCCTTTCAAAAGCTGGTTATTTGCCAATAAATGCATGTAGTAGCTACTCGGAAATGCGTCTTACGTTCGATGTTCGATGTTGTAGCTATTGTGATATTTACCTATTCCCCAGGAAATAATCGTGGTTGTTGAAGATAGGATATCCAAAAGTGCAGAGATCCTTAGTGAGATGAAGTTCTAATAGATATGAAATTTATCAACATCAAATTGCCCGCACTTGTCATTATCAGGAAAGCTTTAAATTCTAGGAGATAATTGATTTATGAATGCTATTTGAAGTGAATCCTAAAACTGTTTCTTCCGATAAGGGCACCTATTCATATCTGGAATAACCCACTTGGACTACGTCCATTGTTGAATTTTTTATTTATTTATCTCTTTCCTTGTGTCCCAATCATGGAAATATTCTTGAATCTTTGAAATTATACGCATATTCTATAAAGCCTCTTCATAATTATTATATAGGAGTACGAATTTTCGTATTTTCCTTGTATATTTATAGTATAAAATCATAAGGAAAATGCTGGATAAGGAGATATCCCCCACGGATTCACCAAACAGGTTTAATTATAGAGTAAGAACAGAGTTAATTTTGATTTAAAATATTGCAGCGTTTTTTATTGATCGATTGATTATTATTTCGTGTTTCCACGCGCGTCAATTATGATCATTAACCACATAAGTGTAGTGCATGTTTTACCACGGGAGGTTGTGGTCTTCTTTCCTCTCGCGGTGGCGAGATCCGGCGCCGACCTACACGTCGGCCTGCTTGCTTGATTCGTGTTTTCGGGCGCGTCAACTACTTTGGTCATTAGTCCGGTAAGTGTAGTGCGTGTTTCCTCGGGAAGTGGCGATGATCTTTTTCCCGCTGGAAGGCGAGATCTGGCGTCGACCTACCGTCGACTAGCGGGGTTTCCCCTCAACCAGGTATCTCCCACCAGAGGGGCACCGCTCCAACCGGGACAAGCTGTAAGCTCCCGACCGGTCTCCCGACATGTGTGGTAGTGTAGTGCATGTTAGTGTAAGTGTGTGTGTGTGTAAGAGGAGAGGATAAGACAAGGAAGAGGAAGGAAACATCGCGCGCGGTCCGTGGCCCGTTTATCAGGGTACTGCTCCGGCATTCGCCTGGTGTTGATCGCAGAAACCACGGAAAACTACCGATCAGAGCAGCCGGCCGCTAGAATTCTGCTCCAGACAGCGACTGAATTCGACCTATCTGACAAGCTAGTGTCGAAAATCCTGCTGCCGTCGGGAGTCGAACCTAGGACCTCCCGGTCAGAGGGACTGCAGTGACATCAGGTTGATGCACTGAGCCATCTCTCCCGGTCGCGTCGGCTTGCGTGGTTCCGCCATCCAAGTTTTTCTCACCAAGAGGCACCGCCCCAGCCGGGACAAGCTCTAAGCTCTTGAGTGGTCTCCCGACGTGTAGTGCATGTGGGAGCAAGTGCTTGTAAGTGGTGAGGATAGGACAAAGAAGGGGAAGGAAAGATCCCGCGCGGTCCGTGGCCTGTTTGCTACGCACTGCTCGGGCGTTCGCCTGGTGTTGATAAGTTGATAAGAGGCCGAAAAAAATTAACATTTCAAAACTACAAAATTGAAGATAGAAATGTTCGTCTTAAACCAAATCTTTTCTAAAACTCAGCTCTTTAAAAAAGTCATGAACAATTTTATGAAAAAACGAGTACTTTTTAGGTAATTTTGCTTGAAGTTCATGAAGTTTATAAAAAACATATTTTCTTAAAAACCGCATGAATTTTTTTTCAAGTTTTTTTTTCCACGGATAAAATAAGGAACACTTAAAATAATGCTGCAGATCTAATTTTCGTTGAATTCGCAGAATTTTTGAAAATTACAATAATTTAAAAATAATGCGAGGAAGCATGTGGTGTTGTAATACCACATGTTGGTATTTTCAGGAGTAGGACAGTAGTATGTATGTGTGTGTGTGTGTGTGTGTGTGTGTGTGTGTGTGTGTGTGTGTGATAAATATTAAGAAATCAAATGAGTAGTTCGTTTGCCGATAACAGTTTTATATTACTCAGGACAGAAATTTCTAAATTTTCAATGTAGCCAACCCGTGCCGTTGATATCTTCATTCATAATTCAGCTGTGTAACAACATAGCTGGATAGGAATTCTGACCTTCCAGAAAATGCGCGCAGATTATACTTCTTCCCGATCATTTTTACTCTTGGTCGGTAAATAAATAAATAAATAAAGAGGGCAGGTGACACACGTGTGGCTCTTGATAAGAAACAATTAGACAGTCAGGGGCAAGGAGGCGCGCCCCGGGGTCATTTGCACCTGCCGCAGCGGGGCTGCTTGCGGCGTCCTGAATGCCAGAGGCGGCTTCGGCCCCGCCCCGCCCCGCCGCGCGCACGCGCCGCCCGTGCGTCACCGGAAGCGCATGCCGCGCCGCGCCGCGCCCGGCGCACGCGGCGCGGCGGCGCGCGTCACTGGCGCTCGGGGGTGGCGGATGCGCCGGCGGGCGGGCCAGGACGGGACGTGCAAGGACGCACACGGGCCAGCCCTCCCCCTCGGGGAGACCCCACTCCCTGCGGCGCCAAGAGTCCCCACTCAAAGAGCGGCGGTATAGAGCAGTGTTGTCGAGGTCGATGCCACGAGCGGGAGTCCGTGGCACGAGTGCCACGACGAAATCGCCCCTCCATGCAGTTCATCACCCCGCCACCAGAGGCAACGTCATCCCTATTGTAAAAAGGCGGGGTTACTAATAGTTTTCTTTCCTGACACTAGTTGCGCAGAGAAGCTCGTGGCATGGCATGGTGCTGAGAGGCGTGCCACTGCCACCAGTAGAAGGCCTTGACGAGGAACCGCTTTGACAGCTATGTCAATACAACTGCAGATTCCGTCCATGCAGTCATTTTGTCAGTGCGTTCGTTTACAGTTACTTCATTTACAACTTGGTTTGTCACTCTCTCTTGCAATGTCTTCACCCTGCATGACGTTCATTTCTTTCCCGACATAGGAAAGGGATCCATTCTTAGAGTAACTCCTCTGTAAAACAACGTCGGTGCACATCTCAGAAATGCGAAGCTGCAAATAGGCACATCTCGTCAGTCTTTACAATTGAAGAATAGCTATTGGCGAAACAATTAGATCACGGAAATCAAAAACTCTCCAAATCCTGGTAACCATATTTTACAGAGGAAAAGGAAAACATTTCATCTCTCTCAGTGTTCACATGTTATACAATAAGCTATTAATAATGAAGGGTATATTACCCCTTATATACTTCAAAATTTAAATTTTCCGCTTAACTGTGCAGTGTTAAAAAGTGCAGTAAGTATCCACCAAACATTTTCACCAAAAAGTGGAGTTAGTGGATTTTGTTCTCCCTGCTTCAATTATCGTAAGATGTTACGATAAAAATTTTGTTCTCCGTGTGATCCACTTTGTAAAAATTCAAATGTCCTACTATGATTTTCGTTTAAATTTGAGAATTAATAAGAAATGTGACAGGCTGATGTTGATAGTGTCTAAGGGAATTATTGTCCATCGATTGTAAGATCACTTGTGTTCTAATAATATTTATTACGAATGTTATTACACAGGTTAATTTTGGGCCTAACTGTGGGTTTTGCTATAAAACTTTTACAAATTTATTCCAATAATTGCAGTTTGACTTTAGATAATCTAAGTGAATAAAGAAATTGAGAAAATAATACTTTTTATTTGTAATAAGATATAAATAACTCACATAACAGCATTTATATTAAAACCGTCCGCCAGCTAACTGAGAGTTTTTATTAGAATCACTTTTCTTAAGCACTGACGATAAGTAATTTTTCCAATCACAATGTGATATAATGTGAGCTGCGGCGCTGTAGCTTTCCATCTCCATTCAAAATCCGTTTACCTCGTGAAGAATTTATGAAATGAGGTTCCCTCACTTATCGCCTGCTTCATTTTCACGCACGCTTCATCCATCAACTGTCTTATCATCGTGTTTTGTCATCATATCTCAAGTGACTAGTGTATCAGACAGAAATCACTTGGCCGCCCTTGAGGCCAACCGTTCGAAACACGACCTTTGCCCTCTCTATCCAATTCCAAACATTAATAATAATAATGTTAATAATAATAATAATAATAATAATAATAATAATAATAATAATAATAATTCAGAAAAGTCTGTTAGAGGAGCAACGATCTGGCTGCAACTTGCACCACCCAGACTGCGCTTACGGTATTCCGCAAAGAAGAAACAAAAATAAGAAACAACTTTAAAATCCAATCCTGTTTACCAAGACGGCATAGCTGGAGATCAAAGCGTTACGGAATCAAGTCCCACCTTGGGCATATGTATTTGTGTGCGTGTGTGTGTGTGTGTGTGTGTGTGTGTGTGTGTGTGTGTGTGTGTGTGTGTGTGTATGTATAAAAGTTCTTCGAGATTCGCCACTTTCAATAGGAGGCAGGATGTTTATGTTGCAGAAGATTTTTCTTTTGAACTCACGATTCATGAGCAAATGCCGTACAGCATACGCTGCAGCGCTGCATCACTAAATATCTTGAGAACGACAGCGTTCTTCTCAGTGATGGTGAAGCTGTCCTACGAGATGCACGCGGGCAAAAGCTGATTTGTTTTTCTGTGGTAGTCTCATCGAAATCAACAAACGAATTTCTTTTTTTCCATCAGTACGAGCAGCACGTGGAATTATTAATTTTAGACTTCGTCATATCTCCTCTTGCTTGCGTAGAATCCTTCCCGTACTGTCAATCTCGTAGGTGTTTGTCTCAAGCGAGCCGTTCCCAAGCACACGGATCAGTGCCATATACAGCACGAAGAGCATGTGACGGCAATAGTGGATTGTATTAAATGTCCTCATTAATCAACGGTAACATTTGCCAATAGTCTCCAAACAACTTAGGAGGCGTTATAAAATAAATTTATTGTAATATTATCAAGGAACTGTAATTGTAGTAAAGGAAAATGTATAGCAAGGAAACACAATACCTATTACAATTGATTGACAGTGAAATAACTATACAAAATTTTCAATAATCAATTAAAAATATTGTAATAAATTAAAGTTGAATTATAAAATTTCGGCAGCCTTGTAAACATCTGAAATAATTGAATTGGCCGATGTCCGCAGTGGACATAAACTATGGTCAGCGGGATGCGCGTTCTACATCCTTGTTTACATCCGGAATAGTTGTGCTCGACTCACATATGCAGAGCACGTCCACTAATCTTCACTTCACGGAGTGCGCGTGAACACTGTTGCCAATCTTAGCAGTGTAAAGAATCGAAAATCATAGGAATTTATTTCATCTCTTCGATAGTAGTCTCTCTAGATATATTAGGAAATACATGCATGAAATAGAGCAAAAACGAAAAATCTTAATAAGAAGTAACCAGATATGTTTTCTTATTACCGCCACAATACAGTTCATAAATCCTTCTCTATTCATAACCATATCTACCTGTCAGGCCTTGTTTAGGCATACCTTTCGGGGCTCCCTTGCTCGAACACACCCTCTCTTCAAAGCAGCATAACAAATCCTTTGTACATCATCGCTGCGCCTCACAGTAGATTGCAGCCTGGTGACAGTTCAAATCATCAGCGAGGACCTATCGTTCATACTTTCCGACCACTTGTCTCGTTTTTGACTCGCTTTTCGCACGTACAGTACGTCTTCATTCAAGTAACTGTCATTTACATATTTCTCTTCCTCCTATCACTTAATTCAAACACCCCCATTCTTCTTCGATCCCCATTGAGGCAAACATCCATCCATCTATACTAGATAATAATAATTACAATTCGACCTCTAATTGAATATTTTACGTACATATTACTATGCTACGCGTATTATCTCTTTATTGGAATTGAGACATTCACTTTTGCTCAGTAGAAATGCAGCTGTTTGATGCAAAGATTAATTCACCCAAGCTCCACTTCTAGAATATTCAGGTTGCCTCAGAATATATATTGCAAACTACTAGAGCATGAAAGAAGGTCGAAGCGATCTCTTTTTGCTCATAAAAATGTGGTGAGAACGTTCACATAATGCAGCTACACGTGTGATATTTGCCCCTAGTTGGCAGGTAACTCTCTGTGCACCCGTGTTTGGCGGGTCACGTTTAGACCAATCAGATTTTCTTTACCTGCCCATCACCAGTGCATGATATGTTGGCTACGATCACGGGCAAATTGTACATGTGTAAATTTGTTATTTGAAATGAAATTTCCAAACCACATTATCATTGGCATAAAGTGACCACCTTTGACCCTTTCTTAATGCTCAAGAAGTTTGCATCATATATTTGGAGAGATTCTGTACACAAAGCATTTTCGTGGAAAAAGAAAATTCAGCAAATCCATAAATACTGTACCGCTTTTCCGGTCAGTACTACCGGGAAATTTTACTACGAAGTGTGATGAAAATGAACGCCATTTTCGATGCCGAGCATCGGCGAGAGGCTAGGATTACTCTTTTAAGCCCTTTCGTTTCCTGAGCAAATGATGTGAGGTGACTGCCACTGTCTTGCCCTTGATCACGTACACTCACTTGCACTGCACCACCACTCTTGTCGGGAGACGATTCCGAAGCTCAGAGCTTGTTCCGGCTGGGGCTGCCTGGCTGTCCGCTGGTTGGAGATGGCTGGTTGGGGAGAATACCCGTAAGCCGACATAGGTCACTGACAATGGGGGAGATCACCACCACCACCACCACCACCACCACCACCACCACTACCACTATCCATCCATCTATCATCCTTCCCATTGATGGATCATGGCAGGTGAATGAAGACGAAAAATTAATTATTTCAAACAGAATGAGGATTGCTTTTTTGTCAGGGGCGGATCCAGAAAGTATATTTAAGAGAATTTCAGTTCGAACGTTCCTCGAATATTTTTGAAATATTGTATTAATTTTTAGCTTAAAATAAAAAAACATATATTTATAATGGGAATACTGCTTTCGATGTGATGAGATCTACATACGGTAATTATTTTGAACAAATTAAGTAAAATTACAAAAGAAATGTTGGCTAGTGGAGACCATGAACCTCTTGTCTCCCCGTTGGCGATACTGCCACTCAGTTTGATACGTATTGGTACTACAACGTGTATTTGGTCCCGATTCTACTTATACTTACTGAATTCATTACATTTTTCATTTTCAAATTTAAAAAGACATTTTGATTTATTGTTAATGTAGAAAGGAAGACTTTGTTGTGCGTACTCATTATATCTGTACAAATGGAACAGAAGGATGTAACAATTTTCAAAACATTTCAATAGCTTTAACATTGTAATAAATAATAAGATTTACCCATTCTATTATTTAAAGTGAAACTTTACGAAACTGATATTAGTTTCATAATAAGCATTGTTTGAATTCAAGTGTTCAGAATATGATTATATTATATTATAGTGAATTACCTCCTTCAATTACAAACAACATCTTTACCCAGGAAGAATAATTAAAATGTAGTATATTTAATTTTTTTACAGAATGTCTAAGACGTTCGATATTGTTACAGTTGTTCTACCGTGTTACAGTAGCCGATTGGTACTCAAACAAACGTTCGATCTTTCCTCAATCTCGTATTGTAATAAGCTGTCTACCGATAATTATTTCGCCAATAACTATTGAATTATGTTTATTATTAAATCCACTGAGTATCTACGAGTGAGTGTTCCAAAAGAGTCGAGGAGGCAGGCAAACAAATGCAGAGTTACCATGGCAGTGTGGCGAAATAAACACTTTCCGAAAGTGAGATTTCCTCGTGGCGCGCGGATTCCCGGCTGAGGCGGAGGCGCCGCGCTGCTCGCCCTCGAGGGCTGGCCGGGCCGCGGCGGCGCGCGCTGCTTGTTTGTTCTGCCTCGCCATAAAGACCACGCGGCGCGGAAGGCGCCGCAGGAGAGCGCCCTCGACGAAGAGCAGAAGGCGCCAGGGCCCGCCCCTCCCCGCCCACTGGCTCACCCGCCGGCACCAAGGAACACAGCAACCCGCCCGCCCACTACCTCACACACCACCACGCCCAGCTGCAAAGCCACCAACACACCCTCAGACACACCCACCAACACACCACCCCGATTAGCGGGCCAACGGGGCAGCGGAGGAAAGCGGCCATCGTAGGACGCAGCGTCGCACGCAGCGGTAAAGTAATTCAGGAAACAACATCAGCACCCTCTTTAACTGCCGCAAATCCCACGTTCGTGTAGCTTGTTACGGTCCACAAGTGTAACTTGTTACGTTTCTTTGGTCTAAGCTCCATCGAAGTCCTTTTCAGCTGATCAACTGAATCCTGGGGGCATAATGTTCTTCACATTCTGTTCTCGCGGCCTAAGAATCCCGCTTGGGACTCATTGGAACCTCCTCAAGTGAATGCTCGTACGATCAACGATTCCGATGTTGTATTGTTGTTTTTTTTCTCTCGTTCAGTCCACAACTAGCCCCGGCGCCACTCTCTAGCTACAACCACACCTCTCCCGCCTCTCCTCAACGCCCGCCTGTCCACCTTACTCCGTGAAACTCTTGCTCCATTCAATTATACATGTTTCGTTGTTCTTCTCCAACCAAAACGACTTACTCGTACACACTACACCTCATGTTGGGCATCTTACCTACCGCTCCGCAAGTGCCCTCCCTCCTAGTTAAAACAACGAGTTTCAACCGTCTTTACCTTCTGCCATTCCTTTCTCTGACATCACTCGCGACGGCTTCAACCTCACTCCCGACAGCTGCACATTTGCACCCGCGCGTTCCCGTCAGGTAGTTTCGCTCCCGCTGACAAACCAACTTCACTTACCTTCCGACGACCCTGTCCTGCATCCTTCCCCGGGTCGCCACGTGCTCTTTCCGTTCTCGTGCCCCCCCTCCCCACTCGGCCGGCGCGTGCTCAACCTTTCCCCGCCCCGCCCCTCCCCGCCCCTCCCCGCCCCCACCCTCTTCGACCGCGCCCGTTGCACACGGCGCTTGGCACAACGCGCGCGGCCGCGCCCAAAGTTCAGACAGGGAGGGCGGCGTCCTCCCGTCCTCATCCAGACATTCACGTGTTTTCAATTCTGACTTACCTTTGCGTTGGGAATTGAATTTCAGATACAAAAAACAGTAATGAAGAATGCTGCGAGTCAGCGTTCTATGAAAACTATCTACCACAGCAATTTTACTAAT
Organism: Acheta domesticus; assembly: GCA_031308135.1. NCBI lineage: Eukaryota > Metazoa > Arthropoda > Insecta > Orthoptera > Gryllidae > Acheta > Acheta domesticus. The sequence goes on from JAHLJT010002406.1 coordinate 34,083,976, forward strand.
TTCTACTAAAGTAATTTTACTACTACAGCAATTTTACTAATTTACTAATGGGGCCATGGTTTCTCTCTTTCTTTCCATTCGCAGATCCCGAGGATTGTGACCCTGTTATGGAATGATGTAAAATAAATTTCGAGTGAAATTTTAGATCGTCATTGCTTTGTAATTGCTCTCGAAATTATTTCTATGCCCAAGTTGATTTTCTGCCTAATGTTATATAATTGTCTAATTAATTATTGTCGTTGTCAGCACAGTATCTCTCGCCTTAGTGGCGGCCAGAGCAGCTCCTCGTGCAACTTATGTGTGAATTTAGTTTGTATACTATACTAAAATATTACTTTTGATTACAAATTATAATGAATAGTTTTCCTCGCCTTTACACGCATGTGCCCTAGTATATGGCGGATCTGGGGGCTAAGGAAATGTCTCCGTTGCTATAGCTGTATTGTGCTGCTATTATTGGCCAATTTGAGAAGTACTTCACGAAATCCTAGCCGCTAATGCCACTTGCTTTTTGTAGCGGTTTGCAGTGGTGGTCGGAGTTAAGGACTGTTGTGCATGTGTTGTTTTGTATTCATAACGTTGAGCATGGAACGAGCTTGCTACTTTTTGGAAAATAGTTCGGAAATTATTGAAGCTTTGGATGAAAAATGTGAAAATTCTGACTGCCCTCTGCATGCCATAGTGTTTCAAATTATATCACACAAATGCTAACTGTATTTGAAAAGATATACATCTTTGTTTGGCATATTTTTTATTCTGCATTTTTGTAATATATTCAAGTATGTAAAAAATTTAAAAATTGGCTCTGTTACTTATTTTTCATTTGTTTTCAATTCACAAAAGACCATACTTTCTAAAAATAGAAAGGGTTTATGCACTTGCGTCACTAAAATATTGATGCCATTTAAAATACCCTTGAATACCTTGGGTTCTGGGACTCAATCGGTGAGTAAGCGTCTGGCACTCAAAGCATTAAAGTCCGAGATTTCTGTAGACCAAAAATCGTCTCTCTTCAGATTCTTACAATATTTTTTCTTTGATAAATTACGATGGTAAGAATCTTTCATGGAACGGAGGTTGAAGAATACACACTGTAGGCAAGAATGGCACCCAATTTTCTTTTAAATACAGCTGTTGCTCCTTGATTCTGACCGAATACCCCTATTGTCCGTCGATAGAGAGCCGAGTTCGGAAGTCTAAGTACACAGCTGGTAGACATCTTACCTTGGCACTACACAAACCTTCTGAATAGTAGCATCCGGATTATCTTGATCGTCCCCCTTGAACAGCAGAAAGCTTGAGTCATAGCATAAGCGTTCTTGAAAGCGCCAACAACGCTCTAAAAAGCCTCTCGCTTTATAACTTCCTGTCGGCATGGATTCTGGGCATAAAGTGCCTGAGACATCTCATCAAGTGGCAACACTGACGTCTCTCTGAGAAACTCACGCCTCTCTCACCTCACATGTATTTCTTACTATGAAATAAATACGCATTTATGGATCGGGCACCACTTAACCTTTCGACCTTTATGAGGACCCACGATTCTCTTTAAATCACTACTCTCCTTTTTACTATCTTTTAAATTTATTTCATATCGTGGATGAATTTACAAAATTCAGTTAAACTAGCTATACATTTAAGTGGGTGATTTTAAAAGGGAAATAAGTCTTCTTTTTTCGTAAAAAAAAGTTGAGGTATATATTTTCGTTGTTATTCTTCAAGCTACGAATCAGTGTAAAATGCAACTTGTCCAGCTTAAAGTACATGATCTATTGCCAACTAAAAATTCGAATGTCTGGAAGAGAGAAAGAAGTCCAGGACTAGTGTCCCATCCTCTCACAGAACTAGTGTTATCAGCTCAGCTAGGAAACGCCTAAATGCATGAGAACAGTAATAGACACTGAGGACATCATAGACTTAAAAACTTGGTGGTCTAACTATTTTAAGAAGAAAATCACGTCTCCTGTCGTCCTGCCAGTTCTCAGTGTAAGCCTGATGTGAATCTTTCCAAGTAAAGCAGCTAACGTATGATAGAGAATATTTTGTTTACCTCGTGGCACATTAATGCACATATTGATGAGCTTATCAAGTATTCATTCATGTAGGCAAATGAAACGTCCCAATTTGCCTTTCAAGAATGTGTATGACTCAGCTGTTCTTCTAAAATACAAAAATAAAATGGCTGATGTTCAAAAAATAGTAAAGTACATCATCTACACGAAACTCTCCTAGAAAGCTTTGACATAGCCACAGACTCAAATGAAAATCGATGATGATATAGATGCTGATATTATTAATTTAGCAAACGTATTTTTATGTCCATAGAGCACAGTATGTTAATTTACATCGTTATATATTTATTCTAAGATTATATTGTTTTATAAGTTCAGAAAATAAAGAAGTAAACTTTTTTAAAAACATTTTATAATTATTTTATAAAGAAAATAAGTCCAAGGTATAAAAACCGCTATGTATGTACATCACAGAAATTTGAAGTTACAGAGTAACCCAAGCAATCAATAACCACTAGTTCTACAACTTTTGTGTTAAACATAAATGTTTCAGATGCCATCTGTGGATGTTAAGTTTGTTTTTTCACAGAACAAGGACTTATTTCCCTCTCCAAATCACCGATTTACTTGTAGTTACAGGCTTAAAAGCTCACTAAATCTAACATAGATAATACAAAATTACTATTTTCGCTTGGAAACTCTCAGATCTCCTCAATTGGTTTATTCTAATTTGCTGAAAATGTTGAAGAATGCATATACAGGATATATATTTTTGATTTGCGTGTAGCGTTCCCTACATATTCTCAGTTTGAGATTTCTGCTTTGATTGATCCAGTGAATGTTTGAATAAAAGTCATTGGCGAGGTAAACTAAATGGTAAGGGATTCGAACCCATGAACAATAGAATCGGAGTCACCACTACAACCCTGCCTCAGCGATCTTAGTCGCCCAGGTCCAGATTTATTTCTTACTATTAGGGATTGTAAGGTTCCATTGTGTACATTCATTTATTTGAAACAAGACTCCCATATTTTCCGGATATTTTTGTAACAACAATTTTTCAAGTATAAAAGAGAGAAATAAAAATTGGATTTTAGCCTTAAGCTTTCTTTTCTGTATTAGGAAAAAATAAGAAAAATTTGGAGATTTTTTTGAAAAAATTTGAAAATGTTGATAAGAAATCGTGTAAAGTACCCTCAAATATCAAACTACCAGTTTCAAATTCAAGGTACCATGACATCAGCCAGGACGATCGGAGAATATAATTTTTTGTGAAGAGCATGCCTAGTACGATTTAGCTGCTAGCAATTTTCACATACGGACGAACACGTGGACAGATGTTTCGCTGTAAATTAATTTTTCGGTATCGAGGACCCTCAAGATGTAGATTCTGAATAAATAAAATATTATAGAAAGTAATTTAGTATACACAGAAGCTGCTATCTATAAAGCCGTAAAAACATGGAGTTAAATTAAATAATACTGTGGGTTGCATCTTGGACTTCAATTTGCATTGTAATTCTTTTGTGCCTTTAAGCGTGTTAACGGAATTCAAATAAAATCTAGGGAAGTTTGTAAACATACGGATGTTATAGGATTAAGTTTTCCGGAAATTCCATTACCAAATTAATAACATTAGACTAATTTAAAAATTTTCTCCAATGATGGAGAGAGTAAGATCGCAGAAGGCAAATTTCGGGAGATCCTTTTGTCATCGATCACGTAAATGTCCCAATGTGGTCATGACAAGACAATGTGGTCATGACATCACGTAAATGTCCTAATGTGGAATACTTTATAAGTTTTCCGAAAAAGGGCTATTAAGTTTAGATGACTTCTGGTGAATGGAAGTAAATAAAAAGTTTTAAAAACACGTTGGACATATTGTTTTCATAATAAATATCTAAACTCTGTAAGTTAACAAAAACGTACAGATAATTTGCATGAACTTATTAACTCAATTTTGATAATTTAGGAGTTCACATTTCTTGTCAGAATGTCGTCAGTTATTTTCTTGCCCTGATCTCTTCAGTCAATTTGGCATCTTTCTCCACAAACCTCCACTGGCGTCCTCGGAATGTCCCGGATCAGCAGTCGAATCTTTTGTCTTTCGATCAGTTGGTCAGTGGAGCGAATCTTGGCACCGGCGAAGGCTTCCGCGGTTGAGTGAGCTCAGCTCTCCCATCGCGATCACGCAGAAATGCTCTCTCAGGGATACTGTTGACGGACGAAAGATGAAGTGCTGAATTGATCTTACATATGCAAATTCTTTTTGCCTTTCGACCTGTAAAATACATTGCCAAATCAAAGGATGATCTTCTTACTGATGAATTTCCTTCCTGAATGTTGTGATAATTAATTATTGGTGGTTTCTCGTCTTTCTGATCATATAATGCAAAACATACTTTTATATGAATTAAGCTCATCCAAATGAATCATCTGAGTTTCTAAACTTTCTTATGTCAGACGTTCCTTACAATTCGTCATTCGCCTTTTCCTATTCTTAATTTTAAAATGAAAACCATGGTTTATGAAAAACTTCCTGCTATTTTCTCCAACAACACTACGTTTGTCGTCATAACCTTAGTCACTTCTCCAACACCACATGCTTCAGCCGGGACAACCCTCCACTTATTGAGGAAAACGGTATGAAAGAGGCAAAAGAAAAGGAGAAATAGCCATGAAAATTTCGCGTCTGTGTCTGTTTGAATGGTCGCAATTAGCTGTTTTGCGGTCAACGAATGCCTCTTTTCAACATCTGTAATAAAAGTAGGCAACATTGAAGAAAATAATCTTCGTATTTTTTAATCGTATCTTCATTCGCGCAATTCAAATTGCCAACTCATATTCACTTTTGCTGAAACATTTTCATCTCTTCTATGAAATTAACAAACAATTATTATAGGTTGTAGACAATTTGAATCAATGAAAACGATATTTAGCGATGACGGTATAAATTACTTACAATTTTTCTACATCCTAAAGTCATTGAGTAAATACTACATCGTTTTGGGAAGAATTTGCTGTTCTGTTGAAGACTTCTCTCTGAATGTTTGAAATGGAATGTACAGAAAGGCAATGCCTTGAGTTCATCGTATGAACCAGGGACGCCACGAAACGATCTGTAATCTACATGCTTCAGCGATTTTCTCATAATGTTTAAAGATATTAAAAATTCGTAAATGAAAGAGTTAAAACTAAAATTATTTCCTTATAATACAACTCAGAAGTTGTAAAAGGTAACAATTTCATTTTTGAATAGAATACATTTCAAAAACTCTGAATTCAGTATCCCAAAAATCCCCCGCCAGTACTAGGAAGTAAGACGCACCGAACCTCGTGTAGACCCAACCCCTGGCCTCTGCCAGCTTTTTTCGCTTCAGGGAGATAGCTGATTCAGAGGACTCATCTCAAGAGAGATAGTAGTGGTACTGATACATGCAGGCGTGCTCCTGTAAACTAGTTACACTGACGACAGTTTTATATTACTATGTTCTGCACATTTAATCCTGAACAACAATACGAAAGAACGAAGCACACGCCACATCTGGCGAGAATGTTAGCTAACTTGAAAAGCACCGGCTGAGATGCTTCAGTTACACTTGTTGCTGCTGCAGCGCCCGGGAGCTCCTAGTGCTTGGGACTCGATGGCGGCCGGTTTTCGATACAACTATAGAGGTCGAAGAGAGCCGCTGTTTCAACGTCAACTCTAGCGGCTAATTGCTCTGATCGGTAGTTTAACGAGGTTTCGCCCTTCAACATCAGGTGAATGCCGGGACCACACATTCACAGAGAGGCCATGGACAGCATGCGATATTTCTGCAGTCATTCTTACCCCCCTCTCTTCCCATGCCCTACATTTACTTGCACTACACGATTACACTTACAAGCACTACACTATCCCATTCGGAAGCTGAAAGTTGGTCTTTCCTGCGGCGCGGCGGAGTCCTGCTGAAGGAAGTATCAGGATGGATGACTTCCGCAAGACGGCATGTAAGTCGTCGCCAAATCTCACATTCTGGTGTCACTTCCTGCAACATTCACTACAATTTTGGTAATAATGATCTACGTAGTTGACGCGCCTAGAAGTACTGAATACCAGTGGCGTAGCGTGACTCGCACGTTTGGGGATGCTCAATAATTACACACAAAATGTCTCTATCAACTACTTCATCTAACAGGCGAACGCAATGGCTCAGCTTTAATTCTTATACGCGAATGGCAATGAGACCACTTGTTAATTTATACATTGCAGGCTAAAATAATATGTAATCTATTTAAGGGATAATTCAATTTCTTGGATATTAATTAAGAATAGTAGACAGGCACTATTTATACAGTTTGTACCCATGACCAACCTGGACTCCCGAGTGAGAGAGAGAGAATTTACTGACCGCCTGAAGTGTGCTGCGCTCTCGCGCACAAACGAGCTTCTTTCCGCAGTAGATGCTAGCTTAAAGGAGTCGGATTTCTCATGACCAGGTGTGAAGAGAGGAGAGGGTAACCTCGCCATCTGCGCATGCGTCATTGCTCGTCGCAATCTCGCGACAGACGCTAGAAGCATTTTAGCATCCAACCAATTACAGGCCAGCTTCAACAACCCACCGAATTCAATCATAGGAAATCAATTAAAAATTAATACAAAACGGGTTTCGCTCAACTGACAACTTGTAAGATTGTCAATACAGTATTTAGGGTACTTTATTAATATTATATACGGGGATGCTCAGCATCTCAGCGTCCCCTGACGCTACGCCACTGCTGAACACTCACTCAAATACTTTAGGGAAGCGCTTTCCCTATAAAGGCTGTGATTGCTCAAGGGTTTAGAGAACGTGCTGCAGTGCTCTAATGAACGAGAACAGGATTTAGCCTAAATCGCCGCGGCCGCCTGCCGGGTGGGCGGGCGGGCCCGCGCCTGTTTGCTTTCCTCTGATCCGGCGCCTTCGCCTCGAGGGCTTGCCTTCGTCCGTCAAGACCTCGTGATCTTCCTCGGCTGCGCCGCCAGGAGAGAACTGTTGTGGCTCTGCGCAGCAGGAAGGGGCTTTATTCCACGACCACGCGGACGTTTTTGCCATCCACAGGCTTCTTCTTGGGCGACGTAAGTGCGTTTCTGTTTGGGCAGCTATTCTGGAACTTCTCTTTGTTTTTTATTTAGTTTATATTTCAGGTGAAACAAGACAATATTTTTTGCTGATATCGCCTTTCCGGGGATAATACAAACAATGAGCAACTCTTAGTATTTTATTGTATTTGCAAATAGAAGTTGACATTGTGTAAGCAACTGAGTTTTTACTCACTCTGCTGCCGAACAGAACTCCACCTCTTGTTGCCTAACCTTTGTTTAATGTGCTTCAGATGCTTAATTCTTCCTGTTATCTTCCCAAAGCATTCACTTCTAGATTTACTGTATGTTTCCACTGTAAGCTTCTCTTGTTCACACTCTATATGTCTCATTTTTCCTTTATAAACTTACGCAATATGTTTTTCTATCGTTCTTTCATTGATGATCTTCATGAAAAATACTTTGAATGGTTAGTGGAAGAAGGTCGTGCTCGTTTCGTACTCCCGGATTTGATTCATGGTGTGGGAATGAAAATAAAGTAACTTTCAAAAATGTCTGAGTCTGGATTGTGCTACTTTTTTCACACATCACTATACCAACAATAATTTGTACAGGTTTCAAAAAGCAAGTTCACCCTAATATTTCGCGGGTGCAAAGGAAGTACTCGTGAGGTCAGATATCACATCTCTTGCAATTCTAGACCTGGATTGGGCAAAACGGAATATAAACATGCATACTAAATTTATATTAAACGGTGAATTTAAAAACGACTTAAGTCACATTTCATGCATTATAAGATGAGAAACCGAAGTAATGAGCAGTGAGCAAGGAGTATCTTTTTGTAGCAAAAATACTTTAGTCAGAGCGTCTTTGTCATATTTATGAATATCAGGATATATGGTTAGGAGGAAAAATAATTTATATCCTTGAAATTGATTTGTTCGTCAAGGAATTCTATGTAATGGGGTCAGAGGAAGCAACTAATTAAGACTGTGCCAACTCACCATCACAATTTTCCGTTCGCAATTTAAAAAGTAATGAATCGTTCCTTCTATACTTAAAGACAGACCAAAAACGCCTCAGTAAGATATGTGATACACAGATGAGACTTCACTGCTTCAATAACATTGTTTCATCGTGATTTGAGGAGATCTTATTGTTTTGTGATGTTGGCACGGACTCATTTTTGACTGATTTTATTCCGGCGAATAGAAGATTTAAGTATGTGGAGAGACTCTTCATGTTGAACGTTAGTTTACGCCCAATCGTTGAAACCAAACCATAATTTTATCAACATGCTCAAATGTTTTCCTGACGATGATTTTATACAGAATTTTACGAAAGTATTGCGGGATACGTAATAAACAATATATCAGTGGCGTCTCCTGACTAATTGATGTGGGGATGAGATCATTATATTACAGGTTGAAGGCATAATTTCACATATTTAAAGTCTGCATCATTCTATTTTACTCTGAAGTATTTTAGAAGTTTATATTGCCTATTAGTTGCCTACTGAATCTTCCTTGAAAATCACCAAATTTTCACTGTATGTACTTACTTACGTAAACAAAACAATAAAACTAAAAAATAAACCACACCATAGTAGTAACCATCAAGTACATACTACTTAATTTTTGAACTCGAGATCGATTCGAGTTGTCTTGGTTGTCAACGGAACTAAACGGAATTTGAAGAATCCTGTCTATAGAACAATGAGACGTTTCACTACTGTTCTATGTCACAAGTAACACATCTGCTGCCATAAATGTACTGGATGAGCTCGCCATGTCGCCTTCTTTCACACACACACACGTTTTATTCTTTCACGTTACAATTTCGAATCCACGATTCTCTTTAACGCATCAATAGTTAGACAAAGTAGTCTATTTAATGCACATTCAGTACGAAACAGCATTTACGCTACAAAGAAGGACACACAAGACGAACGAAATATCGTCGCACACACCGTTTCGACTTCACGGAGTGTCCCTACCTACTATTTTCTTACATGAAGATAGTGATCTTGTTTTGTCAGGCCTGCTAACCCACATGGACTTACCCACCTGTACTGAATCAGATTGAAATGTGCTTAAGCATAGTTGGCAGACTTGCATGAGTTGTGAAGAAAGAAAGTCTGTCCCCCGCGCCCCGCTTCGTGGCCCACAATCGCGGCAAGTGACGTCTGTGATTCCCAGGCGTACTGCCGAATTATGACTGCATCAGAGGAGGGGTATGGAAGGTTCTTGGGAGGGGATATAGAATCGCCAATGAGAACTCGGAAGCCTGAGATGTGAGAGGTCAGGTCACATCATCGGCCGTCGAAACCACACAGCTTGCACACAGCGCATGGCCGTGAGTTCAATGACCTCACCAACGTAGCGATGTCGTTCAAGGGATGCTTCTCGTCCCGTCACATCCAACGAACGAAATACCGCGTATTGGACAGCGCACGTAAATGGCGAGAGAGAATAGAGAAACGGAGATGCTTATGGAAGAAAGTAAATTACTTTACTGAAAAAAGTTTAAAGTAATCTTAAAGTAAAGAAAAACTAGGAGATGCAACACATCACTCGCATACATTGAGCTTACGCCACTGCAATAGATAGAATAAAAAGGCAAACTAAAATGTCATTTTAAATTTAATATAAGAATTGTTTTTGTACAAGCCGTTTAAGAGATCTACCAACTGTAGATTTTTTAGTTGTTTTTGGTTTCCCATCTTAATGTGCAAGGGGAAGAAGTCGCAGTATTGCTGTTTTGGTACATTTATGAAATTTATCTTTCCAGTTCACGCTCCTAGTTAACTCAAGATTTATCTGGAAAGGGAAATGTATTTATAATACTAACGTATCTTTCATATAATCAATATTCCTCGCAACTTTAGAATTGCAGATTTTGGAATTGAACCGGAAGAGCTAATTCGAGGATTTAGATACGTATAAGGTGGTTTTCCATTATTGTCGTTTAATTTTATTTCTATTTGTTTTGCAGAATTATTTTTAGATCTAGCAGTTTTTTATGTCTATTGATTCAGCAAAGATAGCGCAATCACATAAACAGCGTTTTGGAGAATAGTCCTTATCTTTATGACGGTGTTGGGAGGTTCATTTCATTCGGGGAAGCGGGATATGTGCAGTGATGTTATGATGTGTACAATAATAAAACAAGTTCCTTTTTAGACTAATTTAAATTTATCATCAACATTTGCACTTAGATATCATGCTATTACGCCATTCCCATACACGTCCAATAAACACTCTTTCGTAACAGTTGATTGGTCAAATCCGTAACGTTAATGTTCAGTTTCCTTATAATTCCCTTGCTCCATATATTTCTTCGTACAATTCCTATTGTATAATGCGTGTTGTGAATAAATATTTTGGTTGCCTATTTTACTCTTATTTTATTCATAAAATTTAATTTTGTTACAAGAACATTGATTAACTACATTTACTTTAGTATCAGTTTTATACGAGTGTTAAAAATGACATTTTTTTTGCGAGTAATGAATGTTGCGATACGAAACTGATACATTTGCATCAACAGGCCGAGTGACGCAATCCTACGAACAATGATCGATTGATTGTTAGTGATTCCGGTGCGCCAACTGCTAAGGTTATTAGTCCCGTAGGCGTAGTGTATGTTTCTTCCTCGGGAGGTGGCGGTGGTCTTCCCCCGCTGGATGGCGAGATCCGGCGCCGACCTACCGTCGACTAGCGGTGTTTTCTCCAAGCAGGCATTTCCCACCAGAGCAGCCGGCCGATATAGCTGACAAGCTATTGTCTAAAATTTTGTCACATAGGTCTTAAATCTAGGATCTCCCGGTCAGAGTCACTGTAGTGACATCAGTTGATGCCCTGAACCACCCACGAAGAAAATAAAATCACTTTTGACACGTTTGTCATACACTATTTTTAGACTGCCTTTCTGAATTTCCTTTTATTTTAATGCAAGTACACAAATCACTTAATTGGGCATCATTTTACATTAAGATCAGATGTAGATAATCAGACGAAAGTAATTTGTTTCCTTGTTTCATTCACAGTTTTATTTGAATATTTGAGCATCGCCCCACTTTTAGCCCTAGTGCCAAAAATTGAACTTTTATCATGATGTATGTGCCCTAAAAATAACCGCTTTTCCTAGTGGTTAGTGATCAAAAATACAATTTCTGGTACCAAGTACAGTAGAATAAACCATTTGTTTTTCTTTTTAAATTTTGTGGATCTAGTGTTGAGTTCATTGAATTCCAAGAGGGATGATCTAATGGATGGACAATAGCGATGATAATGAAGAAATTGGAAAATATCAGGACATGGACTTTGCCGTACGCGAACCGAAAAGAAGTCGGCGGGGACGTATGAAACAACCAGGTTCTGCAAAGGAACACTCTAGAGATGCACATGCAGAACTCTGTTCTACAGAACCTTGTAGATATGCACATGCAGTTGGCAGCGCAGCGGGACGTCCAGAGAGAAAGCGATCCGTGGGCCGGGGGGTGCGGAGGGTGGAGGTCGTGTGCTCCACCGAAACGCGACCTCCGAGATCGACCGCGTGCCTCTCGATGGGGGCGGGCGGAGACGGCGCCTCCGCTGCAGGCCGGTGACAGGGCGCGCGGTCGCCCCGCGCCACGCACGCACGCGCGCACGCCACGCCACGCTGCACCACTCCCGAAAAAGGTCGGCGGCCCCTTGATTGAAACAGATTTTTTGAAACGCCGCGGTGCGCGAAACACGGTTTCTAGGGGTAGTTTTCCTTGTGCGAGACAGCATTTTTTTATTCTAACTAATTCTGTATGAAACGTTATGAAGCGTGCGCGAAACATCGCGAAGCGTGTGCGAAAAATTCCGTAAGTTGCCGTGTTAAAATATTTTGGACGAGGTTGTTTCGTGCTCTTATTGTGAAACTTACTATTCCTGCACTTCTGAATGAAAACAATAGTTTCACTGCTTATTGATTTGAAAGTCTTATTTTGTGTTATGTCTACGGCAATATGGACTTTGCCTTTTGCGTACTGCAAAAAATTCAGACCTGAAACTGAGGTCTGAAAGTCTATGAATTGGTACTCAAAATAATGCACGCACCTCATATGCAAGTGTCTTTAGCATACTCATTTCAAAAAGCCACACTTGGCTTCTATCGTCGCCTCTTTCGCCAACGTTAATTCGCAGGCTTAATACTCACTTTTGTACTAGTTACGAAAACAAATATTTCCGTTTTTCTTTTAATTAAAAAACTTGTTCTCCAAACGTTATATTTACCGTGAATTGGGATTTGTGTTTTTTAGATTAGAGATGTATTTTCCCTTTAAAAACAATCTTTTTTTTCTATTGAGTTCCTTCAGAATTTCTTCTCAGGGGATTTCTTCGTCACTTCTTCACGTTATCCCGTGTGAGTGGGCGTCTGTTATTTACATCCCCGACAGTAATATATTTTCTACTGCCACACGACAACTTCACTCTGTCTTCTAATAAAGAAGTCCGAGCTATCTATTCGGTTTAGCTCCACCCACTCACCATCTACTACAAATCATCGCCTAAAAGATATTTTTTCACATTTTCTCAATTTTTCGAATAATAGAACAATATTGAAACACGACTTCAGTAATAAAATAGAAGACTAATATCCGGTACGAGTATATGCAAATTTTTATTGAAAATTTTTCGTTTTACATAAAATGTCGTTTGAAGATTTTTTTCGGTATCAGGGACCCAAAACGTATTCTGTTAAAATCTCTAAATCAATTTCCCTCGGCATAACAAATTTACACAACGTATATTACTCCGTATTTATAGTGCGATTTTTCTAACTCTGCCCCTCAAGCCCCTACGGTCATGATGGAATATCACATGTCATTTCGCGTCTTTCTCCGTCATGCTGCTAGAAGACGCATGATCACAAGCATTGCTTGATACGGTCGCGATCATGCGGTGTCTGGCGGCACGACTGACAACGTCGCGAAATATTGTGACACTTTCCATCGTGAAGGCAGGCCTTGAGGGGCAAAGTTAGAAAATCACAGTATAAGAACGTAAACGACAAAGTAAAATTAACCGATGTTAGAGAAGATTCAGTTCCGTTTTCAACAGCAGAATGTAGTCACAGTTATAGTGTCGACATTCGCAAGTCCCTCACATGTACTTTCTATGAGGGAAATGTTGGATTAGTGATGAGGGACATTGAGTAGAAGCGCGCGAGCCCAGGGTCAGACTGCCGGCAGCCGCCTCATCGTCCGCGCTCGGCCTTCTCCGCTCCGCGTGCCTTGCGTTCGACATTTTCTTGCAAGTGTAGAGCCAATGCTAAGGTCAAGGAAGACAAATTTCCCCATAAAAATTGCTAATTAAATATCGCTAACTTACAATAGCAGGTGAAATAGTTAAAATACTACAGATTTTATCATCTATATATTTTTACGTAGTTCCTTGCATTTGAAAATATCTTTACAATAAAAGATGTAGAAGTAGTACATTTCTCAAATTAATGTCTTCCAAAGAAATATACAGAAACAATACAATAAAAAGTAAACTAGCTGAGTTAGTTCAGGGCAATAACTTACGGCCATTGCAATGTCTCTGTCAGGGAAATCTTAGGCTTAGTGTTCCTGTTGAATATTAACTGTTCTTTGTAATTTCATTCAAAATGTAAATCAATTTTAGATTATAAAAAGAGTTCAGACGTTGGTAGAATTTCAACACTAGATAGCTAGATCCAATTCAGTCCCTGTCTGGAGGAGAACTCTAGCGGCAGATCTGATCGGCAGTTTTCCTATTAACATCAGGTAAATGTCGGAGCAGAACCACAACAAATGGACCTCGGACCGCTCGCGATCTTTCCTTCCTCATACGTGTCACTTTTCCCCCTCGCGCAAACACATTCACTTACACGCCCCACAGATGAAGACTATTTTTCTATTTAATTACAATCACCTGAAACGTTCGATCAGCTGGGACACGGTTATCCAATCGGGAACTTCAATACCAAAAAGTAATTCGTAACGAAGCTTCCGATTGGATAACCGCGTCCAGCTGATCAAACGTCAGAAGTCATTACATTTAAATGAGAGTGAGGTCGGGATCTTTTTTTCAATTTTCCCCCCTCCAGTTACCCTGGTGGGGTGGGAATTTATTCAAAATAGGGGAATACATATTATACACTCCGGCCGTTTAGGCTTGTGGAGTTAAGGGCGGGCTTTAACTTAAAAATACTACTTACAAACTAACTTATTACTACTTAAAACTATTACATGGCTAGCTCTTTGGGCCTAGCCTAGTTTATTTACAGGTGTAGATTTTTGAATATTAAGTTCTTGGGAATGTTCTTTGTTTCTTCTTTTTTAATTTTGTCGCATTCTTAGAGCTTCATTCGGGAGCTTAGAGCTTGATCTTGCAGGGGGCGGTGCCTCGCTGGCAGAGGTACCTGATGCCAGCATATAGGGCGGCGGGGTCGGATCTCACTTCTAGCGGGATAGGATCACCATCTCTCGAGACATAATATGCAATACATTTTGGAGACTTCGCAATAGGCGCTCTCGGAAGCCGAAAATAATCATTTAATCAATCAATCAGTGAACTTTAAATTACGGATACCATCTAGTGAATGTGACAAGTATTACGACCAACAAATAAACACGCGTGTTACACAAGAACATATAGATTTTTTAAATTTTTTTTATTTATGTTGGTTGTACATAGTTCAGTATAATTTCTACTTTAACATATGTTTGAAGGCTTACATGCTAACTTACATTTAAAACTTACTTCTAACTCTTAAATCTAACATAAGGGTGAGGATGCCCTTTTGGGTCCTCTATTCTGGTTCGAATTCGGAGAAGGTTTTCAGGAATATGTTGTAGGATATCTGTTTTTTATTCTGGTGTGGTTAGGATTTATTGCGAGTCTGAAGTTTGCAAGGGAAGGGATTTGGGGTAAATAATGGTAGAAGTTAGTGGCTAGGTATGTGAAGTGATGTTCAATGGGTTCTAGGTTGAGTTCTTTATGAAGCTGATGATTCGTGACAAACCATGATGCATTAGATATTGTTCTGAGATATTGATTCTGTATGATTTGTAATTTTTTTAGATTGGTTTTTGAGGCATTTATCCAGATGAGACAGGCATATAGTAGTAATGGTCTAATGATAGATTTATATATAGCGATTGAAGAATGATATGGTAATGGGCTGTTTCTGTAGATTAGAGGTTTTAATTGCTGTAGTTTTATTTTAGCTTGTTTAACTTTTTCGTCTATGTGCTGTTTCCAATTCAGTTGAGTGTCCAAGTTTAATCCCAGATATTTAATAGGTTTGTTAGGGGGTACGAGTTTATTGTATTGCTATTTATTGTTAGGGGGTGGGAGAGGTATAGGGTCTTAGCGTAAATATTTTTGCCGCGGTTTTGGTTGGATTTAGTTTGATTTTGAGTTTGGATGCCCAGCTATCGAGTAAGTTGAGGTATATTTGTGTACTATTTCTGATTTTAATGATAGAGTTGCCAGAAGAGAATATTGCTGTGTCATCCGCAAATTGGGCAGTGTAAATGTTCATTAATTTTGGAAGATCTGCAACGTGTAAGTTGAATAGTGTGGGTGAAAGTGGTGAGCCTTGAGGGAGTCCTGCGTTAATTAGTCTAGGGTTGGAATGATGATTATTGACGTTAACGGAAAAAGTTCTATTGTGGAGAAAGCTATTGATAATGGATTTTATGTAGTATGGAGTGCCAATTTGCTTTATCTTGTACATTAAGGTTTGGTGCCATGTCCGGTCAAATGCCTGAGTGATGTCTATGAATACCCCTATTGTGTGATGTTTCTTTTGAAATGCTGTGTACATATGTTCCGATATTCTTAGTAACTGGTGCTGAGTAGACAATTTTTCGGTAAATCCAAACTGTTCTTTAGGGATTGTTTTCGTTATGTGAAGGTGAGAGTTTAATCTTTTTAGTATAATTTTCTCGAACATTTTTGATAAAGATGGCAATAAACTGATCGGACGATAGCTGTCAGTATTTGCAGGATTTTTACTTGGTTTACAAATGGGGATAATGATAGCATGTTTCCAGGTATGCGGAAAGTAATTTGTTCTGAAAGACGAATTATATATGTTTGTAAGGGTGGCTATTGCTGGTGCAGGTAAATGTTTTAATACGACATTATTTATATTGTCGTGGCCGGGTGATTTTTTTAGTGGTAGTTTGTTAATAATTTGTTTAATTTCGGAGGGTGATGTGTAATGTATTTTTTGGTGCGGTCCATATTCTTTTTCTAATGTTGATTTGGTTTTGGTGATGTGTCCCGGATGAAAATTACTGTTATTAATAGTAAAAGTTGAGGCAAATTGGTTCGCTAGTTCTTCTGATTTTTGGTAGGATGTGTATGCTTTATCTGTTGCTGTGTTTATAGGAGGTATCGTGTTTTTCTTCAGAATTTTTCTTGTATAGATTTCATAATCTTCGTGGCTCAGCTCACGTGCGTTTATTCTCCTTGCATAACTGTTGAGAGAGACCGCAGAGAATGCGACGATAGTTTCTAAAGGCATGCCTGTGCCTAGAGCCGCTTTTTACGATGATTAACTTCTTTGACATGTTGACTACCTTTAGACTACACGTTCGTAACATACCAGGCCTCGTCGCTACCAAAAATCGTAACTCGGACATACTTTTGCAGGAAACTAGGTTTTTCAAACAAAACACATTGCTTGGGTTCCTTCCACAATCAGTCGTACGTGCAAGCGATCAGGGACATTCCCAGAATATCAATATCTCGAGATAAGTTAAACTCACTATAATTTGAGAAACTCTCATAAAACTTTACACGTAACACTACACGTCAGGGACTGCAACACTCGATTATATGATGATGAGATTAACTGCGACTACGCTTGCATACTATAGGCAGAGCGGGTTCAAGGTAACATTTCCGTATAATTTATGTCAAATATGCAGTTGTACAAAGTCAGTTTAATAATACTTTAAAACTTATGTACAAAGCAGTCAGTTATTTAAAGGAAGATTGAAATGATTGGTGGGCCTTATTAAATTAAATTATACAAATAGTTAATGGTATCCCCTTCAATGATTATAGTTGAAGTTAGGAAGGTTTCTTGGGGACTTTTATATCTATAAATGAATTTCTCATTATTCGTTCAATTTACGAGTAAAATATTGGTACGTAGCGTGTAAATAATAGTTGTAATATAAAATAAATTTCCTCCTTAGATAATAAATCTTGCCATGCGGAACTCTTGATTAGTTTTTTTTGTGAGGTCTCAAAAAAAAGCAGTCCAATCCTCGTGTTTATTATCTCTGGCAAAATCATTGACGTTATCATTGTAAAGAACTTTGTATTTTCCTTATAAAATACTAAATGGTTTGTGAAGTAGTATTTTTCATTAAACGTAATAAGTTTATTGATAAGATTAATATTGTTGTTTATAGAAAATACAGTACAAGGCATATTTATAAATATTCCAATTTTTATTGCATTCCACTACATTCTGATCACTTATTATCCCTCTCAGAAAAATATAATTATTTCTTTAATAAAAAGGAACAACATGCGGTGCCAGTGTATGTCGTGAAGTTGATAAAAATTAATATTATATTTATTTAAAATGTTGTTACATTAAATTCTAGTATTATAAAGTTAAGGATTCTCACAAATTACTTGAAGACTTAATCAAACTTCCAACATGTTCGTGCAACGAAAGGAAAGGGAACGGAAGTGGGCAGGTCACAAGAAGCCTCCACATATTTTTGTTTCCATTGTGCAACTGTCCTAGCTTTCGTGACATTCCTTTTAGGATACAGTTCTCTAAACTCGCTCAGAGGTTTACGCTGGAACAAAATATCGCAAAATTAACTAACTCGAAATACATTTCTGTAATTCACAGTTCACCGTAGATCTGATAAGTCAACTGCCGTTTTTATTGTATGTCTCTGTTGCATTCTCCATTTTAGTCTTTTAATATTATTATTTGTGTTCTTGATTGTGAACTAGGTTCCATTCCCTTTTAGCGTGATCTAAATAAACAATAACAAGTATAAGTAAATTGGATTTCTTGTATATTTTGCTTTTTTGATTGCTTATTCTGAGCTCGGAAACTACTGCTAATTCTTTCGTAACTTCCAAGCATGCCGCTAGAATGCTGTTCTTCGGATGTTGTAGTCCCGCATTTCGTATCCTACGAATGTTTTCTATTTCCTATATTTTCAATCCACGTGAAGGAGCATCTGAAAGTAGTATGTGTATACAGTGCATACAAATCGCTGTGGGTACCTATGCAAAATGATAATGTAGAGGCCTATCAAAGAGGATAACGACAGTTACATTGCTCTTTCTGGAGTCTGAGATGTAGATTTGCAATTTCCAAGAGTTTTCTTGTATTTTTTCATTATTAATTTATTTTTATCGTCGACAATTATGAGTAAGAACGACTCCTCGTAAACAGTCTCCTGATTTAAACGTGGATGCAACATTAAAAGTTCATAAGTTATGCTATTAAGCTCGCACCGTTTCTCTGTCTGCTTGAAAAGTTTCGGCCCAGACAATGGAAACAGTTATTACTATCAAATCAACATACAGCAATTTTGTTCTTGTTGCGTGAAGTCCTTCGATCCATTATTGTAGGATATTTATAATCATTTCGATTAATCTCAATTTGAAACTTGAACTCAATTACTTGATCTTTAGCATTGCAAGCTACGTCTAGAAGACTCAAAGTCTATGGAAAGGGGTTCATTGAGAAATTCTCAGCATTAGAATGAATGGCACTGAGTGTGCATTTCTTGAAATTTCCGAGTACCTATCTGATAAAATCTTGAAAATTATGATAAGAAGATTTGCCATATGATGTTACAAGAACTTTTTTGTCAGTTTCCACTTCTTCCGGAATTAAAATTGAGAAGCGAATCATCGTGGTACTTTCGGTATCTATCAAAACCAATGTGAATAAATTATCGTAGTATCCTGCTCTGCGTTGAAAACTCTAGGACAGTGATATCCAGGATGCCTACTGGTGGCAGAAGTATGGCTCGCAACATTGTGACATATGCCACAAGCTTATCAGAGCAATTAGTGTCGCAGTAAGCTTCTATCAGTATTACGCACGCTGCTTTCCTTAGCAGTCCATACCATCCGAAAAAACGAAAAACGCCAATGGAGGAAGGGATAATCAGCAGACCCCATAATAAACTGCAAAATAATTGAAGGAAAATTGGTCATATTTAAGAACTAATGCGCCCACCTGGATGGCCGAGGTGACTAAGAGCATGGCTTCCCTGCGTGGGCTACAACCCAACACAAAACTCTAGTTCTATCTGGGGGCAAGACCCCTAGGTGGGAGTCTTGGGCTTTCTCGTCTCTAATCCGCA
Organism: Acheta domesticus; assembly: GCA_031308135.1. Classification (NCBI taxonomy): domain Eukaryota; kingdom Metazoa; phylum Arthropoda; class Insecta; order Orthoptera; family Gryllidae; genus Acheta; species Acheta domesticus. The sequence continues at coordinate 34,103,420 of JAHLJT010002406.1, forward strand.
TCCCCATCGGCGCAAAGGAACGCCGGTGGACAGGTAACCGGATGCAGCCAGTAGTCAGTATGCCCTCCGGACAACCTTCCCATTCAATGCCTGGGTAATGGGCCGCTCTGCCAACTCAGAGCCACTAGCTTTCCGGGCTAGTGCCGGAGTCAATATTGTCGTATGACTACGCGCCACTCACATGCGCCGGAACACCAAGTCCCTCCTCTTTGTCCAGAGTATCGGGCCATTGCCACGACGAATCCGAGAGCCCAAAAGGGGACCACCCGAGCTAAGGCCCGGGCGGCTTGGGGCCCCTTCCCTTCTCCCCACTGCCTACACCTTTAGGCTAGCGACCTGGGTCGGACCGTAACCAAGGCAACCTGACGATGGGTAGTTTCCCGCCGGACTTCTAAAAGTGGATTCCACAGTACTCCGAGGGGTCTCCCTCACCCGATCCTGCGTTGAGGTAGACGCGCCGGGGACTCGACTGGCGTTGGGGTTGCCGGACAACCAGGAGCTTCGCATCAGCCACTCACTGCCTCCACCTTGAAGCTAACGGCGTGAGTGCCACCGTGAAGCTGAGGGTCCGGCTGATCGTCACCACCTACGCAGTCACGACCGCCCCCTTCGGGGAGGCTAAGAGCGTAAACCGACCCAAGTCCAAACGGTCGCGGGTTCGAGTCCCGCCTTAATCACGGTCCCTTGTCTCTCGTGTATGTGTTGTCGCGGAGGGCCTCGCTTTCTGCTGACCACAGATCAGAGGAGCCCGTAAATGATCGATTCATCGGGACGTAAACGGTAACCGGAAATCGGTTGGATAAAAGCCCAACGGGAAAAAAAACTAACGCTACACGTACTTAGAAATATATATTACATTTTTTTCTGTCTTTTTTTAGTATTTTAGCTAAGGCAAGGGTACATTTTTATTTTGACCATTCTTTTTACTTCCGGGCCCTTCTGTGAGGACACAAATAGTCAAGTATTTTTTGAAGAGCTAGTTCAACATTTATACGTTGCTCCGAAAACACAACTGTTCTCTACATTGGCAGATGCTTAAATGACATTGCAACGTGTTTCTGGGCATTAGAGGGCTGTAAAGAAAGCGCCGGAGTTCCCATGAAGCGATTACACAAGGGGGCGGTTTCGAATTGTATTGTAAACATAAAGTTGCTAAAAATGAAGGTCCTTTTTCTATTATAATTCTCCTTGACCGGCAGTTGTTGCCTTACAAAGGTTTTTAACAATTTTTACATCAGTAACTTAACATAACTTTTCGAGGGTCTTCCAAGGTAGGATCTCGTATTAACTGCTTGTTAATTTAACACTATGAATTATACAACAATGAATATTTACAGCAAAGAGTTTCTATTTTGACCTAATGTGAGAAGAAACAGTCTTTTGTAATAATTAGTCTGATATGATTGCAAAGTATGGAGGATGAAGAAGATTTTTGCTATGTCGAGTCTTAATTCTGGGAGAAGGATTTGAAGTTTTGCCAAGATTATATATTGTAGTAGCGGAGCGGGAGGGATGAATAGAATCTTAAGGATAATTTTCAAATCCAGTTCTTTAAGGGTTCAATAGAAAGTTCGTTTAGAATTTGATTGTTCCGTTATATACATGGAGCTTTTAATGCACTGCGTAGAAATTTAAAAAATGAAAGTCCTATGAAAGCTGTACCAAAACCCATCCTTCGCTGAGCCTTCTTCCTATCCTACGCGACTGTTTAAAACATATTGCGAGATTACATTAGGTTTCGTTTTCTTTAGATCGATGATAACTCATGAACATTAATTCAAATGGCGAAATGGTCTTTGTTTTCTTGAGCACAAAAATTCAAAATTTAACTTAAACAGACAATTTTATTAAGAAGAAATAAAACAAAGCACTGTGAAATACAATTTATTATTATTATTTTAATTATTATTATTTATTATTATTATTTAATTATTATTATTTTTTATTATTATTTTAACAGAAATCCCTTAACATTTAACTCATGATACGGAACAAATATGGAAGAGACACTTTTGACTAGAAAAAATATCTTCTTAATTAACAAACGAATCACTGTTAAAATCATATTTAATTAGGTTAATAGTTTCAATTAATCTGTGATTTCATATTTAATCTTTATATTGTAAAAGTAAATTATAAGCATGTTGAAATTTCTAAAATCTAAATTATGTTAATTTATATCTGATGGTACCGTTGATTTGTAAAATGTGAGGTCGAAGTCGATGACGAAATTATTTCCTTTTGAAAGACACCTCGTTTGCTTATTAGTTTCTACTTTTTTACTTCTCTATTGATTAAAAGTACTTTGTGACCTGTGATAATGCACGACTACCTCTCGAGTTCAACAGAGCATTGGATCAATAGCGTTTAATTTCCAAGGTTTCTTATTCTGCATTCTTGATAGCATAACATTTTTTATATCATACATGAAAAATGCTCTGCAGAAATCCAGATTGGCTCGATAAATTCAGTGAACAGGATTTACGAAATTTCTTGATATCTGTTGACATGTTGACAGAAATGTCTTATCGCCAGTAGATAATATTTACCCACGTCAAGTTCAAAGGGCTTTAGTTGGCTGTTGTCATCTAGTATTGCATTTCAGTTGTAGGATACTACATAATTTTTCTAAGTAATGATTCCCGCCAATGTAATGAATGATATAAAATTTTTATTGAGAGTTTTGATGGAAACTTACGGTGATCCGACAGGAAGTAATTTGATTTAAAAGAATGAGTTAGGAATTCAAGGTAGAATTAAGATAAATTACAGCAAAAATTGAATTTAGTTTTATATCAGTAGAACAATAATCTCTTCTCAACAGTTAGTACTTTTCATAAATACCTCGATCGTATTTTTTGCCCCTATAGAAGTTTTTGCTTCTCGGCCTGTAACTCCCCATATTTACATCTCACTAACATATTCTCCTGAGAAAATGACAATTTATTCACTCACTCGGAGATAATCAGCAAATGTCAATATTTGTTAAAAATAAATTACACATTTGTGTTCGTTTCTTTCTTATACGTAACTTTCGAAAGTGGGAAAATGAAGCTAGATTTAAGCAAAATAATAAACTAGTGATTATAATTTCCGTAAGTTAAAAAAGCGCTTTTCGTGAAAAAAAATCCTGAAATAAATCCTAAACTCATTAAATACTAAGAACACTTGAAATTTTATACATAAATCAAGATATATTAAAGCAATCAATATAAGTTTCATTTCTCAGACATTGACAAACTATATATTTGCATGTGTCGGAGGTATCACTTCCAAACATTCTCCCGTTTTAAGCATTTCAATTGGGAAGAGAGAGAAAGAGAGGGAACTATCGAGCGCGGTTCGTAACCCTTAATCACGTAGAAACAGTCAAAATTAGATTCATTAGCTTCCAGATTCATTAGCTTATTTCAGTCTGGCCGGAGCTGCTTCTAAAATTCTTAGCCTATGTTTCAAAGTCGTTTCTCACATAATTTAGAACAGGATGCCAATGTTGCGGGCAAAGTAATTACCTTACACTAGTTAGCGGGCACTGTGACCCGAGAAAATGGCGCGAGATTTAATAGCAAGAGTTGTACAATTCCCTGCGGTGTGTCGATTCGTCACTGGATACCTAGTCCATGACATTCTTTTGAGGAGTCTGTTGACAGTTATTTCTCCAAATGTAGCTGTATAATATTTCCTATACTAAAGCAAAAAAATTATCCCTTATAATAAAATAATACTTCAGTCAGATTTCAAATTGTCAATTCAGAGAAAAATTAAACCTTTTGATTTGAAGTATTTTGATTAGGGCAATAATTGCATTAACTTTCTACATTCGACTTAGGAGGTTTAACAAAGATGATCTGTTAAAAGAGCTGTCCACCCGTAAGTTGGAATTGTTAATTTATACAAACTTGTTAATTTACTTCGTATTATTGCTATTTACAACAAATAACTGAATGATTTAATATCATGACTAAAATTAAAACATTCAAACACATTCCTGTCACTTGACTAAAATGTTTTCACAATGCAAAATTTAGAAAGAAAATGAACACGAAATAGTAATATGTAGTAAAGAATATAAACATAATACACATCTCGGCTGTTTGAAAACAAATCTGGCAATAGTCATTACAATACCCATTACATCGAGTTTCATACGATACTTTTTCTACGACTAATGGTAACTTTTATAAGTTAAACTTTTACATTTACATCGTTTCGTGGCAATTGTCATGCAGGATTCTGCCTAGACCACTTAGCGGACAGCTCCCTACCCACCGCAGGTGGCTTTGTTTTACTAGACCGCCTGCGAGAGAGTACAGATGTTGCGGCAATAATGTCACCATTTTTGTTGTTTTTCATATTTCTGGAGGTATCAAGTTCACTTTTGATTTATTAGACATTTTAAACTAGACTTTTTAAAGGAGAACCACACGGCAGCAGCATATAACCCAAAATGACTTGCGTTTAGATCTTAACCTTCATCAAATGTTCTCTCCAATAACTACCACTGCGCTAGTCAAATAGGATCAAAGTTAAATTACGATACACTTTATTTTAAATAATATTTCACGTTAAAAATTACTGATAATATAAGAAATTAACACCGAGAAGCAAAATATATTATTAAATACTATTTTAATGTTCACAATGGAACAAAACGTTTACTATAAAGATTCTCAATGATTAATTACGTGCTAATACTTGGTTTGTAAGCTCCTCTGTAACTGGTCAAGAACCTGTGTAATCATGAAAACTGTTGTAATGAGTATCATGATGTGACAGGTTGCAGCCATCAAATGACAGAATTACACAATGGGAGTAGAAAAACATATTTCCGTACGAGGCACCTCTTCGGCGCCTGGCGCCGCTTCGCGCCGCGCGTGAACGCCCCTTTCCGCATTCGGAGGGGAAGTCAGGGGGCGGAGTCAGCGGACGTCGCCCAGCTCGCAACGCCGGGGTTGCCAGGCGGGCAAGTGGCTCGTGCGGGCGCGGTGCCACCGGGCTGGTTTTAGGACAGTGGTGTCAAGGTCTTCAACTGGTGGCAGTGGTACATGTCGTGGCACCGTGGCATGTCACGAGCTTCTCTGCGCAACTAGCGTCGGGAAAGGAATCTATTAGAACCCCCCCCCGTTTTACAATAGAGATGGCGTTGTCTCTGGTGGTGGGGTAATGTACTGCCTGGAGGGGCGATTTCGTCGTAGCACTCATGTCATGGATTCCCGTTCGTGGCATCAACCTTCACAACACTGTTTTAGAATATTCAGCGCCTCATTAGTAGAAATGAAAATTCGCATCAGTATAATATTATGTGGATAGTACACACGAAAACTGACACATCTAAAAATGTCTCCGAAGAGAATAAAAACATCCTTCTGCCACATGGCAATTTTTTTAGATGAATCACTTTTTTTGTGAACCCACAATATGATAAAATAATTATTGGTGTCAATTATAATAACAATTTATTGTATAACATATAACCTTACCTTGGGTGTGCAAATTAATGGTATTATTCCTTGATGTTTTGGAATCTTTTTCTCGACGCTAAGTAGCACCGATCACAACAAAGGCGTATTCAGAGCAGATCGACCTCGTTGCCTCCGTCTCTCTCTGTCTGTGAAGTTCGCTGCGAAGGTCGAGGAGAGTGCCAGCCACGGGCCGCTCTAGTCGCTCGCTTCCGGCCCCACGCGCCGTCGCGCAGCGGGAGGGCGGGAGGGCGAGCGGGGCTGCGGCAGAGCAGGAGGGCTGGAGGACGAGTGAGCAGGCGAGCGGGCGGGCGGGAGGACAGGATGGCGTGAGAGGAGGGGGGAGGGCCGGGGGACGGGAAGTGAACGGGCGGACGGGCGGACGGGCGGACGGGCGGACGGGCGGACGGGCGGACGGGCGGACGGGCGGACGGGCGGACGGGCGGACGGGCGGACGGGCGGACGGGCGGACGGGCGGACGGGCGGACGGGCGGACGGGCGGACGGGCGGACGGGCGGACGGGCGGACGGGCGGACGGGCGGACGGGCGGACGGGCGGACGGGCGGACGGGCGGACGGGCGGACGGGCGGACGGGCGGACGGGCGGGTTGGCGAGAGGGTGGACCTTACGGCGGGCGGGAGGTCAGGCGGGTGGAAGGGCGTGCGTGATGGGGGACAGCGGAAGGGACGAAGGGAGAGGGCGAGCGGAGAGCGAGGAAGAAGAAGCAGGGCACGGGGCGCAAAACGCGGGAGCGGCGCCTTTGGCCTACGCGATCAGAGTTTTTATCGGCAACTTTTTTACCATGGTATTTTTACTACATACGTCTTTTTATTATGACACATAATTTAATATGAAAATACTAGCTTATCTTGGTGCTTCATGAGGGTATTTTTATGTTGCGAAATTTTGTCCGTACTTTGCAAATTCATAGTAAAAATAAATTGTAAATATAGGACAGTTACCCAGCCCGTCCATTTTCAAGCAAAAGGATATGAAAAACTGTCGATTAAAATACTTGGTTTAATTAAAATTAATTTATGAAATCGATGCAAATTTTGTTTTAATTTCGTCAATCAGACAGATTACGTCGTAACGGTTCATATATATCCCGAAACAACTATAGTAATTCGTAGCATTTCTTGTAGGCCTACTCGTTTGTGCGTAGAAGACATCAAGACGTGTTTTTTCTAGAATTCTTACATAATGGCCACCAGAGAAGCAACCAAAAATTGTGGCAATCGATTTGTTTAGTCAAAAGTAATCGAATGATTTATGATCACCTCTGTAGATGCCGTTAAGTTGCCCAAAACACGTTGTTGTTGTTTTTTATTTTGTTTTTTAATTCTTTGCTCAACACATCGTTTTTAGAGAAATTTCTTAGAATGTTCTGGATAGATCAGCAAAAATTTGGTCAGTATCTCATTAGGAGACCGAGACGCGTCGAATGACACTTCATTTGTCTTGATTGGTTAACCGGAAGTAGTCTGACTACGAGTGACGGACAATTGGGCAAAGGGACAGACGGACGGGCGCTGTTTACTCGATAATAGTTTACTCGATATAAGAATTTTGTTTCGGCAGGCGCAGTGAGTAAATGTTTAAGACAAATTTTCTTACTTTTCAAGTAACAACTAGTTATTGTGAGAAGTTACTAATTTTAAGGTGTGTTTTACCTAATTTCGTCAGATTATTACAGTATCCCGATTTTACACAATTGTACTGTTGACCTCCAGTCGTGCCTAAATTCCTGCTGAAAAGTAGGAAAAATTGACTTTACTACGTATTCACTGTTCGTGCAGATTTGTAGAAAAGTGTATTCACTCTATAAAATGTTTCACAAATATATATTAATAAGTAACTGGACCCATACGAAAATTTCGTAAATAATTGTTTGAATCGTGAAAATAGCTTGTTACTGGATCACAGTCTTGAACAACCAGCCCATGAACTATACTTTAAAGTATTTTAGGCACACCACGACGGGCACATTGACGCGTCAATTTTATTATTCAGAGAGTTGGAGTTCTGCTCGTCTCTGAACACTCACGCATGCTTCGGAGTAGGGAAACCAGGAGAGCTAAATCTCCAAAGAAAATGTTACAGAAGTTTCAAAAGGGCCTGGAATACTGCTTAACAAACTACTCGGACACCGCCTACTTTCTACGAGCTTCTCGCGTTCTCCGCACTTTGTTCCACAGGTTCCACGCAAAGGCCTCGCATGTTTCCCTGACAAGTTTTCTCACCATTTTCCAGAATGTTTATATCTTTTCGTATAAACTTCCGTTTGCCCCACCCCTCATTCCTCAGGACAAGATTCTTCACAAGATTTCAAACCCCTTTCCCATATGTCCACTGCATTGCCTCTGATTATTGTCCAGCATTTCCCTTATAAGTTCCCTCACGTGTTTCTACACAGTCTCTTCAACAATGGTTAATGAAATTTGTGTCACATTTTATTCTAAAATTGTTGTATCCCTCTTGTTTATCGTGCTCTGTTTCCTTCACTTTCTCCATTTTCTTCATTTACCGTTCACTCTTCTATTTTAAGTAATGAGTTTCCGTACAGCGTAATGAAGAAAGGTAACCCTATTCCAAAATTTCCTTATCTTATTACATGAACATTCTTTAGAATACTGCACACACCACCGTCGGGAGACCAGTCTGGAACTTGAGGGATCGCGGCTGGGGTGGTGCCCTGCTGGTGGGCGACGCCTGGTTGGGGAAAATCAGCAGGAGGGGCAAGTGGGGGAAGGGGGAACGCGTGCCAGCCGGCGCGGCGCCGCGCGCGCGCTCCGCCAGGCGATTGGGCGCCAAGACGCCACCGCCGCCGCTCGCCGCCCGCCGCTCGCCGCTCGCGCTCTGCTCTCCCAGGACGGCCGCCAAGGCTTCAGGAGACCGCTCAGCTCACTCTAGATTGGGGCAACAGCCAATAGACATCTTTTTTGCATACTAGTTATCAACTATTTATCAATGATTTCCTGTGAAATTCAAAGTAAACAATGCAGCATCTGTTCGTGTGAAAGGTATATTGTTTTATTTGAAGCCCATGATCTCGAAAAAAAAACAATAATTAAACAGTTTCCATTGTGACTCAAAAATGCAAATATCTAATTGCGTTATTTGTATTGTTCATTCCCAATGCATGTAGAAGTTCAAAGTAGTTGCAAAGTTGTGCAGCCTCCAGCCATGTAAGAGGTATCTATGGTTTTGTATTTTTTACACTTCTCATACTCAATGCGTCACTTCTTTCGACACAATCGACGTGATGCGACAGCAAGGCTCTAAGGAAGAGGCCGCTTACCATTAAATAGTTGCTATTCGTGCGATGAGATGGAATAGCAGATTGATTTGTTTTCTCTGGATGTAAATAACAGTTGAACTGTGTGAACATACATACATACAATACTAGGTTATTACAGTATTTGTGAATACTGTTTTTGTTACAATATTTAATTGCTTGGGGTATTAAAGGAGAGTATTTTATTTGTCTGTTTTTAGCAGCGTGCGTGCTGACTTTTTTAGAAAACAATTTTGTGATTAATTCGTGAGTGTTTTTTTTTTTCAGCAGCACTTTTTCTGGTAGAGTTCCCTAGTAGTTGTGTGTATTAAAGACATTAGGGACTTTTAGAGAAAAAACTTGACGTGGTTGAATTGTGTAACGAGTAATGTGTTAAATTCATGTAAGCTCATTAGTTGTGACAACGGATCTGTGTCATTCAACACGTTTGTAATACCACATTCTTGCAAGAATAAATAATATACATAATAAATATATTTTCTTGGAATAGAGGTACACAATCCCCATATTTAGATTCAACTCTTTCGACTGACTTGTATTGCTGCTACAACCCATTTGTTTCGATTGTTCTTACCGGAAATGTAAAACCCTAAACTGATGCCGACTTTTAATAGTGGCGTTCCTCTGTTTGATTGCGTTAATTCGATATAAAAGAAAAGTGTTAAAAAAACGAACTTAGCAACTGCCCAACCGGAAATAAAAGACTGCGCGCCGCTCCGCAGCGCCGCATCTCGAGGTGGTCGGTGGCGCCAACACGGCGCGGCGGTTCAGTTGCGCAACGACCACCCCCAGTGCCACCCCACCCCTAACCCCAATCCAGCTACCTTTCTTGCCTTCGTCGCTTCCGTCTTCGTCGTCTTTCCTCGTTGGCGCACAGTGTTTTCTTTTGGAAATACGGCCTCCCACTATTTGCTCCGTCTGCTCGTTGCGCCTTTGTACTCATTTCCGCCCGCGTGTCCCCGCACTTTGAAAACAGCTTCGACGCCGAATCAACATATGCGACCTACGACCTCTTTCTCTGGTAATGCTCTCATCTCCATAATTCCCCATACTTCCTGTATTTTTTCTTGCAACTGATTTTCTTCAATTTCTATCCACTTCAGTAATTTCGCGCCCCATTCTCATATTTTAGCATCTTCATTAGCCATTTCCGTTGTTGCTGTTGTTGTTGTAGTTCAAGTTTTCATATCTTTTCTACAACCATTGCTTCTCCCTTATTTTTAAAGTCCTTTTCTCCAATTCAGCCACATAGGCATCTATTTCTCAATTGGACAGTGTTGTGCATCAACCGGCTAAGCGCAATTTTTGAAAAAAATGAGATATGGACGCCATCAATTGCATTGGACCATGTTCTAAGCGTACGCAAAATTTTGCCGCCAAATCTGTAAATATAGCCTGATAATTAATGAAATATGTAAACGCCATCAGTCACATCAGGGTTTTTATGTTTCGCAACATCCGGCTATAAACCTAGATATTCAAATCTTCTGTTCTTAATTTCACATTATGCAGGTAAGCGCCAGATATTCCACTCAAGTTTGTGAAGTTTGGCGCTTCAATGAATGAAATAATTAACTTTCAGTTTTGATAGCTGAAAATGTAATAAAACCTTTGAACACGATTATCTCAAAACTTGAATGATGTCACATAGCCGGTTGATGCATAACACTGTCCAATTTTCCTTACAGCCTCCACCAGTACATAGTTTCTCGCAACGCTTCTGTCATCGTGTTGTGACATCGTGGAGGTCTCGGAGAGATTATTTCCTTAGCAGTGCTTATACTTCTGCGTCGAGCGATTACGAGATGTATATTGAACCCTCAGTCAAACTCTGGCTCCGCGTCCGCACGGCTGTTTTGTCGGTCCGTCGCGGACGTGTGACAATCTCCCGGGAAGATAAATTAGCCAGGCGCATGCCACATTTGAGCTCCGCGTTGTTTGAGTTGTTAGTAAATGCACTTTGTCTGCGATGAGGCATGATGTGACTCAACAAGCACCCGTGCGACACGAGAGTACACATTCCTTTGCGTATAGCTGCTCCACTGAGACGCTAATAACTCGCGATGCAGGTATAATTGTTATAACCGGATTCGGACGGTTCAGTGGTCGCAGCAGCTACGTGACCAGTGACAACAGAATGTGAAGACCTCAGAAGAGTCCCGCTAGGTTAGGAATGGTCAGAAATGTGCAGAATCTCTAAATATATGTAAAGTTAAGTTGACTGATATTAGGTGCAATTTAATCATAATGGTTTATTTCTTTCTGTTTGGTGACAAATTCATACCAATACTACAATGTTTACCAAGTAATAATATCGAGCTTATTTATTACGATTATTATTTATTATTTATATCGAGCTTATTACAGTAAAAACAGTATGTTAAATTTGGGAATGATGAAAGTTGTATTTAGAGTTGTAAGCAAATTAAAGGCCGTCTGGACATTTCCTCAAAATATCAAGAAAACTTCGGAGTGCTCTAACGTCCTTATCCACACAATAACATTCTCGCGATCTGTTCAAGTGAATACAAATTACAGCGGAACTTTGTTTACTCTCCCACTTTCTTTTATCCAACTATTCAAGTACGAAAGAACTTCCGTGTTCTTGAGTAGGGGTGGGAGAAAAAGCATTGGCACGCATCTGTTCGCCACCACAATATATTTTCACTTCCGGTAACTGAAGTTGCGAGGTTCGCAGTGGAAGTTCACTCAGCCAGCACTTACAAAAACAAATCAAAAACAAATTAGTTTTTAAATAAGAGTGGGTTAAATGTTTGCCAGATGCAGTTTTCTTCCCTTCTAATAGCTCATTTTATCATTCGCAAATTATTTGGCTTACAGAGTTGTACGTTAATGACAAAATGTTAAAATAAATAAATGTAATTTTTTAAAGTTTTACCTTTTTAATTGCAATACGAGAAAGATTAAGAATAAAGCATAATATCACATTTTACCGAATCATTATGTTCACGTTGACCAGCCATTTAGTTCTCTCGAACATTCATAACTAAAAAAATACAAATCGTTAATTTATTTTAAATGATGTTTATGTTAGATGAATTGAAATTTGATAATAAAATATTAGAATTCATACATTACAATTGCAATTATTTACCAACGAAAGCCAATACAATAATCAATAGTAATTTCTGGATTGATCGTAATAAAAATACATGTTGAACATCAGTATTCTTTTAAAACAATATTGCTAAATTAAACAACTACTGCAAGATGCTAATTCAGGTCAAAATTAAGCCGTTTAAATAAATACCACTGCATTTACAGAAAACATGAAACATTATTTGCCAAATTCCCTAGCCGTATCATAGAGACAATGTTCTCACCTATATGACCAAAGGCAAAACGAACGATGTAAATAAACTTTATACACAAGTAGCATATGATCGTCCCTTGTTTTGTTGCTAGGGTTTACAGTTGACATTCTTGGCTTTAAGAAGCAATATTTTTGTTAATAAAATACCATGTTCCAATACATATAAATGATGACATTAACAACACCTTACTAAACTCATGCGTTTCAAAAGCAATAACCTTATATGCGCATTAAATATCCATTTCTAAAATGAAGGGATTATACGTGCAGTGAGGGCGCGATAAAATTGTTTAGCTACATACAAAAAGTATGAAATGAAAATATGTCAATTGGTTTCCAACACGACAGCAGACTTGCATGTCACTTTTCCGCATCGCTTGGTCACATAAAGGCCCCTCAGAACCGAGGGGTATCGACAACACTGGCCACGATTTATTTGTTGGATTAAATAAATTTTGGGTTCTTTTTACTATTCATGTAGTATTCCAATAAAATATTAAGTTAACATCAATCACATATGAGCCAAGGTTTAAAGTGAACAAAATCTTCAACCTTATTGCATCCCCAATCTCCGAGGAATAAATTCAGATCAAGGTAGTAAAGTCCCAACAGGACAATTTAGGAGTTGAATAAGCTAATTAGCAAGGATTTTGCACTCTTTTGTTACAAGCAAAGGGGGACGAATATTGTTAGTAGATTATGTTTATTAAGAAAGAATCGAAAATAATCAAAACGATTGCGATAGTCAAGGTGTCTTGGTATTGATGGAGAGGTCGTGATAGAGATATGATTGGAGGCTGGCAAGAGAGAGTGCTGGTAAATATGGTGATGGTTGTTGTGTCGATGATAAGGGTATTTGGATCAAGGAACTACCAATATCTTAATTTAAACATCAATACCAGCCCGAAAGTACAAGGGGAGGTGGAGGAGGAACTTGTTCAATTTTTTACCGTTTGAGTTCAGGAACAATTTTTGGTTAGTTTGATAAATATCAGTGATAGGAATTTTCCTTATTTGGACTCGAATTAAATTTGTTAAGGTGTTCACTTCCTTTCAGAAACAATTCCAATGCGCATCCGATAACTTTTTCTCCGCATCCGATTCCAAGAGCTTCCGAGCCTGTTTCACTCATCAACAAAAGAAACTAAGATCGTTGACCACGGAAGCGGCAGTAGGAAGTAGAGTAATCGTAAAGGTACTTCTCATTTCTTACGAAATGAGAAGTCGAGCGCAAAGAAAAAAGGAGATTAGATTTGAATTTGTTTGGTCCTTGGGCATATGGGTCAAGAAATATTGATATGCGTTTGTTTAAGGAAAAATATCTTCTTGTTTTTATTAGTATAAACATTGTGAGTCTTCGAAAAATATTTTGTGTTTCTCTAAACAAGTGTCATATTACAAAACATAAACTGTTGCAGAGACATAGTAGTCATTATTATCTATTTAAAGGTTCAGATGAAGAATGCAAAATTAATTTCCCATGTTTTCTAAAATGTACTTTTTGCAGTACAGAAAAAATATAAAGGAAACATTATACTTCAGCGTGCTTTTACATAAAATTTGCATTGTGTGACATAGTAGTCATTATTATCTATTTAAAGGTTCAGATGAAGAATGCAAAATTAATTTCCCATGTTTTATAAAATGTACTTTTTGCAGTACAGAAAAAATATAAAGGAAACATTATACTTCAGCGTGCTTTTACATAAAATTTGCATTGTGTGACTTTTTTAAGTAATCAAAACAACTTTAGCTCTGAATTACATAACAGAAGTTTACGAAGATTCTTCGATAGATTTTTCTCTTTCATGTCAAAATGGCCTTTCCCCAACTGCAAAGTCTGTAGTCTTCACTCACGAGAGCCGTGTAATAGCAGAAGCATTGCTCTAGATGTTCACTCTACTTGCAATTCACACCTCACTATAGTAGAATAGCAGTGTGATCGGCGCCACATTAAAGTGGAGGATTGGGTCACCTTTTAATTTTATTAACACTTCTTAGTATAGAGTGCGTAATATAAAAACGCTCTAGCTGAATAGACATGTAAATAAATATTTGGGCGAAAGTTGGCGAGATTCTTACAGTGTTAATGTAATTAGTCGTTCAGTTTGACTTAGCTGTGGACTGTCCATTCGCTTTTACACATTGCAACGTCATTCGGTGTCTTGATTTGAGATTTGTTGAAATTCGCGAACGTGCCAATTGTTTTTAATAATAATTCATTTGTAATTTCAAACTGTATATAGTCACAGAATACAATATAAAGTCGCAATTCTCTTTTAATTATTTAACGTTTCTAATTTGTTGACCATGTATTCAAGGATTCTTATTTACGACATCGTATCATTGATGTTTATTATCGTATAACCCTAAAACTTTTACTGCGTTAATAAAATAATAATGCGATAATAACCAAACTAAAAAGAATATTACTGGACTGCACAATGAAGAGGTGATGATGGTCTTTAATTCCATATATTTCGCAATTAACTCTATATCATTTCACTTTTGAATGTTTTAAACGATTTTTAATGCATCTCTTTCTCTTCAAAAGATGCGAAAGATAAAGATTCAATGGATGATAATCAGACAAAGAATTAATCAGCCATTATAAATTTATCGGAGCATATCTCCAATTACATACTGGAGGTAATACACCTTCAAGAAAATCGTGCATCTTTTTAGGAACTACCAGAATACAGAGTGTTTTTCTACTGATGGGAATATCTGTGATACATGCCCTTGACATTTGTTTTGCATGTGTCAATAACGTTGACAATGTAAAGTTTACTAAGGAAGAGATGTAGCTAAACAAACGTTCTTTCGTTTCTGTTCTTTTGTTTATTTTTTTAAATTTTAGAGAATCTTCTACACGTACAATACAGATTTCAGATACGTGCGGACTCCACATTAAAAGAAAAGTACATGCGTCTATGGCATAAAAATGTTGATAAAATAAATTAATTGGTACTAGTTCTTGTTTGTTTTGCATTGAAATATGATTTTATTTTAAGGTTTATTTGGAGAGTTTGGAAGCAAATTACATTCCATCAGTAAGCCAGTTATCAGAGGCATCTAACTGAAGTTACAAACTAATTTCGATACAATCTCCAAACTTCCCAGCAAATATAAATGATTTGAACTCCTTACTGTGAATATATGTGACGGTATTCTGAGGGAAAATATTGTATGTTCATGAATAATGAACTGCGTGAAAAATTAAAGCTGCAGTGTACTTCAGTTGGATTATAATGTTGAGCCATGAACGAATCTTAAATAGTATTAAATACGCTCCACATTTTCGCCAAAACTATCCCAGGGTTTTCCGCCCGCGTGTTGTGGCATGTAAATAGGAAAGTCGTACCTAACGGCAGGATGTTCCTGCCCGTCTTTCCTTCCCCATTAGAAAAATGTATCAGCCTCCCTAATCTCAGAGAACATCTCGGCCCTGTCGTCCCCTATCACAACAGGAAATTAGTTGTACACAAGAAGTAGTCGAAGAACTTACGCAGGTTTTAAAACATTGCCGTACTCGTTTTCACTCACCCTTTCATCAAATTAACTAAATAGTATGCTATCATGCAATGTAGCTATTGCTAATAGACATTTGCGGAAGGGTATTGAGACTACATCCAGCACGTACGTTGTAACCACACCTAAAGCAAGGATGTTTGTGATACGTGACTATAGCGTTCCACTTAACAAAATGTAACATTTCTGACTAAACTATCATCGTATTCATTATCATTCTTCTCTCATCGTCTTTCATCCCCTTTACGATCACACCTCCAGCATTCATCCAGTGGAAGGCAATGGTAAAACAACACTGCTCCATTCAAAGAGAGGGAAGAAAACAATAAGACCCTTTTCTCGACTCCGCTCTCGGGGGAGGAGCGACTAGGCCACTCATAAGAATCAAGGAAAATATTGATATTTGCAATTAATTTTTAAAGGGGCTTACTACAAATCTACAACATTTTTACTTTCTCTACTTTACTTTCTTTGTACGCTGTAGAGTGACAGTTATGTAATATTTCACAAAACAACGGCCAATACTCGGCAGAAAAACTCATATTACAGGGCCCTGCAAAGTAAAAGTGGATAAATCCAGATGGTAAATTTACAACAACAAAAAATTTTCTAACATATGATGTAGCCAGAATCCATATTTTACGGGTCCTTGGTACCGAAAGTCGATAGACGTGACGATTGATCGTGAATTATCGGTTACTCCAATCACTGAATTTCTGTCAAAATTAAATGAACCATTTCATCCCAAGCTACAGTTCCTAACTTGCATCCATATTTTATATCTTGGTAAACCTGCAAATTCAAGGATCATAATCCGTTCCCGTTTCCCTAAAGATGATTTTTCACCTCCATATACTTTTGAACTCAGAACTATAAACAATACATTAAAAATGCTTATATTCAGAGCCTTGTATGAAAAATCCAGTCAAAATAACATGTCAAATAATTGAACAAAATACGTATAATCACCATCAGGCAAAGATCTCAAGTAGCTAAAAGAGCAATAGCAAAAATTAGGATAAAAACTCAAAATGTTAACATCATTGAACCAGTTACACTTCCTGAAAGCATAATCTGTTGAACAGGAAATAAAGAAATGAAATTAAAAAACTAGTTCTACAACAGCACGTTCTCCCCCTTCTTTCATGCAAAGTGTCATGCAAATAAAAGTACTCAAATTATCGAAAAATTCTCATGACGTTATTTCAAAATCTGTTTTTAAGGAGAATTTTTCATTGAGGGAAAACATCTCTATTTTCATAATTGTAGTTATTGAAAGACGTCAAAAATATCTGGAATTTTTGCAAGTTTCGAAAAATTAGAGTTATCAACGAAAAAAGACCTGTAAATTCTTTTGAACGTCTTTCATACTATCAAAAAAATTAATTAAAAAGTATAGCGCTACTTTTTTATTTTGATAATATCCAAGGGATTTCCTGTAAACTACCGCCAAAATTTAAAAAAAAAAACAGTTTCAAATTCAAGGGGCCGCGATATAAGCCAGATCGATTGGGGAATATCATTTTGGAGAATATCGGTTGAACGATTTAGCTGCTAGCGTTGTTCACAGACGTACAGAGGGACGGACTGACTGACAGGCAGACGTTTTCGCGTCATTCGATTTCTCAAGGTCAAGGACCCACAAAACACGGATTCTGGCTACATCATGTAGTAGAGGGTATTTTTAATGAGCAACTGCATTTATCCACTTTTTCGTTACCAGGACCCTATAATAAGTTTTTCTGCCGAAAATTCCCCATTTTCTGCGTAGCATTACATAACTTCCTCTCTACTCCGTAGAGAGGAAGTAAAACGACCTCCATACTGCTTTGGATTTGGGGAGGGGCGGGGGGCCCCTCCTATTTCCAAATCCCAGCAGGAAAGCTTGCGCCTCCTCGTCGCCCATCCGCGGCAGGAGCGCCGCGCCGCGCCGCGTCGCGTTTATCGCGGAGCGTCGCGGGCCGCGCGCCGTGCCGGTGAGTCGCGAGCCGAGCGGTTGGCGCCGGGGGGTGGGGGAGGGGGAGGGGGAGGGGCGCTCAGGCGGCGATAGCGGCGCGGGCGCGACCTTGCCGGTGCAGGTGGCGCGCGGCGGAGCGGAGCGCGCGCCGAGAAAGTGTGTGTTCCGCGATCGGCGTTCCGCGCCCGCCCCGAAAGAGCGCGGGCCGGGCGTCATCAGCGGCGCCGCCCCCGCCGCCCGCGCCCGCGCCCGCGCCCGCGCCCGCGCCCCGCTCCGCACGTCAGTCGCTCGCAGCGCGCCGCCCGGCCCGGTCGCCCCAGGCGCCGCCCCGACCCACCGCCCACCGCCGCCAGCGCTCTGCACTCCAGTACGTACTCTTGGGCGAGAGAAAGGGATTCGCGACGTCGGTGGCGAATTTTTTTCGAAAGGTCAATGCTTTTATAAAATCGAAGTCTGTGTTCTATGTTTTTACGTGGTGTATATTTAATTTTTTTTTGAAAAGAGTACCATCATATTAAAAACCTGTAATAATTTTCAGATAAATTTAACAATCTTCTGACCAAAGTGACCAAGAATGAAAAACAATTAAAATCATAATTTTTTCGGGAAATGAAATTCATATAATTATTGAATTATCCAACCATATAAAAATGTATGTCAAATGTCTTTAAAATTTTGTGTCTCTATTTTGCCAGTTAAATCTCAATAAACGCAACCACCGTAAAATTAAATCGCACCCCCTTCCCGGCATGAACATTAATGATCACTAATGTTTTAAAAAATCGATGTTTAAAAAACATCGTTGTTTTGAGGTGAAGCGTTGATGTTTTATGAGCAATGTTTAGAAACAACGATGTTTTCTTGGCGATGTCGCATGCCTAATTCGCGGTGGGTGAAGGTATTGGGCGCGGGATTGGTCGTTGTTGGCCTTTCAAAAAGTCTCAGTTCTCGAAAAATGTTTTAGTTTTTCTTTCAACGAATGTTCATTTCTGCCGCTATGGCAATATTTCATTAGCACGTACTCTTGGACAATACTCCGTTAGTACTATATATATTACGTACTCTTGAACGATAGATCCTGTCCACCGAGCCAAAGGATTTTAACTGGTTGAGGTTGCCTGTTCAAAAATATGGCAATCCACGTGATATGTTTTAATTTTTCTTTCAGTTAATCAGCATCTTTTATGAGCCTAATGTTTTGCTAACGCCGTCAAAGGAGCCGACATTATCTGGATATCTACATTTTATTTGTTTCCTTTCTCTTCTCGGAAGTGTTGATGGACGCTTAACTTTACCTCTACGTTTATAATAATGTGTAAGTAAATCAACCAAATAATGTAATCAGTAGATTTAGACGTAAATACCGTGTAAAAACAATGAGTTATTAAGTTATCTTTTAGTGAAGGATGTGTTAAAAATAATTGCTATATGAATTTCATAAATTAATAAAATAATAAATAAATATGTTGGGTCTTTGGAGCAAAAATTTGTTTTTACGACTTTAAATGATTGTGAAGTAAATTGCACCTCCCAACATGCCGCGTTTAGCAATTGAACAAAAATCAATGATTTGACTGGTTCTTTATCTCAATGAAAGACTGACAGGACAGGAAAACGCTGTCGGGTCTGACGAGATGTACTTGTTCTGAACATGGGAGAGATTGATGAGATGATTTCAGCGGGTGTACGTCATATACGTAAAGGAGCTAACCGCCCCCAAACAGAACTGCATTAGTAATAACAAATTATTTCTCACAATATCTACAACTTAATTGTAAATTTATATACAGGAGACTACCTTTATTTTGTAAATATTTGCCCTTGTTAGATCCCCAAAAGTTATTTTCGACGCAATTCGGAACGTATCTCTATCTGGCATTTACATACATAAGAAACTTATTTTGTTACTTATCTTTACAAGATATTATATACCTATTTCTTACGACACCACATACGATATAACTGGACTATATTATTTGGTGTTCATATTCATGTTGTTTACTCAAGTTTACTGTCGATTCACACGAAATTACCTGGAGCGTTAATCACACCGTAAGGAAAGGTTGCTACCGCGAATGACGAGTAGGTCCGTTAAAGCTTTCCAACACAAGATGCATCTCAGAGTTGGATTTGTTTTTGCAGAAACGAAAAGGGAGATGTGTAGTTTGTCACTTTTCCTGACATGTCAAGCCAGACTTCTAGTTTGACAGTTTGAGGTAGAGAACGTGTAAATTATTTTTTCTAGCGATGTGGTGAGAATTTATCTAATTCACTAATCGAATCTTACGTACAATTGCAAGAAACGCATGTCTTGATTTGTAGATTCGTCTTCTGTAAGTTTAGAATACTCGATTAATATAAGTTTCTAAGTCATTCAGTTTCAATGTCAATTTTTCGTGTTTGAAACAGTGGAATGCCTCTCTCCCAAATTAATCTGTTTGACAATCTTTCCGTCAACGGAGATATCGCCTTAATTACTCTTATTCCTTGAATTATGATATCAATAAGAAATATCTAACGGAAAATTAAAGAGAGTACTTACTATCGTTTATGTTGCAGAAATTAAGATGTTCTCTTCTTTACATTTTAGAGTTTATTGAATACACAAGTTGATTGCCAACATAGTTTTGTCCGCGAAAGGCTCACCGCTGTCTGCTCCTCTGTCTGTTACATGCAAACAGATGATGCCATCCTCTCCAATGTGAAGCATCGGTGCTTTCATCACGTTGTCGTGATGTGAAGGAAATTACGGTCATTTCGTTCATCTCGTCATGTCATTACTCAGATGCAAATAATGTTGCAAGCGTTCATGCTGTACACTCAATGTGTCTAATCAAATATGACAGAACTGTAAAAAAATCAATAGGAAATTACAGAAAAAGTGATCATGTTGGTATTTCAAACTGACACTAAAATATTAGTTATTTGGAGATGAACCAAATTGGAAAATAAATCGTTAAATTGCAATTTAAACATAGTAATGTGGAATTTTTATTCTCCGTTAATTTTAACTTAACTTTTGGTTTTATTAATTTTTTTTTCGGAATATGAACATTTATGAATGTCAATTGAAAGTGAATCAATATCAATAGGATCCTCCTATATCGTATTTCTCTTATATCTTTTGCACGTTTCAGTCAACGTTGGAGAAGGCGTCGAATGTCATCGGTTGTGGTTCATTCCTGTTTCTACCCGTTATTCGGTTAAGTTGTCGTTGTCAATCCTCATTACTTTAGCGAAGAACGAGCAACTAGAGATGTTCGAAATCTTCTCGCAAGCACTATCATTCTTAACCAAATTTAAAAGAAGAATGGTTTATAGTGCTTCGTATATTTTGTGTTTGGTTGTTTAGCCATAACTTTCGCAGATGTTCCCGGATTTAATTTATTTTACCTTTGCCTTAAAGGGTATATTCTCCCGGTGATATCACGGTAATCCGAGTGATACCATGGTAATAGTAAATAGTAATCCAGTGTCAGTCCGTTCCTGACACTTTGACTTCTTTCGTGTCACCGAGCACGATTGAGATGTCTTTCGACGCGTTTCGGTCTTCTGAAGGGAAAGGAACAATTTTTTTGTATAATTTCATAACATTTTAGAATAATTCTCAATAAAATGTGTCTTAGAAGTTTTAAGCCATGTTTAGAGATGATTAATATCACATTCGCTTTCTCTCGCCAAGAAAAAAATATTGGTACTATTTTAGCCGAACCTTTCTAGAATATTCCGGACGAAGACGCTTTTTGGGGGATTTAAAAGAATATTCAGTGGTGAAACTCTGTGAATTATTGTATTAAATTTTTTCGTAATACTACATTCACATTTTGTTTGCACAAACTGCCTCAGATTTCTTCTTTAAATTTCTGCGACAAATAGACACAATTGTGTTTCTAAATATGGTAAAGGTCCTGCTTTCATTAGAATTTCCGAAAATTTGCATTCATCTTAGAATTTCCGAAAATTTGAAAAGTTTAACATCTTTCTCGAACACTTTCTATTCAATTATTGCATATAAAGATGGTAACTTTGGTGGATGGTAACACATAGAAGTGGTAATGTTGGCGACTTATCAACATTAGCACTTTAAGTGATTTTATATGCGTACAGTTCTTTCAACGCAATTGATGATGAATTTGATTCCATGTTCAGTTCACAAAAACAATTCATATGTTTTTACGATTTGTGTCTGTCTGTTTGTCCAGGGTTTCTGTAACGGTTAAACGATTTCATTGCGGTTTTCACTGAAAAGTAATGTCTTTTGACGGGCATAACTAAGGCAACTTTTTCTAACAATTTTTATTTTATATTGAAAAGAATATTTGTTGTTTTTTCATCATAATTTACAGTTTTATTTCGAACTTTACAAAATATTGTAAACTTTACTTTCAAAATAAGAAAAAAATTTGTTTGCATGAGATTTCGTAAAAAGTAACCCCATTTTACGTTTCTACAACACAAAGCGAAATTTAAGAAGTTTACTCTTCCAATATTTGGCCTAATATTTTGAAAAACGAGAGGAAATCTATGAAAGAGCATTAAACTTACCTTGAAACCCATACAATGTCATACTCAATGCTTTTAATTAATATCAATAGCCCCATTACGGTTTGAGTAATTGCAGGTCAAAATTATTACTGTATGTGTATGCACACGTACTAGATCAACCGTGCGACCAAAAACGTCGGCAGAAATATAACTGTGTCTTACAAAATAACTCAATTATGTGGTTTCCAAACAAAATATTGCATTCATTAATTTTACTTCATTTTTAGAGAGTACTTCATACTGTAGTATCGACAATAAACTTGTATCAATGTCAGAAAACATAATACGTTTGCGTGATCGTCTATGTGAGGTGCCACCCACCGTCTGCAGGCACTTGCGCTATGACGCATGCGTGAATAATCGAGACGAATTAAGCAAAGAGAGGCAGAGGAATTGCATTTTGTTTATTCCTAATTATACACATTGGCAGACAACGTCTAGCATCATTTCATACCCAGCACATTTTTTCATACTTAAATATTAATTGAGATAGAGAGTATTGTACAAAATTGAGACAACTATATTTGACAGCAAATAATTGTCGTGTAGTAATTTGTAAACAAAATGTTCATGATTAACGTGTGTTTAAAACATTGAATCAGTTGATTTCATAGTGTACTTCCTTTATTTTTTTAGTTCGTCCAGACGTTAACAATTTGATCATTTCTTTTTAACATTTAGCGGTACCAACACCTTGAAGATCACTTGTAAAAGTCTACCAGTATATTTTCAATGATATGGTCTGATTTCAAGTTAATGTAGTTGAGTTCCTGAGTTTTGTCATTCGTTTTCTCTGGCGTGAGAAAGTAAGAGATCGGCCTCAGTTCGCATTGTTCGCTTTAACTAGCTCATGGCAGAGAGACAGCCAAATTTCAACTCATGTTTGCAGCTGTTTATTCCAAAATGATGTTACAGAAAGATCTGGTCACAACAATTTACATCTAAAAGCGCCCCTCCCCCCCTCTTCGGGCGATGCTTAAATTCCCACTGCCTAGCGGGTGACTAATATCCATGTACTGCTGCAGAGAATAATCCTCTCTTACGCGCGTCTTTTCACTTTTCCTGGGCGACTCCACGTGTGCACTTGTCTTCGTGTGTCCAAATATCCACGTGTTTGAGTGGATTGGCAGGATGTTCCTTTGTCGCTCTTTCCTGAGAGCTGTGTTTCCCAATACAAAACAATATTTATTACAGCTTAGAATTTGTAAGTATTCTCTGGCAGTTCCGGATGTGGCAACTTGACTGAAGGGGTCACAGAGATGTGGGACACAGTTGTGAAATATTAATATTTATTACACTTCAGGGAATACTTACAACTTCTAATGTTTAGCTGAAGTGGTCGCAGAGCTGTGAGACATAGCTCCTAACAGGAGTTTCTGTTGTCCACTGAGATCGACAACAGCTAGGGTCAGCCACTCACGGTCTTCTTTCGTAATCATTAGGTGGAAAAGTGACTTGCGGTTTATCACGAGCTCTATCTATCTTGACTTAAGAGATATCTTAGACTCCCTTTGTTCTGATGAATTACACCAACTCGAACTCCCTTTGTTCTGAAGAATTGCTCTAATTTTTGTAATATCGAGTCATTGAAACGACGTGAGAAAATAAAACACATAAAGACGTTTTCCAGAAGGAAAAATATATCCTCAATAATGAATGCGCTATTCATTTCCTCATGTGTCTCACAGTCTTGGACCTGATTTTACAAGAGTGAAAATTGTCTGGCGTACAAATACAATGCTTGCTCCCCTTTTCTCAGAGTACTCAAAATCCAAGTTTAAGATTTTCCAAATATTTGCCCTTGTCAATTCAAATATGTACAATCCTTGGAGTAATTTTAGTTTTTAAAAAGCAAAGTCACACATCGCTGATATGCGCAACAAAGCTTTCGACAAGCAACATAATCCCATAACATCTCAGTAATTTTATAAGAAATCTCACAATAATTTATATGAACTATAGGAATCGGAATGTTAAGTAGGCTTCTGGTATCTGTTTTTATTTTAATCAGTGTATTTCTTTCATTTAATGATATACTCATGTTAACAAGATTGTTCATTGATAAGGAATGGAAAACTCAACACTTGACAAAACTGGTCTAAAGATCATTTCTATTTGACGGGACGATGAGATGATGTTTTATTAGTGCACTTGTGAGAATGTTTTCGTAACATTCAACTGTGAAATGGACGTAACGAAATCGAACTTAGAAATGAAAAATCGATTTTCCGCAGCATAACATAACTTTCTCTGTAGCATTATATATATATATATATATATATATATATATATATATATAGTATATATAACTTATATTATATACTATATAGTATATAATATATATACTATATTATATATATAACAATTTTTACCAAACTGGCATCCTCTGTTTTTACATACCGCCATCCGATCAAGAAACAAATGAACGAGATGTAGTGAAAGATACCGTAGGTCACTTATCAAAAGCAAAGGTGTGTATGGAAGTATTTGTATACGAGGATGGAAGTGTTTTGTTACAAGTATGGAAGTAATTGTAATTTATATTAAGTATGGTAGAAATTTGTAATAAGAAGGGAGTATCACGAAAAGCCCTGAACGGCCTATGGCCGATAACATAAATGACGATACACCTTGCCTAATATCTCGATTTACGATCTTCAACCGCGTCCATTATTTTATCTGTAATATCCTAATGACGTTAATAACTATTTACTACAATTTGCCCATGTACTTTTGTTATATATATTTAAGGAAAATCGAAAGCGAAAATGTTTAAATGAAATATCTGAATATTGCAAGACTGCTCCAATGCAACACCTCTATCACTGTTTAGATGAAACTTTTGTCAAGGAAATGCAAATAAGAGAAGTATATTCGTCAGATATATTGACCCGACGAGGTTGCAGATTGGAATAAAGATTCATAAAACCTCTCAAATTATAACATCCACCTTTTGTCTCCACGGAATCCAGTAAAAAACGGAACATTTTGGTCTAATTTCAGTACAAATGAAATTCTCTAAATGAGTAATTTATCATTTCTTTACTACCATGAATTCCGTTATTTTCAAGAACTCCATAACCAGTCCGAATAGCAAATCTTCGTCATTAATTTTTATTTTTATTTTGAGACACTTGATTATTTTTTAGCAACGCAATTTATCTGTATACTTCCAAAAATTGAATTTTTCTTCAGATTTTTCCGTTACGAAATCAATATGCACACTTAAATTATTCGGCAGAGTACTTATTTCACATGACAGTTATCGGGTAATTTAATTTTATCCTACTTTGTTTCCAACATACCCAAGGTAAATCTACAACTTGCTTACTACTGCCACGCAAACTAGAAACTCCAAAGAGATGTCACTAGTAGACGCACGAATCAGTTAACGCAAATGCGTCAACGTCTTCAAACCTAAATTTCTATTGACGCAACCCCCTATCGAAGGTACGTGAAATTCCCTCCCTCCCGAGTGAGAGTCTGGTGGACTAACAGGTCACTGAATTCTACTGCGTCATGCACCCCCTTTGCCAACTCTATGCGGTGCCAGAAATGTAAATAAATGAAATAAGTCAAAAGGCATTTTCTCTTAAGTAAGGCGTGCAGCGAAAGGCAAGTATGTTACAAATTGCGATTGCGGGTATAATAGCAAAGCAAACACAACTAGTGGTGCTAAAACAGCATGTACATTCTCGCCCGTATTTTCACCCAGAATTACGCGAAAAGAACTCAGATTTTCGAAAAATTGTACGTGAACTTTTTTCAAAATCTTTAAGGGACAGATTTCATTAAGGGAAAAAATCTCTATTTTCATAATTGAAGTTGTAAGAAGATGCCGAAAAAAATTGGAAATTTTGCAATTTTCGAAAAATCAGAGATTTCAACGAAAATGAGAACTGCTTTATTCTTTTAAACGTCCTTCACACTATCCAACAACAACAACAAATTTAATCAAAAACGATGGAGACATTTTCTTGAAAATTTTTGAAAATGTCTCAGGGGCTTTAGGTAAAGTACCCCTCAAAATTAATATATCGGTTTCAAATTGAAGGAACCGCTATATCATCCAGATTGAGTGGGTGAATATTAATTTTGGAAAAAAAGCGGCTGAACAGTTAGGCCGCTAGCGTTGTTCACAGACGGACGGACGAACGGTCGGACCGGACGGACGGTCGGACGCACAGACAGACAGACAGACAGACATTTTGCCGTTATTCACTTTTTCAAAACATGGATTCTGGTCGCACCACATGTTAGAGGACTTTTTTTTCTAAATTTAGCAACTGGATTTGTCCACTTTTTCGTTGCCAAGGCCATCTAATAAGACTTTTTCTGCCGAAAATTCGCCGTTTTTTCGCACAGCATTACGTAACTTTCTCTCTATTGCGTAAACGATAGCGAGAATGTAAAAGAGCTTTCTTTCTTTATCGCTGATATTTTAAATGTCGGTAGAAACGGGACCCGTTAGTAATACTCCTAAGTGATATTAATAATAGAAAGAACATTATCCCGCTTCTGCCTATTAAATATGATGATTTCATAGTTGTTTACTTGCTTGAGTTCATAATTTTTTAATAAAATGCCTTTAGAATTTTATCGCCAAATCTAGATCTTAATTTTGAGACATGATCTGAGTGATTGCATCTTATCGTTTTGTTAAGGCTGACAGAAATAGAAAATCACAGGGTTAATAAAATACATGGGTCATGGGAATAAACTACGTTAAAAAATATTGATCTTTTTCTTAGAATAGTGCAGTTTCTATTATATTTAGCTTGCTAGCGTCAGTATACTTAATGTCCAAAAATCTTTGCAATTATTCTATTTAAATTTTATTTTATTTGAACTGTCTGCCTCTTGTAACATTCCACAGAGCATCTATATCGGTTTCAAATTTCTAATTCTTGCTACGATCTGTATTTTAAAATAACGTTTTTGCCTTTATTTTCTCCATGACCGATTGTGTCATTACTATTTAATCTTTCTCGTGAATGCAACATTGTGTCAACATTAACGACCTATTAACTCGCCTGATCTACGCATGCTTCGGGGCAGCTAATGCTAGCACGCTTGCGCTGCGAATAAGAGTGGAACCTCCTCAGAAGACCGAAACGATCTTACGAAACAGCATGGCGCAGAAACTATTGAATAATGTTATTTATGATCTCGCGCACGTTCGCTGCACCTTCGCAGTCTAGACGAGATAGCAGCCACATTTATTGCAGCTTATTATCGCCGCAACATTGTCTTTGGCTTAATCACCGCTATAAAATTGGTAGTATGTGATGTAGGTTACGATAATACAGCACTGCTTGAGTCAAAATGAATTTGTGACTATTTTTCGTATTGAATCGTTTTCCACGTTTGTTGTCAAGTGTACATTATTTAATCAGTGAATAACTGCTACGTATCTGACTTATTTTAATCTACCTTTTAGACCTCGTTATCTTAAACCAATACAAAAATAGTGACTTAAACAGAAACACCGCGGAATAACTAGCATTAATATGATATCCTTTGATATCCTCCTCATATTTTACATATCAGAAACACCCGTGAGTGAGGGATGTTAATCCAAAAAGCGACCTGGCTGCAGCGCCATCAGACACAGAGAGAGAGAGAGAGAGAGAGAGAGAGAGAGAGAGAATCCGCCTCCTTACGCTGCTCCCACGCGCCCGCGTTTCTTTGCTGGCCTGTCAGCGCCGTGCCTCCGTCCCCCCCCCCCACCGCCCGAAGACGCGCTCTCGCAAACAGGTGCTTAGCGGGGCTAGCGGGGCTGCGCGGCCGAGCAAACACTGGCGGCGAATTGTCACCGAGCGATTTGTAACTGGACAGCTGAGCGCGGCGCCGCGCGCACGAAGGCGGCCAAATGGGTCGAGCCCTCGGGCGATGAGGACCGCGTCGTCTCGAGCGCCCTGACGCACACGAACATGAACGCAGTGCTGTCCATCGCTGTCAAAGGGGCCTACATTTTGAGGTCGGCGCTAGGATAGGAATTTTCGAATGAACCGCCAGGAGAAAGTACAGACGGAAGCAATGGCGGGAGGAGGGTCAAAGAAGGAACTGTTTAGTGTTTCCGGACGCGTCAACTGCTACTGTCATCGGTCACGTAAGTGTAGTATTGACATATTGACAGAAGGGTGTGATCCTTGTGGCGGGGTTGGTGTAGCGGTTAGCGTATCGGACTGTTATACCCAAGTTCGCGGGTTCAAACCCGATCGAAACCATGGATTTTCAAGTGCGAAAAATCCTTCGTACGCCTTCCTTCGGAGGGAAAGTAAAGCCGGCTGTCCCATGTTAGTAGATTTACTGCATATAAAAGATCCTCAAGCCTAAATGACACCTCTGAGCTAAATTCATCGCCTGTTTCGTCGTGTTCAAGGAATACCTTCTTTCTCCGCTAGTTGGTGAAAGGAACGTAGCGAAATTTGCGTGAAGAAAGAGCAGGCCTCATGGCCTGAGAATCCTCAGGTAAAATAAGGCATTAATTCAATTCAATTCAATCCTCGCCCGGAATGTCAACCTACATATCGGCTAGCGGGATTTCCCCTTCCAGATATCACCGTGCAGCAGGCACCACCCGAGCCTGGACAAGTTCTAAGTTCGCGACTGGCCTTTCGTCATGTGTGGTCGTATAGGCGCATGTCTGTTTAAGTGTGTGTGTGTGTGTAAGGGGATAAGGAAAGATCGCGCGTGATCCGTAGTCCGTTTGTTCCGTCATTCGGATTATTATGATTGGAGAATCCTTGGTAAACTACCAATTGCAGCAGCTAGCTGCTAGAATTCTCCTCCAGTTGAATTCGACCTAGCTATGAAAGCATATCAGTGTCGAAAGCAGTGTCGAAATCCTGCCTTTGGGTCTCAAACTCCACTACATGGCCTACCAACCTAAGATGCTATGGAATCAACGATGTTGTCACTGAGCCATTGCCGGTAAGAATGTTAGGGCAAGGAGACAGAGAAAAAACTGAGAGAGAAATGATAATTGCAGGACAGTAGTTAATAACTTTTTTCTGGCTAATCTGTGAAACGTGATTGTTGACTGAGAGCAAAATAGATATTTTTAAGGTCCGACACCGTTGAACCCTATCTCCATGAAATTTGGCACTTCGAAGTGTTTTTTCACCCACAAGGTTTATATGCTGTTGATTCTGTTGTAACTCCACTACATGGCGCTGTAGAACAAAACTAAATATTCAAGTCAAATGTAACCTGCAACACTTGGCAACATTTTGAATCTATAAGGTTAAATAACTCCTAAACAAAGCGTTCTAGGGTATTAAATACTAAAATATTGAAACCGAAGGCCGCAAAGAAACGTTTCTCATACCGTAATCTACAGGATGACATCTTTATGAACATTCTATTACATTTTTGTTGGTCCGGCTCTTCTCGATATTACCTCACCTGCTCAGAGACGCGCAGAATCTGCAAATAGGAATCCTCAAATGTGAATGAAAGGAACAGTGAGAGGCAGAGACAGAGACACAGACAGACTGAGACAGGGACAGAGAGAAACGGTGAGACAAAGGTAGAGAGGGGGAGGAGGGAGGACGAAGAGAAAGGGTGATGGAAGGGGAAAGAGGGAGATGAAGGGCAGAACAACGTCTGCCAGGTTTCGCTAGTAAATTACTAAACTAGTTCCAGGGAGTTTTCTTCATTCTCGGTGGTTAGTTGTTACAAACATACTCAACAAGAACACCCAAAATGTAAAAAGTTAATAAAATATGAAGATGTAATAACTAAAGATAAATATTGTTTTATTAGCTTCTATTTTAATCTGCAATGGGTAATTCAGCGCTTGTTCAGTCCGAAGGAATACGTTGTTGGAGTGCGAACTCTCTGTTAGACGGTGTCTGTTCGCGTCGTTCGCGGACGTTTTCTCCACGCCACTGTGAAGCAAACACTATGAATACAAATGCAAACCACCACGAACTCGTCAATCATTTAAATCATAATTTATGAGTTCATAATTGTTCAGAAAAGAAAAGTGTTATCTAGACACTGATATAACTCGTCACCAATATTCCTTAAGCGCAATTACATAGGAGAAGATTAGGAAAAGAAAAGTGAATAAAAATGTAGAGCAAAGAAACTAGTAGTGCTCTAACAGCACATACTTTCTCGCATTACTTGTAATATGTCCTATTTTCGACAATTCAGTGTTTGTCGAAAATTAGACCTGCTCTATTTTTAAGCGAACTTTGCTGTACCAGAGAAAAAGTTTAATCAACGAATTTGGAGCCTTTTTTGAAAAAAAATAGAAAATGTTAAGGCTTCATAAAAATACCGCCAACAATCAAAATATTCGTTTCAAATTTGCAGAGCCCCGAGTTTGGCCAGATGGATTGGAGAATATAAATTTCTGAGAAAATCGGAACGGTTTGGGCGCTAGCGTTGACCATATACAGGCAGACTTTTTCCCATCAACCAATTTTCCCGCACCCACAAAAGTGGATTCTGAATACATAATGTGTTAGACCATGTAATTTACTGCAAGTAGAAAAAATGTTTATCCACTTTTTCGAAACCAAGACCCCACAATATGAGATTTTCTGTCGTAAAATCGCCGATTTTCGTCGCAGCATTTCAATATTTGCTCTAAATTTCCTAAGCAGTTTTCAATTTATTTTCTTCCCGTTCGACTTTCGTCTTTCGGGAATTTTGACGGGTACAATGTTACATACAATGAATTTACGGTGCCATCCTAAGGCAAATGCGGGGCTCGGTGCAACCCTTCACTATTTTTAAAATTTCATTTTTGAATAACTTGACTAAGGGAAGATTTGCATTTATTCTCTAGAAGTAGGGGGAGGGTGTTCGTGGGGAAAGGGGGCAAATTATTTTATGAATTCCTTAGTAGTATGCGAGAAAGTCAAAAATTATCCGACAAAAAAAGAAGAGGCGAGAGGAGGAGGAGCAGCTCCCGTTACGCCGCCTGAGCGGTGTCTTCGTCACTCGTGCTGCGTGCGGCGGCACGTGCGAACGCTCGCCCGCGGGCACTGGCCCTTGCACGCCACGCGCTCGTGTCCGCCGCCCGTTCGGCGCCGAGCAATCCCTGGCCGCTCGGGAAACGAGCGCCTTCGCTCCCAGGGGTCTCCGAAGACAAGATCCGAGGAAGAGAGAAAGCGGGAGCTCTCGCGTGCCTTGCTGATGTCACTGCAGTCCCTCTGACCGCGAGGTCCTAGGTTCCACTCCCGACGGCGGCAGGATTTTCGACTCGAGCTTTTCATCTAGGTCGAATTCAGTCGCTGTCTGGAGGTGAATTCCAGCGGCCGGCTACTCTGATCGTTAGTTTTCCGTGGTTTCTCCTATCAACACCCGGCGAATGCCGGAGCAGTACCCTAACAAACGGGCCTCGGACCGCGCGCGATCTTTCTTTCCTCTTCCTTGTCCTATCCTCACCCTTTGCACACACATTTAGACTAACAAGCACTACACTACCACACACGCCGGGAGACCGGTCGAGAGCTTAGAGCTTCTCGCGGCTGGGGCGGTGCCCCGCTGGTGGGATACACCTGTTTGAGGGGCTGGTCGACGGTAGGTCGGCGCCGGATCTCGCCATCTACCGGGGAAAATACCGGCAAGTAGTATCACCGCCACCTCCCGAGGAAAAACAGGCACTACACTCATGGGACTAATGACCTCTGTTGTTGACGCACCCGGAATCACGAATCAATCAATCAATTGGATTTGCAATATTGTACTCCGATTTAAACATAGAAACATTTGAAGGTCGCGAGCTGGACGGAAAGAGTGACGCTGTCAAACAATCGGGAGCTTCCATACGAGTTACATTTTTGATATTGGAGCTTTCGTATGGATGTCAACGTCCCCATATCCTTCCAGTTCGTGACCTTGAAGTGCCACTACGTTTAAATCGGCGTCTTCTTTCGAGTCCTTCGTATTGAAAGAATTCGTGCGTGATTTTGTGGTTGAGAATGCACCTTTAATTTGTAGCCAGGGTCGTATGAAAGTCGGATTTAGCCCCCAGGTTCAAATTGGTGTTGGGCTCTTATCCAAACAAATCTCCTTTTTTACAAAAAGGTGTAATAGAATGCCTTTTTGTACATATACAAAAGAAAACTAAATATATTGTTTATTTGAATTTTAAAGATGCAAACAAATTTTTTAACATTTTTCCGAATATTTTTAAAAATATTTCCGGTGTATGGAGCCTCTCGGCAGGCGGGTTCTCGGCAATTGCTTATTTTGCTTGTGGGTAAATCCCTTCCTGTCTCTTGCAGAGAAGAAAGAGAAACTTAAGTAAATGTTCACTGATTAAAATAATGCGTGAAAATGACGTCGCATTTACCGAGGTTTTTTTATAAAATGCGTTTCTGAAACAAGGGCATTTAATAACGAAAACAAGAATATCATGTTAAAACCTTAAATTAGCATGGAAGAGATAAAACAATCAGTTTACGATATTCTGCGTGATAGATCACTATTAACCATTACCTTCGATGCAGTATTTTAGTATTCCATTTTTAAAATGTATCAAGGTATCTCTCCCTGCGGGGCACCGCCCCCTCAAAGATTCCTGTGAGGTAGTGTAGTGCACATACGTGTAAGTAAGGGGAGAGGATTGGTCAAGGAATAGGGAGGAAAGAGGTTCGTGGTCCGTGTTTTAGGAAAACTCTTCCGTCATTTTTCTGGTTTTAACAGGAAAAATCACAAAAATACTTATCAGAGCAACTGTCCACTAGAATTCTCTTCCAGGCAGCAGCTGAATTCGACCTATCTATCTCGCTAAAATCGAAAATCCGCCTCTGTCGGGACTCGGACTATGACCTCCCGGTCGCAGTCGCCGATGCTGCCTCTGAGCTTAACTCAGCCGGTCCAGTAATCTTAATGAAAATATGCCCTGTGCCATATTATGAAACAAAGGTTACTCTATTCGAGCAAGATATTTAAATACACTACAGGCGCTAAAACAGCACGTACTTTCTCGTCCGTATATTCACGCAAAATTACGCAACAAGTACTCAAATTTTCGAAAAATTGTACATGACCTTACTTCAAAATTTCTCTTTAATGAACAGATTTCATTAAGAGAAACAATCTATATCTTTAATATTTTTGTTGTAGGAAGGCTAAAAATAATTGAACTTTTGCCATTTTCAAAAAATCAGGGTTTTTAACGAAAATTAGACCTGTACCATTCTCTTAAACGTCCTTTATACTATCTAGCAACAAAATTTAATCAAGAACAATGGTGCCATATTTTTTAAATTTTTGAAAATTCACAATGGAGCTATATTTTTTTAACTTTTGAAAATGTCTCAGGGGCTTCATGAAAAGTACCCCCAAGATTAAAATATCGGTTTCAAATTCAAGTGGCCGCGATATGAGTCAGATCGATTGAAGAATATAAATATTGGAGAAAATCAGCTGAACGGTTTAGCCGCTAGCGTTGTTCACAGACAGACGGACGGACACACAGACGTTTTGCCGTCATTCGATTTCTCGATATCAAGGACCCACAAAACACATGCTAGAGATTTTTTCTAAATTTAGCAGCTGGATTTATCTAAAATTCGCAGTTTTTCGCGTTTTTTACATAACTTTCTGTTCTCTCCATAGCCAGAAAGTAAAAATAAAGCTTATTTGAGTAAATATTGTTTACATTTTTCAAATTGTCTTCATTTCACTCAAAATTAAGCACCTCCTCATATTTTTGAAACATTGCACGTGACATCATTTGAAGATTTAATTTTTAATATTAGATTACATTACAAACATTTACACATTGTATAATGTAATTGATGAAGAGGTTTAAACAAATTTAAACCTTTGCAATTTTCAAATATTCAGAGATTTTAATTAAAATACGACCCGCGCCATTTTCATAAGCATTCTCTGCTGAATGTCAGCTAACAAAGATAAATTTTGCAGCCAGTTCTGAGAAAATTTCGAAAATGTGGCTGGGTCTTTATGTAATGTAACTCCAAAAATTAAAAGATCTCTTTTAAACTTGAGCAGCTGACATATCAGCCAGAACAATCGGGGAATATTAGTGTTCGTGAAAAATCTTATATAGGGATATGACGCTTGTTCAAAGGATGGTTGTACGAACACACAGAAGGGCGTTTTGAATAAAACATTTATTTGGCATTAGGAGTCACCAAATCGTCTATTTCAGGCAAAATCTCGGCATGATGTGTCACAGCAATACATAGCTTTCTGTTTACTACGTATGCGCGAAAGTAAATCGTCATGTGCACTCTAACGACGCGTATACCTTGCGTATAGGCTATACATCTTCTGGTGAAAAATATCAAATACTGCTTGAGAACCGAAGAAATATGGGGAATAGAGACGATCAGTAAATCAATAGAGGGGATTTACATTACGGCCCATAAAAATAAACAAAGTGACATGCAGGTGACAAGGTTGCAATATCAGGATCTCGAAATTATCGGGCATTACCACAAGAAAACTCAAGGCGAGTAAATAATGAGTAAATGATAAAGTAATAATCTAACGTACACTTTCCTTCCATTGCTCTCGCGTTGCAAATTTTCTAATGCAAGAATCGTATCTGTAAATATTTCGGAAAGAAATGATTCGATTTTTCATAATTTCGTCACACATTTCTCGCAAACTGTTTGTTGGTGTAGTCTGTTGCAGGCATTAGTTAGGCGACTGGCCTTTTTGGAGATTGATTATTTTATTTTCGGGAGCGTCAACTGCTAAGGTCATTACGCTCGTAAGTGTAGTGCACGATATTACGCTGAAACTAGCGAAGTCGCTCCGCTGCTTAAACGTGAGCTCAGGCAGCACCGACCTGCTCGTCGGTTCACGGCAGTGGTGTCAAGATCTACTGGTGGCAGTGGCACGCGTCGCAGCACCGTAGCATGCCACGAACCTCTCTGCGCCACTAACGTTGGGAAAGGAAACTATTAGTAACCCCGCCATTTTACAATAGTGATGGCGTTGTCTCTTGTGGCGGGTTGATGAACTGCGTGGAGGGGCGATTTCGTTGTGGCACTCGTGCCACGGACTCCCGCTCGTGGCATCGACTTTGGCCACACTGCCGTAGGACCTCCCGGTAAGAATGACTGCAGCGGCAGCGATTGTTGCCCTGAGCCACAGCAGCCGGCGCGCCCGCCCGCAAGGCACGGCTCGAAGGCCGGAAGCAGTAGGCGGAGGGAGGGCTAGGCCCACTGCGCTGCGGGCGCTTATCTGCAGGTGCGCGCGCCACGTGCCCCGGCAGGCGGAGGGGAGCAGGCGCACTGCTGCTCCGCGCGTCTGCGCGGCCGCGCCCGGGAACGCCCATGCGCACTGCACAGGCAGCGAGAGAACGTAAAGGCCATGCCGTGTACTTCGATTATAGTGCGCTTTTTCTAACTCTGCCCCTCGAGCCACTATGGCCACGATGGAATATCACACGGCATTTCGCGTCTTTTTTCGTCATGCCGCTAGAAGTCGCACAGTCGCAAGCACTGCTTGATACGGTCGCGATCAGGCGGTATCTCGCCGCATGACTGAGAACGTCGTGAAATATCGTGACATATTCCATCGTGAAGACGGGTCTTGAGGGGCAAAGTTAGAAAAACCGAAGTATAAAACATTAACGGCCGGTCTCACCACCATTATTTAAAATTTTAAGTTAATTTCAAGAACTTTAAGATAGATTTAGGAGACGTTTCCTTTTCACCATACCCTTTACGGCGAACTTAAACGATAAGTTCGGCTTCATTTCAAGCACACCTTCCAGCCAAAATTACCCATTGTAAGTCGCTTTACGTCACAAAAACAGTACAAATGACGAAAAAATTGTGGAGTGTTGCTTTCGTAGTGATTGCTGCGACATTATGAAGACGAGAGCTTTAAGAGAGCTTCCCCCAGGTCGAGATGGATACGGGAACCGTCCCAATATTTCGAATAGCTCCATGAAAGGGATTTTGGTCCCCGATTTTTATCTAGTAATGAAGATGATAATACTACAGATTTTAGAGCAAATTGAAGACCCACTGGAATTTCCATGTTTACTTCGTAGTTAATATTATTAACGAAATGATGATTTCAATATTTTTGTACATAATTGCCTTGCAATTTTGCCTAACAACTAGGTTTTATAGATACATGTTACATGATCCCATAGCTATTGTCAACTTCGAAGTTTACATTCAGTAATTTTTATTGAATTTCCTTTTTCACTTAGACCTAACAATTTCCACAACTTTATTTAATGTTTGTTATCTTTCATCTTGCAGCTCGTTGCCTTAATCTCTTTCAATGTTTCGATCGCTTTCAATGTTCTCCCATGCATTGTTTTTTTGTTAGTTTGGTTCTCCATTTGTAATTTTATTTTCTGTAATAATATGAACGTATACTTCTAGTATAATTAGTTTAAATTAAGTATATTATAGGATTAGAAAATTATTTTTTTGTTTTTTGTATTATCTACTTGTAATTTCTCATTCATTCCTGCTTAACTTCTCATAGCTCTGACTGAAGGCGTCTTTTCCATTGGTACATGTTGTTATAATTAAAAACGACCCTAAGCCGTCGTCCTGGCCGGGTGGTTGTGTGCATTCTCATATTATTTTTTAATGATTTCTTTAATGTGTTGATATGTTTTGTTAACATTTGACGCATATAGGTAAAGTAATATTTTTTTCATAATTTATTTTTGGGCGCGACGTTTGTGTTCTCCTGTGTCAGTAACGCTTTTTAAATTATTTATAAAATTTTATTTTGTTGCTTAATGTTGAAGAGCATGCACACTTCCTTAGTTTTCCTTGGTTTTCTCCGGCCGCTTAAGGTAAATGCTGGGACGTTTTTTCTTTCAGTTTGTGAGCCCAGGGGCAAAACATATCTAAGTTGTATTCTATTTCATTTACTAAATGTACTGTTCAATTTTTATCTATATATTTATGTATTACGTGGTTAGGCAGAAAATCGGGCTTGATGGACCGAGTCTCCCCACTATTTTTATTATTATTATTATTATTATTATTATTATTATTATCATTATCATTATTATTATTATGTACTTTCTCATATATTCGGTGAGCACTTCTTTCCCTGAAAATACAAATTTCGCACTCCCCGCTTTTTTACTCATTACGAAAAATCAATAAAAAATAAACTCTTTGCACCAAGAACAAAGCATAACCAAAACAAACAAGGTTGGTTGATGTCACTGTCTGGTTACCAGAGTCCAGCATTACCAACCAATCCTCCGATGCATTTAAGTTACACTCTTCTAAGCAATGCATCAAATAGGGTGGTGAAACGACGAACAACAAAGCATGACTTAAAACGCGTCTTAAAATTAATGATGGCTTTACAAAGTCAGTTCCTCTGCAGGTCGTTTCACTGACGACAGCATCGTTCACCAGTAGGACCAAGGCTTCCAATCCCGATGGTGCCGGATTTTCTTTCCTAGCTAGATAGCCAGATCGAATTCAGTCGCTGTCTGGAGGATAATTCTAGCGGCCGGCTGCTCTGATCACTGTTTTTCCGTGTTTTCTCTGATCAATACCAGAAGAACGACGAAGACTACAAACGAACCAGGGACCGCTCGCGACCTTCCTTTCCTCATTATTTTCCTCTCCTCCCCTGTAACTAACGCACAAAAACGTCGGGAGATCAGACAGAAACTTTGATATTTTAACGGCTGGGGCTTGGCATCGTGGTCGAAAGCAAGTCCTCGATCGACCTGTACCAGCCTTCCAAACTTTTCCAAACTCTATACACAACCATGGACAAATGACATGAATGACAAATATGAACAGAATGGAATGGCTCACACATTAAAGGTTCACAAATACATCGGATGGGGGTTTTCTTGAGAACACACCGTCATGGTTAAGTTGACATGATGATGCTAATGCTAATTCGTATTGAAATTGGATTGATATGAAGGGCGATACGTTTTATCCCACCGGGATCCGACTTAGAGCGTGTCTGAATAACAGGTCGTGAGTTCAGATCCCGGTGGGATCAAATATTGCCCTTCGCGGCAATCCATTTACAACCTTACTTCGCCTGTAATACTCAATGACTGACAAATTTCCTTGAAAGCGGACGGTCCAGCGATTGCCTTGTCAGTCCCTCTCCGTGCTGTCTTCAAAGCTACTGAAAAAGGGAGGAAAGTAGCCTACATGGAATACACGTCTTCCACTAGTGCTGCCATTTGATAATAGAACATGTCCTAGCAATATGGAGAAGGCAAAAGCAAATAGTTGAATACGATCCCCCTTACGCTCCTCATAGCACAAGTAATTGAACGTCTGTAAAAATATTCATCCAACCTAAAACAAAAGCAAACTTATTAATAGCAATAACGTAGAAATATCCTGCACAATTTGTAACTAGGATATCCTTTTTTTAATGTGAGCTTGTTACAAGCTTTTCAACACGATATGAATAGATTTGCTAACTGTGAAGAGTGAAGAAAGTTGTCGCTCTTATCTCTTATCGAAACCTGTGTTCTCAGTACAATTTTGAAATCAGCTGCTAATATTAAGTGCGTTGAAGGGACGAGGAAAACCACTTTTGATCTCAAACAGTTGATGAGTTCTGGGTATTTTAAGGAACATTTTAATTCTCTGTAACGCTTGTGTTCCTATAAATTAATATTAATCGCAGCATTGTCTTATTCACAATATAACTTGATGTGCATATCTAATGTGCATAAAAATAATTGATAATATTAATTTCACAAGTTATAACGATATATTTTTAGACAGCCACTTGTGAACCCTGTTCTTTTAGGGCATGCGTGGCGCGCTACAAATTCAATTTTTAGCACTAGTGCTAAAAGGGAGACAATCCTCAAGTGTTCAGATAAATCTATGAATGCAACAAAGAAAAGAAAATATTTTCGTCTGACCCCATCAACTACTATTGACTTTTAATATATCATTGCGTGATTTGTGTTCAATGTAACATTAAGAGATTGCTGAACTTAAATAAAATGAACGTCAGTAAGGCTGTTTAAAAATAGTATATGACACACATGGTAAAAGTTATTTAATTTTTACTCGAAAGATTTCGCCGCTCGGTCTATCAGCCTTGTGTCGCAATATTTCCTATTCGCAAAAAACTGTCTTTCCTCACTCGTATCATAAATAACTAGGTATTTTCTGAATATTTGTAATCATTGATCCAACACATGGATCATTTTTTCTGCTCTTCTGTATTTACGCATTTGGATCAAGATTAGACCTACTTAATTTACCGTTCTTCCGCGTTCCTTGCAACTCCTGAACTATGAAAATTTGCATTATTAAATTAAGAAGATATATGCCTCTCTGAAGCTAACAAAATTAATTATTCAGTCATTTTAAATTTGGAAAATAATAAATAGCACAAATTTCTAACTTTTCCGTCATAAATTGACTTATAATTAGGAACCGTTATGTGCTGTTTCGTCAGATAGAGGCAGTCGAATAATAGTACGGATATCATCCAATGAGCTGAAAATGTATGCATTATCAGCGCTGGAAGCTTATCGGAGCCCTTCGATTCGGGATCAATCACCGCAATTGCCTGTGCCTGGGAATTCATTCTGTAAATAGGAACACGCGTTGTTTGTTTTAGAAGCAATTTTCGTAACCTAAGGTTTTTATGATTATTTCCTGAAGAGATATTTTGCCCTCTGATAAGGCTCACTACAAGTTCTGAGTAAATTATAAACAGGGTATTTGAAGTATGAGTGATGTCAGAATGATGAAATTCACTAACACGACTGATAATTGCAATGTGACAAAGAATAAATTTGTTTATAATTTTGTTTTATAAAAGGTTATTTGTAAACAACACAAGTCACATTTAAACCTGCTAATTTGTTCCTTAAATTATTCAGTAGATATTTAAAATCGAATTTTCGCTATAAGCTGAATTCGAATTTTTCCTCCTCAATATTTTAAATTGTATTGTTCTCTTGAAGTAACTGAGAATATTAATATAAAAAAATTGAAGATATAAAAAGTTAGACCTAGTTTAAAAGGTTTATATTTTTCATATAATCAATAAGACAAGGTGTTCCTTAGATATATTCGTATTATAGTTTATTGACAAAAGCGTTTTTCGGACGCTTCTTATTAATTAAAATCATTAAGCAAACATTAAATTAACATAAAATGTCAAAGTTTCTGTGTACATAAGTTATTACTAAAGTCATGTAGTATTATAATATTATATGATTTGTATATATGAATAGTACATAATATTATAAACTATTTTTATACATAACAATACAAAATATGTGTACAATAATATATTGTAACGTATTTCAATTTTATCGTTATTAATTTTTATATTTTTCTTTTGCCCCAGGTTGGGCAAGCCAGTCGTAACGAATTTGATTCTTACAAGCATACTGCTGATTTTACTTCCAAATTCGGTCATGAATTCTGACATACAACATTAATCGCCTTATCTGATGTATGTGTACGTGTAATTCTATACAGAATCACAATTACTGGAAATTCTGAGGAAGAAAAACTTACTATTGAACTGATGGCAACTACAATGAATAATCAGTCTTTTCTCTTTTAAAAACAAATCAAATTTAACACTTATTGCTATAATTTTACACAATAATCGAATCTCATGGATTAAAAATTGAACTTTTTCTCTGAATAACATGAATGTATCGTACGGTCCTTTTTAAATAAGGTTTGTAAGTTTACGATTAATTTCTCAGATGATCCCTTCTCAGACAGTTTCCAAGTCCGACGCTGTCCAGTTGATGTCTTCTGTACCCTTATTATTAATATGGTTTTTGGCTTATAGTCCGAATAAATTTCGAATACTCCCAGAATGTCTCTGATTATCTGTTATTTAAGTAATCTAATATATTATATCGCGACGCAGCTGGCCCTCGCTAGGTTTCGGATGAAACCTCTATTCGCGACTATCTATTTTAATCAACTTGTTAATATTTTTCTAGCCAACTACGAAGCTACCCTAACATAACCCCTTCAGAAAATATGACTTCTGTTTAACTTAAATCAAATTAATTTACTTTCACACGCGAAACAAAAATCACAATTATAATTTACTATTAATAATACTTTTCAACTTTAATTCTGCCGGTCTATAAGAATTAACCGTAAAATATTCGCGCAATATCCTTTTCCAATAACCCCAGATTACAAAGAAACTTAACATTAAAACATACCATTATTATTAGGTTTTCCCAGTTCGGCCGCTTTCAAGAGAGTGAGAACATTTTACTTTTGACTAACCAAGACTTCCAAAGCCTACTTCAAATTTGTAGCATCTCATCCACCGCGCCGTGACGAAACGTCAGAGTATCGCGCCTTGACATGAATTCTATATTTATTCATACGTTGCCTTAACGTCTATTCTTTGGATCCTGAACATTCCATATGCGTACGATCCCCTCGTAACAGCAGACTTGATACAATTATTTCCATGCAAAATACCGTGGGGTCTTTTAGGATACCACAATATATTATTATTAAAAAATGGAATAAATTATGTATTATATTTCGTTTGTAATTATTGTCGTGTTCCTGCTGGTAGTTATTTCCATGATAATAATCCATGGTTCTAGGTACCAATCTCTACGAATGTAATTTTTCATATTTTGTACGGCTGTGAATATATTATGCAAACAATATCTATTGCTGAAGTGGAAAAAATGAAGTGATTGCGATAGCTGAAGTAGCATATTATGTTGAAGTGGCTGATATACCTACGGGTTTTTTTATTCAAATGCACCACACAAGAGAGACAGACTATTGCAGAGAAAGTGTTTGAACCAGAATTGATATAGTAAAACTACCAAATAAATAATGCTAACATGCTACCGCTAATATCACATCATTTTTCTTTTTCTTTTTTTGCTTTGGAATAAGTGTTGATGAATTTTTGTATGATAAAGTAATAAAGGGTGATCACCAGAGAATATAAACTTCCTAGTAAATGATGAATTGTAGGATAAGCACTTTTAACATTTAGATATGCATCATAATCTCGAACGTTTAGACGTCAAAGAGATTTGAGATTCATTGAATCATTTCACATAACCAATTGAACCAACTTTCAGAAGTTATGCTTGTAGAAGATAATATTAGGACATTTTTAGCAGAGAATGATCCGGAGTATTTCAGGAGGGTGCGTATTTCAGGGAGGGGATTTCAATGGGGTTTATATTATTTTTAAACAATAAAAAATTTGATTGCTTTAAAAAAATACTACTCTGGGTGTAATTCAATCATAACCTATGTTTTCAATCAAATGAGTAAAATTTCAAAACTAATGTTGGCTTTGAGAGCAAATAGTCTCCGCACCGTTTCCTTGGACCGGGAGATGTGGTTCAGTGAATCAACTGATGTCACTGCAGTTCCTCTTGACTAGGAGGCCCTCGGTTCGGGTCCCGACGGGGCGGCAGGATTTTCGACACTTGCTTGTCAGGTCGGCGCCGAATCTCGCCACTCAGCAGAGGAAGATCACCGCCATCTCCCAGTGAAAACTACACTTACAGGAATAATAACCACATTGGTTGATGCACCTGGAATCACTAACAATAAATCAATCCGTTTTCCTTTGATCACCCATTATTTTCAAGCGCTTGTGTGATCCTGAGCGACACAATCTTCCTGACATCAGTCGCGCCATGCCAACACGCATTCTCAGTGCTTACGTCATCTTTTTACAATTGACCATCTGAAGTTCGTTTGGCAAGAGAAGAAAGAGAAACGAACATATACGGTTACATAGAACGAACACATTCGGTTTTTGTGATATTAAATCTGGATGAAAGATGAACTGGACTTCATGCTTGGGGAAAGGAAAACACTACATACTGGAAGAATAAGAGCCGCTATTTTGCTTACTGTTTACTATTATAACCATCATGAACCATTATAAGAGAGTAAAAATTATTTCATTATGATTATCATCCATTTCATATCCACAACAAAATTAACTGATTCAATTTGAAGGTAACATGGTATTTTTTTTTAATTCCAGAAACTTGGCCTCTCCGAATCTTCAAAGAGGCTATTATCGAAGATAGGCTATGCGATTGAATTTAGAAAAAAACATGAAAAACGAAAAATCGATCATATAACTCGTACAGTAAAAAAGCTTGTGTTTGTAAAAGAACTGAAGAAAACTAAATAAAATTCAGTCTGGATATCTATCAGTTAGAAGTGTTTTCAAATAAATCTGCGAAAAGTGGTGTTCGTTATTGCAGCCCTCGGAGGGTGCCTGATTTACAACTAGGAGTGTGCATAGGGGGCCAGAAAAGGTGTTCAAAAGTCTTCAAAAATTGTTTTTAGAATCTAGTCTACAATCACATCTTTATAACATTGATCAATAATGTAACAATTATGCAGGTTTAAAATTGGTTTCGTAATAAGTAGTAATATTTTGCCAGCCATATAAAAATTTGCTATGAA
Source organism: Acheta domesticus (assembly GCA_031308135.1). Taxonomy (NCBI): domain Eukaryota; kingdom Metazoa; phylum Arthropoda; class Insecta; order Orthoptera; family Gryllidae; genus Acheta; species Acheta domesticus. Next base: position 34,146,942 of record JAHLJT010002406.1, read on the forward strand.
GTACAGTAACTAACTTAAGATAATGGACCAGGAATTATTACAAATGGAACTAGGTACTAAGTACTAACAACTAAGAACTAAGCACTATTTCATATTTATATGCAGTGCTTGATTTCTAAAAATTTAGGTTTCGGAACGCATTGCAAATTAATTAAAATTTTAGTATAAATAGTTATAAATCATATTATAATATAATAATAATTAATAATAAAAATAGTAACAATGATAGACTTACCATATGAAAATAAAACTAGAAAATAATATTAATATTGTATCAAAATATTTTAAAGTGTTTTGTGATTTTTATGGTTTATTTATTAATAATTTTATTACTTTAATAGAGATTTATGAGGAAAACTTTTTAATTTTCTTTTTACGAAAGTTGGATAAACTTAAACTCGATGTCGCCAAGTGTTTGCTCCTTGATTTTTGTCTTAATTATGTTTTGGATGTACCGGAATGGAGTTCCTTCAGAAATCAAGCCCTGTTGCCAGAAATGCCAGAAATCAATTCCTGTATTCTCTTTAAACTCGTATATTCGAGAATGTCTTCAAAATTCAATGAATTCAGTAGAGTGTGGGATTTAGACTTTAGTTTTTCTTCGCTAAAATATAAAGAGAAATTAAATAAAATATTGAATGATCACTGAATGATCACTGGATTTATTGTGTTAAAATATTGTTCGCTATTATGTTCCGATTATTCTGTAGATGCGTTTTCCATTTTTGTATTATTTTCATTTTTTATACTCATTTCTGTTCCTTTTTTGTAATGGCTGTTTTGAAGATATGTTTCCATTTTTGTTTATCTTACTGGTGTGTTATGTTTTATCAATTTTGCAAAAAGATGTATTCTTGTAATTGGACTTCTGTAATTTAGTTTTGTTATATCATTTGAAACTCTTTTTTATTATTGTGTATGTTTTGTATATTTTTCCTAGTAATGCCTACTGTAATTGGGGCTTTGCCCTGTTGTGGGTAATTAAATAAATAAATAAATAAATAAATAAATATTACAACATCATCATGTGATTCTTGCATTAACGGTAAAATTGAAACAATTTCCAACAATATTTTTTAATTACTAATATTACTTTCAATTGTTCTTGTAATTAAAATGAAATCTTGAAGAATTGATTTCTGCGCATACACACATAGAGGGCATTTCCTTTGTTGCACTTTCTCATTGATTCCTGAGAGTAGCTTTACCAAGATATTTTGCACATCTATGGTTACATTACGTTACTAATTATTGATGATAATTTGTTGATGATTGGTGAACAACTTACGTCGTACAAACCCCGTCGTTTATGCATTGTGGCCCCCTTAGCCTCCTCACTGTCGGTTGAGCAGCGGTCGGTTGAAAGATATATAGGTGTATCAACTGGCTTTGGGGCAAAATTTCTGAAACCAGTTTGAAGCTAGTTCCTCGCTTGTCCGTACGGTGCGCACGATCCCGTTTGATGATTGTGTAAGATATACATCTTAAGATGACATCTTAAACTGTGGCTATTACACAGTTTTACAAAACATTTCCTACCCGTTTTCGTAACTACTCTCTCTAGACTTTACCAATTCCACCGCGAAACGACAAATCACTCACTTGAAATTAGAAATCTGCTAGCCATAGAACTGTCGAATAGATCACGACCAATCACGATCTTGCCCAAATGAGACCCAAAGATCGCAGCGCTTGTATGCAAGAACTCAGAACTACCCTCATATCTTCATTTTTAGACTGGGAGTGAAACACACACACACACAAATATATATATATTACACCGTGGCAACGGAGCTGTCGGAAGAGGTGAGGGTGCAGAGGTGGAAAGGTGGCCCTGGGGAGGGGGGGAGGGCGCCAGAAGGCGACGCGAGCAGATAGCGCGCGCGGCGACGCACGACGGCGATCAGCGGCGGAGGCGCGCGGAGATAGCGACCGATAAGGCACCGCCCCTCGCCCCTCGCCCCTCGCCCCTCGCCCCTCGCCCCCGCTCCCAATTAGGCCGAATTATACCCACGGCAGAAACAAGAACAGCGACTTGGTTGGGCCATCTCTCTTTCCTCAAACTTCGAAACGCCTTGGATACAAGGTGCAACAGGTGCACCGCACCAGGACCCCCGAAGTGAGGGGCCCCGAAACAGGATCCCCGCAAACACATATTATAATAAAGTATAATAATATAATAAAAGTGCAGTTCCTGTTCTACAGCACGTTGAAAGGATCTCATGGTAAAAATATTCTGTAACAAATTACGCGTTACCAGAATATTTAATTAAGGTTATTCCTTATAAGGAAGTATTCCTTATAAGTAATTGTCTCCTATATTCTTTCAGTAAATACCTTGCCTTTCCAGGTTTCACACGCAACCAACATTTATTAATGAGGTCTGTCAAGAAATAGACTTTCAAAGAGTCGTAATAAATTGTACTTACCAACATTTATTAATGAGATCTCTAAAGAAATAGACTTTCAAAGAGACGTAATAAATTGTACTTTGACTTGTTTAAAAAAACGCATCTATATAGTCGTGTAAAATGCAACCCGCAATGCAAGTAATTTTTTTATCTATATCGTTAAATAACTCCTAAATGAAGCGTTCTAGAGCCTTAAAAACTAAACTTGTGAGGCTAATGACCTCACAGAAACGTTCCTCTCACCATAATCTAAAGGATGAGATCTTCTTGATCATTCTATTACATATTTTCTGGTTCGATACTTCTCGATTCTACCCCACGTGTTCAGAGCCTGTAGAATCTGCAACTGTATGTGAAATTACTAATTACTTGATATTCTACGCGATTGAATTACACAGGTGTACCTCTTTTCTCTATAATAAAGTTAAATAAGAATACTTTCTATTAATAAGGGTATATTATATATTATCAATTACAAAGTGACATATAGAACAAGTGACGGAGGATAAGATGGTCCTGAAGAAAAATACATATTACAGGCTTATATGGAAATGGAAAAATAAGGAAGAGACTGAGGTATTGCATGTGAGAGTTATCGCGCGGGTACGCTCGTAATGTATTATTGCTGTAAGTGATTGCGGAAAAATTATTTCAAGAAACAACAACATGAACGAAGAATACACTGAAGGGCAAGTGGTGGAGCGAGGGGTTATTCTCAACGCGCCCGACGCTTCGTCGCACATCGCAATCAGCTGTGCTTCTCGTCCGACACCGCGGGACCAGGAATCAAGTTAAAAAAAATGAATTCATAAATTTAAGTTTGTAAATCGGTCATACTACCGTACGAATGCAATGCATGAACAATTCCGTGTGTGTGTGTGTGTGTGTGTGTGAGTGTGTGTGTGTGTGTGTGTGAGTGTGTGTGTGTGTGTGTGTGTGTGTGTGTGTGTGTGAGTGTGTGAGAGAGAGAGAGAGAGAGAGAGAGAGAGAGTTTCACAAGATGTATTCAATCTGCGTTGGTGCCTGTTCGACTTTGTGTACTTCACAGCCGACACTTTCACAAATTCATTTTCAGAGTAGAACTTTTTTTGGTGTATTTTTCAATCTTTGCCTCTGTCTACCAACTTTTCCCTCCACGTAAATTATGTGCTCCTTATTCGGAATAATTGAAACGTATCTATTAAAGAACATAATAGTAAAAATAACTTTCAACAATGAAATCTAAATGTAATTCTGCATTGACATTATTTTGCCAGAAATGAAGTCACAATGTAAATTGCCTTGCATTTGATACTTCCTAACAAAATGTGAATGGAATAACACAGTATTAGTTGCTCTAAAATGAAAATGTAGGTCTACAAAAAGTGAACTCGCACAAAATTCTTGTAAGAGTTTTCTCTTAAAATTCTCTCTCCTCCTCACACCCATTGGATGCGTTCGTGAGATAATTAGTATTTCACCATTAGAAGCTGATAATGATGAATTGTCAAAGAGTGCAATCGTCAACTTCAGCCATTTACAGTTCATGGAAGGAAAGTAGTCAAACAATACTAAACATTTCGTAAAAGGTAAATCGTATTCTTCATTAAACGTCATTAAAGAAGCTTTGCAAAATATAATATACGTTTTTTGTGCCATTTCATTTGATTCATAAGTGAGAAATATTGCTGGAAATGATATCTCATCATAAAAACAGTTGGAAGTAAATAGAAACTCAATAAAACGAGAAACTGAGTGAGATATTTTCCTTTCATTTGTTTTTAAATTGATTGGTTGTTAGTGTGTGCAAGAAAGGAGTGAGGATTGGACGAGGAAGGAAAGATCGCGCGCGATCCGTGGCCCATTTGTTAGGGTACTGCTCCAGCATTCGCCTGGCGTTGATCGGAGAAATCACGGAAAACTAACGATCAGAGAAGCCAACCGTTAGAATTATCCTCTAGACAACGAGTGAATTCGACCTAGCTGATAAGGCAGTGTCGAAAATTCTGCCGTAGGTGGGACTTCAGGCCTAGGATCTCCCGGTTAGAGGCACTGCAGTGACATCTGTTGAAGCCCTGAGGTTGAAATGGTTGAAATGATAACTCTGTAATTGCGGAATATACGTTGTGCCCATAATTTAGCGCTGATTCGCCAACTGTCCGGCGTTCGACGGCGACATTATCGTCAATCGAGCGAATACGCAGGGAGGGATGCCTTCGTAGCATTCAGCGCCTCCCGATGTCGACGGTTTGTGGTCCGCGCGACTTACCGAAATGGAGTAAAGTCAACTTGAAAGATGCAATCGACTTGAATCGTTGTTTCTAAATATTGAGAAATTAGTGAATTCATGCCCACCGACCAAACGTGACCCAACCTTCATACCGCTTAGAAAATTCCCTTCTCTGCCTGACGTGCCCGTACGGGCACGCTGTTGATAGTTCAACTATCACCTTAAAATGTTGCAGTAATGCAATTATAAGTTCTTGTTGTTTTCTATAACAACAGAAAAGGTGTCACCACGCATCTACAGAATAATCGGAACATAATAGCGAGCAATATTTTAACACAATAAATCCACATTCAGTGATCATTCAATATTTTATTTAATTTCTCTTTATATTTTAGCAAAGAAAAACTAAATTCTAAATCCCACACTCTACTGAATTCATTGAATTTTGAAGACATTCTCGAATATACGAGTTTAAAGAGAACACAGGAATTGATTTCTGGCATTTCAAAATTTCGAGAAAAACAATTATTTTTAATTCTTTTTTTAAAATTTACAGTGGTGTATTGAAATTTAAAAGGGAAAAGGTGGCAGGAAGAGAAATCGAGACGTTGTGAGGAATACTTTATAAATGAAGAAAAGCCATTTCTGGTCATTGTGTTTTCGAAACTTGAAAATTTCTACAGTCCAAGGACCTACATTAGTTTAAGAATAGCCAAGAACTAAAGATAAATGTATTTAACAATATTCGTGCATATACACTCATCGTCATAAAAAAAGCTGCACCCAGAAGGACGAAGCGGATTGCGAAAATTGTTGGCAGGCAGGTAGAGGGTACCACGCATACAAAATGATTACAGTTTCACGTTTGTAGGACCAATATTTTCTGCTCTGCACGCCCACAGACTGTACATGTTAGTTTGGCGTGCGGTCGCCATGATGGCAAACACACGCCTCCAGAAGTCGTGGCATGGAGTTGTACAGGTCTCTAATGGAGTCCTGTGCTAGTCCATGCCATGCAGCCTGCACCAGAGCGGGTGGTTCTTGCAGATTGGTGGGTAGGGGTGGGATCCTGTTCGCACGCTCCGTAGCACCCCCAACATTCTCGATCGGGGAAAGGCCTGGCAATGCGGCTGGCCAAGGCAGAGTATCAACGGCTGCAAGGCACGCTTGTGAGATGGCTGTGGTATGCGGACGCGCGTTTTCCTGTTGAAATAGGGCATGGGCGTAAGCGTTCACGAATGGCAGGGCCACCGGTTGAAGGATCTCCTGAACGTACCGTGCAGCTGTCACGGTGCCCCTGAGGAACACGAACGGTGAACGGGCACCATAGGATATCGCCTATCTGGGATCCTACAAACCACTCGTCGTGGCGCTCCCCACTCCACCTTCAGGCTCGGACCCAGTGGTCGACGCCATGAAGTCAGAAGCGGGACTCGTCGCTGATGATGACCCACTGCAAGTCTGCATGGCCCCAGGTCCGTCGTTCCCGATACCAGGCGAGTCTGTAGCGAAATTGCTGGGGTGTGAGGGGCAGGTGTCGTAACGGTCAGCGTACGGCGAGCCCTGCGTCGTGCAACCACCTGCCAGGAGTACTGGCACTTACAGGGTGTGACAGTGCAGGCTGCACAGCCCACTCGATCACCGCTGAAGCACCTACCGTTGCCGTTGGATCTGGTCGCCCATGGCGGACCATTCGTCGGTCCTCCCTCCTCGTGGTGCGTGGCGGACGTCCAGATCCTGCATGTCGTGTTTGCATGCCTTCCTCAATCCACTGCCGCCAACAGGGGGCGATGGTGGTGTCCGTATGACCGGCGGCAGGACCAACCAGCCTCTCGCACAGCCAGGGTGCGGCCCCTCTTCAAATATTCTATCTGGACAACCGGCTGTCGAACGCGTCTCCTAGGCATAGTGTATGTGCATGTGAAACTCTGGCGGCGTTACCCCATGTCGCAATGGCCGGCGCGGCTGTTTGAGTCCCTCTTTTCTCGGCCGGTGGGCGCGACGTCACGCCCTTACCTCCAACCCCCCAGTGCGCAGCCCACCGTGAAAACGAAATCATTGACTTAGTGAATGGTGTGTAAAATACCCACCAAGTTTGCAGCGGATCAGTAGTGTCCTCCGGGGTGCAGCTTTTTTATGACGATGAGTGCATATATATCCACTTCCGTGAAAACTGCATTGCAATAACTTCAACCGTTCGCAAATTACAGGAAGTGCTAAAGTTACGTAATTCACCCTGTGTATGAATATTCTATATTCGTATGTGTATATACTGACGTCAAAGACCATTTTTGTCTCAATAAAATATATTGTTTACATCACTAATTTTCTGCGAATCTGTACTAAAATATTTAAACTTTAGATTTATGGCAAGAGCATACATACGATTATATCGAAAATTTTCTGTTCTTGCAGTCCTTCCCCCGGATACACAGATGGTCATATCCTTCTTTTAAGAACTAATTCAACACTTACTATGGTGCTCCAAATGCACACCTGTTCTCTGCATCTCAGAAATTAACCCTCCTCATCCCACGCTTTAATGCAACGCCGAATACCAAGCGGAGTACACGTGTGCCCCACGCGAATATTACGCAAGGTTGCTTTGAAATATAAAACAACTAACCAATGTATGAACATTTAGATTATTTTGAGCAGTTAATACATAATGAAAGACAAATGTAATATAATTAAGTAACTTTATTCCTATGTTTCTCTTTTATTACACCAATACTCTTCATCAAAATACTTCTTTCAAGGTTACTCGTGTTTTAGGCAACTGATGCATATTTTTATTGTTGTTGTATCTGAATCTTCATTACACGTAAATAACACTTACTGCATCTTGTTCTACTCTTTCTATCTCTGTTTCTAATAACTAATAAAGAATAACCTATGATGCTTGAGAATTGCACAGACATCCCCGTATTAGTTTTCTATATTTTTTTGGACTCTGCTCTCTATTCAGACTTCCCACATATTCATGTAGCTGCCATTTATCCCGTCTCTAAGTATATTTTTTTACCTTTTCTTAGTCTTTTCATTTCATAATAATAGAACAAAATATTCTTTTAATAATATTAAAGAACAGTCCTAGATGGCAATTTACTTTAAAAAATTTGGAATCGTTTTTAAGAAAATGCCGTTCCAGCGCTGTTGTAAATTCGAAATGTGAAGCTCTTTCCCATAGAAAATTTTTGTGTTTTCAAAAAACATAATTAGAAGTAATTTGAAGTACATCAACTCACCAATACAATAGTGTTTACAAATTGCTGGAAATGTGCGTATTAACGGTGTGAGAGATCTTTCACAAAAATTACATTTGTGTAACTTTTGAAACAACAAAAAATGAACTTTAGTTGTACTAAGCACAATAATTAGCACTATCCGTTTGAAAAGTTTGAAGAAAAATTAGGAGCCATTTATGAGAAAAAGGTGTTTGAGCGTTTCTGAAATTGCGGAATTTCGAGTTCGTTTTCACAGAAAACTGTTGAGTTTTCGAGAAACTTTATGATTTTAGTTAAAGTACATGTACTTATAAATAAAATAACGAGAACAAATGGCCGCTAATTTAAATGTTATCGACGTGAGAGTCAAGTCAAAAAATTATATTTTTGTAATTTTCGAAAAAACAAACAAAATAGAGCTAATTGATGTTTATGTCATCTCATAGAGTGCCTTTAGCACTAATCATACCAGAAGTTTAAAGAAAAAAATTGGAGCCATTTTTGAGAAAATCTTGTTTATGTATTTTTTTTATTTGCACATATTGCACGCAATATTGCGCGAAAACTACTAAAGTTAATGAATGACCTTAATGAAATTCACTATGGAGAACAAATTGTAATTGAAGAAAAGATCTCTGTCTTTAATATTGTAGTTGAAGAAACACGCCGAAAAAAATCAAACTTTTGCAATTTTCGAAAATTCTCAGTTAACCTTGAGAATCGGACGTATGCCACCTTAATTAGTGTATTTTACTCCATTCTTACAAAAATTTTTAGAAAAAATTCGGGAAAGTCTCATGTAAAGTACCTCAAATTTTATAGAATCTTTTTCAAAATCTCAAAGCTTTGACTGGAGCCAGATCGTCAGGGGTTTCTTCAATTTGGAAAAATCACACGTACGGTTTAGTCGCTAGTGGTGTTCACAGACGGACGGACAGACGGACGTTTAGCTTTGAATTGGTTTTTTGGTATCAAAGACCCACAAAACAGGAATTCTGGCTGCATCACGTGTTAAGGGGTTTTTGTTTCTTTTTTGCAATTTTTTTTATCCACTGTTACTTTACCACAGCCCGGAAATGAATTTTTTTCTGCCGATAATTCGCCATGTTTTCGCGCAGCATTACATAACTTTCCCCTTTACTACGTATATTACTCCGTATATACGTACGTATACGGAAAAGTAAAAATTGGTGACCCGGAATACCAAGCGAGGTACGAAGCGGGGTACAGCCAAGTGGGGTTCAGTGCTCGTTTTTAAGCGGAAAACATAAAACACCTTAAAACTATTACTTTCTTTAAGACGTAATTCTCAACGGAAGTACTTCGGATAATGTAATTAAATTTCAATAGGGACCCTCCATAAATTACGTAACGCGAATTTCGAGTATTTTCAATACTCCCTCTCCCCCTTGTAACACACTTCCCTATCTCTATGTAACGCAGCGTAACGCTGCCTCAGACCCCCTCCCTCCCCCTTTAGAATTACGTAATATACGGATGACCCCATATCTCAAAATAAGCGAAACATACAGAACAAGTAAGAAAGTTTGATTGGTGGACACGTGTTGACCGCTTGGTATGGGAAGGATTAAAATACGTTTTCAAGTGTCTACGGGTAGGCTTGGCTGCAAGTGAACACCAGTGTTTCCACGAAGTGATTACGCATGGTAATGGTTTCGATTTGCTTTGTAAACATCCGATAACCTTTCAAAGACGAAACTATCGTTATCCAATGGAAGACGTACTACATTCTTGTCCTGTTTTTATACAAAATTACGAGAAAAGTACTCAAAGTTTCGAAAGATTTTGCAGGCCCTTATTCCAAAATCTATCTTTAAGGAACAGATTTCAATAAGGAAACAAAATCTATCATTAATTTTATAGTTGTAGGAAGACTTTGTTGTAGGAAGAGTTGTAGGAAAATTTTGACAAAATTTGAACTTTTGCAATTTTTGAAACATTGGGGCTCTCAACGAACATGAGGTTTACACCATTCTATTAAACGTTCTTCAAACTATCCAACATTACAATGTAATAAAAAAATGGAGCTACATTTTTGAAAATTTTGAAAATGTCCCAGGGGTCTCATGTAAAGTATCCCCCAAAATTAAAACATAGGTTTCAAATTCTAGGGCCGCGAAACAGTCAGATGGATTGAGGAATAGAGAGAAAATCGGCTGAATGATTTAGCAGCTAGCATTTATAGACGGACAGACGAACAGACGGACAGACGGACGGACAGACGTTTTGCCGTCATTCGATTTTTCGGGTGGCAAGGACCCATAAAGCACAGATTCTGGCTACACCGCGTGTTAGATTTTCTACTGGATTTATCGGCTTTTTCGTTACCAGGGCCCGGCAATACGAGTGTTTCTGCCCAAAATTCGCCGTTTTTTCGCGCAGCTTTATGTAAATTTCTCTCTACTCCGTCGCGAGAAAGTAAAAACGGAAGCCCCAAAAGTTGAAAAGAAACTCCTTTCCTAAACAAGAATAGAGGAGGGAAACTACACTGGGGCCCATAGTTAACCCCTAAGTAGTATAAGAATGTTAAATAAATTTATGGGGAAATATCTTAAATATAAGCATAATGTCGTATCACATGGCGTGAAACACATTATCAACAACAGACAAGTGATTTGTTTTCTTCTTCATATAGAATAAATTTGTAAAAGTACATTAAATTAGATGAAGCTTGAATGATCGCTAAAGAGAGCAAAACATGTGTCTGCAGGCACCATGACGCTGATGTGTCTGCCGTTCAAGACGAAGGGCAACTACACGTTGCCCGCGTCGGAGTCGAAGCGCAAGTCAACGCCCAACAGCGAGAACTTCAACCCCACTCCGCCAGGCTCCAGCACCAGCCACGCCCCCAGGCCCCCGGTGAGTGAACGCCCCACAGCAATACCTTGCGCAAAGGGAGTGAGAGAGTGAATCTTGATTACGGGAGCGTCAACTACTGCGGGCATGAGGCCATTGAATGTAGTGCATCCTCCAGAACCGTGTGGCTTGTGTGGCTCAGGGCATCAATTGACGTCACTGCAGGGCTTCTGACCGGGAGGTCCTAGATTCGAGTCCCGACGGTGGCAGGACTTGCACACACTGGCTGAATAGCTAGGTCGAGTTCTGTTGCTGTCTGGAGGAGAATTCTAGCGGCGAGCTGATCTGATCGGTAGTTTTCCGCGGTTTCTCCAATCAACAACGGCGAATGCCGGAGTAGTACCCTAACAAACGTACCACGGACCGCGCGCGATCTTTCCTTCCCATTCCTTGTCCTATGCTACCGCTTGCTTACACACACAGCGTTTTCCAGTCGCCGCACTGGTACGCACTCAGGGCAGCTTTCGTGTTCCATTCATCCGCTAGGGTGCACCAGTGCGGAGAAGCCCATGCTCCGTTCGCACAACGACACGGAACCAGGGTGCACTCGGGGCGCCCTAACCTGCACTGACGAGCTCAACGGTGTATCCCATTGCACCGGACCATTTTGAGGTTAGGCACGGAAGCTATGAATGTTGATTTGGATTCGTGGTGAAATTGTCAAGGCAATTGAGGAACTTCTGTCACAGAGGGACACTTCGGATGTTGGATTATACCATATTTTATAAGAAATGCCTTAAAATAACTTTGTGACTTACTCGAAGTTCGGAAAATCAGTTTGTTTTTGTAAAATTCAACCGTGAATAACTGCATGTTAACAAATCCATTGCTATTTAGTAATCAAACCTTTGCCCTTACAAAATCATTCAAATATACAATGTGCGAAGAAATGTTTCTCGCATGCGCAAGCGGAAATGCTCTTATTAATATTTTTATAGTTTTCAATAACCAAATAATTCTGCAGAAGCCTTTCGGTTCGAAATTTAATGTACTGTATCGATCAAAGGCAAATCTCGTGAAATGAACTTTCGACAGATTCACTTTTGAAGTTTTCGATTGTTTTTAAATAAAGACTTCATACTAGATGTGTTAAAATAATAGTAATTATTATAAAAATTATAACAACGATCACTATTCCAAAATTCTTATTTTTCGAGTTCTGTCAGTGTGACAGACCAAGAACGGCTGTCTACAATCTCATTGCGTAGCGCACACGCACTGACGCAGTGCCGGAATCCGTTTCATTCGTGGCTGCGCTTCACGCGTGTGGGGCAGCGCTGTTGCGGAGCGATGATGTACTTGTGTACTTCAGAGCAAGGAATGGAAAACGCTATTACACTTACATGCACTGCCTCACATGCCAGGAGACCTGTCGGGGGCTTAGAGCTTGTCCTCGCTGGGCCAATGCCCCGCTGGTGGAAGATATCTAGTTGGGGAAAACCGCGCTAGCTGACGATACGTCGGCGCCGGATCTCACCATTCTTCGGGGGAAGCTCATCGCATTTTCCCTCAGAAAAAACATGCACGACACTTACGGGTCAATTGACATTAGCAGTTGACGCGCCCGGAATCACTAATCAATCAATTGCAGCCTCGGTGGAGCGTGTGATGCGGAGGCGACCTACCTGTCGATTTCCAGGATTCTCCGCCTCCAGGAATCTCTTCCAGCGGAGCACCGCCCCAGCCGGGATAAGACCCCATCCCTTCATAGTAACCATCGTTGCGTTTGTAGAGAAGCGGCGAGGTGCCACAAGTGCTTGTCCAAGCGCCAGCAGCCTGTCGGCTTCTCCAACGCGCACTGCGGCGGCTGTTGCAGGCGCAGGAGGAGGAGGAGGAGACGAAGCCCGGACTTCTGCAATGCGTTCTGCGGTGCTTTTTCCAGGCGCAGAACGATAAGGAGGCGGAAGGAAGGCGCGCGGCGCAATGGGGAGGGCCCGCGCCGGCGCCCGGCCGCCCCGAGGACCTGCAGGCGCCGCGCCACAGCAAGGACGAGCAGTGAGTGCCGACCCCCCCCCGCGACCCCCTTCCCTATGATGTAGGTACATCTCTCTCCAATGATCTACCTCCCTTTGCGTTGATCTCCCCCTTTTCCGCCTTTCAACTGATCTACCCCTTCCTCCTGATATACATCCCTTTCCGCCGGTCTGCTCCCTTTCCACTGAACTATCCCTTTCTCACTGATCTACCTCTTCCCACTGATGTAGGTACATCTCTCTCCACTGATCTATCTACCTTTGCATTGATCTGACCCTTTTGCGCCTTTCAACTGCTGTACCCCTTCACCTTGATATACTTCTCTTTCCATCGGTCTGCTCCTTTTCCACTGAACTATCCCTTTCTCACTTATCCCCTATCCCCTTCCCACTGATATAGGTACATTTCATTTTTTCAGATATCTTTCCTTTGTACTATGATTCCTTTGTATTAATGTACCCCTGATCAACTTCTTATCAACCGATGTACACTTCTCGTTGATATACATTTCTTACCCCTGATCTGTACCTTCTTCTCCTCATCTACCCCCTTTCCATTGATCTACTACACTTCCCGCTGATATTCATCTCTTTGCACTATTCTGCCTCCCTTTCCACTGATCTAACCTCTCCCCGCCTTTCCAATGATCTAGTCCCATTTTGTACTTCCTTATCCCTTTCCAGGCAAAAGCGTAGGCATTACACACATGCACACGTGTACAAGCTACAGCTTAAATCCATAATATGGCTAATGGTAGGAGTGGCCGGTTAATTTGCACATTGGACTGACGGTTTGGATAAAGCTATATTAATGAAAATCATTCATCATTTCGTATTTCTTCCAGCTCATTTTCGCATTTCCCATAGGGCATTGACTAAAGTATGGTGATTGCCTCAGTGGGAGGCACCCTGTATGTTCGTGAGAAGTATTTTAGAACAATTGTTTTTAGAAATTATGAGTTGCACAAAATCAAGATTATTTTATTTATAATGCGAAAGCCGATGGCCGGAGCTTCGTCACTAATAAGGAAATACGTGGAGAAATGTCAATTGAAATATTCAGTGAGGTTAGCTTAGGTGATATTGCCAAAATAGAAATGTTAGACTCGCACATTAGAACTTGAAACTATACATTTTTTCTCACTAGCCTTTGAAACTTCCCACCTGAAATCTGATCGGTTTATCAGTATTATCTGCTACTTCACTTATGTACTTCTGTATGTGACGTACATAAGGTACTACTGTCACCTTATGCACCTCATTTGCCCTAGTTACCTCCTGTTAGTTAATATATTTCTCTGAATAAATGTCACAAAAAAGCCAAGGAGGAGGTTGGAATATTACGAGTTTTAGACAATGAATATGAGACGGAAATTTCGTTTAACGAAGTATACGAATTCGTATAGACATGTGACCGGTCCATTTTAGATAACGCGGCTACTTTACCCCACTTATTAGTGTCAGTTTCGGTTTTTACATGTTTACACATTTTTACATCAATGTTAGAGAAATATCTTCACCTAAGTTCATAAAGCGTATGACCCCCAATATTTGTGGAGGGCAAAGAGTGCAGGCTCCAAAATTGCATCGGCCAGGATTGCTCTAGCTTCGCCAGATTCACATTCTATGATACTCCCTTACCAGACCCTCACGCTACACGACCAGTCACTCCCAGCCACACCCGGCACGCCCCAGAATACCATGAATACCTTCCATTCCAAACGCCGTCAACCAGTGCCTTCCTGCCAGAGTAAATCGGCTGTTCTACAAACTATCACACGAAAGAGACAATGTCAAGTGGACTCCCATATTTAAGATAATTTTTAGAAGCAAAAATAAACGTGCTTTGTCGGCCTGATGGCCGACATCGCTAAGCCAGTAGTGCAGTAGTGATATCGGATCGGAGGGTCGCGGGTTTGAGTCCCGCCTCGGACATGGGTGTGTTTGTGTGTGTATTGTACTTACGCGTTCCTCCTACAGTTTAAAAGTCACAGTGGTCGCTGTATGACCAAAATGTTGAAAAGCGACCTTAAAATAATGCTTTCTGAGACTCACAACCTGAAGTTAAAATCCTTCCGCACAACCCTTTGCTATTTCCGACCTTGTTTTACAGTATCCCAAAAGTAATTGACATAGGTCAATTGACACAAGTCACATACTTTTTTCTATTTCTGAACAATTTTAACATTTTATGGGCACATATGAATTTCATATCAGCTTTGTTTTTTGTATTTTCATTTCTAAAGTCTCCTAATTGAAACATAACAGTGAGAACCCAAAAGGATATTACTTTCATTAGTTTCATCTGCGAAATTGAAATTACGTTGCATGTTAATTAAACGCATCTGCGGAACAATTAAATTTCATAATCATTTATTTTTTACTGTCTCTCTACTTATCGATATGGCCGTATGCCCTCGAAGTAACGATTTACTATTTAACAGGTTAAAAATTGTTTCTGTCAAAACTTATGTTAGCCCACCCTTGCCTATATATTTTCCTCTCACTTTAAATTCTTTATTCGTACATCCAGGGAGTCTTGCCAGTTAAAGCTCGGTTTTTATACATTAATTTGAGGATCCTTGAATACACTGAAATAAAATATAAAATATTATTTGCTAGATCTCGACGCCTTATTGAAGAAGGACTTAAGAAAAATGACTTTCTGAAGAATTTAGACCCACCACGGATAGATGCTGTTGTTGATTCTATGTACCTGAAACAAGTCAAACGCAACACTCTTATCATCCAAGAAGGGGATGAAGGTGAGTTGTTTTGATAATATCATATTTAATCATTTATTGGTAAAATTCTAACAAATGTTCCTCTTGACTGTTAAAAAATTCTAGGTTCACATATGTACATCGCTGCTGAAGGCAGATTTGAAGTAATCAAGGGTGGGAAAGTCCTGAGAGAGATTTCAATTGGCGAAGTATTTGGAGAGCTTGCTCTTCTCTACAACGCGAAGAGACAGGCCTCCATCAGAGGTTAGCAACTGCTTTTCAAAGCGGAGATGCATTATATTTAGCTCTTCAGTCTTCTCTTTTGCTGTTGCTTCGGCGGATTCATATGAAATTCGTGCATTGTACCTCTGCTGTTGCTGCTGCTGCTATTGCCACTGCTGCTCCTGCGTTCTATGATTTCATGCTGGGTGGTTTTCGAAGGCATTTAACACATTTAGCTCATATTTTATACTTCTTTGCAATTCATGCTTAACTTCCTTCATTGTATGTGGTACTTCACTTTCTTCTTCTTGCCTGGCTCAATCTTCTGCTACAGAATGCGCTGCAGTCATTTATAAACGGTGATGGATTTCAGCTTGAAGGAACTAACAGCTTCTAAAAAACATTGAAAGGTATGTTCACTAAAGGAGAGTGTGCTGTTTTTACAGTTTTGACAGATTCAAAAGTATGGGCATTGGACAGGAAGGTTTTCCAGCAGATAATGGTGCGCACGGGAGTGAAACAGAGGGAAGACTACATACGTTTCCTGCAAAGTGTACCTACATTTAAAGGGATTCATATCTCAGTGCTTGGCAAAATCTGTGATCTAATTCGTGTGGTAAGATATTTGTTACAGCAATCTTTACATCTATAAAATTCAGAGTAAAATTTTTATGAAAATCTTCACTTTGCTCACGTTTTGATCTCAATAGATAATAATAAGCATTACGTTGAAATGAAAGATAAGGCGTAATAACTAAATATTCTTCAGATCTTACCGTATTTTTTACGTATTTAAGCACATTCATGGTTAGAGCATCGCCGAAAGTAATTGAAAACAAAGGAAAATCCAAACAATTTACAATGAGGGCAAATCTATATTTCATTATATTTTTGTATTAACAATTATTATGCAAATAAAACTTAAAGTAAATATATTATTTTTAAAGCAATTTATTTGCTAATATATGTTCATATGGAAAATAATTTTTGAAAAACGTGAATAAATTACTTGTTAAAATTGTTATAATATTTCATTGTTGTATAATTGTAAAAATATTTAAACAGCCGAAAATTGACTAACAACTACGGGACCGAATTTCCGTGCAAATGCATAATTTCCCCCTCGATTCAGAATGTACACTGACTTGGTTTGTGCAAGAAACATATTTTCCAATTATTTAAATAATTTACATTTATATTTCGCCTATTTCCCAATAAGCATCATATTTTTCAAATTGCTTATTATTCTGAATTTTTAACTTAAAAGCGTTTACAGTTACTCATGGTTATTTTTAATGAATATAATTTTAAATTTTGTAATTGTGTTTTACATACCTGCTTTATTTCAGCTAATATCAATTTCCTGTATGTTATTGACTATTTTAATAGGAAAATCACAATTTTTAATAGTAATACGTGCCGTTGAGACCATTTGGAAATTCGGTAACGTTGATTAACTAACTCAATAACGAGTAACCTCTGTCATGTCACTGAGGAACCATCCCGTGCAAATGTAAGTCACGGGAAACAAAAAAGAAAGGAATTTCCCGTTTCATTGCATGATGATGGCTGATAAGCTGTTTTCGTAATCGTGTTCAAACGTGCTTCTAATTCAAATGGTTAAATGTAATTTTCAGCAAACATACCATTGTTTACTGCGCGGAAATTAATGGATAAATCATAGATTTTTAGCGCATATAAATCTGGTCCCTACTTATAAATTACGCTCCGCAATTAGACATTAAGACTTTATTGCATTCAAATAAACATTTGAAAGACTTGAAATATTGAAGAGATATAAACAAATTCGTTCTTAATTGTTCATGTCATCACTAAAAAGTATTTATAAATATTATAATGAACAATTTACGAATTTATAGACCATTAAATGTTTTAAATTCTTTTTCATGACTTTTTCTACGAGTTTCCTCCCTTAATTCACTCATTTCATGTCAGGGAAGTACATCTCCTCACAATAACACCTATGATTTATAGAAACCCATTGAGAAAGAAAATTTTGCTAGGAGATTTATATACATATAAAGAATAGATGGGAATATTAGTTAATTATCTAGGCTTTAATTAGCAAGTGGTAAAAGTTAAGAATAAAAAAGACCAAACAGATTTCAACTAACAATTTTTATCATTGCAGGAATTTTTTCCTACTGACAGACAAATCGTTAAGGAAGGTGATGTTGGAAACACTTTTTACATTATCAGTGGAGGAAGTGTTAAAGTAACAAAACGAAATCCAGGTAAAACATTACAAATTCATGTTGAAATAAAATGCAGCTAATATTTACTTAATACATTATTTTCCTTTACAGAATCTGGGGTAGAAGAAGAATTACAGAGTCTTCACCGAGGAAATTTCTTTGGAGAACTGGCGCTCTTGAACAATGACCGCCGGAAAGCAACAATCACTGCCCTGAGTCCAGGAGCTGAATGCCTGGTCCTTGATAGAGAGTAAGTGCAAGACTGGAGAAATCACGTTTAGAAATTCTGATTCTCAGCATGGACTCAATATACTTTGATCCAGGGAATTAAATTCTGAGGGAAACAAAATGTTAGACCTACAACGGAGCTTTCAACAGGTTGAGGTCGAAATCTGACTTGATTTTTGTCTCTATTGAAATATATTCACTATTTACACAGGGTGATTCAGACCTCGTTGAGCATACAGAACACAATAATAAAGTATACTAAGTTATTCACGTGTGTAGTGTAAACCCCATTAAACATTTTGAAAAAAGTTTTTGTTATTGGTCATTTTTTGGAAAAAAGATAGTCCAAATATTACATTAAATATTTCTCTCTGTTGCTATTATTGTTTTCTTATCTAACGAATGTGAAAGGAGAGAAAAAATTATTCAAGTGTCATTCACGATAGTTTATCATATTTTCGTTTGCTGCAAAAAATTCCATTTTCACCTCGTGTAGCAGGGGCTTTACAAGTGTTCAAAATGGCCTCCTCCTGCGTGAATGCAAGGTAGGCATCTGTGCCGCACGGCCTCCGTGACGCATAGAACTTTGCTGGGTTGTTCCTTTATTTCTGCTGCCACGCTTACAAAGCTCCGAAAAAGGTCATCACGATCGTCGACTTCGGTGGCATAAACGCGGTCTTCCATTAACCCCCAACTCCAAAAGTCTTGTAAATACCCGAGTTATAAAATTTAGATACTTAACGCCTCTTAAACGCTCGGGTAAGAAGGGAGGACCGATGATAAATTCATCCACAATGACAACCGACACATTTACATAGAATCGCTCGTATTGAGCAATACTACGGGCAACGTGCGCATTTTCCTCGACCCCCCCCCTGTAAATTGTGCACATTAATTGTGCCAGTTCTTTCAAAACACGCTTCACCCGACCAAAGAACGAAATTGCTGGTTTTCTTTGAATTTGCGCAGGAATTGTCCGGAGAACTGAGAACGACGTTATGAGTGTCTACCGCGCAAATGCTGCACCCGCTGGAAATGGAAAAGTCTTAGGCCTCGTCTCTCCGCATGAGTTGCTCGCCACTCATGCGTTGTCCTCGCGCGCTATTTGCCTTGTGCTCGCTTCCGGGGCTTCTCTGATAGTGTTAGCAATTGAGTGTTCCAGAGAAGTGGCGAGCTCAAACGCGAGTTGAAGCCGCTCGCTCACTTGATGCATCCCGTGCTGTACCAGCACAAGCGCATAATCCAAAGTTTAACGTTACTTACTTACAAAACTACAAGAAGAAGAGTATCAAATTTTGGCAAGTTCAATGTGTATTACATATGGAATAAGTTACGGCGTATTAGCAAAGAGAACTGAACTCCTATATGGTATTTGAGTAACTCCTCTAGCGTGCGTGTGTGCGCAGTTCCGTCTCTTACGGTTAGACCACTTCCCTTGCACCAATCGAGATCTACGAGGTGTCATTGAACGCGTCTCGGTCTCTTCATGGGGAACTGATAATTTGTTTTCCGATCCGGCCATAAGATTCCAAGAAATTTCCAAAAACGTGTTGTTTTCGTGTTTTGGCGCTGCGATCTTTGTATGACGGGAATTAAATCTACGCCGCCTAAATATATCTATGCAGGTTGCGTTGATTAAACCCCATTATTCCGTGGTTATTTTCAGTCCATGACGCCATAATTTTCTTCCAAGAGGATGGCAACACTGATTTTTGACAAACAAGCAAAAATTAAATGAATATTGCCCGGCAAAATGTGCTGTAAGTTCTGAAGTATTTCATGCGTATTTTGTATTAAGAATTTGCAACTTGCCTTGGAACATTAAATTTGAAGTGAATGTGAAGGAAACAAGAACTGTAAATACTAAACAATACATTTCTTAAGCGTGAAAAAATTGATTTTCAATTTAATGTGACTTACGATTTATGTATATAAAGATATAAAATAGCTTTTAATGCTTATAAATATTCGCCTTCAGAACAAAAATCAGACTGAGTTTGTGAAGTTTTAAAATCTTAAAATAGGGAACAAAAATATGGAAATGTTAAGCAACTCAGCGGAATCAAATGTAGTTGTAGAAGATTTTGCGTCAGAAAATTCCGAAAAATGGAGAATGATCTCATATTAGCATTAGAGAATAATGCAAAACAGCTTTCAGGCGATCGTTTATGTTCATATTAGAAAACAAAAAGTAAAAATGTAGCTGTGCTGCCGCATCATTCATATACCTGAAAGTATTTTTTCACAGCGATTATAATTTTGAAATTGCAATATTTCCAGTTCATATCCCGTTTGGGTAATATACAAGGCCATTGAGTGTTGGAAATTTTTGAACGGGAGTATAACATTAACAGCTACTACGATTTATTGGTAAGTCCTATGTCAGATACTCTAATACTAAGAACATATTTGAACAAAGGACGAGCCACGAGCGGAAGTCCGTGGCACGCGTGCCACGACGAAATCGCCTCTCCACGCGGTTCATAACCCCGCCACCAGAGACAACGCCATCACTATTGTAAAACGGCGGGGTTACTAATAGTTTCCTCTCTCGACGCTAGTGGCGCAGAGAAGCTCGTGGCATGGCACGGCGCCGCAAGGCGTGCCACTGCCATCAATAGGAGACCTTGACACCACGTTATGTCTGACAGTTTGCTGGGTGTAAAGCAATAGTTCATTACCAGGAACATTGTAACCAGGTATAACTAAATATCTGGATTTATTTTTGTTCATTTGTCAGTTAGTTACTGGGGATTCATCGCAATGACTACGGCAATCGATAATTTTATATTAATCGGCGCAATTCAATTGATTATATTAGGCCAATGAATGTGTACATCAATTAAAATTTACAAGTATAAAGTTCGATTATTGCAATTCCGTTTAATTTTTAAAATTTCTAATGTTATATTTAGATTGAATTAAAAAACATTTAGGCACAAACCGAGCTTTATCATAAGCAACCAATGACTATATATAATGCGCGGCTTTGAGCGGCCCCAAAGTCGATGATTGGCTCATGGAATACAAACATTTTAATCAACGCTGACTTCCGAATCGCCCAGAGCCGTCTTGTCGATCGAAACACATGATAGTCACAAGCAATTTTGTTTTTTGGGCTAATGAACCAGACGACATGGATTATAATCTAATATTGGCATGACGGCTTACCGGAGTGTACGAACGAGAACCCTCATACATTGATGTGACTGGGACAACAATTATCGAAGAATGGCAGATAATGTTAACTATACTTGCATGCCAAGGCACATTTTGGCACCATATCGTATTTCTCTTTCTCATTGTCGAATAATTAGCGCCCGGAAGAACCAGTTTTGTGACACGCAGTATTGCGGGCTTGTCAAGGGCGTGAGCAAGCCATCAGATACAGATATAAACTTTATTCTACAATTGGGCAAATGTTGCCCGGTGGCAGAATGCATAAACATGAAAGTACACTTACAATTACAAACACCATTACAAATAAAAACAATGTACAAAATATTAATATAAAAAACAAATTATCTTTGTCACTGCCCAGAACATGCAAATGCATTTACATATATATACAACAAATGAAAATACATAGATACTAACATTTAAATAAATAAACTTTAAATAAATTGATACATTACTTGAATTTATTGAACTTTAAATAAATTGTACTTACACAAATTGATAAGTAGAAACATACACGCGTACATACATATCGTACAAAGACCTAAGAACCCTCGCATACACACCAGCCTGCACCTATTCACCCATAATCACATTCAGACAAATATGTATAAGCATTTTTACCTAACACTGCAATATAATAATATACAATACTTATAATTATTACATTTCTTTCACATACAACACTGGTTAACATAAATCGATAAATACCAACGTTTGTCAGAATAGCCTATAAAAGATGTGTTAGAGTTGAGAAACAAACAGAAAAAAATGAAAGCTGTGAACGAATGATTAGCTGTGTATCGCTGCTCTGAATTGGAGCTCGAGCCCACAGGTGCACTTCTTCCACCGACGAACATTCTTCCACTGTAGGCAGGCCTGCACAAACCCCTCTCGAACGACAATTCGCGTCGAGAAAAGGGTGGCACATTCATTTGTTTACTTTACCGCTACCGCATCCGCAGTAGAGAGAAAATTATGTAAAGCTGGCCAAACGGAACAATAGAATTTTCGACAGAAAAACTCTTATTACAGGGCCCTGGTAAAGAAAAAGTGGATAAATCCAGTTTCTAAATTTAGAAAAATATCCTCCAACACATTACCAGCCAGAATACCTGTTTTAGGGTTCCTTGATACCGAAAAATCGATTGACGGCAAAACGTCTGTCCGTCCGTCCGTTTATGAACAACGCTAGTGGCTAAACAGTTCAGCGGATTCGCTCTGAAACTGATATACCCCAATCGATCTTTCTAATGTTGCGGCCCCTTAAATTTAAAATTGTTATTTTAATTTTGGAGGGTACTTTACATGAAACCCCTGGGACATTTTCAATGTTTTTTAAATACCACCATCTATTATCATTAAATTGTGTTTTTGGGTAGTTCAAAGGACGTTTAAGACTTTTTTGTAGGTCTCATATTCATTAAAACGTTAGATTTTTTGAAAATTGCAAAAATTCAATTTTTTTTTTGGCGTGTTCCTACAACTAAAATAGTAAGATGGAGATTTTTCTCTTAATACAATCTGTTCTTTAAAGATAGATTTTGAAATAACGTCATAAACAAGTTTCACAAATTTTAGTATTTTTCGCATAATTATGAGTAAAATATGGGCAATTTTTAATTTTGTTTAAACATTTTTTTCTCTCCTAAACGGCTCCATTGTTTTCGATGAAATTTTGTTGATGGATAGTCCGAAGGACGTTTAAGAAAATGGGGTATGTTTCATGATGGTTGATCCACCTAATTTTTTGAAAAATGAAAAAAAAATTGTTGTACGTCTTCCTACAATCATAATTATGAAAATACAATTATTTTAATGAAATGTGTTCATCAAAAACAAATCTTCAAATAAGGTCATGTTCAATTTTTCAAAAACATGAGTATTTTTTGCGAAGATGTGTGGCAAAGGTAATTTTTATTTTCTTTAAACCATTTTGTGTTAAAAAAGGTACATTTTTTATTAAATTGGGACTTTAGGTAGCAAGAATGCTTAAGAGAATGATGCAGATCTCATGTTCGTCGAAATGCCTGATTTTGCAAAAAGTTTTAAAAAAATAAAAAAATTGGCGTCTTCCCACAACTACAATTGTGAATATACAATTCTGTTTCTTACCGAAATGTGTTCATGAAAAATAGATCTTCAAATAAGGTCAGGGTGAATTTTACGAAAATATTAGTATTTTTGTGTAATTTCGTGACAAACGTGCCTCTTCCAATTGACTGCACTTCGTCAACGCAATAGAGGTAATTCCAGCACGATGCTTCGTAAGTTAGAATTTGTATATTGTTTCATATTTCTTCGATCGTTTCTTACATTCATACTTTTGCTATAGGTTTACAAATTAATCTTGTATAATTTATTTAAAACCAATAGATTTTAGGTTAGTTGAAACCAATAGGTTCACTCAATTAAAAACCGCGATTTAAAATATTAAAATGCGGTATTTAATTGAGTGAAATGTGAAAACGAATAGATTATTTCGCGTCGCTTAATAAGATGTGGGAATGAAGAGTAATGCGCGTAAAAATCAATTAGTTTTGATGAATATAGCAATATTATATTTAATTATTATATTTTTGCATCCATTTTCGTTTTCTTGCCAGGGGTATTAATAGAAGAGTAAAACGGTGTCCTAAATTCTCATTTTCATTGAAAAATTAGTGCTGTTGTAGCTCCACTAGTTTTTTCAGTAACTTCCAGTACCTAACAGCTATTTTTTATCTGCTTATAGAAATGGTGAATATTTATCTACAGAGCAATTATGAGGCCAGACTTCGGCCCTCCCAAAGCCAATGATGTATATTCATAAATGTAACTTTTACTAATTTTCCATACTAAAGAAAGTCCTTCAACATAAATTTTACCTTAAGTCAATAAATAAAATACATTTTATATTTACCATAAATAAAAAATTCTTTTTACGTAATAAGTTATACACACTCATCGTCATAGAAAAAGCTGCGCCCAGAAGGACGAGGCGGACTGCGTTCATTGTTGGCAGGCAGGTAGAAGGTAGCACGCATACAAAATTAATACACTTTCACATTTGTAGGACCAACATTTATTGCGATACACGGCCACACACGGTACATGTTAGTATGGCGTGGGGCCGCCATTTTAGCGAACACACGCGTCCAGGCATCGCGGAATGGAGTTGTACAGGTCTCGAATGGATCCAATGCATCTTGCACCTGAGCGCGCAGTTCTTGCAGATTGGTGGCTAGGGGTGGGGTCCTGATCGCACACTCCATTTCACCCTAAACATTCTCGATCGAGGAGAGGTCTGGCGATGCAGCTGGCCATGGCAGAGTATCCACGGGGCTACAAGGCATGCTCGGGAGATGGCTGCGGTATGTGGAGGCGCGTTGTCCTGTTGAAATAGGAATGGGCGTGGGCGTTCGCGAACGGTAGAGCTACCGGTAGCAGGATCTTCTGAATGTACCGTGCAGCTGTCACGTTGTCTCCAAGGAACTCTAACGGTGAACGGGCGCCATGAGATATCGCGCCCCCCACACCATCATCAGGCTGGCGGGACGTGTGATGGAATACCACACACCGCTCGTCGTGGCGCTCCCCACTACGCCTCCACACACTGACACGGACCCGTGTGAGGTCGTCGCCATCAAGGCAGAAGCGGGACTCGTCGCTGATGATGACCCACTGCCAGTCTGCATGGCCCCCGTCGTTCCCGACACCAGCCGAGTCTGTAGCGACGTTGCTGAGGTGTGAGTGGCAAGCGTCGTAATGGTCGGCGTTCGGCGATGCCTGCATTGTGCAATCATCTGCCAATAGTACTGGTACTTACAGAATGTGATAGTGCAGGTTGCACAGCCCGCTGAATAGCACCTATCATTGCTGTTGGAACTGTTCGCACGTGGCGGACAATCCGTCGGTCCTCCCTCCTTGTGGTGATTAGTGGACGTCCAGATCCTGCATTTCGTATGTGCGTGCCTTCCTCAATCCATTGCTGCCAAAAGGGGGGATGGTGGTGTCCGTATGACCGGTGCGGCGCGCAATACGGCAACAGGACCAACCAGCCTCCCGCACACCCACGCTGTGGCCCCTCTCGAAAGCGTCTAACTGGACAGCTGGCGTCCCCTAGGCATAGTGTTTGTGAAGGTGAAGCTCTGACGGCGTTACCTGATGTCGCAATGGCTGGCGCGGCCTTTTGAATCCCTCTTATCCAGACCGGTGGGCGCGACGTCACGCACCTACCACTGACCCCCAGTGCGCGGCCGACCGTGAAAACGAAATCATTGGCAAAGCGAATGGTTTTTTATTTATTTATTTATTAGTCTGAATTTACATCGTTCAGCCTTTTGGCTCTACAGATGATTGGTGACTTATACTAATTTTAAAAATTACGAGTGGGGAAACTCAATGAGCACCGCCAGAACATCACTTGAGATGAATTTAATTACTGAAGTTAATTATTTCTATTCGAACGTGGAAAAGCAGTTTAAGAATGAGTGCAGGGGGTATCTGTTTTTTATTCTCAGAAAGGGAGGGTTATCTATGCCGAGGTTGTAAAAGGATGGTCCGGATATGTTAGGTAGGTGGAGGAAGAAATTGTGAGATGTGTGAATGATTTGCTCTTTTATTGATTTTAGGTTGAAATCTGAATGTAGAGTTGAGTTTCTAACAAACCATGGAGCTTTGGTTGCAATGCGGAGGATTCTGTTTTGGAAGACTTGGATCTTGTTTATGTGGGATGCTGCTGAATGACACCAGATCGGGCATGCGTAAAGAAGGAGTGGTCGCAGAATAGATTTGTATAGGAGAACTGTATTTTCAGGGCTGAGGCTGCTTTTACGGTTTATAATCGGTCGAGGTTGATGAAGTTTCTGATGGGCTTGTTTCAATTTGGTTTCTATATGATGTTTCCAGGTTAATTTTGAGTCTAAATAGAGGCCTAGATATTTGACGGGTGAATTTAATGGAGACCAAGGAATGGGAGAGTTGTTTAACATCAGTGGACGAGGATGGTAAGAATGTCGGAGAGTGAAAATTTTTGCGAGCGATTTTGAGGGATTGAGCATGATTCTCCATTTAGTAGTCAATTGTTCGATTAGGTGCAGATGTCTCTGGAGTCGGTCAGTCAGTGTGTTTAGTTCGGGACCAAAAAGAAATAAGGAAGTGTCGTCTGCAAATTGGGCTGTGTTTATGAAACGGGATGTGGGCATGTCGGCGGTGAAAATATTGAAGAGAGTTGGGGAAAGAGGGGAGCCTTGAGGAACTCCTGCTAAAATGGAACGAGGGTTTGAGAGGTGTGTCTGAATTTTTACTGAGAATGAACGGTCTGACAAGAAATTTTGGATGGTTGAAAGGAGGTACAGTGGGATACCGAACTTCCGTAGCTTATAGATTAGGCCATTATGCCAAATTCGGTCGAATGCTTGACTCACATCCAGAAAGGTTGCTATGGTGTGGTGCTGTTTTTGGAATCCGGAATGAATGAATTCTGTTAGTCTGAGAAGTTGATGACAAGAAGAATGTTTAGATACAAAACCAAATTGATGATAAGGAATGATCTTGGATTTTTTTAGAAATGAATTTAGCCTTTTTAGAATTACTTTTTCTGCTGTTTTCGCTAGAATAGGGAGAAGGCTTATAGGGCGGTAGCTAGAAGGTAAGGTTTGGTTTTTCTCGGGTTTTGGGATTGGGACTACTATTGAATGTTTCCATAATTTGGGGAAGTAGCCTAATCTGAACATTGAGTTTATTATATTAGTTATAAAGACAACTGCATTACGAGGAAGGTTTTTTAACATAATAGGTGAAATATTTTCGTGCCCGGGGGATTTTCTTCTCGGTACATTTTTAATAATGTTATATACTTCGGTAGGGGACGCAAATTTAACACGGTTAGGGACATCAAAGTTGGGCAATGAGACAAATGCGTTTACTTCATTGGAGTGTGGAGGATCTTCAACATTATGTGGTTGGAAGGTTGTAGCGTAGAAATCAGCCAGAAGTTCTGCTTTATCGTTCTGAGAAAACACTTTCTGCCCGTTTGACAATAGAGGGGGAATGGTTGTCTTTTTACGTAGAAGTTTTCTCGTAGCCAGCCAAACTGAGCTGTTGTGGGACGATAGGGAAGATACATAGTTTTTATACTGTTCGAAATGGTAGTCTTGTAGAGTTTGTCTACAGACTCGAATAAGACGATTGAGCTCACTCTTTAGATATGGTAGCCTATGTTCATTCCAAAGTCTTCTGATTCTATTCTTTTCCTTGATTAAGTTTTGTATGTACTTGGGTAAAGGAGGTTTTGAAAATTTTTGGGGAAGCAAAGGGCGCTTGGGGGTAGACTCGAGTACCGCTGTAGTTATGGAGTTTGTAATAAGTGATACGGCGTTATCTATTTCAAGTGCGGATTGAAGAATCTAAATGGGAGGTAACATATTTTCTAGTTTGGATTGGTAAGTAGCCCAGTTTATAGAGGAGACAGAAAGTGTTGGAGGAGGAGAAGGAGGGGGACAGAAAACTTGAGAAGTCAGTAATACTGGATTGTGATCGGAGTCAAGTTCATGAAAAACATACGAGGTTAATGATAATGGGAAATTTGAGATGGCGATGTCTAAAATATCTGGAATGATATTGTTATTGAAAGGGTAGTAAGTTGGTTCAGTGGGAGAGTGTATTTTGAGATGTAATTGGTTTATGATGTTTGAGAGAATTGAACCCGCGGAGTTACTGACACGGCAGCCCCATGATATATGCTTGGCGTTGAGGTCACCCATTACGATCGTTGATGGAGTAGCGTTAAAAAGAGAATCGATTCGGGTCATCGAGATTTTTTTGTTTGGAGGTTTGTACGCTGCGATTACCGTGATACTATTGTTATCCGGAAAAAGAATGCGTATAGCAACCGTTTCTAGGCCGGGGGTGAGGGGCAGGTCTATTTCAAAATAATTTATTGTTTTTTTTACCAGAATTAAGACACCACCTCCTGTTGTTAGCCCAGGTCTGTCGTTACGTATACAATTGTATCCTTGAATTCTAAGAACAACATCTGGTGTCAAATGAGTTTCGGTGATACACGCTATGTCTATGGAGTGGTAATTTATAAAATCAATGAGTTCGAAGCATTTTTTATAGACTCCATGGCTATTCCAATTGAGAAATCTTAATGTTTTAAGGAGTGACATTACTTACATTTGCGAAAAGCGAAACTATGAAATTCTGAATTTTACTTAAGAGTATAGGGATTAGTGAATGCAGAAAATTAGTGATATGGGTGTTAACTGATTGGATGATATTGTTAATTAATGGACTATTTGGTTCAGGGATGAGTGGTTGGGATGGGCGAGGTTGTTGGTTACTGAAATGTGCGTAAGAGGTTGAAGATGAAGGTGAGGATGGGGGACGAAAGTTCGGTATATGGTTAGCTTTTGGTAAGTGAGGAAAATGTCTTGCACTGTTGGGAGGAGCCTGAGACGAATTATTGTCAACTGATCTTTCATTATATTTATTCCAAGTTTTTGTTTTAGATTCTAGAACTTTTGAGTAATATGTACAAAGCGATGTTCTGACGTCCGCTCGATGGTTCGCTTTGCAATTAGCACAAAAAGAAACAGAGTTTGTGCTATTGCAGCTAGCCGAAATGTGGTTTCCAGCACAATGTGCACAAGTTACTTTTCTATTGCAGCTGTTTTTGCTATGACCGAAATCTAGACATCGCACACACTGTAGGGGTCCAACATGTCTTTTTCTTTTTTCTACCTTCACTTTTAAATGACATAAAGTATCTATTTGAAGGATATTTTCGATTGGATGAGCGCAGTAAATTCTACAGCAACTACAGGAATTGGTTGACCATTTTTATGAAGTCTTGTCACTTTTTTCACAGAGTCAAACATTGATTTTAATTCCGAGTGAATTTCTTTTTCTGAAATTTCAGTAACTACATTTTTTATAACTACAGAGAATTGTTTGTTGCTAGGGTCGGCGTAAGTATGGAATTGCCTTTGGTTTTCAAAAACGTTTCGAACAACCGCACGATAATCTTCAATCGTGGTCATTTGGATTTTCAATTTGTTTGATTTTAATTCAGTAGAATAGATACTTTTCGCTATTAATTTTAGGGTTATCACTAAGTCACTGAACGTGGATTTTTCGTCCGTGTACAGATAAATAGGAGGAATTTTTGAAGTTTCAACTGGCGAATCATCAAGACTTTGTTCGTTGTTTAAATCTTCAAATCTGTTAGCAATTGTAACGCGATATAAATTTTGCAAAGAACCTGTAGAGTTTATCTCCCCACTTGATGTTGCACTACCTTGTGACGTCCCTGATGAGAATTGCGTCCCACCTGATTTTTCACTTTCACGCACCGATACACCATTTGAACGTTTACTTTCGC
Organism: Acheta domesticus; assembly: GCA_031308135.1. Taxonomy (NCBI): domain Eukaryota; kingdom Metazoa; phylum Arthropoda; class Insecta; order Orthoptera; family Gryllidae; genus Acheta; species Acheta domesticus. The sequence continues at coordinate 34,176,573 of JAHLJT010002406.1, forward strand.
TCGATTCTGCTTCGTCGTCGCATGCGCGTTTGTTTTGCGACACTGGTACCTGGTCTGCTGAGCTGGATGTTTCCAAATGTTGATGCGAGCCCGTCTGTTGATTCCGCTGACTTTTCAATAATACCTGAAGAGGTGGTGACGACCAGTAGTTTTGGCTGGCGTTTAACAAGGCTGGGTTGATGTTGCCCTCAATGCTGGTCGGGGCTGGCGTTGCTGCGAGGCTCGTGTCCATGGCCTCGCTGCTTGTTGGAAATGGCGACACTGGGGGAACGACACAGTGGTCGCCGCTATTTAGGGTGAGCAGGGCTTCGGTTATAGTCTGCCCTGTGGATGGGTTAATGGCGTAAGCCATTTACTTTTCCCTGGTGTATTCAGACACTAGAGAATGTTTACACACCGAGTCACAACACTATCCACCGAGTTCACTAGTGAGAGACGCCCGATGTGCACGGCACGGCTGCTCAGACTCGACTCAAAAGCGAATGATGTGCAAAATACCCACCGAGTTTGCAGCGAATCAGTAGGGTCCTTCGGGGTGCAGCTTTTTTATGAGTGTATGTGATTCATACATCAAATATATTTGTATTTCCTCGTTACATTAATGGCATGTTTTTAATTATTGTTTGGCACAAAAATCTCAATTGTTTTACACCTAAACCGTGTATTTTAAGTGTTTTAGAAATATCATATCATGCACATTGTGAAATTCTGCACTGTCATGTTTTTCAGACCTTTTATAGAGTTCTTGGGTCCTTTGGATGCTATTAAAGATACAGTTTGGGATGTTCCAGTTGAGGAAATTCGCAGTCAGGAAGGTAAGTAAATATATAGATTGTAAGAGCCACATTCCAAATAGGATATCTTATCAAATAGTTATTTTTGAACCTAGGGCGTTATAAGGGTTCTAATAATGACCACGCGGCAACAAAAAGACCACGAGCCTTTACCCTGTGGACGTTTGGGGCTCGAGATCATTAGAACTAGTTAATCCCTTTATAAAACAAATAATGTACAGAACGATGATTGATTACTATAAAATGCATTATATTTTTTGCTGATAAGTTAATGCTTGTTATTGCCTTCGATACAGAGATCAATATTCTCTGCATAACGTCCCTGGATCGACAAGATCGTGGTTACGGGAAAAATATGAAAACAGTTGAATTATGCTGCATGTTCGCTTGTGAAGGGAATTATGAAAGTGAAAAACTAGTATATTTCGCGTAATTTATGTCTGAAATTTATGAAGTTTCTATTTTTTAAACTTTCTTTTCGAATAGAGTAAGGGACGCTTAAAAGAATAGCGCGGGTCCACTTTCGTTGAATATATTTTTGTAGTATATAGAAAGCAATGTATTTTTGCGGCAATAAACCCCGAGTTTTCGACAGAAAAACTCGTATTCTGAGGCCCTTGTGCTGGAAAAAATGGATAAAACTTGTTCCAATATCTAGTAAATTGCTTCCTCTAACATATTGTGAAGTCAGGATCCACTATTTTTGGGTTCTTGATACTACAAAATTGGTTTACATGAAAAAGATAGATGCAAAGGTGTTTTGAAAATAAAACACATTTACGGTATCAAGTGACCTTGAAATCTTGCCTTCGAGTTTCCGCGATATTAAACAACTTTCTCTACTTTTTTTGAATTCTGAGCCTCAAGAAAATGTGCGCAGAACAACTCTTTCCCCATATGTCATATACAGTTTTTACTGGTTTTTTTGACAAAATAAATAAATACATTACTCCATATGGGATGCAGGTAGTGCATCTATGAGAAAGTAATATATCTTCCTGCAATGTAGAAGGTATAGAACAGCGTCGAAATGCGAGAAAGGAAAATTAAAGTTAAGTATTTTAAATTCTGGAAATTTTAAGAAGTTTTATTGCAATTTTAACATTGAAACCGAAAGTAACACTTCAAAAATATTTAGCTTAGTAAACAAATGATCAATGTAAAGTGCCACCAAAAATTAAAAGAATTTGAAGCAATTACACTCACAAATACAACAGTGTTTACAAATAGCTGGTAATGTGTATATTAAAGGTGTGAAAGATCTTTCATCATCAAAATTAAATTATTATTGGTATATTAAAGGTGTGAGAGATCACATCAAAATTACATTTACGTAATTTTGAAAAAACAAAAAAAGTACCACAAATTGAACTTTGCGTCATATTAAAGAGTATAATTTGCACTATCCGTTCGAAAAGTTTGAAGAAAACATTTTGAGCCCTTTATGAGAAAATGGCGTTTGAGCGTTTCTGAAAATGCGGAATTTTGAGCTAGTTTTCACAGAAAACAGTTGAGTTTTAGAAAAACTTTACATGACATTATTTAAAGCACATGTACTCATAAATGTAATAATGTGAACAAGTCAAAATGTGACGTGAAAGAAATAAAACAAATCATTGTTGTGAGTTTTGAAAAAAACAAAAGAATAAAGCAATTTGGAGTTTATGTCATCTCATAGAGTACATTAGGCACTATCCTTACCAAAAGCTTAAAGAAAAATTTGGAGCCGTTTTTGAGAAAATATTGTTTTTTGCAATTTTTTAAAATTGCACATATTGCACTCAATATTGCGCGAAAACTACTGAAATTTTCAAAAAATGTACAAGGCCTCAATGAAAGAACTCAATATGGAGAACAAATTTTATTTGAAAGAAAAAGCTCTATCTGCAATTTTGTAGTTGGAGGAAGACGCCGAATAAAATTCAAACTTTTGCAATTTTCAAAAATTCAGAGTTAGCCGTGAAATTAGGACCTATACCATCTTAATAAGTGTATTTTCCTATAGTCTTACAAGAAATTTAAAGAAAAAAATTGGAGCGGTTTTTGAGAAAATTCTGAATGTACTTTACTGGCAGAAAATTACATTCTTCACTTTACTTACAGAAAATTCTGAATGTACTACGGGGCAGGGGCGTAGCGTCCATGGATGTGGGTGATGTGTTACATACCCTGACAATATCAGCTATTTTATTTTAAAATGATTGTAAATTGTCAATTTGTTATTTTCTTTTTCTACAAAATATTTCATTATATTTCAAACATTGCGCCATTGAGAACTCGATTCTTCACAAGGATGAACGAATCATTCTGAAATGCCGCCTAGCCTGCGCTGTGAATCAGATGCACCGTGACCCGTTACATCCAGGGTGCCTAGCGTGGTGCCTACGAAAAAGCGAAACTTTGCGAAACTTCATTGTTCTCTTCGGTGTTTGTAAAAGAACAAGGTTAATTAATGAACATTGTCCCTTTATTTAAGTTTTATCACCTTATTTTAATGCATTTAGCAACTAAATATTTGTAGTCAATTTAGGTCAGGGATCGTGCTGGTTGAATGTACAAGGGTATGTAACTGTGCAATACACATCTGTGCCCTGGAATGGCGAGCACCACGCGATCCAAAGTGCCTACATAATTATGGAGTCGTATTTTTGTGCACAAATTATAGCACGTGAGAAACAGTTAAAAATATTTGTAAAAAATATGAGGGGATAGAATTTTATTTAAACAGTCAACACAGGCTATGTTGAGCAATACAACGGTGGTATGATGGGAAAATAGGGAAATTCTGTCACACTTCATTCGAGTTGTATTTTCTAGCCATAGTGAAAAGACGGGAATTTCATGTAATATATAAGTGAAATAATGAAATATGATAAAACTGACAAGAATGATATGAAAATTCCAGTGTTTCGCGCAATTTCACCAGAAATTCAGATTCATTGAATTTCAAGTGTAAGCACGGTAATGTCCTGTGAAATTAAAAATAAAATTTCTAAAGCCTCGTTTGTCCCCCACATACTGGATGAAACTTTTGATGTAAGCAGCAAAAAGGACAACTGTCAACTGCTTTTCATTACGTGTCTGTAAATTGATTGATTTTCTCTTTCCTATTATATTTTCATTATAGATCATTGTTTTCCATTTTATAAATTATGGCAATTCCATTGGGTTCGAAATGATATGAATTGGACAATTTTGAAAATCATTGGGTTTGATAGTACTCTTTTCATTGAAGTATGAGGACACACATTTATATTTTGCTAGGTAGTGAACATAAGTCAACTTTTTCTTACTTTCAACCAGTAAACTACATGAAGTACGTGAGCCATTATTACTTTTACGGGATCAGTTTTTATTTTAAATATACAAATTATTTGTGTGCTCTAATTGATCAAAATGTCAGAAATGGTATTGATGAATGAGAAATATTTAAATTATAATTAAAGTTTTAAATTATTTTCTCATTTCTCGAGTTACATACCCTAAGCCGAAACTCAGGCTACGCCACTGCTACGGGGCTTTATGTAATGTACTCCCAAATTTTGAAGAAAGTTTTTCCAAATCGGAGCGTCTCGAATGGAACCAAATCGACGGGGGAATATTCATTTTGGAAGAAATCGTACATACTGTTTAAGCGATAGTGTTGTTCACAGACTGACAGACGGACGGAGGGATATTTTGATTTCAATTGGATTTTCGGTATCAAGGACCCACAAAACAGGGATTCTGGGTATACCAAGTGTTTTTGGTGGGTACCAAGTGGGATTTTTTTCATAATTTAGCAACTGGTTTTATCCACTTTTTCGTTATCGGGGTCCAGCAATTAATTTTTTTTCGGCCAACAATTCGCCGTCTTTTTTGCGCAGCATTACATAACTCTCCCTACACTAAGAATATTACTCCGTATATACCTACGTATACGGGAATAAAAATGTAGTTAAGTCCAGAATTTCGTTGTGATTTCATTAGATGCTCCATGATGTAGAGAGTAACACCCGCTTCGAGAATCTCATATCTCTCCTCTTGTTTATTTTCGCCTCTTAAAGCGCGTTGCTAGAAGGAGCTGGCAAATCCGAGCAATCGCGTGTTCTGTTCGTACGTGCGCGCCGCCCACATCACCCATCCGTCTACTGTGGGGAGCAAAGAGAAGCAGATAGCACTCGGTTCTATCTCTAACCCATTTTTACTTTCCCGTATACGTACGTATGTACGGAATAATATACGTAGTACAGAGAAAGTTATGTAATGCTGCGTGAAAAAACAGCGCATTTTCGGCACAAAAATTCATATTGCAGGGCCCTAGTAGCAAAAAAGTGTATAAATCCAGTTGCTAAATTTAGACAAATTCCTCTAACACAAGGTGGAGCCAGAATCCATGTCTTGTAGGTCCTAGATACCGCCAAAAAATCGATTGACGGCAAAACGTCCGTCTGTGAAACACCACTTGCGCATAAATCCTGTGCATGCAATCTGACTCGAGCCGAAGCTTCGAGATTTTGAAAAAGATTCTTTAAAATTTGGGGATATTTTACATGAAGCCCCTGGAACATTTTCAAAATTGTCTCAAAAACGGCTCAAAATTTTTGTCTTTAAATTTCTTGATAGAATAGAGTGAATTACACTTATAAATGTGGCATAGCTCCGATTTTCACGCCTAACTCTGAATTTTCGAAAATTGCAAAATTTTGCTTTTTCCGCATCTTCCTCCAACTACAAAATTCGAGATACAGATTGTTCCGACACAGATTGTACAGATTTTTCCATCAAATAAAAATTTGCTCTCTATAGTGAGTTCTTTCATTAAGGTACATTTCTTGAAAATTTTAGTAGTTTTCAAGCAATATTGATTGCAACATGTGCAATTTTAAAAAATAACAAAAACAAGAATTTCTCGAAAACGGCCCCAATTTTTTTTCTTTAAGCCTTTGGTGCGGGGAGTGCTAAAGGTACTCTATGAGATGACACAAACATCATTTTTCTCTATTCTTTTATTTTTTAATAATAATAATAATAATAATAATAATAATAATTTTTATTAATAATAATAATATTTATTTTTTCAAAATTACACAAATGTATTTCTTTTCACTTGTCTCTCACGTTGTTAATATTTACATCAGCGGCGATTTGTTCACATTATCATATTTATGAGTACATGTGCTTTAAACAATGTCAAATAAATTTTCTCGAAAACTGAACCGTTTTCTGTGAAAAGTAGCTCAAAATTCGGAAATTTCAGAAACGCTCAAACGCCATTTTCTCATAAATGGCTCCGATTTTTTTCTTCAAACTTTTCAAACGGATAGTGCTAATGCACTCTTTAATATGATGCAAAGTTCAATTTGTTTAATTTTTGTTGTTGTTTTTTTCAAAAATTACACAAATGTTTTTTAAGGACTAATATGCATATTTTCACGCCACTAATATGCATATTTCCAGCAATTTATAAACACTATTGTATTTGTGAGTGGAAGTGCTCCAAATGACTTTAAATGAAGTTTTTCGAAAACTCAAAATACTTCTGTGAAAAAGAGCTTTAAATTTTGAATTTTCAGTGATGCTTAAACGCCGTTTTCTGAAAACGGCTCAAACTTTTTGAAAGAAAATTCCCATTTAGGACGACATTTTCTGATCTCTAATATTCTTAAATTAATATTTCCTTTCTACCATTAGGAAACCGAAAAGTTAAGAAAATGTGAAAAATAGGTACTTTGAGTAATGATATATGGCTGCTGGCAAGAGTATGTGACAAGTCTGACTAGCTAGCCGAGACTAAAGAACTGGAAAACTAATACGGGAAAGTCTGTGCTATTTTGTAGCCCCACTAGTTACTTTCCCCTATACATACGTATATACTGAGTAATATAAGTAGTTTAGGGAAAGTAATGTAATGCTGCGGAAAATCGATTTTGAGATTTTAACAGAAAAACACATTTTGGGGTCCCCTAATACCAAAAGAAAAATTTTTTAACGTCCGTCCGTCTGTCCGTCAGTCTGTGAACACGGCTAGCGCCTAAACCATAAGTACAATTTCTTTCAAAATGGATATTCTCCGATCAATCCGGTTGCACTCGAGGCGCCGCACAGTGTGTAATTTTGACGATCTAGGAGGAAAAAATTAATAACTCTCTTTGAAATGAATTTCTCGTAGTTTTTGGAGACCTATTGTGTAAATAATGTCCAAAGAAACAAATCTGCTCGTAAAAACTTAAATTTTTACAAAATATTTTGTAAAATATTTAGGAAATTTGAATACTTGTATTAGACCTCATGACAATATACGTTTTTCAAACGTTGCATTTGTTTAACTCAATTGGACATAATATTTGAATTTTACAAAACATACTAGGCAAGAAAAATAAAATGAAGGTATACAAAAATAAAAAGCCAAAAATGAAAAAATAAAAACAAAAATAAAGTGAGAGGAATGTACAATAAATATTTACAAAGTAGTTTGAAACACTACTCGCGTATTCTTCTGATGGTGATTCTTCTAAATATGCCGTCTTTTTTGCCTTATTCCTAGATTCTAATAACACGAAAAGTTCATGTTTCACTTTTTTGGGTGCAGTTGTAGTTTTGGCGCATATGCTCGACTTGAATGGATCTGAGCTAATAAGCAGCCGGTGGAGCAAAGTCATATTTGCGTTTGCTCTTGACATTTTTCTAGTTCTTTTTCGCCACTTTCGCTTTATTCTCTTCTCCTCTCACTTGCCATGTTCGTATTTCTGAACGATAAGAAATGTGCAAAATGCACTCAAAATCATTTTTTGTTGGCGTATGTGTACATATTGGCGGGTTGAAATAATGATATCCATCAAAGCAAGTGACAATGATGCAGGCTTTTGAAGAATGGATCTTGGAGCTTTGTTAATTGAAGTTCTCCTATTGGAAGAGGCTTCACAGAGCTCGTTATCTGTAGCTGCCACATATCTTTTTGTCTTATTTCCTTAGTTTGATTTCAATAGCTATGGATAACTTTTCTGAGCTAGTAGTGTCCCCAAAAGTTTCAATTGTATGGTTTTAGCTTTAATCCCGCAGTACCTGAAGGACTCATTAGGTCTTCTAGCTCTATTAATTTTTACATTTATTTGTGATGGACCTGGGACTGCCTCTAACATGTAATCACGAAGGGTAAGAGTTTCTTGTAGCCAGGACCAATTATATTTCAAGAACGACTCTTTACTTCTCACGGAGTTTTGCAATCCGGTTTCAACTTTTTGACAAATACATATAATGTAAGACTTAATTTTGTCCCAAAATGCTTTTTGAGGTTCTATAATTCCTAATTCACGTATGAAAACATTTATTACAGCTTCAGATCTCTTATCAATTGAATTTTTTACTCATATATGAAATAACAACCTGCGGGTAACCTGAAGACCCTTTCTTTAAAAATATATATATAATTCAGATAAGCAGGTATAAGCAGCTAGTCTTTTCACGATTAAGAACCCAAAAGAACTAGTTGTAAAATGTATATGGCCCGAAAGGTGTATAATGGTGTATAACACACTAAAACTCTAATAGAATTTAGAGAACGTGTAATACATTCAATATAAATCGCTCCCCTTTTCCATTAACGTTTTTAGGCACATCAAAAATAAACTCTTCAATTTTGTCCACATAAAAATAATCCTAAAAGCATGTACATTGCTAATAGTCAACTCACAAATCACAGAATGAGATGAGTAGTGTATTCCTACTAAGAGAACTTTACGGACTGAAAAGGGCCATTCGGAGCTGAGCGCTGGCGGAGCGGCGATGGACGTCTTTGGACATGCACCATGGGGTCCTTGTGACCTTCAAGAGAAAACTAACAACGTTTCCACATAGTTCAGACATATTACTACACAGATATATAACAATTTTACTATTTCAATTCAGTCGAAAATTGAATTTTTTCCAGCTAGTTGGCCAAAATTACACACTGTGCGCCGTGCCGTATTTGGAAAAACGTTCCTCAAAATTTGGGGGTATTTTACATAAAGCCCCCCAGACATTTTCAAACTTTCCTCAAAAACGGCTCTCTTTTCCTTAAATTTTTTCTTTAAATTTCTTGTAAGAGTAGAGTAACATACATTTATAAAGTTGGCATAGGTCCGATTTTCACGGTTAACTCTAAACTTTCGAAAATTGCAAAAGTTTGGATTTGTTCGGCGTCTTTTACAACTACAAAATTGAAGATAGAGATTTTTTTCTTCAAATAAAATTTGTTCTCTATACTTAGTTCTTCAATAACTTCAACAATAAAAAAAATTCTTCAATTAGTTGAAAAAATATGTTCGCGAAAGTTTTTCCATAAGAGCCTGGACTAATTTAAATTTATTTTATTAAAAATGTAGACTGGTAATTGTCGATTTTCCGTTAACTGAGTTAAGTAAATCCAAAAATGCTCTGTATATGCAGATGCCTTCAGGTGTCTCAGAATAAATGTTGAAATGGGTTAAATGTTCTGGGTTATGTAGAGTAGGTGGAGACAATTACGTTTTCCTGATGACCATGTAGTGAGAATTTTTTTATATAATGAAGTTTCGCCTGTGGCATTTGCCCCTGATTGGTAGGCAACCCATCACGCACTGGTTTTTGGTGGGTACATGAGATATCGTTTCAACATAAGAAAACATTTCCCTTTTGACAATAATTATGCATTTCAAAGGACAAAATATTCGTACGGTTTCTCCTAGTTCCCAATATTATCTTAATTTATACCTCTACTGTATAGGTTTACTCATCTAGTGTCTTACATAAAAGACCTAATACCTAATGAATTCAATGAGGTGCGATACATTTAAACAGCTGAAGGCAGTAGGAAAACCTGGCATCTATGTTGTAACGACAAGGCACTGATACTTATCAAAAATTATTTCCATAGACTCGAAATATATGCAGGTCGACACTTCACAAAAGCTCACCTACCTTCGTACTGGGGTGCGTACTTTCGGCGGTCCTGTTGGTACGTGTAGCCTACTATGGTGTAAATCAGCGAAACGTTGCGCGTCTAGAATGTGGAGTGGTGATTTCTAATCTCATCGTTTCCCAAACTAATGCCACATTTCACTTATAATTTTTTTAATTTTATTTTTATGACTGAAATGTGATGTACAAATCTCATCCATAACGTAAGTTTCCTTCGGTAAACATATTTATCACATTATTTTATTTCTGAGAACACCTGCATACTTTTCTACATATCCACAAGGCAAATCGTTTATTGCATCATGTATCATCAAATAAATATAACTTGTAAAATCGGACGTTTGGTATAGTATATTTGCCTATACCAAATGTCAAGTTTGAAACGAAACCTTCCCAGTTGTTCAGATTTTTTTATCACTCAATGGATATTTCTAATTATTTGAATAGTTCTCTGGCTGAGCAAAAATGGAACCTGATTGGGTGAATAATCACGTAATTTTCATCCTTCTACAGGTGTCCGATAGCTCCCATTACAAAAGAAATGTACTCCTGATACCACGTTGAATTTCGTGAAAAATGTCAGATTCAAAAACAATTATCTCGAGAAAATTGTGTTAAAATGCCACTTCCACTCGGAACATTTAATTCCAATCGACTGCCACGCCATCGCAGACACTATGTCATCTGCAAGCGCGGTTGGTAATTCACATAAAAATAATTTATCGGGTTATCTAAAGCTGACTTTCGTTAGACCGGTGCTGCACAGAATAAATTTCAGAAGCATCAATGCAAACTGAGTCCCAAGAAGTAATGTATAAATTCAATATTTTCGTAAACGAACATTTCTACTTCAAAACACTTCGTCCAAAACAAGTGTGTAGAAGATTACCATTAATATGGATATCTAAAGCACATGACACTAGATCTCACTTATGATATGTTAAAAATAATATTTCGAGCATTGCAGAGTTTTTGTTTATTTTCGGAAGTCTTGGATCATGTGTCGTCCGCAGCTCATTCCTAGGTCGCTTCGTATCGTTGTTATCGTTTTGAATAAAGCTGCATGTTGCCGATCCCAGGTGGCCGAGATCGCTGAAGCAGTAGTGTCGTAGCGATCTCGGACCGCAGGATCGCGGGTTCGAGTCCCGCCTCGGACATGTCTTTGTGTTCGTCCTTTCCCCCCTATTACCACCATATTATGTAATCTTCATAGTTACCATAACGTTAAACCTAATAGTGGTCGCTAATGACCTAGATGTTGATGCCACCTTAAATAACAAAACTAGTGGTGCTACAAAATGGCAGACATTCCCGTATTAGTTTTCTATTTCCTTCGGTCACGGCTACCTATTCGGAATTGCCACATCTCTTGCCAGCTGCCATCTATCACCGCATAAACTACATTTTTTTTTTTTTTACCTTTTCCTAATTTTTCGGTTTCCTAATGGTAGAACGGAAATATTCATTTTAGAATATTAAAGAACAAAAAAACCTAATCCTAAATGGCAATTTTGTTTGAAAAATGTTGTGCTGTTTTAAAGAAAATGGCGTTTTACCGCAACTAAAAATGCGAAATTTGAAGCTCGTTTTCACAGAAACTTTTTGAGTTTTCAAAATACTTCATTTAAAGTCATTTGAAGCACATACACTCACAAATATAATAATGTTTACAAATTGCTGGTAATGTGCACATTAAAGATGTGAGAGATCTATCAAAAAAATTACATTTGTATAATTTTTTTTAAAAAAAAGAAATACCTCAAAATAAACCTTACGTCATATAAAAGAGTGTATTTAGCACCATCCGATCGAAAAGTTTGAAGACATTTTTTCTAGCCATTTATGAGAAAATGGGCCAAAGTTACCGGGTTCTAAAGGGCTCACCACAGTAACATTAATTGCAGGCTATCATTGTAATACTGCACATTGTAGAGATTGGATTTTAGATTAGTTCCCTGCAGCAAAATATTAATTTTTATGCTCATGATGTGTGTGCGCATGTGTGTGTGTACAACTAGACATTTATTGGATATATTATTTAATTAGATATGTTAATTCCCTTAATTATTATGTTGTCTGAAATGATAAACATTTATCATATTTACTGCTTTATTTCAAATCTTGTTTTACATGTTGTAGCACATGTTGCAAATTGAGTTCAGGGCACTTTAAACATGAATTCCTTGTTTTAGTGACAAAAACATTTGGACAGAATAACTTCTATCATACCTCAATTCTGTTTGTTTGAACCCCAAACTTATGATGTTCTGCGTTCACATCCCCGAGAAATATTTATTTTGGTAGATAAAACGAAAATTCATCAGTGACTTAACAGTAGCAGCAGCAAGAGCAGCAGCAGCAGCACTAGTGACATAAAAATAACTTTTTTTAGTTCTTTTATCGTTCTAAAAACAACTTGTTTTGAATTTTCTGCCATGAAGATATTTTTACCCAAAAGTGTGTGGTTCTATTTCCAGTTGGAGCCAAGAAACACTTACATCAAAGCCAGATTGCATATCACCAGTCCCCATAACCTGGCTGCTTTGTTTGGATTTACATTAAGTCCTTGAAACTAACCAAAATGATTAAGCTAACAAGACACAATTGATATCCACATTTGCGATTTCTCAGTTCTTTCCCACCAGGAACAATCATCTCTACCACTACATCTGTAGAAACTGTCTCTGATATTTTTGAGTGAGGATAAATTACTGTTAGTAGACTGTGGGTTATGGATTGGAAAAATAATATTTTGTGAATCGGTTGCAAATGTAGTTGTTATTAAGTGTAATTTATTGACACAATAAACAATCAGTTGTTTAAAATTTTAAAACTAAGTTTTATGGATACAGAACGTCTCAAAATCTTCTCACACAATACACTTCTAGGGTATGTAGTGGATTAAAGATTATCGCTTTTTACCTGTAAACACATGGTGGAAAATCACATATATCATAATTATGCTAATGCAATTTTGAATATCATATCTCTGTTTGGTAGGTAACCCATCCATACTGGTGTTTGGCAGGTACACGAAGTCTCTTTGACTGTATTAGTATATGCACTTCACATTCAGATTCAGTCAAAGGGATTTCGTGTACCAGCTCAACATAATTGTTTGAGAAGTTGTTTTACAATCAAATGTCACATGTGTAACTTCATTATATGAACTTTCCCACCACTTGTTTATTGGCAAAAAGGATCTAGCTTCAATCCCTCTACAAGCTCCTCTTGAAGTTTGTGACATTGATTCTGAGATACCCATAAGAGTAAACATAATCATTAATGTATGTACACATTTTAAATATTTAATTAAATGAATATATTAAATATTGTACTTAAACAAGATTCAATTGGCAACTATAAATAGTTATTGCATTTATAAACTATTTAAAACATTTGACTTGAGAGATGATATAAAACTGAATTTATTGTCCACTTCAGCTCAGTGCAGTTACATGGTCAATTCTTTGTTTTAGTGAAAGAAGAATTTACTCATATTGCATTAAAGGATCTCGAACATATTTCCACCCTTGGTGTTGGTGGATTTGGCAGAGTAGAGCTTGTTCACAGCCGCAGGGAGAAGAAAACATTTGCTCTAAAGTGTCTAAAGAAGGTTCATGTAGTGCAGCAACAGCAACAACAGCATGTATATAATGAAAAGAAAGTAATGTTAGAATGTAAGGAGAGCCCATTTGTAATAAGGTGAGGAATAAGTGAGTTATGAAATTAAAACTAAACTCGTATTTTCAAACTTTGGACAAACGTGTTTTGAAAAATGTTTCCTATTTGTATTTTGGGTAGACCCTAAAACTTAATGGTTTTTTGGTGTTACTGTGAAATTTATCAATATAAAAAACAACTTGGTCTCTTATTCCACAAAAAACATGTTTTGAATTTGACATCTCTATGTAAAATAATTCAATAATTTTAATTTATTGTAGGTTACTTTATAAATTGGTAGGTTATGGTATCAAACAATTCAATTTTTTATAAATTCCACACAATATTTAGTATACGAAAATTTTGCTATGTATTTGATTTATATATATATTTATCTACTCTATTATATTATTATCTTTTGTACCTGCTGTTTTGTAGAACTTAAAGGTTCATAAGAGTGGAGAATTCTACTTTGCATTAAATGACAATTTCTTAACTTGCTTCTTAAAAATGTATTTTAAGATGTTTTTAAAATTATTTTTTCAGGCTGTATAGAACATATAAAGATAATAAATATATTTATTTCTTAATGGAACCTTGCCTTGGAGGTGATGTTTTCACAATGCTTCAGAAACATCATTTATTTCAAGAAGCAACAGCTCGATTTATGACAGCTTGTGTCGTCGAAGCTTTTGATTTTCTTCATAAAAGAAATATTGTATACAGGGACCTAAAACCTGAAAATGTGATGCTTGATTCAAAGGGCTATGTAAAAATGGTAAGTTGGGTCAGTAACATTTATTAATTTTTATCCTGACACCCAGTATTATCCAGGTATTTATTAATCAGTCATAATTTAGTCAGGAAAAGAAATAATTTTACCGATAATGTATCTCTGTCCATTTTGCCCTGATTTGCTCTGACTTACCCCAATCTACCCTGCCTGTCCTCTCTGGGAGATCCAGGGGGGGAATGGGGGTCATGGTATAGAGTTTTCATTTATTTTCCTTTATTTGGCAAAATTTATTTATATATTCATTTATGTTCAAATTATGATATTGTTTAAACAATAATATTGTGTCACATCATATCTACAGTACATTAATAATATACAATATAATAACAAATATGTTTATTATTTAACAAAAATCTACGACAGTCACCTCAAAATGATTGGCTGGATGTGCTCCTGCCTGCCCTCTCTCTTCCCCGACACCCCCATCTTATCTTGCCCCTTCCCACCTGCCTAGCTCCACCATGTTCCCCCTCATGCTTCCCTGACTTGCTTTGCCCTCCTCCACCCAGCCCTATTCTGCCATGTTTATTATGATAATCTTTTCTACTACCATCATCGCTAACGACAGATGTAAACAGATGCATAGTTATATATTCCAGGCAAACCCCATTACAATATTGAACATCAATTACTCAAATTCTATTAATTGCATTATTAGAATGAATTACAATGAATTTAATACTATATTGTACAGACTTTCAGAAACATTGCATTCATTTTGATGGATTTCCCCACCAACTTTGAGATATTCACAAAAAACTGAAGAAGTGCACAAATGTATTTTGCTTTAAGGGGAAGAAAAGGGAGATTATGGTATGATGAAATATTATGTAGAGAGTAACTTTTGTCTTGAAGGGCATGGGGGGAAGGGAAGGGTTTGTTTTGAAGGGCATGCACTCAAAAATTACATAAGATCAGAACAAAAATGTAGATTTATATTAAAAAACAACAAACAAACATTCCACTTTTTATAGTAGAAAATAGTAATTTAAAAAAGTATACTAAACTGTCCTCAACAAAATGTTCTACTTTCCAGTGATAATCCCCATTAAATTGGTTGAGCTGTTACTGAGATACGCTCGGACTTACAAACAAACAGACTGCCAGTCAGAGAGGCAGATAGACAGACATAGACAGACAGATACATATACAAACACAAACACATACATATACATGGACAGACACATATGCCACATACACAGATAGTCACACACACATGCAGACAGAGACAGGCAGACAGAGAGACAGGCAGGAAGACACTGACAGATGCAGACAGACACTGACATGGACAGATGGACAGAGGAAGAGCCAGGAAAGATTGTTGAAATATTTAATTAGATTTTTTTCATGTAAATAACCACATGATAATATAAAATGGCTATTCTTTTAAAATATCAGATAGACACTTTAGTTTTATGTATAACATTTATCTTGAATAGAGTTGATCTCTTCATTAAAGGTATGATCTGAGAGTATTGTAGATAGTGGTGAAGGCAGCAATATACTACAAAGCCATTGGAATATCATGTTTCATTGAAATGTCACTGTCATAGTGAAAATAAAATATGTCAAATAATATTTTTAGGACTTTTTCCCCTTTGTCCCATTCCTCTTTTCTCTGTTCCCCCTTTCCCCTTCCCCTTTCTGCCTTACCACAATTTTCCTTTCCCCTTCACCCTTTCCTCCTTTCGTCCTTTCCTCCTTTCCTCCTTTCCCCTTTTCCCCTTTACCTCTTTTTCTTTCCTTCTTTTCCACTGGGACTTTTGGCAATTTTCTTTAGTGAAGGTATTCAAAAATTCATGGAAAAGTGAGGGAACGAACAATGGATTTATGATTGAAAAGAAGGCCATCTTCTCTCTGATGCATTATAGCCTGAATAAATTTAAAGATCACTTTAGAGAAGTTTTCTTTTGAATTTCCTTGATTTAGGCATGTCAAATTGTGGGAATCATAAATGAGACATCTAAATGTGTTCCATGGTTTAACTGTGTACTTGGCAGGGAATTTTTTAGCAGGGGACAACAAGCGCTCTGGAAGCAATCCCTTGCTCTTTCCTCCCCTTATCAATTCACCCAGATTTTACCTCTCTTTTCAACTCTTGTCTGATTCTTGCTGTGCTCTACATTTAATATTTTATTTATTTACGTTATGACATCTCATACACTTTTTGTTTTCTATTTTATAGTTTACATAAATGAAAAAAAATAAAGAATAAATAACAAAGGAAATAAGATTACATTCCCTTTCAACTGGAATATCTAAACAACATTCCATCATTCTATTGTATGCAAAATATTTATAACCAAGATCACATGCTAAAAAGTTTGTTGTGATATTTAATGAAATATCATGTATACATCTGAACCTAGTGGCTTGCCCATGTGGCAACCTTCGAGTTATGTTAAGGTAATGCAAGCAGAGCTGGATAAAATACAAATGCAAATTATTCATTTGTTATAGATTGACTTTGGATTTGCTAAGAAAGTACCTCCAGCTTCCAAAACATGGACATTTGCTGGAACTCCAGAATATGTTGCTCCTGAGATAATACTTGGCAAGGGACATGACAGAGCAGTTGACTACTGGGAATTAGGAATTTTTATGCACGAACTTCTTGTGGGCAGGTGATGAACTAAATGTATTTACTACTTTCTGACTGTATGTCAAAAATTAGGTAAAACAAGTAGTTCTCATTGTACCCTGTGACAGAATAATTCACAATTAATCTCAACTAATTTTCATTGGTTTAAATGTTGAGAAATGTCTATGCTATTGATCTCGAAAAGGAATGGAGGAAAAAGAGATGAGATTTCCCACAGTCTCCTCTGAAGTGGAATATGGCAATAAAACTAAATGTTTAAGCAAGTAGGGGTAAGGAATGCTGAATGAAGGACTCCATGCAAAATTTACAGAGAGCAGAGAACTAATGTAAAAGTTATAGTTCATTAATTCTTATTACAATTCTATATAGAAAAAGATATAACATTTCTTTCACTTCTTATAAACTGCTAGTTCCACTGGTAATTCACTGTTTTATAAGATAAAGTATCATACCTAAACTGATCATCTAAATAACATTCAATTAAATAATTATCCAATAAAAATTATCCGATTAAAATATTCATATCATATTTTTGTTTTGTACTAATTAAAATATTTTTGCAAATATCTCCTGTAGTGCTTGAGGCTATTGAAAGTAGAATATTTTTTAGTAAGCCATTTGTGATATCGGAATATCTTGAAATACCTCGTTCTTGAAATTCTAGATTCTCATGTTTAAAAAAATGTAAATAAACTTTTAATGTTCTCTCTGTAGAATTACAATTAAAAATACATTGAAAGCAATAATTAATTTGTTGAATGAAACTGTGTGATGCATTATACATATTTTTGCTCATCTACAATTTATTCTGTATGTTTAGCATTGAAAATATGTCTCTATGCAATTTTAATGATAATTCTTTTCAATTACAGGCCACCCTTCAGAGGGTCAGATCACATGAAAACATACAATATGATTCTCAAAGGTATAGAAGCAGTTCATTTCCCTAGACAAGTGTCAAAAGTCGCAAGCCGCCTTATACGTAGGTTATGTCGTGCTGTGGCTACAGAGCGTCTTGGTTACCAAAGAAATGGAGTGCAAGATATTAAAGATCATGAGTAAGTAAATATTTAAAAAATATCATAAAATTAACTGAACATTTTTACATGAAAACTAAATTTTTCACATCATAAAATGAGGAGTACCATATTTACCATTAGTTTATTATATGTACCTTTATTTATTACTCCCAATAACATGAAAAAATGTTTATTTAAAATAGTGTTTAAGAGTTTTCTATATCTTATTCAAATTTAATTATATTCTAATCAACATAAGCAACTATTATTCTAAAACACACAATTATTAATAGTATATCCTTAAAATAGAAATTGAGATATGAAAATGATGCTAAAAAATTGTTTCATTGCAGTTGGTTTCATGGATTCAATTGGAGTGCTTTGCAGAAAGGCACAATGAAAGCTCCCATAGTTCCCCAGGTAACATTTTCCAATACTTAAATTATTACCAAAGTATGTCTGGTAATAAATTATTTAACATTAAAGATACAATTAAATATTTCAAACAAATACAAATATGGTAACTTTTTTAAGGAAGATAATGAAGTTATTGTATTGTGGGACATAAATTAACCAAGGAAAGGTTGTGTCTTACAAGCAGAACTGGCCGTATTGGAAGGAAATGACCGCAAACAAATTTTTGTGTTGCATAGACGTTTTCAATATCACAAAATAATATAATTTAGTACGGTACATAAAGTAAATGACATCTTTAATTTCATATATTGAGTACTTATTTATGAAAATTTATTGATTAAAATTTTAAAAAATTGTCATATTACATTTGTTCCTAAGGGAAATCGTTTTTTATTCAATGCAAAAAAATTATATAGTTTTTTAGCATCTACTAGATAAACTATGTTGTTTTGATAATGTCTATTTTTATTTCAGGCAGTAATAATTATTGACATAGTCTCTACAACAAATCTTGTGATTTCCTTATGATCTTCTGGGATTTTTCATATCCATATTCATTATTTTGTGGCCAAAATTTCCAGGTCAACTTTCAAACCTGTTTTGTTTCTCTTCTTGCTCATCAATTTCTTCTTGTATTTTCCCAATCTTCAATCCTAACATGGTTAACTTGTCAAAAATATTATTACCTGAATCTAGTTTTTCTTTCCTCCTTGGTTTAATGTGATTTTTCTGCTGAAAATTTATCATGCAACCTCAGATAAAGGATCTTAACTAAACATCCAAGAGAGTTAAACGTTCTAAAACACACCTGTTCATTTAATAATAAAGTTTGGGGTTAAAATCCTTTCTCATGACATCTCCAGTGTAGAGATCAATCTTGAACAAACATTGAAAGTGATAGTGTGCAACATTGATAGAGCATAGTTCCTATATATTTACAAATTATGTAAAACATTCAATTTTCCTTTCCCCTTCCTTTTTATCTTCTTCTTAATTATCACTTAGGTTTTTCTCTTCTCCTCTGCCTCTCCCTTCTCTTCTGTCTTTGGACTACTGCATTCACTTACTTTTGTTTTTGTTGAGGTTGTCAAGAATCATGCATTCTTGATCCTTCTGCATTTTCATTGACTTTTTGGTCTTTCTTTTCTTGACAAATCTTAGTACCCTTAATCACATCAAAATTGTAATGGTGGCTGTGTGATATTAAGAATTATTAAAAATGATTTTAATAGTTTTACATTACATGAGCATTTTCTGATAAGAAGTAGCAATACCGTTGGAACATAAATGTGGGAATGAGAGTGAGAGTGCCTAGTGGTGTGAACAGTGAGGAGTGTATATAGTAGTTGAAGATAGGTTAGTGTAGGTTTAGGTTAAGATAGGGTTGGCCAGTAGATGGTGTGCTGAACAAGAACAAAAGGATGTCTTGAAGGGAAAGGGCAGTTCTAGCGAGGACAGAGAGAGCGCAAGACGTGGTTGGTGTGTTGTCAGTGTGCATGTGTGAGAGATTAATATCGGCGGATATCCAGACAATCCAAAGAGATTTTTTCGTAATAAGTGTTTTTCAGAACTGTGTCCCTTAAATCTTACATAAATGCATATGTCCCCTCAACTTCGATGTGAACCAATCGCCATTTGCTTTAAATAGGCTTCTCCCTTCAACTTAACCAAAGGCATAGAGCATCTAAACACGGTTTTAGATGATTTGAATTGACCCAAGTCATGTGTACACTCTGGCCAGAAATGTACAATGCATTGGTGATCATGGCTAAGTTGACATCTGACATTCAGGAATGAAAGAACTTATTTATATGTTTCGTTTAAGAGTTTCCATCCATTGAAGAAATAAAATTCACAAGTCAAAGTACACAGTATCAGGTAACAGAGAAAAAGGTGTGAGAAAAGGTAGAAACTACTAACTACTTCCATTACTTACTACTAACTTACAATAATTTAACATATCAAACATAAAGTCTTTCAAATGACATGCAAGATTTGTACTTTTAAATTCTTTATATTTTTAAGTAACTAAATTGTAATTTAAATACAACTCATGTCTTGGATATTCCCATGTGCAACCTATTAGGGAAATAAAAAATTGAGAAACTGTGAAAACTGATCTTTTAGGTCCTGATAGGTAGCAATTGGGGACAGTTAGGGCAGTACCAAGAAACTAACTCAGACTAAAAAAAGTTAGGAAACTAACTAGTATGAGAAAGTCTGAGCCATTCTGTAGCACTACTAGATTTTATCTTTTACTATTTTGTTTCACAAATAATTATTTCCTGGGCAAACTTTGTATTCACTTGCATGCTTATTTATTATTTCAGTACTATTTTGTATATCATGCCTTCACATTCAAACAATACAATGCCACTAACTGACAACTCATATTACACACTATTAAATAAATATACTCGCGATATTGAATCAAAATTATTTAACAAAATCAAAGTCAATTCTAAAATGTCTATCATTCATTAATAAATATCCACATCTTGCCCTCTTCATGAAAATATTTTTAATCTTCAGCTTTTTTAGGATAATGTCAGTGTTACACCATCTTCATTTTTATTTTTTTATTTCTCAAAAAGTATTGATAGTAGTTTTGGACATCGTTTACTCAAATAATCAAAAATCTCACACTTTTTTATATTTGTTTGCCTCAGTTATTTCACTTAAAAGTTATAAAATTACATTATTTTTAACTTCCTCTTTTGGGTTATTTTCAATAGTTAGGTGGTGGACTTTGAAAATTCTGAATTTTGGTAAGGAGGCCATTCATGAATTATGTAATGCAAATTTGGAGTATTTTGAATGCCCCCTCTCTCCCCTGTAACACACTCCTAATGTACACTTGCATTCCCCCTAAATAAATATGTACCCTCTGACAACCCTCCCCCCTTGTAGATGTAAGATGTGAAAATAAATTAGAGTACAGTAATAACAATTTATATTAATTTTATTTGTGCTGAATATTAAATTTTAAGATAATTGAAATCAGAATTAGATGGTGATGTTGACTGCACTTAACAATAAGATCGGGGCAAGTTTTGAGTGAAGGAAGGATGCAGGGGGGAAAAAATTTCTTATTATAAATCACGCACATGCCCTCGTAGATGATGCATGAGTGAGAGTGTACTGGATTTTATTAGATTCTAGAATATACTTATATCAGTTTTGAATATTTTCTTCGTAATCTTAGAGATTCAACAAAAAATTAATGAAAAAAAACGTTTCATTTACTGTAACAATTTAATCAAATAACTTTAATTTATTTATATTTTTAAAACATATTAACTAGTCGATATTTTAATGTTTTAGTAGACTCAAAAAAATGAATTATTTTAGGAAATGTTGAAAAACCAAAAAAAATAAATAACAATGTTACATAACACTAAACTAATAACCCCTTACCCCTATGTAACACAGCATAATGGTATTTCAAATCCCTTCACCCCCTCTTTAGCATTACATAATTTATGGAGAACACCAAGGAAGGCATAATTTGTCATTTTACTCCCAGCAACTTTTCACTTGGTAGTTATTCTCCTCACTCAATTGTCCTTTCTGTGAAGAAATGAATGGAATAAACATAGACAAGTTTATTCCATTCAAGGAATCAAGAAGGATCATGAAGTACAAATGTAAATATATCAGGAGAGATTTTTAAATGAAAGGCAAGGAAGATAAGAAAGTGCTTGTAGAGTAAGTTTAGTCATTTTTAAAAGTACAACTTTCCTTTGTGGAAAATATGGAGGAAAATTTATCTTCTATTTTCTGTCTGTGTGATCTCAAAGACAGCATTACTGGCTGGCTCTGCAGCAATTCTGATTGAGAGGTCCTAAGGTTTGAGTCTTGATGGTGGCAGATTTTCAACTCTAGCTATAAAGCCAAGTTGAATACACATGCTGTCTAGAGGAGAAGTCCAGAGGCAAACTGCCCTGATCAGTAGTTTTCTGTAGTTTCTCTGATCAATACCAGGTGAATGCAAGTGTAGTACCTTAAGAAATAGGCCACGGACCATACATGATCTTTCCTACCTTTCTTGTTCTATCCTCTCCCCTTACATATACCACTTACATGAACTGCACAACCAGTCTTGTCAGGAGGCCAGTTGGGATATTAGAGCTTGTCCAGGCTGGGGTAGTGCCCCACTGAGGGGAGATACCTGGAGGGGAAATGTATAGGTCACCACCATCTAGTAGGAGAGGAACACCACTATCTGAAGATAAAACATTCACTACACTTTCAGGTCTAATGACCACAGCAGTTGACATCCCCAGAATAATCAAACAATCAGTTTTATCCCCTACTTCCATCCACATATGTTATCACATATTATACTTCTTCAGCACATTATAATGATGACTCAAATTGAATTTTTCTAATTATTGTTTCTCTTCATTACAGCTTTCTGGACAAAGTGATACTCGATATTTTGACAAGTATCCAAGAAACAAGGATATTCCTCCTGATGAATTTTCAGGTTGGGATAAGGATTTCTAATCATATTTTTCAATTTGAAGCAGTTTCAATGATAAAATAATTTTTGATAATCTACTTCTTGCCTTCATTATGTTCTATGAAAGACTTTGTTGTTCTGTCTCCATAAGAAAAATTTACAAAATATGTACAAGTTTTGTATTTTTTCAAGGACATTCTGAACTGCAATGTTTGTTTCTCCACATGTGTTGCATTATTCATTAGACTTTTAAACGTGTAAGAGAGTGAGTATGACTGTGATACCGAAAAAAATGTATAAGGCAGTTTGAAAGTATCTTAACTTTTCATGGTTTTTTGAAAAATTGTGCTTTAAGACATGATACATTTCAAATGGAGGTAATATTTATATTAAATTGTACTTTGAATGTCTTGAGACAGGAAAAGTGAGATGCATGTCCGTTTGAATACAGGTAGTTTAATAATATTCTTCAAAATTCTTAAAACATTGACGTTTACTTTTCAGAAATTTCAGTTCCTTATATTTGTATGTCCTGATGATGCTCCCTTTTTACTCACTAAAATAATTAATACTCTTTGATAAGGCACTGAATAAGACCCATAATTTTGACTTTATCTTGAAAACAATTCTTATATTTATTAAGAACCAAGAATTGTAAAATGTGCTTCCTAAAAGTCAATTATCATTTCTTCTTCAAATGATATCCAAACAACATCAAAAAACCTCTGCAAGTGCTTTTTAGAGTTCCAGCAATTATGGCAACAGAAAACATAATCATATTTTGTACGTTATGTTTATTTGTGTTTTGCTTTTCTTATTCTTATTTGGAATTTGAAAATATTTCTGAAGTACTGGACAACCAAATTAATAATTTTCTCAGAAAATAAAAAAATACCATAATGTTTCTCTTGTGTTTGATGTAGTTATTTAAATGATAGTATTTGAGTATCTTAATAAAAATATATGTATGTATTCAATGCAGAAGTGTTATGCTGACAAAGTAATTTTGAGTAAAGCAGATGGAGTATTTGTAAAGCATTTTAGAAAGAGCTTTTTTTTTTTGTGCAAAGAAATAAGAATATATAGAATTAATTAATTTATAACAAAAATTTAAGATAAATTAGATTATCTTAGTATTATCACAAACAATGTAATGAATAGTAATACTTTATTTGAAAGAATGGAAAACACCAATATTCAATTGATTGGTACTGGATTTTTTTGACTTTGTTACTTTACCTTTGCCAATACAACTTGTTAGAAACAGAATAGAAACAATCACAAGAAAAGGAAAAAAAACTATTGAGAATGAATGTGATATTAAAAATATACATATTTAAGTAGATTAATTCATGACAATTACATTTTATGTATCTCATTAACCCTCTGTTACACACGCACGGACTGCAAGTCTGCACTCATCTATTTTTGCTTCTCATTATCAGTTATCATGAGATATTGAGTTGTGGCTTCCTATATCTTCCTCAGTCATGGTGACTCATTGATAGGTGTCAAAAAAACCTTTCTCAGTCATTGCAAACCTCGCCTAAAGTGGAATATTTAGTAGCGCAGAGCATCATTCCGCATGCATGTGTTTATGTTACAAGTTCTACTCTCACGTTTCTTATGTGTTACTATTTAAATATTGTATTTTACTATTTAAACAAAATATTTATGCATTTTTCTAATAATTAATCAACGCTTAACTATCAGAGAAGGGCACAAATATTGTTTCTATTATAAAAATTGTATAAAATCACAAATTATTTGCATATCAACAAATTCAATATTGTGGCAGTTTATGCTTCTATTAACTATAAATATTCATGGTTATTCAATAAAAACTCCACCTCAAATGTTTTCTATTCTATATGGTTCAAGGTACTGAGATGAAATAATCACTAAATTCATTTCATAAAGGCTTATCATTTGACAGCATTTTTATTGACTCCCTTTTGACAGCATTTTTATTTTACATATTTTGAAGAAACTTAATTTTTTAAAAGCAACAATGTTATTTGTATTAGTATTGCCATTATTTTCTCTATTTTCTAATGTTTTTCGTTATCAGATTGCCTCAGAGAAATGTGTTATCACAAATCATCAAAAAATTTCATTTAATTTATATTAATCTAATAAAAATATTTAAAAATTCCAACAATTGAGTGATATTGTTGCAAGACAAGGTCTGTATGATATTTATGAAAAATACTGTAAAAATATGCTATTAAATTTGGAAGACGAGAGAGTATTAAGTTTGCGGATTCTCAGTCCCTGCACGTGTTCTCATGTCACAAACACAGTGCGTGTAATGAAGGGTTAAAGAATATTGCAGCAGAAAGAGAGTGCACCTATTTGCACAAAATAGCCACAGAAGGGAGATCAAAAGACAGATAAGAAATAGAATAAAATATTTTTACTGAAGTGAAACTCGATACTAAATATCTATTAGCAGTTATAAACAAATATATTAAACATAATAGGAAATCATATAGAATATTATTTTAAAAACTTTAAATACCTGCTATGTCATGGTTGTTATCCAAATTCATTCATTACAATGTTAATTAATTCAGTGCCCTTATGGAATCTTCATCTGTGATATTTGAGTACGTCAAACCACCAATCTGCTGGTCTCCCATTGTAAACCAAGTGTACTTGGCTTGTTAAACAGTAATGTATTTCATGAATATTCAGGAAGCACCCCAACAATTAATTCTGCCATAATCTTCATTAGTAGTAAGAGTAGACAATCCTTGACCAAATTGTTGACATTTTACTAAAATAAAAAACATCTCCAGAAAATATTTTGAGTGTATTTTCAGTACATTGTCAGAAATATTTTCAACTGTTTTATAAAATAATACTATGTACCTAGTAAAAGGAATAGTTTCTCAAACACACAAAACAAAAATCAACAAGCTTAATCTGAGGCTACTGTTTCAAAAAATTTGTTGTAACAAAAAAAAAATCCTTGTATACAGAAAAGGTAGTGTTCACTATACTGATTTTGAAAATATTTTTGAAAAAAAAAAACCTGTTAAATTGCATATTGAAGGCAATTTAAAATATTAAATGGCTATTTAAGAAACATGATTTTCAGTTTCTCACAAATTGTAAATAAAAGTAAATTTGTTTGATAATAGATATTTGACAATTAGCTTTTTATTGTTGAACTTATAATCAACATATCACACATTCAGAATATTATTTTGCTTTTAAAAGTCATAAAAATTATGTTTCAAAATCAGCATTGAAGTATATTATTTTTAAATTAAGTTGTGCATTAGAAAAGTATATTTTTGTGGCCATTGTTTTATTTTGTTTTTTTATTTTCATTATCAGTTTAAGATCTGAACAGTATTATGAGAACAAAATATGTTTTAAGATTTATGGCAGTACTGTTGTTATAAATAACCACAGCATAAAGTGGACTGTGGTTCATGGCCTAGCCTGTTAAAAACATAATATATTAAAAGTTTCTTTAAAGTTTTGTATTGACAACCAATCAATTTTCATGAAGATTATCATACTCATCCTATGCAATATATTGTATTTATGGCTATTTTTGTAAATAAGTGATGATGTTGTATGAGGTTAACATGAGATTATGTATGTATACCAAATTAAGGTTTTCAAAAATAAATTTCGTAACACTTTGATATTCACTGCAAGGAATATGTGATGGATTGATTCAAATGAAGCCTTTAAAAGAAGTCTGTTCTAATGTATTTGTGAACTCCTCAATAAGCCTCTGAAAGTTTGTGAGACCTGCATGCTTGTGAGAAACCTCCTTGCAGAGGGGAGGCTTATGCCACTTGACCTCTCCTTTCCTGGGCGGATGATGACAATGGTGGTTTACCTTTTGGCTTCCACTGGATGATCACATGAACACCTGAAAGGGGAATTGTGACAGAATTTTTAGAATTCTTTTATTGTTGATTTCTTTCACTTGTAATGAGTTGTCAGTTTACAAATTGATAAGATTCACACAGTAATAGCATACAATTATGTAAATAATTGTAACAACAAACACAAAGTATACATCGTATGTATATTTTATATTTTTGTGTTAGAAAAAACATAGCATAACAAAATACAAATACAAATGAAAATCAACATGAATATATGAAGTATACTACACAAGAAAATACAAAACAAGAACATCATCATCATCATCACTGTCATCGTCATCGTTGTCATAAACAATTAAACTAAAGCTGACTTGATTGCTTGAATTTACATTAAGTTTAACACAAGGCAATTTGGAAAATGAAAGTGATATAAGGATATAACTAAAAACAACAACAACAACAACAACAACAACAATAATGCGCAC
The DNA here is from genome assembly GCA_031308135.1 of Acheta domesticus. Lineage (NCBI taxonomy): Eukaryota > Metazoa > Arthropoda > Insecta > Orthoptera > Gryllidae > Acheta > Acheta domesticus. Next base: position 34,203,587 of record JAHLJT010002406.1, read on the forward strand.
ATTAAAATATAATACACACACATTAAAATATCATAATAAGTGAAACTAGTGGGAATGTGTGGCTTACCTAAATTTTTCTTCTTGGAGTTATTACTCAACACTTATTCAAATATTTAAAAAAGATGCATGACATAATATATCATGCATTCTGGATGCTGTCTCTGTTTCTAAAATTGAATTGTGAAAGAAATCTCTATATTAACATTAGAAGGAAAAGAGGGACTCAAAATTGTATTTGAGCTTAGTACTTTTGAAAATTTTATGTTTTAATGAAAATCAACACTATATAAAAATATTTTGAAAATGTCATGGAGACTCCATGTCAAGTGCACTAAAAATTTAAAATTCGATGATCTTAAAGAACCCTAAATAATTATATCTTAATGATCTCTGAAACAGCATGACTAGATCTTAGTCCTAACACATTGAGTTTCATCTAAAAAACATTTAATTTGACAGAGTTATGCATGACATCACCTTACTTCCATCCATTCAGTCATCGAATTTTCAGATACAGTATTGTGTGTACCTCATTGCCGCCTGCTCCAATCTTAACCACCTTTGAAACAGCACAAATGACCTTAATCCTGATGTGTATGTGAAGTTTCAGCTCAAAAGAACCATCAACACAAATACCACAACCCAAAATTTGAGATCGTATTATTCAGGTGATTTGAATACTTTTCTTCCTGTACTTTATTATAAAGAGGAAAAGTAAAAATATCATCCATGTAAGACTATTTATCTATAAATAATGAAGTTTCATGAGCCATGAATTTGGGTGAGGATCTGATTCAAGCTGTATTTCGTTAAAACTTGAGAATAAGTTTATATATTTCCAATATTTCCATCCTAGTAATAGTATCCTCATAGCAAAACAGATGGTGAAGCTGTCTCTGTTTCTAAGGCTTAGAAATGGGAGCTACTCAGTCCATTATTGTCCCAGTATCATGTCCCAGTATCATTATTGTGGTGGTCAGCACTCATACTCCAAACTGGGTTTCAATTGGCGGTTTCAAGGAAAATACATTTTTAGATTCCATAATAGAGTTTGGGAGGACATTCCAGTAATTTACAATTCTGTTTTTCAGAAAGTATTTCCTTAAATTCTTGGTGAATTTTTCAGCTTTAAACAATAAACCTGTAAGGTTGGATTGTAGTTAAAGATGAAAAGATTGTGCTTGTTAGATATTATGCACTAATTGGGTAAAATATGTTTCAATGAAGTCAGTGATCATTTGTCTATGATGCAAAGTAGGTAGTTGAAGAAACCAATCTTCCTCATAGTGCAAATTATATAATCTGAAGGGTATTTTTGTTGCAAGTTCTCTAAGAAAACATGTTATTGAAATAAGGAGACCAGACCACCCATTTTCCAGTAGTGGGTGGGTTTTAGTTGATTTTTGCAAATATTCCAGTTATATACATTTGAAAGTATTTCTGATTCTCAAACAGAAAGATTTTACTCAATTAACAATATGTGAGCAGTGGCTATTCCACTGAAGATTGTGAGTGACAGAAATTCCTATGTCTTTCTGGGATGATTAGTTTGGGATAATTTTTCAGGTGGGATACCTGGTGGTATGAGGAGTCAATCACACCACAATAACATGGTGAAAACACATAGTACTTGATGTGGAATTCTTATACCTTATACCTCATCACAAGCCTCTTACTCTCCTCAAGTGCAGCCTATGACTCTTGTGAAACAAACTCATTTGGATGAAGTTCCAAGCTCCTGTGAAACAGACAAGGTTTGAAATTGAATCATCATCATCATCATCATCATCATCATCTTCTTCTTCTTCTTCTTCTTCTTCTTCTTCTTCTTCTTCTTCTTCTCCTTCTTCTCCTCCTCCTCCTCCTCCTTCTTCTTCTTCTTCTCCTTCTCCTCCTCCTCCTCCTCCTTCTTCTTCTTCTTCTTCTCCTTCTTCTTCTTCTTCTTCCTCTGTCTAGCCAGGATTAGGCCTGAGGCTTGTTCCGGTCTCACTATCTCTTCGTTGGTCTTCCCACACTTCTTTTGCCCTATGGTTTATATTCCATTGCTTGTTTTGGAATTCTTTCTGGTGGCATACGAAGGACATGCTCTCTCCATTTTTCTTTATAGTGGATCGCCAATTCGGTTATTGATTGCATCCCTAGTTCGTTCCTGATTGCTTCATTTTGGATTTTGTCTTCTCTGGTGCAGCCTTTAACCGATCTAAGAAATTTCATTTCTGAGGCAAGCTGTTTAAGATCCTTGTTCTTGAGCATCCAGGGTTCCACTCCATATAATAAAGTAGGGACTGCCATGACTTTGTATAATTTTAATTGCATTTCTTTTCATGTTCTTGTTTTCAGAGTTCTTCTAATTGTGCCACATATTTGTTGATATATATTAACCTTTTTCTTAATATCTTGGTCTTCTTCATAAGATATGTCACAACCTAAATTCTGGAAATGAGACACCTGTTCTATTGGCTTGTCATTTACAACTATTTTTGTTCTTATTGGATAAATACCTGAAAAAGCTTTTTGTTTTGGTTTTTGTTAAGGATATTTTCAGGTCATAGGTTAGACTTAGTTCATTGAGCCCATGTAGTGCCGTTTGCAATTTATCCTCACTGTCTTGTATGATTACTTGATCATCAGCGAAAAGCAGAGTGTTAATTTGTTTCACTCCTTGATTTGTCTGTATTTCAGAAGTCAATACTTGACCAGCATCAATTCTGATCCTGGTGTTATTATACAGACCTTTTGAGACCTGGATCAAATGTTTAGGGAATCCTCTTTTTTCCGATATATGCCATAGCTTATCTCTTTGGATTCTATCAAATGCTTTCTCAAAGTCTACAAAGGCTAGGTGTGTCTCTAAATTAAATTCTCTCCTCTTTTGTATTATCTGTTTTAAAGTAAAAATGTCGTCTGTGCATGATCTTCCCTTGCGAAAGCCTGCTTGTTCTTCTGCTAAAATTGAATCGAAGATATTTCGAAGCCTTTCGTTGACTATTTTACTGTACAGCTTGGAGGCTGGATTAAGAATACTGATACCTCTATAGTTGGATGTATTTCCTCTTTCTCCTTTCTTAAATACCGAAATAATCTTTGCTATTTTCCATTCATCTGGTATTTCATAATTTTCCCAGCACATGTTGAAAAAGATGTAGCATTCTAAATTCTAAAAGGATACCTCCATATTTTATCATTTCAGAATTTATTCCATCTAAACCTGGAGATTTTCTATTTTTCATTTTTTTAGGGCTCTCTTTAATTCTATGAATTCTATATAATCTACCCCTAGCAACTGTACCTTATCAGCAATTTCTACAATTTCTGGATTGTATCACAATTCTTTATAATGTTTTATCCAGTCCAACATTGGTATTATATTAAGGTTCACAGTATCTCTCTCTTCTCTGTTTAGATGTTTCATTAGTTTGAATGCTATTTCTTACCTCCCATGGACATCATGTTCCACTCTGTTTATGAACATATCCCATGATGTCCTATGTGCTGTTCTTACTATTGCTTTTGTTTCATTCCTGATTTTGTGGTATTGTTCTTTAGCTTCTATTGACTTCTTTTGTAAATATTCATTGTAAGCTTTCTCTTTATCTTTAATGGCTTTTTGTGTCTCTTCATTCCAAATTTTCAAACATCTTCTTTTATATATTTTTTGTTTTTCACCTAGCACTTCCTTAGCTATTCGATTGATGACATTCTTTATACTCATCCACTCTTTATTTATGTTTTGGCTAGTGGGTATTTCTTTGAGCAATTGTGTCAATCTGTACTGATATAAATTTCTTATACTCTCTTCTTGTAGTAAGTGCACCTTGAATCTTTTATCTAATTTCGTTTTCTCTAAATTTTTATTCATTTCTTTTCTCCATCTGGGCCAGAGTTGAATTTTTGATTTAACAAGGTGGTGGTCTGGGGTACTAAAATTGTCGAAATAATTATTGTGAAGATTGATGCAACAAAGTAGAACTTTAAAAGAAACAAAGATGGGGCAATGTTACTCCCTGTTACCTTATGCAAGGATTTTTTTTTTTTTTTATGATGTAGAAAAATGAAGGCAAAGTTACACCTAAGTCATTCATTGGGGTGACTTAGGTCCACTACTCTTTAAACTTAATTTTTTCCGTTTGGAAGCATGTGTTTCCATTTCAGCCCACTTGGCAATAATTATGATTATGCCAGAGGGTCAAATTATGCTTGTTTGCTTTTATTGCAAATATAAATACAGGGAATTATTCTTTAATGCCTACAATTTAAGTCTGCCTTATTGAAGATGCTTGGTTTGGTGAGTATATCTTTCTCAATTACAGGTCAGATGAATACCAGAACTCATCTTTTACTGGCCACTTTCAATATTTCTAATTTTTTCCCAAGCTATTAAATTGATAAACCCCATCAGAAATTTTAGTAATCAGACCTGAGTTATTTCTTCCCTCATGATGAAAGGAAAGTCCCTTAAAGTAAAGTCTGCTTTGTCTGTCAAACTGGTCAAAAGGAGCAAGAACAGCATATTTGTCTTGCATCACAAGCAGTGCGTGATCATTGATATGAAAACACTTATCAAATTCTTCCTCACAATCACTGGATTCTTTCTTGATCTGTCTTGTATAAGTTTCTTTCTCTCTCTCTTTTTGGTTAAAGGCAGATGACAGTTTAGATTAAAAAAGTCATGAATGATTATTCCTTTAATGATATATGTTTGCCTTGTATGCTTTCAACCAATATAAAATACTCTTAAGTAACTTCGCAAATATTAAACAATTCAGTAATAAAATTACCAGTACTAACAAACTGATTTAATTACTCAAATATCATGTCCTCATCTAAATCTACAATAAGAATATGCACCAAAAAAAAAAGCTTATTTCAAGACTTTCAGATGTAACCACTAAGCCCTGTACACCCTATACCCTTAAGCTAAGTTTTGAAATGTTTATATGAAACCTTAAAACAGAGTTTAGATGAAATTTTGGTACGTAGAGAAAGGTTGGATAATTAAAAGAGATTTGAGAACCTTAATGAATACATTAGGCTCCTTCTGATGGCTTGACTTGGAATGGTGCCACTATTTAATTTACAATAGTATTGCGTTATCTAAAATAAGAGGTTAGTGTATATTCTCAAGACACCCAGTCAGTCACAAAGTCAGTTAAGTTTATGGCAGTTTTATCAATATTTTGATCATTAATATCAACAATAAATGAATTAAATTAAAGAATATATTTTTATTAATTTCTTCTATCACATTAAGGAAAATATTATTTTATGTTTATTAATTCCTCTTGAAATCTTTATTCACCTCAGTATTGTATGTGATTTATGAATTTATTGAATATTTTTCTAATTTATTTCAGCGATTCCCAAATAATGTATTTGTTATGCACTTAAGCAAAAAATGTTTGAAGATGTAGTGTTTCAAACTATCCATGCTAGTAATTCACAACTGTAATGTTTTCTGATTTTTTTCAAAGCTTATTATAAAAATTGTTCAATTGTTAAATTTTGTTCAATTGTTAAATTTTGTTCAAAAATATATTCATTTTCATACTTTATGCATTAAAATATTGTGTTTTGAATATACTTTTTAATGCACTTGACATTCCTTTCTTAGTAAAACATTTTTTGTATTTAGACGTTCCGCGCTCCAGATAAATGAAAGAATAAATACCATCATAATAAAGTCGATTGTAATATGTCACATAAATATATTCTTATTGTACACTGAAAATATTGTTGAAATGTATTTTTTATTAATTAATATATATGATTTAATTGAGGTTCAGTATACAAATGTTCAAACTGATGTCATATATTTGAGGATTATATAAACCAAACTGTACTTAAAATACCTGTTTGAGGTATTTTAAATTCAACAGTTGGTAGCTTTAGCGCAGTTACAAGAGACTCTCTGCAGATAGCGCAGCGGCTTCTCCGTTGTGAACGTCACAATTTTATGATAACATGGCTACAGCTGCGAGAATGGGTAGTGTGTGTAGTAAGTGATCGCATTACAACGTTGTTGTAACGGTGCTTGTGTCAATGACATCTTTTGAAATCTGTACTAATGCAGTGTGGTGAGCTCGTATATCGAAAAGTGACCATCATGACGCAAGGAAGTGATTCTGTGGATAACAGACAAAAGAAGCCAGAAAAGGAGAGTATCCATTCTGGCCACTTCATGGTGTCTCATTTTGAGGCAGAAGCTGAGGACGATGAATGTGATGTTGCTGTTCCAATTCCAACTGAAGATGCGAAGTTTGTTGCCGAACCTTCCAGTTTTAATCATGTTGAGAAGAATACCCAACAAGTCTCTATTGAAACATCTCTCACCAAACTTTTCCAGTGCATGTCCTTGGCATACAGGTAGTATAAACTATATTTTGTAAACGTAAATGCTATTGGAATCTGTTCACAGAGGTTGGATTTCTGATGTAATGAGTCTTGTTGAAGAAATTAATGGTATATGCTTGGTGTCAGATGATTTTTAAATTTCTACAATATTTTAAAATTGAAATATTGATTGCAGTTTTTGTTGTTATTTTTGATATTATGTTTATTGATATTTACTGTCATGTAAGGTGTAAAACAAGAGAAAATAGTTTGGAATAGTTTGAAATGGAATAGTTTGAAATAAGTTCTGTACCTTTTTAACACTTGCGTTTTGGAATTTATTATAATTTGGTAGGTATTGCCAAAGATATGTTTGGGGAGTTTTTACCTTCCCCTCATCTAAAATTTATTTACTCATATTAACCACAAATCTGTTGAATTTTGTAAGTATTGCCTCGAGACACCGCCGATACAGCGATACGAGGATTTATAGTGTTGAGCCAAGTTAATCCATGTATTTTTATTCTTGGACGTCAACTCTTATTGCCCAGAAATTGTCATTGTTTACAGAGGCAAGGTGTAGTCCACGGTCACGCTATGTAAATGGTTAATCCCACGACCTCAATTGTGAGAACGACGTAGGAAGTGAAGCAGTATTATTTAATGTTTATTCAATATACATTCAATGAATGCATCGTGTAGCTTCGGCTTTCGTTAGTTTGTGAATGTCAGTGACACGGTCGTGTTTAGCAGCCAGCTACTGGGCTTCTCTTGACTGGGACGACGCCGAGCCCCCGTCTCGTTCGGCGGCTCAACGCGGTTGCTTCATGTACGTCACTGTCAGCGAACATTGCGAGCTCAGCAGGACAAAAATTGGGTAAAATTTTATTATAATTTCGCCATTAAAAGATAATTCATTAGCAATAAATATTGGCTCACTGTGAATTTGGAGTTTACTTAAACGTGACAATTTAGAAATAAAGGGGGTTGTTAATACTTTATATGTTGAGTTTTTTATGCGTGAACTGTCGACTAAAAACATTTCTAACGAGTCTAGGTGGTGAAATAATAACGGTGAATATAATTTGAAAGGAAGTTCGGTATTTCGAGAAATCGTTTTGTAATTTTCGTGAGTCGTTTGTAGAGCGACTGAGTGTAAATTGAGGATTGAACCCAACGAAGGGGCTTATCACTTGGCGAAATGGAATTATTTAGAGATTTTGGGTGTACGTTGTGAAGACTTTAATCACAAGTGTTGTATTTATGGGTATTTAATGTATTTGTTGAGATTCCTAATCGTGTGTTTTTATGAACTATTAATACTCAACCTAATTGTTAGTCATTTTCTTGAGGATTGGAGAAACTGTCTTGGGTACATATGACGAAATCAAGATTCGATTCCAGACTATTTCGTGAAACGCAAAAGTCTTTGTTCGGCTTCTTTTTGAAATACAAAACAAACAAAAACTGTTACTGTGAATTGTTTTGCGGACCAAATAGAATGGAATTCTGGAAGATGCGGTGATTGCCACAATCAGAAACCGAGAATTCCCTGTTTAAGTCTCCAAAACAATGGAAATTTGTTACTTTGGAGTCCTCATTTTCTCATAAATAATTAATTGAAAATATGCATATTACATTGGCATTATCACAAACAGTGAGTGTTTTTGTTGACATATCAGAGAAAGTCAGTGAGGTATTTTCCTATTGAAACTGCTTTTACAATCTTAGTCATCTGAGATATTGCCATTTTATAGGTACTATCGTTATAATTGCAAACAAGTTTTTACGCGCAATTTTATTCTTACAATTAGATTAATTATTAATAATTTTGTTAATTTAATGTACATATTTTTAAACGTGAAACTTTTTTACTGGAAAATTCTAGTGAAACCTTTTTACTCGAATTATTGGTTACCTCTATACGAATCCAGCCACTTAAACTGTAGATAAATTGTACTGTTGATGACTAATGGAAAACAAATATTATTTTCCTTTCTCGTCACTCGCCTATGCCAAAACAAGTCCGACGGAAATGTCAAGACAGTTTCATAATTTACGTACCGTATACAAAATGATTTTAATACATTGCAGTATTGAATGAATTGTGAAAGAAAAGGCTGGCGTTAACGATGTTCCAACATGCGATGAATTTGAAGACTGTGTTTTGAATGTAGCATGTATTCGAAGGACTATTATTTCCTAACAGTCGACTTAACGCCACACCAAATTCGTAAGTTTTCCAACGTGGTGCATGTGTAACAAGATTAATAAAATGTAATCATCAGTCGTACTTGTTCAGTCTACTATTGAGACGACATTCCTAAATACTCGACGCCGTCTTTCCTCAAGTGGTGAGCTTCGTGTGAAGAACGAGCACCCCTCCGGTCGCCGTGCGTATTTTCGCGGGAGCACTCGGCGGCGGCGCCGCGGCGCGCGCGTAAGTAGGACTTCCTGCAGCGCATGTCAGAGGTCGCGGCCGTCGCGCTCTGTCGCGTTGGGTAATCCGGGCGCTGCGCTGGCTGGTCGACGGCGCCGCCCCCGCAGCCGGGAGGTCAAGTTCGGCGGACAGCGCAATCCGCGGCGCGGCTTGGCGGCGACGCCCGCGGCGGGAAGAAATCTTTGGGTTCGGCGTATAACGGTGAAGCCATGTTAGCGATCCATCGTCTCCCTCATGCTTGTTAAGTAATTTAGAACGGTCTCTTGATTTGTGACGGTCGGTTCTGGTCAATAGCTACCCAATAGTTTTGATCAGCAAAGACTTTAAGATTCATATTTTCCTCTGTTTCCGCCGCTACATTTTTCTTTCGCATTTCTTCTTTATCCTCTTGTTATCTGCTGATGCTGCTTCTGCAATTTCTACTGCTGATGCCGTTTCTTCTGCCACTGATACCGTTTCTTCTTCTGCTGCTGTTTAGGCTTATACTTCTTCTCCTATATTATTATTATTATTATTATTATTATTATTATTATTATTAAGACGTAAGGGCGCTCCCCACATTTGCCTCGTAAAGCACAAAATAGCGACGCCACTGGAGCCGACCGCTAAGCGCGAAGTGTGGCCGGAGCACTGGGGTGGAGTGTTTCCATCTAGTAGTATCTTCGCTTTTGGTGTACCTCTGTTCTATTCACCGCGGGACGGTCAATTTGTGGGTTATCCAGTTCAACTGAGGATCGTTCTCAGTGGTGCATGTGTAATTGCTATGTGGAGTCCTGGCTTGCGAAATTCAAGCAAAGTAAGTGAATCAAGACCCAGACAATGATGAACTTCCTGGACAAGAACATCTCGACTTTTGTAAATTTATTAAAAAAGTGATTGGATAAGTAAATATTGCAAGAGTTCTCTCAAGAACATTCGTCAGAATCATTTTACGAATTCCTTGTAAAAGAGATTTTGACGAGTTACTTTGGGCTCTAAACCATATAAAAAATAATTTATGAAGGGACTTTTTAATTATTCATTCAAGTCGGCGATCTTCAGCCATTTTTAACCAAAGGGTCATTTTATTTTTGGCTAAACACTAGCGGGCTGCATTAATTTGGTAATAACAAAATAACATAATACCTGCCTTACACAAATAGTCAAAGAATACTAGTTTTATTTTTAGTTGAAGGTATTTATTTGCTGGTCGTGAAAACATAACCAGCGGGCCGCGAAGTAGTTAAAATGAATATTTGTTTGCGGGCCGCCAGGTTTTTGTAATGAACATCTCCCTGTACAACGGGCGTTACAGGGATTTCCCCGTGGTCCGAAACTCGGGGCTCGTCTGATTGTGTTGCCGCGGAGCGTCTTCCGCGCGGCGGCGCCGGCGACCAGGCGCGCGCTCGCTGCCGCCCGCGCCGCCCGCGCCGGGAAGTTGGCAGCAGATGAGACGAGACGAGGTGAGGTGCGGCGCACCTTTCCAACCTTGGCTACTGCTCTTCCCGCCCCACCGCTGCCCCTTCCCCTTCTTCTCGCCGTCCCGCAGGCACAGCGCGCGGATGTCAACATTGGTTACGTAACCTGCGATGGCGGGCGCGGCGCGGCACGGCGCGGCGCGGCCAAGCGACGCGACGGCGGGAAGCGGCAGAGTAAAATGTGTGCGTGGGAAGGGGTTGGAAGGAGGGAGGACGCCGAACTGAAATGTTTATTTCGTTTGTGGGACTGGAAAATTTACCTTCGGTCCGCGCTGGTATTAGTTCCCGACAGAAGTCTCATCAGCTTGTCAAGATTTTTGTAGCCAACCTTTTAAAATCTCTGTATTCGAGCTTCCGACTAACTTCCAAGTGTTGTGAAAATTCTGAAAACTTCGAGCATCATGACGCGCATGCGGGAAAAAAAATCGAAAAATGGAGTGTCTGAATTTGTTTCGGTTCTATCGGTATCGTTAATAAAGTACAATAAATATAAATATTTTTTTACACTACTCCTGTGAAGTCGATTTTAATTTTCTCATTCAGTAAGCTACTGCCAGATCCTACTTTAGAAATATATCGCTGTCATGAATAGAAAGGAAAATCATATTTTTTTCAAAGAAAAACTAAAAGGGAGTGTGTGGTATTAAGGTGCTTCCAAGATTGTCTGATGCCAAAAATCACGACAGCATATGTTCCCTCCCCCTCGATCTCTTCCCATTTCACGTATACGCACATGCTCACACTTATACTCACTCCACAGCCCCCAGTCTACCCTTCTCTCGCTTTTCTAATTAGATCAGTCATGGATGTCGTGCTGTAGTTGAGACATTGATGTAAATTCTTACCGTTAAGGATTATGTAATGAGACACGAAAAAAGGTTTTCTTGACCCCTAGCCCGCAAAACTATGTACTTCGCGCTAACTAAGCTCAAGCATTACGAGCAGAACTGCAAGTTACGTCGAATTTAAAAACCGTACTGGATCAGGGTTCTGAAATTTGGGAAGAAGTAGAGCATTCACAAGGCAATGAACAGTAGTATTTTTAATAGCAATCCGTGAAGCAAATACATAGTGATTAGTGGCGAGGAACACGCCATACAAACTACTTCCAAACTATTGGCCGTGTGTCAGCGATCTTTTGGTTTGTGCTTTTCTGGGCTGGCCTTTGGCTGTGAGAGGGTGCGCGCTGCAGCGAATGCGTGGGAATGTCACCACGTTGCCAGGTCTGGTGTTTTATATAAACATTAATTTAAAAAGGAAGGTAATCTGAGTATATGGGACTAACCTAATAGGAGGGATGGTCAAAAACTGCGAAAAAAGTGCCTACGTGTTTTATAGACTATTCCAAAACGTAATCTTATTTCATCGGTACAGCTTTTCACTGATAAATCTGGGAGGAAGTATGGAAGTTCTTTTAAGCTTGAGGAGTGTTTTAATATTGAATTAGTCTTTTTATGTGGGTGCAAAATTCTACAAAAATTAATTAATTCGAATACCACACATGAAACAAATTAATTTGATCGTAGAAATGCAAAAACCAATATTAATTAAATAAAATCCCACTTACTGTTGTCTTTGTATTTGTGTGCGTTAACTGTGATGAAACTGAAGTTTTCAATTCTAAGTGGTTTGTATTTTTTTGTTAGCTTTGTTTATTTTGTACTTGTTGGTATGCTTTTGTTGTGATTAAATTTGAGCTGTCAATTAAAGTTTCGAGACATAAATTTATAAGTTTTGTTATTTTATACGAAATACTTAAAAAAACATTAAAACATTTAAATGTTTTTACGGGAATTTTCAGTTTTTTAAACTTAGGTTGTTTTGTGAACTGGGGAAAGTTTAGCCGACACTGTGCACTGCAAATAAATTGAATAAAGTATTGTGGTCGAGCGCAGTGCTTTGGACGCGGGTCGCAGCGTGCTGCTGCACGCGTCCCGTGGGACGTAATTGCGCTGCCTCCGCGCCCGCCCCGCCCGCCGACCAATTGATTCCCGCTCGGCGCGGCCGGGCGGTGCGGCAGCCGGCGCGATAAGCCCCCCTGGCCTCCCCTCCCCTTCTTATCAGGCGCGACTTCATTGTGCGAGAGAATCCATCATGCGATAGCCCTCGAGTGTGTTTTCACACCGGGCGCCGACAGTTGGATTCGATTCTTTTTTATCGAATTAGATAAAGTAGTCTCGCGAATCAGATAGCAACTTTATGACACTTCAGGTGCTGTCGTTTAATTAGGCTGCTTATTGGAAACGGCAGCCATGCGTTTAATTAAGACTTTCTAAGAATAGAGGCAATTTATGGCCAAATATGTGAATATTTCATTGAAATCATGTTTAAAATTAAACATTTATTTCCCCTATTTCGTGAAGTTTATATGATTATTGAGTGATCTAATCGTGGTATATCAAAAATACTGCGATAAAAACACTAACATTTTTATGATCGTCTGTCTGTAATGAAGAGGACTGCGACATTTCTAGTAGATTGCATCGATGCATACTTGTGGTTCAACCTTGTTAATAAATGTTAATGAACGAAGAGCAAAATAAGAGAGCTCAACGAACGAGAACGCACTAGCTATTAGCTACTTGGCGTTTTCGGAGAAGTATTCTTACGAGTTCTAAAAGTTCCAATCAAGTCTCTGGGAAGCAGACGTTAAGTATGCGTCCGCACGTGCGTCGAACGTTAAATGTTTAGGCCAGTAGACTTTTCGGACAGGTGCTAAAACAGTTGATCGTCACCGAAGACCGGATATGAAGTTTTAAAGTGCACTTTGATTGCATTCCAGCTAGCACATAAATAGAATGGTACCATACGAAAATGTTCCTGATGGCGGAATGACCGAAAGGACAGGGAGTAAAACAGTTGAAACACTAGTTAGCGAACGTTTGTGAGATTAATGCGAATCATGTGTTACCGATCACGCCCCCCCCCAAATTGGTATGGCATCATTGAGTGTCAAAAATGTGGCTGACGTGACTGAATAAGCGCGGAGGGGCATCCCCGCTCGTTGCGGGCGGTGCTGTGGAGGGGCCGCCCCCGCGAGCGCGGTCGCTAGCGTCGCGCACGCGCTGCCCCTGGCACCTGCGCCACCGCAGGAAGTGATCTGGCAACATCGGGGCGCTCTAGCTCGAGGAACTGTCCCCTTGGCCGGGGCCAATGAGGAACGTCACTCATTGACGTCAGGCATTACCATTGAAAGAGGCGCCACCGGCGGCGGAGACGGCTCTCGTGCCTCGCGGACGTGGGCGGGGCGATCAGGAGGGCGGGGTGAAAGAGGCGGGGGTGACGCAGGCGGGGGGGGGGGGATGGAACATTTCACCTCGTGTACACAACGCTCCAATTTGCATAGTTTTTTTCTTCTTCGCACGTTTAATTAATTATGAAAACGCATCACTACCACATTAACAGGTACTTCATCCCTAGAAGAGAAAACTGAATTGAAATTACATAATTTTTAATTCGCTGGGCTATGGACTATTTCATTTCTTTCGCCATCCAAACTATTTGATTTTCGGTGGTTTCGAAAAGCATGCCTTCGTTTTGAATGCATGGTATTTAATCTTTATACCCAGAAAACTAGAATGCCCTAAAATCCATCGTTCGTAATTGAATAAGAATATGTATTTTGGGAGCAATTGTTTGAGGGCAGAGTCCGAAATCGCATTGGAACGTATTTAAGCAATTTTGAATATTGCTTTTAGGTTTTTTATATTATTGTAAATTAGCTAATCACTTGAATCTTTTCGAACATTACTCAAGATCTTCAATTTATTTAAATAAATTAAAGATTTCAAAGTAATATAACCAAGTATGAAAAGGAAGGCTTTTGCTGGGTGGTTCTGAATAGAAGGTACACATATTTAAGGTGGACACTTGAGACTTCGCGTTGTAGGATGCGCATATGATGTGTTCTCTGTACGTTAATCTTTGCACTTGGCGTTGCGATAACCTTTCCCTTCCTCGCGCACATGTTATCATGCAGGCTGGGAAAGGGAGCTGTTTGATGTAGATTCTGAGCAGGATCTTTTACCTCGGTATTAGCCTTCACAGTATTTCTATTATTTAAACAAACGAAATCAACAAGACCATCGTCGAGTGTGGGGTCGAAAAAATGAAATGTTTGGAGCCTAAAATCGTTTTTAATTCGCCACGAAATAATGCTCACGCATACATTAGTGTGCATGTCTCAAAGAATATACGCATACACATGTACATGCGTTCTCTCACTCTCACACACACACACGTGCGCGCGCACGTGAGTCTGGTTCGGATTATTTCCCCGGGCATTTGTTTAGAGATCAATCGTTCTGTGAGGAATCTCCATTCATGTTCAGATATTTGAAGATGAGCTCTAAATTTTATTTTTTGATAGGAGTAGCACGTTATACTTCAAAATCGCCACAGTCGATACAAACTTTACCTACATCGTGTCGTGGCATTTGTAGAAAGACTATTCATTCTTGAAATGTGCACTTCGGGCGCTGCTCGCTGCTTCTCCGGGTCGTAGTCGGGCTTGTCTCTCGGAACGCTTCCTTGGGGACTGCTCAACGGGTTTGTCACGCGGGCAGAAAATAAGGAGACACACGTTGGAATGGTCGAGTTGAGTGAGATAGGTTAGTGTCAGCGTTGTTGCCTCAACAGCGTCGCTAACCGGGAGGACCTAGGGTTTGAGTCTCTACGGCGGCGAATTTTCGACATTAGCATGTTGGCTAAATGGAATTCTTGCGCTGTTTGGAGGAAAATCCTAGCGGGCAGCTGCTCTGATGGGTAGTTTTCCGCAATGCCTCCGAACAGTACCAGGCGAATGCCGGGGCAGAGCCGTAACAAACTGGCCACGCGCGAGTTTTCCTTCCTTGCTCTATCATCATCCTTTAATTACCCACACTTGCATGCAGTACCCTACCAGACGCCGGGAGACCAGTCTGGAGCTTAGAGCTTGTCCCTCTGCGGGGCCTATCTGGAGGGGGAAACCGCAACGTGTAGGTCGGCCCTAGATCTATTCCAGCGGGGGAGGAACACGACATCCCAACATGTACTACACCTATGGGATTAATGACCGCAGTACTTGACGCGCCCCGACACACTTGATCAATTCATCCCCGACACACTCAGTCAATTGAATTGTTCTTATCTGGAGCATCTGTATGCAGTTCTAATTTGGTTTGAAGTCTTTTGTGACCGCTGCATTCTCGCTTGGTGCCGCAGGTTGGTGCGCCTGTGTGTGCTGGGTCCTACGGCACCGGCGAGCGCGTTGCGGCGCGGGGCGGCCTTCAGCGCCGAGCATTGCTTTCCGCTTTCGATTCGTTTACTCGGGCCGAAGCGTGACTGCGAGTTGTTTGTTCGAAGCCGGTCGCCGCGCACTCCTCGCCTCTCGCGAAGACTCGTTTGGAAACTGGCTCCCGTCACGGCCGAGGCGCTCCGGTCGCGCGCCCGGACCACTTGGGCACGGGTCACGGGGGCGGCAGAAGAAGGAAGCGAACCAGGATTTATTGAGGGGGGAAAAAAGTTTTTTTAACGCGACCCAGGGGTATTTTGGGAATTGTTGGGAATATTATTTTGTACAAGAGCTCATATATTAGTGTATTCTCCAACGAGCGCATAATGATGGCTATTATTCATGAGTGGATGTTTACGACACAAGCTCCTACGTCGCTTATGTCGTAATTTCTACGAGTGAATAATAGCCATTATGCGCGAGTAGAAGACTGTACTTTCTCTACGACCTTGAAATATTGAGAATAGATTTTGAACATATTTTGTTTTATTTGGAACTCGAGTGAAAAGATTACCTACATTAGTGTTGTAGTGTAAGATACGTAATGAGTCTGAATTTATTTTCTGACAAAATTAATGATGAAATATTGTTGGGAAAGTTTTGTAAAGTAAGCCAAGAAAACGTTGTCGCTAAAAGAATTCACCCTATTACTCTTTCTCCATTCCATAAATGTTGTGTATGGTTGTTCATTATACTAACTTTATTTTTTGTGGCAAGAATTGTAGAGTTGTCGAATTCGTTATTTCCTGAATATCAGGTGGAGTACAAATTTCATTGTCACTGTCACAGGCTTAAAGATTCATTTTCTGTTAAATGAACAATGCGAAATTAAAGAGAAATAAGAGTACAACAATATCTAGGTTACGTACATGAAACTGCGAAATCATTCACTTACCTTCCGAACTGGAATCGACGCCATTTGTCGATTAAATATACAGCAGGAATAAGTATATTATTTAAATGACCGTAAAGAAAATATTTTTATGAGTAGAACAGTGAAACTGAAATACCAAGTGCTGCCAAGTACAATAAATTAGGTCTATGCGCTCTCTCAGGGGACCGTTTTGTTTTCTTTTTCGGATTTGACAACATTTCACATTATACCGTGCAATTTATGTTTCCCAAGATCGCTGTTTATGTGCACATTGGACAGGTTTCCTGACCACACACACACACACACGGCATTTACGTTTTACTCTGTTGGTGCCTCCAAATATACCGCCTCCCCCAGTTTTAAGAGTTAAATAATCATTACCGTCCACATAAATCGCTAATATTGTAATGTTTGGGTAGGAGAGTAACAAATGTGTAACGTGTAATATAGTTAAAAGAAAAGTGTGTATTTTATAGTGAAGTGCAGTATCTCATTATTATTGTATTTGCTTCGTATTTGTTTGATTTTGTTGTAATGAAATTGGTGTTGTCTATAGTAGCAAGTGAAATTATTTTGTACTTGTGTTTCGTACATGTTTGTTTACGTTTGTTAGTTATTAATGAATATTTCCATTCATAAAAATATTTTTTGTAATTTAATTTGAAAACATTTAATAAAATCATTAAATTGTTTCCAAGCTTTTTACGGGGATTTCAATTTTTTACGTGCGTTTTGAAAAAAAAAACCATTGGTATTTTTTGGGGGTGGGGGAAATTTAGCCAACCCTAAGCGAAAAAATTGATATCCCATTAGATCACTGTGTTAAACAGTCATATCAGTGCGTTGATTTTTTTTCTTTTGTTTTTCTCTGACCCTTTCTTATTTCGTTCATGTTTACAAATTTTATTTGGTGTTGGAGATGCTCCGCCTTGCTGAGGTGCGTAGATTTAAAGATATCTGATTGTTTTTTGACTCTTGATTGTAAAAGTGAATATTAATCAGAATCCGTTTAAAGCGGTTTGTACAATTTTATGAAAAGAGATTTGTCCAGAAATTTATTGCAACCTGGTATATGAATTTGAATTTTGAACGTATCGTACACATGACGATTTACGACAGTATTCTCGCAATTCATTTCGAATTTATGATAGACATATAGCCAACATGTACGGTATTTACTCGGGTAAAAAGTACTTACTAGTGAGGAAAAAGTATCAGTTTTGTGACAGAACTCATACATTTTTCGTCTGTGGAATGCGGCGATTTTTCTTCTGGAAAAACTGGAGGTGGCCTGAAGTCGCAAAAATGGATAAATATTGTTCCTATGTGTAGTAACTTCTTCTTAAAACGTCATCTACGTGGAGGATAGAATCTACGTGGACCCTTGTTACCGAAAAATTGGTTCATGTGGTTGGAAAACGTGTCGCTCCGTCCGTCTGTTGCCAACATTAGCGCCTAAAGCGTTGAGTCGATGTTTCCGAATCCGCTCTGGCCGAAGTCGTGGTCCTGCGAGTTTACAATGGAAATTTTGATTTTGGGGGTGTACTAAATATGAAGTCTCAACATTTTCAACATTTTATAAACTAGTGGTGCTACAGAATGGCACAGACTTTCCCGTATTAGTTTTCTATATCCTTGGATCTGGTCTAGCTATGTGGAATTGCCACATACTTTTGCCAGCTGCCATCTATCGCCGCCCAAAGTACATTTTTACTTTCCCGTATACGTACGTATATACGGAGTAATATAAGTAGTTTAGGGAAAGTTATGTAATGCTGCGCGAAAAAAAATGCCAATTTTCGGCGGAAAAAAAATTAATTGCCGGGCTGCGAAAACGAAAAAGTGGATAAAACCCGTTACTAAATTAAGAAAAAAATCCCCTAACACGTGGTGTAGCTAGAAACCCTGTTTTCTAGGTCCTTGATACAGATTTAACCCAATTAAAAGGAGAGCGTCCGTCCGTCTGTCTGTCTGCCCGTTCGTCCGTGTCTGTCCGTCTGTGAACACTGCTAGCGCCTAAACCATACGTACGATTTCTTCCAAAATGGATATTCCCCAGTCGATCTGGTTCTAGTCGAAGCTTTGAGATTTTGAAAAAGATACTTCAAAATTTGGGGGTACTTTATACGGAGCCCCCCGGGGATTTTCGAAATTTTCTCAAAAACGGCTCCAAATGTTTTCTTTAAATTTCTTGTATGAATAGAGTAAAATACACTTATTAACATGGCTTAGGTCTGATTTTCACGGATAACTCTGAAGTTTCGAAAATTTTGAAAGTTTGAATTTTTTTCGGCGTCTTTCTCCAGCTACAAAATTCAAGATAGAGATTTTTTCTTCAAATAAAATTTATTCTGCATATTGAGTTCTATAATAAAGGTCATGTAAATGTTTCTCAAAATTGTAGTAGTTTTCGTGCAATATTGCGTGCAATTTGTGCAATTTTATAAAATTACAAAAACAAGATTTTCTGGAAAACGGCTCCAAATTTTTTGTTTAAACTTTTGGTAGGGATAGTGGTAAATGTACTCTATCACATGACATAAAAGCCATATTGTTCTATCGGTTGGTTTTTTAAAAAATTACAAAAATGTAAATTTTTTCACATGTTTCTCACGTCGATAATATTTACATTAGCGGCGATTTTTTCACATTATTATATTTACGAGTACATGTGCTTTAAATAATGTCAAGTAAAGTTTCTTGAGAACACAACCGTCTGCTGTGAAAAGTAGCTCAAAATTCCGCATTTTCAGAAACGCTCAAACGCCATTTTTTCATATATGGCTGCAAATTTTTTCTTCAAACTTTTGTAACGGATAGTGCTAATTACACTCTTTAGTATAGCGTACAGTTTATTTTGAGTTATTGAGTTATTTGAGCTCTCTCACATCTTTAATGTGCACATTACCAGCAATTTGTAAACATTATTATATTTGTAAGTGTAAGTGCTTCAAATAACGTCAAGTAAAGTATTTTGAAAACTCAAAAATTTTCTGTGAAAATGAGCTTCAAATTTCGCATTTTTAGTAGCGCTAAAACGCCATTTAAACGGCACATCTTTTTTAAAAGAAAATGACTAGGTGACTAGGTTTTTGTGTTTTTTAATATTCTAAAATTAATGTTTCCGTTCTACCAATAGAAAACCGAAAAATTAAGAAAATGACAAAAAAAATGTACTTTTGGCAGTGATAGATGACAGCTGGCAAGAAAGAGTTTGTGGCAATTCCGAATAGCTAGCGAAGACCCAAGGAAACAGAAAACGAATACAGGAAAGTCTGTGCCATTCTGTAGCACCACTAGTTTGTTTTGTGGCAAATCTTGACCAGGCGATGTGGTGTTTTTTTTAACATTTAAAAAATGCGAATGCGATTTTGTTTTGGCCAAAATAAATTGAATTTGAAGTGGCAGTTTCGTTGTGTGCTTGGGAACGGGAGGGATGGGATAGATTACCCTCCACGAAATTTATTTTTCAGCACCCGTGCTTGGAAACTAGTAGTAAATATGTTTTGATTGGAATGCTTTACTTTGCGGAACTCGTACGGCAAAATTATTTTCAGTGAAGTAATATGAAGCAGCTAGTTACTGCAATATAAACAAACCACTGGGGCGGCATGAATCAACATGGCTTCCGACTCGCTTAATGAGGACGATCCAACAGTTCTTGTAAGTTTTCGTGAAATCGTACAAAGAATCATTTACCCAGCTCATGCGAAAATACGTACGGCGAACTCATTTCAAAAAAACCTGAGTCGGTTCCAATCGTTGCCTCTTCCATCAACATTTCATTCGCACACCAAACAAACACTTTCTCTATTAGGTACGCCAATAACCATTTTCGAGGGATCTATACCTTAGATACACAGTGACTAAAGTGATGGGTTGGAAAAACATGCTGTTATATTAGTAGCTCTTAATAGAGTAATTTTTAACAATGATTTTGCACAAGAATGAAAATGCAAACACATCTTAGGGATCGGTCACTAGTGCTTCTTGTATAAATGACTTTGACATATGGCCCCCTATTAGTTTTTACAGTTAGGGGAAGCACGGCAGACTTCTTAGATCGCCGTAGCCGGTGGTAGCTGTAACTGTACCTTCGCAGATGGAGCTTTGTTGATAACCTGCTCGCTGGCGGTATCTGGCTGAAGGGGTGCCCTCGTGACGTAATACAGGCCGGTGCTGCGGGTTGCCTCATGGCGCCTGCACAGGCGCGTAGGGAGACGGACAAGGGACGCTGAATGCGGCGAAGTTCGCGTTTTTCTTAACATATCACAATTTTTTTTTTTTGTGTAGGTAATTCTTTTTCAATTCATACCGTGATGTGAAATGACAGCTTATTCTTACTCCCAGACTCCGACATAAGTTTTGTTTTATTGGAATGTGGATTAAACAATTTAACAATACACGAAAACGGAAATTATATAGAATTATATTTTCTACATTTTTTATATTTTATATATTAATTTTATATTTTCTACATATTGTATACACATGTAACATCCGTTCTTTAAATACCAAAAATGTAAAAAAAGTTGCTGTTGCATAAGTCAACATGTGAATAATAAGTGGCGGCCGGCCTCTTCCTTAAAGCCTTGGCGTTGCATGAGGTCAATTGTGTCGTATGTAGTGACATACTGGTTCGAATATTTGTCGCATCGGTTCGAATCTTATTCTACAACCGTGCTTAGCTGCTGTATGCCTGTGGTTAAGCCGGAAGGAAAGCTCGGTGTAAAGAAAACAGTAATGGGTCCGTACCGAAGTTGGCGGGGCATATACACCTAACGACTAACGATTTTCATAAGTCTTCTAGAAAAATAATGCTCACGTAACTAGCGGTTGGCGGTATAGTAGTACAGTTAGCAACATAATTTGGAGCTAAAGTTTGCAAACAGATGCTAGCAGATAGCTCCAACAATGACCTCTGTACACCAGGTCGTTCTCACAAAATTAATTCGGGCGTTAATGGTGTAGATCGGACTTGCAGTCGCATAGCGTCAGTTGTTTCGTAAACAGTGACGCAGAGAGAATGAGATTTAAGTCTTTACGCACAATATGAGAATAGACGGAATAAATGCAATGATATATTTTTATTTTCCAGTCAAAATCAAGTCTCTTTCATTGTTTTCGGATTTTACTCGAGTGTCTGAGTAACGAAATCGGACTCCTGCCACATGGCCGGAGGCTGCATGTTTTTTGTTTCTGCGCGCATTGAGAATTGACGCGTTGGACGGAATAACGGTTTATGTTACGATTTAGGAATTTTACAGGGCATATATAATAGCTACATTTTACTTCGTCTTAAGAATGTTAGTACTAGACTGGTAAAATAGACTTTTATCTCATAAATATGTTAATTTATCATTTACTGAACGTACACACACATGCTACTCAAGACTACATATTCCATGAAAAATAATTCCATAAAAATTGGTTACAAATCACTACATGATGTTTCATTTATACGGAACTTCGTTTGTTTGCCAAACAAATTTTCATTAGCACATGCAGACTTCCTATACATTATAATGTTTCTTAGTAAGATTATTGATAACATAATGGGAGGAGAGCATTTCGGTTGAGGAAACTCGGCCAGAACTCCGTACTTTTTGTTTTTTGGTTTTTCGAATTTTCCATTTCACTTTGCAAATTGCCTTCGTAAATAATGTGATTGCGCCAATCAAATAAGCAACAGTTTTTTTTGACTGTGCTTTGCGTTTTTGTCGTACGCCTGGTGTGCGTCAAAGGCGAAAATCACAGTCAATTGTCACAATATATTCTTGTTGAAGCTAATTAGTTGTTTCCGCCGAAGTCTAGATCAGTAGTATCCAGAGAACAGCAATCTTAACAGTTAAAGTGAACAAATAAATGTCTTTTTACTTCAGATTGCATCCAGGCTTTTGGGATTTTCCCGAATAACATCTAAATTAATAGTCCAGGGTTGTCCAACTGGCAGTGCCATTTTTTGTGGCCCGCGAACGATTTTTAGTCAAAAGTCGAAGTTCCTTGCATCCATATCGAGCGAGAGCATAGCGCGCGTAGCGGACGCGCCCTGGCAGATTCAGCACCCCCGTAGTGTAAAAATGGTTTAAATTGAGATTTAAGAATTTTTTCTAGTAATTCAGAAATTCAAAATCATCCCAATGTGTACTCACTGCGTTGTGCATGCTATGGCCTGATACCACACGTGGTTCCATTCGCCCTCCCCTGTTTCAGAGCAGCCGGGCAAAGTGCCGAGGTAAACAATACTGGAAAGTCAGGTGTGGTTCCCAAGTAATGAAAATATGGCCCGCACCATATTTAAGATTTTAGTTGTGACCTTTGAGGCCTTGCAAGTTGGACACCCCTGATTTAGACAGTCTAAGTGTTTTATAAATATCGGGAATACAAACAATCGCAAAATTTGCACAGTTGTATTGATATGAACTGAAAGGTGCGTGCACTGGAAGGAAATTTGAGCCACGATCAAAATATTCTCGTTTGAAAGCGATCGAAAGCGTTATTGTGCATAAATTTTGCTCTTGAAAAATGACTCTTCTGCAGGTTAGCAAAATTGAGAAAATTCTATTTCCGCGTAGTATTCTGGCTTTAGGTGGCCATTGTGTAAGACCAGTGGGTGGCTGTGCTAAGAACGGACAGTAGGGGCGGAATGCCTAAGCGTTTTGGGATGGGCGCTGTGGCAACTGCTGCTACAAAACTCTGTCGGCAAGGCAGCCACGGTTGAGTCCGAAGTAACTTCAAACATCCTCAAGGTGTCGAGATATCGACAATGTTGAAAATATCAAGCTGTAGAGGGCTTCCTCTATATTCAAGGGGGGGGGAGAATGAAAATACTTAACTTTGGTCTTGGAAACGGACGTTATAGTTTTGGAGGATGTGCCAGTGATAAAATGTTGAACTGAAGCGACGTTGAATTCATAAAAATGTATGCGCTTATAAAGAGGAAGTGTGAAGGATGAAATTTTAAGTAATGACATTCTTTGTGGATAATTTTTACAAATTAAAATACCTCTCATTGTGAAAATAAAAAAATACGTGTTTTTTCTATTTTGTTTTGAAACATTTTATTGATTAGTTAAAACATTATTGTTGGCGGGGTTTTGCTTGGAAACGACGAAAGATGTGGGTCCTTTGGGTGGCATTTCGTCTCACTACCCAGCGTGGGTTTGCACGGCAGTAACGTCATCGCTGCCGTCGCCGATGAACGATTACGATTTTGGCAGCGTCCCCCAGTCTTTACATCACAGGTCCCCTAGCGTTTTGGGACCACTATCTTTTCTTCGGGAGAGAAGAACATACACTCTGCAGGATCGTGTTCAAGCTAGATTTTATAAAATTTTCTTTTTATGAACCTTGTGTTGCCGCGGAGGTCTTCATGTTCTGCTGACCCCAGATTAGAGGAGCCTGCAAATGTTTTGGCATCTAGTCTAGTGTTGTCGAAAATGCGTCCCATCGAGACATAAAGGGTAACCGGCCTTGGTGGAAAAAATGAACGTTTTATAGAAAATGTATCCAGGAAACATCACCGTGAGTTGAAAGCAAAAGGGTGGCTGCTCCCCGCTCCTGGAGAGCAAGGAGAAGAGAGTTGTCGGCACGGGCGTGGAGGCCCGCTAGCCGCCAGCGCGGACGCTCGCCCTCTTCTCGCGGTGAGTGGGAGGGGGCGTGGTCAGGCACCCAGAATAGCCGCTGGAATTCAGGATGCGCTCGTCACCCGGTCGTCACCCCTCTCCTCCCACCCGCCAGCCCCTCGCATCCACCCACGCGCTAGCCTCGCGGTCGCTCCGCTTCTGTCGGAATTTTCTTTTTCCGCTTCGACTTGTCCTGAAGAAAAGGAAAGGGGCGGCCCGTTGACATATTTTCTACAGCAAATGCTGAAGTAGATCCTGACAGATTGGTCACGGACCGCGCGCGGTTTTTTTTCTTCGTCCTTATCTCTTCTATTTTTACGAAAACAAACCCACAAGTACATGCACAACAGTGCCACACATGTTAAGAGCCCCGCTGTGAGAGGTTCTTGGAAGGAGAATTCCTCCGCAACCTGATGGGTATGTCAGCGCCGGATCTGCCAAGCAGGAACACTGCCACCTCTTGGAATGTAGCATGCACTATACTTATGAGAAAAAATTTCCTAAGTAGTTGACGCGGCCGGAATCAATATTCACTCACCCCGGTCTGTGGAGCTCCCTGAATGCGTTGTCTTAACCAATGAAAAGAGCAGAATGAGAAAAATGGTATTTCGACATTTTGGTTGGTTATTTATTTATTTATTTATTTATTTTCGTATCTGTGAAGGGAAAATGTCTGGGAAAATTTCAGTTTTTTGTTTTTTAGTTTTGCATGTTCTGTTTCAAAATTAAACAAAACGTGGTTCATACCAAGTGTTTATCCATCAAATGTTTCTATTTGGATCCATTCCGTGTTGTGAATAAAGCTCTTTTAGAGGAAAAGTAAACACTAACTTGGATATGAACGGAGAAAATACAAAATCAGAACCAATTACGCATTAAAATATCTGAATCCAAAATTATGGAATACAGCTTGCAATCCGTATCGTTTTCATTTCAAAAATGTCCGACCCACACTGGCCCGATCTCTCGGTTCGCAAGCGTATGTGTGTGTTGTATTGTGGTTGATGTATCATAGCTCTCCTATTCGTCCACAATTTGCAAGAAAATTTTATTGCTGAAAGAGTATCAGTCTCCTGGGCGCCCGTGTTTACATCCCAGGCTGTCCGTTGTGTTTGAGGCGGCCGCCGGAGCTGCCACTCGCAGCGCTGCTGCGACGACGTGTTTATGTGGGGAGAGAGACACTCCGCAGACTCCGAAGGTGCCCACGCTTCCAACGGTTAGGTACACAACGGCTCCTACGCACTGACTCCTGGATCTTGTCGAGGCTCTTGGAATGCGTTTTCTATGTGTATATAACTCGTAAATTTTTCATATTCTCTGCAGTTAGTTTTATTTTCATTTATGATACCTCAATGTTCAATTACCCATTTGCATGCACTTCAGTACGTTGTCATTGTGTCAGCTTCATGTGTAGGTTGAAGGAGGAGGTTGTAACAAACTCGGCAGACGATTTAATATACCGTGGTTGAATGTTGGATTTAGGGTACAATTTTCTCTCTGATGTCGGTGATTGACTGTGATGATCATGGACAGCCGATTCTAATTTGCTGGTTCCCCTTCGTCACAACCTCATTGAAATGTTACATTTATGGCATTGTAGAAGTTGAAACCATAGAAAGTTTCTCATTCTTCTTGGAGTGGAGTGGATTTGAAGTCCGCTCGATTAAGTGTCTTACCAATTATCCCATTTCGACTTCCTGGAAGTAAGCGTCAGCTGGAATTTCAGTGATCGCTCATTAGCTAGAAAACGATGTTAAACTTTCCTGGTGTAACTGGAAGCAAATATTGGACAGGGGCGCATCCAAAAAGTATTTCAACGAGGGAGCAAGTTCTGTTCGGACCTGCCACAATTTTTTTAAACATTTTGTTTAAAATTGATTTTAAAAAATGTTGGGAATAATCATAGTGGGAATTCTGATTTGGACGTGAAGAGATTATGTATGGTAATTATTTTGTATAAACTGATTACAATTACACAACATTGTTGGCTTTGAGGTGATGCTACTAACCTGTGAGACGCCGCCCCCCGAATCCGCCACTGGTGGTCGGTTTGCCCTCGGCTCTAGCGCAAGTCGTATATTTAATCTGAGCGCTCGTCTTAGATCTATTGGGTGGGGGCGGGGATTCCCGGAAGCGATCTCCATTTCCCCTGGGCCTTCGCAATGAGGTCTCGCGATCTTTGTCCCCGCGCACACAGCTGCACGCGGCGTGCTCCTGCGCACACGCAACGCGCATTGGTTCGCTTGCGGAGGTCGCGCACGTCGCCATTTAATTTCTTGAAAAATATACGTTTTTAAACTGGCTTCAATAGTTTTTAAGATTTTAACGGATTCTAAAGTTGGTTATGTATATTTCTATATCCGGCCTTGCATTCACGAAGACAATAATAATTCTGTCATAGAAGGAGAGATTTGGTACGCGCATAAACCTTGAGGCGGAATATTCTCTAAATACTCTGAAACCTTCAAGACGAGACAGACAGACAGGCAGGAAAGCAGACAGGGCAAACCGACCGGCAGGCACGCAGACAGGCAAAGAAAAAGTAAAACAAACAATCAGGCAGGCATGCAGGCAGATAAACAAACAGGCAGGTAAACACGCAGACAGGAATGCAAGCAGGCAAACAAACAGACATGCAAACTAGCAGGCAGGCAAGCAAGCAGGCAAACAAACAGGTAGGCAAGCAGGCAACGAAGAAGCGGGCAGGCGCACAAGCAAACTGACAGACAGGCAGGCAGGCAGGCGAGCGGAGGGTTTTGTCCCGGGCCTCCTTTGCCGGCTGCCCGCCTTCCACGCCAGCGCTTGCGGCCTTGGGCCAATGAATGGCTAAACAGCGACGCGCGCTTCTTGACACGGGGTAAATACGCGCGGCGCGCGGCCCTCAGCCTCTTCATCGAACCGAAGCGTCGCGTCGCGTCGCGTCGCGTCGCGTCGCGTCGCGTCGCGGCGCGTCGCGGCGCGGCGCGGCGCGGCGCGCGGGACACCAGGCCGGCTCCTCCACATGAGCGGTTCTCAGACATTGCGAGAAAGGCCTGGATTTCTAACACCGTGATAACTCTTCAAAGTTTAGTTTCGATCGACTAAATACCACTGCCAAACTTGTATTTTTAAATCAGATCAAACAAACGGAAATGTTTTATCGAATCATGAAAATAGGAAATATTTGTGAAATGTGGTGACGCATAAATTCATCATTTTTTAAGTGTGTTATTTTTAAAGGGACCCTCTGTTGAAGGTGGTTTTTTTAATTGGGGAAAATCCTTGTTTAATCCCGATGAACCGAAGCCGCCCGGTAATAGTAACAGTACAATTACTGAGAAAATGGCGTTTAAATGAATATCAACATTAATTTGATAATTTAGGGTAGCGCCATTCCCTCAAAATCGTACATTTAAACGCCACATTCCTCACGAGTTGCGTGCAGTTCAAAGCCAGTATTGCCGCTCTCTGTCTGCAATGACTCGGAGCAGGAGGTTCACTGGCGGATTTTCGACACTAACTAGAAAGATACGCTGTCTTGAGAATTATAGCGGCCTGTTGTTCTGATCGTTACTTTTTCCGTGGCTTCTTCGAACAATAACATGCGAATGCGGAGTAGTGCCCTAAAAAACATGCCATCATTCCATGGACCGCCTGCCATCTTTCCTTCCTCTTCTTTGTGTTATCTTCTCCCCTTACTTTTACGCACTACACTACCACACATGCCGGAAGGTTAGAGCTTGTCCCGGCTGTGATAGTGCCTCGCTGGGGTGGGGTGGGGTGTCTGGAGGAGAAATTTCCCCTAGGTCGACGTGTATGGCGGCGCCGGATCTTGCCATTTACCGGGAGGAGGAACTCCATCTCCCACAATAAACCGCAATAGCATTACTCTAATGGGACTAATGACCATAACAGTTGAAATCCCCGGAAACGTCAATCGATCCTTAAAGTCAATCATTAAAGAAAAGTTCAGTGAATTTGAAAATTTATGTCGCTTTGTTTACTTACTTACTTTTTACTTTCCCGTATACATAAGTATATACGGAGTAATGTATGCAGTATAGGGAAAGTTGTGTAATGCTGCGCGAAAAAAACTGTGGGTTTTAGGCAGAAAAAAATTCATTGCCGAGCCCTGATAACGAAAAAGTGGATGAATCCAGTTCCTAAGTTGAGAAAAAAGTCCTCTTAACACGTGGTGTAGCCAGGGGGTTTGTGGGTCCCTGACACCGAAAAAACAAGTGACAGCAAAACGCCCGTCAGCCTCTCCAGTGTATTTGGACATTAGCGCCTAAACCATTTTTTCCAAATAGAAATACGTGTGCATCTGGCCTAGTCGCAGCTCTGCGATTTTGAAAAGCATTCATTAATTTTTTACTTACTTTACATGAAGCTCTCTGGACATTTTCAAAATGTTCTCGGAAGGGTTGAAAATTTTTTCTTTAAATTTCTTGTAAGAAAATACACCTATAAAGGTAGCATAGGCCTGATTTTCACGGTTAACTCTGAATTATTTAAAATTGCCAAATTTTGAATTTTTTCGGCGTCTTCTAACAACTGCAACGTTGAAAATAGAGATTTTTCCTTCAAATACAATTTGTTCTCCATAGTGAGTTTTTCATGAAGATCACGTACTTTTTTTATATAGTTTTAGTAGTTTTCGCGCAATATGTGTAATTTAAAAAAATAACAAAAACAATATTTTCTCAAAAACGGCTCCAATTTTTTTCTTTTAACTTTAGGTAGTGATAGGGACTAATGTACTCTTTGAGATGATATAAGCGCCATAATGCATGAAAAATTTCATGCAAATATTCAAAAACGCTGAAACGCCGTTTTGCCATAAATGGCTCCAAATGTTTTCTTCGAACTTTTCGTATGGATAGTGCTTATTGCACTGTTTAAGACGACGTAGAACTAATTACGCTGCATTCTCTTTTTCCCCCAAATTACACGTAAGTAATTTTTTTGAAAGACCTCTCAGGTTAAGGTTAAGATGCCCATTTCCAACAGTTTGTACACTATTGTATTTGTGAGTTAATGTGCTTCAAATTACTTCTAATGATGTTTTACGAAAACTCAAAACTTTTCAGTGAAAAAGAGCTCCAAATTTCGAATTTACAGTAGCGCTCAAACACCATTTTCTTAGAAACTGATCCAAAATTTTCACAGAAAATTGCTATTTATGACGAGATTTTACTGTTCTTTAGTATTCTTAAAATAATATTTCCGTTCTACTATTAAGAAGTCTGTGCTATTCTGTAGCACCACTAGTTTGTGTTTCTGAAGGAGAAAAGTTAATATCATGGATACTTTACTGTGGATAATTGCTGCACGAGTATTATTCCACTTCAAAGCGAGTTCAAAGAGGTGATTGTATCTCACTACTTCGAGAGCCATGTATTTCGTGCGTATTCTGGAAAATTCCATCTCTTATCATCGGAATTCCCGAATTACATGCCGTAATAATTTAGTTACGGAGAAGTTAGAACTGTTGAAATTGAATTTGTTTACTTTGTATTTAGGTGTGCAGTTATGTTCGTGCTTTGTAGACGCAGTGTAATGAGTGAAGCGTTATAAGCTCTTGATTATAATATAATAACCTGATAATAAATGAGTTCGAACCTATGTTTTCCTGCCAGTGGATTTTCTTCCGCGAGAGAAATTATACAGCCTAAATATGCCATTAGATGTTTTGAAGATAAAAATACAATATATATATATATATATATTTTCTCACATCACTCAGGAATGTTTGATTTCCTGCGTTAGTTGGGTATATGAAATCTTTCTTAGTTTGCCTTCTCGGGGGGACTATATAAAAATCAAAATGTCCCGGTCTCACGCTTTTCTATTTCTGAATTTCAATTATGCCGTCATTCCGTACGTAGAAACGTATTGGGAAAAGTTTTATTATCACGTCTCCCTGAGGAATATTATGTACCGAATATTTCCCCTAATTTATGACTCGCTCTAAATGTGCAATAATGAATGTTCCACTGTTCGTCAGGGTTCGATATTTTTTCCCACCCTCCTTACTTTAAAAAAACAATTGGATATAAATTTTTAGAGTGATTAGACTATACAAACCAGTGCAGCCGAGAAATTTATGTTTTAAGAGTACTTTCTACAATTATTTTACTTTTCATAGCAGTGAAGACAATCCAGAGGAATGGCGTCGCGTATAATCTCGTACTTTTAAGGCCCAGTAAACGCTTTTCTACGCGTGTCCAAGTTGAAGGAGCGGCTCCGGTTTTCGACGTACGCGATTAATATAAAACAACCTTGACTTTCCTACGCATTTAAGTCAAATAACTTCATTGCCGAAAGGTTTGCTGGAAGAAAAGAAAAAAGAGGCAAGGAATGTAGTTCGTGGGATTGGTTGAAATATAAGCAATTCAACGTTTAGGAATCTTTTAATTCCTTCATCAGGGCTTGTGTAGAAAACAACAAGGCAGGAAGACATCAATATGAAAAAGCAATCCACTATAATATGATATGCTAAACAAACAAAGTGATATAAAATTGTACACACCTTACTAATACATTTTAAAGTCATTCAACAACATATCCAACCTCCAACCCAACTCCATGTGGAGTTGAGTTGGAGGTTGGATATGTTGAGTGACTAGTAACTTAGTAACATGTATTAGTAAGGTGCGTACAATTTTTATATCACTTTTGTTTGTTTGTTTAGCATATTATTGTGGATTGTTATTTCATATTGATGTCTTCATGCCTTGCTGCTTTCCCCCCTTTTTTACTTTCCCGTATTCGTACGTATACACGGAGTGATATACGTAGTATAGGGAAAGTTATGTAATGCAGCGCGAAAAAATGGCCAATTTTCGGCGGAAAAAATTTAATTGCCGGGCCGTGAAAAAGAATAAGTGGATAAAACCAGTTGCTAAATTAAGAAAAAAAATCCTCTATCTCGTGGTGTGGTCAAATCCATGATTTGTTGCTTCTTTATACTTAAAAATCGATTGACGGCATTCCGTCCGTCCGTCTGTCCGTCTGTCCGTCTGTCCGTCTGTCCGTCTGTCCGTCTGTCCGTCTGTCCGTCTGTCCGTCTGTCCGTCTGTCCGTCTGTCCGTCTGTCCGTCTGTCCGTCTGTCCGTCTGTCCGTCCGTCTGTCCGTCCGTCTGTCCGTCCGTCCGTCCGTCTGTCCGTCCGTCCGTCCGTCTGTCCGTCCGTCTGTCCGTCCGTCCGTCCGTCCGTCTGTCCGTCTGTCCGTCTGTCCGTCCGACAGTCCGTCCGTCTGTCCGTCTGTCCGTCTGTGGTCAACGCTAGCGCCTAAACCGTTCGGTCGACTTTCTTCAAAATTGATATCCCCCAGTCGATCTGATTCTAGTCAAAGCTTTGTGATTTTGAAAAAGATTCTTTAAATTTTGGGGGTACTTTATATGAAGCCCCCCGGGGATTTTCGACATTTTCTCAAAAACGGCTCCAAATTTTTTCTTTAAATTTCTTGTATGAATAGAGGAAAATACACTTTTTAACATTGCATAGGTCCGATTTTCACGTACAGTTCTGAATTTTCGAAAATTGTGAAAGTTTGAATTTTTTTCGGCGTCTTTCTCCAACTACAAAATTGAAGATAGAGATTTTTTCTTCAAATAAAATTTGTTCTGCATATTGAGTTCTTTAATAAAGGTCATGTTAATGTTTTTCACAATTTTGGTAGTTTTCGTGCAATATTGCGTGCAATATGTGCAATTTTAAAAAATTACAAAAACAATTTTCTCAAAAACGGCTCCAAATTTTTTCTTTAAACTTTTGGTAGGGATTGTGGTAAATGTACTCTATCAATGACATAAAGGCCATTTTGGTCTATCGGTTGGTTTTTTCAAAAATTACCAAAATGTAAATTTTTTTACTTGTCTCTCACGTCGTTAATATTTACATTACCGGCGATTTTTTTACATTATTATATTACGAGTATATATGCTTTAAATAATGTCAAGTCAAGTTTCTCGAAAACACTACCGTTTTCTGTGAAAAGTAGCTCAAATTTCGGCATTTTCAGAAATGCTCAAACGTCATTTTCTCGTATATGGCTGCAATTTTTTCTTGAAACTTTTGTAACGGATAGTGCTAATTACACTCATTAGTATAGCGTGAAGTTTATTTTGAGTTTTTTTTTTGTTTTTTCAAAAATTATATAAATGTAAATTTTTTGAAAGATCTCTCACATCTTTAATATGCACATTATCCGCAATTTGTAAAGATGATTATATTTGTGAGGGTAAGTGCTTCAAATAACTTCAAATAAAGTATTTTGAAAACTCAAAAATTTTCTGTGAAAATGAGCTTCAAATTTCGCATTTTTAGTAGCGCTAAAACGCCATTTTCTCTTAAACGGCACATAATTTTTAAAAGAAAATTGCCGTTTACGGCTAGGTTTTTGTGTTCTTTAATATTCTAAAATTAATATTTCTGTTCTACCAATAGGAAACCGAAAAATTAAGAAAATGACAAAAAAATGTACTTTTGGCGATGATAGATGGTAGCTGGCAAGAAAGAGTATGTGGCAATTCCGAATAGCTAGCGAAGACCCAGGAAAATAGAAAACTAATACGGGAAAGTCTGTGGCATTCTGTTTCTGTTTTTTGACAAATAAATAAATGAAATAAATACGGTCATGCTTAATTTTTTCAAAATACGAGTAGTTTTTCTTTAATTTTGTGACAAACGTAATAGGCCGCTGTAAATTTACTGCGCTTCGGACAGCTGGATGCTTCGTAAATTAGAATGTGCAATTTTGTATATTATTTCTTTCTTCGTTTCTTACATTCGAACTTTGTTATAGACTTGCACATTAATATTTTAGAAATTGTTTATTTTGAAATATTTGAAATAAGTAAAAAGAATTAATAGCTCTCAGAATAGCGACAATGCAGGGTCTGCAACAATGGAATTCACTTTGCGCTCGCGAAAATCTGTGAATTAGTGTCATTGTTGTGACCTAATGGAGCTGTATGAAAAGGAGTTATAATTGTCTAATTTATGTTGATATTTAAAGGCAAATATTTAGTTTTGCACCAAATGCTGTACCATTTGTAGTGAGTAGAGAATTTGTTGCATGGTTTTAAAATACTCTTCCCTAATCACGGCCCAATGGAAGGCATTTCTATATTTCCAGGGTATCAGGCTTCTTTTTCCAATACAGGGTTACAAAACTTTTGCATTCTGTTTTTGTGAAGTTGTATAATTCACATAGTTCTGACAACACTGCAATGGAAATAGTGAGTTCCAAGCGAAGATGTTAGTAGCGCATAAAGTGCAATATTACAGTACTACTTAGCTGTTTCCTCTAATACGGGAAAGTAAGTGCTGTTGTAGCACCACTAGTTTGTACACTAGTCATGATGAAGGTATTAAAAGATTTCGAAACGAATTGTTTATATTTGGACCAATCCCGTGAATAACATGCTTCATTTCATCGTGGTCGTGAATTCTACATTGGTAAATTAGATGCAGTTTGTTTAATAAATATCTGTAAACGAGAGGCTATATCGAGAAATTACTTCTAATATAGCTTGAAAAGACTTCTCATATTATTTCTTTGTGTGTTTACGCCACAGAACTACAGACTGCACAGAAACAACTACGGACGTTTGGAGTATGAAACTGCAGTACCTGCGAGTTCCCACCTCTCTATCTAAACTTTCGTTCGCCGATCTCTCGGCGTCGGAAGTCAAAAAGGGAGATGATACGAAATAAGTCGCATTTTTTAAAATAAAAGGTTAATCATCTTAGTATGCCTAAACGAAAACAGTAACCGAACACTGTAAACACGCATGACTAAGGAAGACTCAAAACCTTATAACCGATGCTTTTCTGCGTTGCGGCTCTAGCCTTCTCGGCCACCGAAGGCAGCACGTTTCTCTGCTAGTTGGTCTCATATGGAGCTACTAACAAGTTGGGGAAGCGACACGGCGAAGATTCATACAAGACGCGAAGAAAAGATAGGAGAGATAGAGCGAGTGATGATAGGTCAGGGCCACGGATGTCGCGCTAGACGCGTGGTGCGGCCACATAGACTATCTCGCCTTCCTTAATCTCCGTCGAGCCCGATGAGCATGTAACTCGGTCGATAAGGGGATTTTTTTTGGCACCGTGCCTTGCAGCCACTGTCCTTCGAATTGCGCGAACTAAAGGAACTGTGGAGCTTTTGATCTTTTATTTCCTGTACGGTGGGCTGTCGTTGCCTTTCAGAATGGGTGCTGTCGGGTAGCGTCGTCTCTTAACCCTCACTAAGTGACAGCGTGATTGATTATTCTTTAACCATAAATCCAAACACTTGCGATGCCATGGATCATCACAGCGTTTAAACTGTGGCGTTCATCCATCTGATAATTCTCTTAAAGGAAGAGCGAAATATTCGGAGCCTGCATGCAAGCAGCAAGTCTTCTACGTAGGACGTGAACATCCGTGAATTTGCCTTCGTTAAAGAAGCGCTCAATGGAATTATGGAAATGAACCCGTTACCCTCGAGGAGCGAAAAACGCTAGGAAGCGGTGAGATTCAACTTCCTCATTCCAGAAATCAAGGTGGTTGCCTCTACCTACTACCTTTGTGGCAACATCTATCTGGTTTAAGTCCCTTAAGGAGGCCCGGTGTAAAACAGTTGATGAAATATATACTCTTCTGGAGGTCGCTGCCAGTTGTGGTGAAATTATTTTGAAAAGTAAGTGATTGAAGCGAGAAAACGTGTTTTTGGCATGTGTTTGCGAAGAGGTCGATGCCTTTTGAGCAGAGTTCTTCGCTGATAATGGAAAGTGATAACTACGTGATAAAGATATTGCTTAAATACTATTAGCTGCCAATTCCTTATTCTTTAAAAAGAAGAAATAAATTATTTTGTTAAAATTGATTCCTTAATCAGCGAATAAGATCTACTATTCTGTGTTTCCCTTAATTCAGATTTAAATAACAATTGATGGGAAATATAGACATTCCTTATTAAAAAGTAATTTTTTAAATGCCAATCTCCTTCCATTCTTATTTACATTCATCGCCACATTCTTAATAAAATTCGGATTAGGTTTTTGTTGCTATCAAAGATGTTCACATGAACTGGACAATTTTCTATAACTTTGAAAACAATCCAGTGCACTCGTTTTAAAATTCACTAACGAAGTGAAATTAATTATAGAGTCTTTCACTGATTTTTTTTTGTCATTGCATTTTGTTCGTTGTGCACGGAAATTGTTTAGACCTTTTGTTAGTTTACAAAGCATTTCGTTTATAAAATTTTGTTTGATATGTACTCAAGAGTAATTCTGCATTTGAACGACCTCGTATCATAACTCTTGGCGCGGAGTAAGCGGTGGCGGCAGCGCTGGCACGATTTGGGACTTTCTCCCTTCCAGACGCGTCTGCCCGGTCGCCCGCTGCACTCACTTTCTCCGTCGTCCCCTCCCCCGGCGCAGTCCCCCCCCCCCCCACTCGCAGGAGACCACGTGCGCCAACACGTTTCTTTGATTCGTCTGCGCGAGTACGTGTCTTCTGCTGGACCTGGGCCACACGCCGAGAAGCCGTTGGCGTTCTTGCTTCTGTTTCGCTGTCGAGTGTTTACCAATGGCCCAACCAAGTGCCCGAATGCTCATGGGGCTTCAGAGATTCCCCCCCACCCACCCACCCAGCGTTGATGACATACATTTTCAAATGTAGTTTGTACTAATTTTGGATAATAATGAAAACATTTAGTATCTCAATTGAATCCTTTGTAAATAACTATAAATCAACAAATAAAAATACACAAATGAACAATTCTTTATAAGAAAACGAGTCGGTGGACCCTACACCTAGAGCCCCACAGCCCCCATTACCAGCACGCACACACTCGGTCACACACACGCACAGGCAAAATTGATTGCGCCACTGCTGTTTATTGAAATCAGATGCACAGTTTGTTTTAGGACCAGCAGCAATGTAAGTAGTTAGGTAAACGATTGACTGTATATCTATGTTGTTGTTGGGCAGTCAGTCAAACGATTGCCCGAGAATGTTTACTGAATATGTTTACTTATAACTGTACTAAGGAGAATTATCGCAAAGTAGCCTATGTTATTTCTTTTGATGTAGTTTCTAACGCTTTTTTTTTATATCTCTCTCGTAAAATTTAGCGAGAGTAAGAAATTTCGCAATCGTGTACCAGCTGTCGGAGATAAGTCTTTCCCTATCTAGGTAGGACGGACACATTAAGTCTTATGTCATATTCTTTATCGGTCATAAAAACACTACACTTTTAAAAAACAATGTTTGAGATTTATATCGGATTTTTTTTCGAGTTGTTTAACGATATTGTTGGTAAACAATTCCGAAAATTGTTTGCATTTCTGGCCAACACAAAACATCGAATTTAATAATGAAAGCATGAAGTTTGATTCTGTCTTATGAATGATGTTCATACATCGGGTTTGTCGTGGAACGTGATTTCCATTTTGAGAAATCCAAGTGTGACTGTATTCCATGGCTAAGCCTTTGCCATTCATTAAATAAAACGACACATCTGCCATGCTCGGTCGCTCGGATGTTTGCGGTGGAGGTCAGGCGTTATCTGAAGATAGCAAGAAGCAATCGTAGTGATGATTTGATCGCGTTCGCTTGGAGCCCCTTTCAAAACAAAGGAGATGGGCGCACGCGGGTAGGCGCGGCACCACTGTCGCTATCCACTCCGCCCCAAGTAATCGCGGCGTTTGGCGTGCTGCAGCTCCAAGGTTATCAGGAGCCACAGTTCGTCCCGTTAGGTCACGAAATTCGATGAGCAAAGTACCATGCCATTGCGCCGCACACATAGGGTGATGTTTTCAACGATTCTCTTGCGCCATAAAAGACGATCTAACTGTCCATGCTGACTTATTCTTGTGGTATGTCAACGACCAAGTAACAATTAAATCAAAATCGAATTTTAAGATTTCGTAGGTATCACACTAATAATTCGTAATTCGATTTCGTAGTATCACACTAATATTAATAAAATATATTTATTTTACATTTTCGTGTAATTTTAATTTGCAATTGAATTAAAATACATTATTAATTTTGAATTATAAACGTGGCACACAATTTCAGGAAAAATTATTGCACGTTAATGGTTTGAAATAGCATACTGTAACAAAAATTGAAGTGTACATAAGTCGTTTTCATTGACCGTCTCCATAAATTTCAAAACTAGACTTAGAGAACAATTCTATTCTTTAGGCATGTTTTTACACATCAGACCTAAAAAGTAACAAATTCCTTAAGTAGCTGTCTCCGAATAAAAGTTAGAAAGACCCTCCTGGCTAACTCCACACAGAAGACGCCAACATCGTTGATGATTTCATTCAATAACAGTTTTTTAAAATAATGAAGCCTTTTGTGCCTTGCATATTATATTACATTGAGAGTTGTGATGTGGAAGTAGTGTGGTTTGTCGGTGTTGTTTTGCATTCGGCGATTGCATGTTTGATAAATCAATAATAAGACCTTTCTTTGTCTAGGCTTGTACAGTTTGTTGTAAAACACGCCCCAGGATAACCTTATCAACTTAATGTAATCTAACCCAACTAAACATAACATAACTTAACCAAATATAAGTATAATCGGTAAAAAATGTTTTTGTACAGTAGTTTTAATATATTTGAAGATATTCATGGAAGAAAGAACATACTCTCAAACACATTTACAATTTTTTATGCAAGAAATAGTAGAGCATGAAGCACGAAGGATGTAAATGCTCTAAATATGGTATTGAGAAAATTGAGTTGTAAGTTTAGTGAATGTACAAAATGCTAGGGAAGTCATTTTCTTGCCACTGTCAGAATTCAGAAACCGAGCAATACGAATACCCATTGTACACGAAATAAAATGAAGTTTTAACTTTACACTCGAATTCTTAACTCAAAATGTGCCAAACAAAAAAAGTCCCCACTACTCTTTATCCTCTGGACCCTCATGTGTTTTACACTTTAGGAGTAGTTCGTACTGGCAGGAGTAGTAGATATGTCATCAGTAGGTTGTTGAAAGGGTAAGTTGTAAAAGAGAGATGTTCGGAAAGAGGTTTTTTTTTCCTTCAAAATTTGCCTTTTCAACTCCAATTGTAGTCATCTATTCATTTCAAAAATCAAACAAAGAATTTTTTTTTATTCCATTTGCAAATAAAGAATTTGACAATGGAGTTAGAAGATGGGCAATGCAGTTAGGGATAGTGTAATGGGGAAAATGTTAAGAATAACTCAGTAAAGAAGAGATTTTTCGTGCCTTACTGAACGTTCAGGGACATTATTTAAAAACTGTGAAGAGGGAGGTACATTTTAATAGAAGACATGTATTGAGAACTCCTAATTTTCATGGATTGCTCTAGAAAAGAGATGCAGTGCACTTATAGAAGAATGCTGAGAAACCGAGGAAGCCTGTTTTTGTTTTGTTTATATCTTGCTGCCTTTTAATGCGGCAGCCTTATAACATGTTCGGCCTCAAGGAATAGGAAGGCGCTGTCGCGTGAGAGCGGGCACGCGTGTCGCCCGGGGCACTTTCACACTTCGCGTTGTGGCGGAACGCAGAGGACGAGCGTTCGCTAAAACTTCCTGGACTTACGACGCGCTTATGTTGCGCTTTGCTCGTTTATGGGTGACTCGTTTCGTGTGTGTGTGTGTGTGTGTGTGTGTGTGTGTAAAATGTTGAAGTTTCCAGTTGATAGTTTTTATGGCCTACATACTAGAGTTGAGCATAATCGATTACATTTGTAATTAATTACACAATGGAATTACTTTGTGTGATATTACAATGCAATCCCAGTTCCTCGGAAATTACGGCTACCGTTAATTCGTCTGTTGTGATTACTTCTCCAGTTTCTTCCTCAAGAAGTAGGCGAGGAGCTGACCTTACAGTGACCCTTTGACATGTGGCAACGGGGTTCCGCGTAAAAGCGATCGTTCGAACTGCGACTCTTAGATCACTCTACACTTGCTCTCCGATGCCAATACTCAGTACGCGAGTTCTTGTAACACCCCCAGAGTGTTAACTGAAACAGTTATTTCGTTTCCGACGTTTCGTGAGGAGTTGGTCCATTAAGTTGATTTACTTGGCGTTTGGACATTTCTGAACTTCATTTTTCTCTCGTTAGGGCTTACTATTGCGTTATGGAATCACTTATGTGTTGCCATGTCATGTGATGTGTTAACTCCTCGTGGACAAATCCAAATTAATTAGTTGGTGTTCGTGAATTTTAGAAAATTAAAGTTATTTACGTTCATTTGATTAAGTGGCTCATGAAACCTTCAATAACCGTAAAAATAACGGAGAGTGACAGTGTAAGTGTGACTTTCAACTGAGAAAAAGCATCTGGATTCTCAAACCGTGCTGCTTCGATGAACACTTCTCACGAATTGTAACGTGGTTTGAACTACCGCTTCTGATTTTATTATGCTCACAAGGGAAAATTCTAAGTGTAAGGTGTTCCTCTCTTGCTGAAATTTGGAAATAAAGTAAGAGATGAAGGAAGAAGTCTTCTTTTCTGCAGACACAAGCAGAAATCACACGAGGCTTATTTCTTCATCACTTACGGCTTACGACATATCTAAAATTCAGCGTAATCGGAGATTGGACACATCGGAATGTTTCCTTGTATGTGAAGTAATTAATAAACCTTTACAATATCATCCAATGCTTCATTTTTTGTACGTGCTTTATGTAGATTTGCACTGCACTGGAAAAAAAATTGTATTTATTGCCGCAGTAGAAGAGAGAGCGGTTTGAAAGCAGTTTGCCATTATTAATTTACCGGTTGGTTGACCCAAAGTGAATGTTATCAGACTACCAGCATACTCAACAATGCGACTGATACTTCAACATAGCGTGGTCATGGGACATTCAATACTTTATTATTAAAGTAAGAGAAGTTTCCGTGAGGCGTCCAACCGTCATCTCAAAAGAACCACGTGCATTCGTAGTTCGAATCAACAATTCAATGGCAACCGCAAACTCTGTCGCTTTTTTCTGTTTCATGTTTGCTTGAATGGGTCCCTCCATCTTGCTATTGCCTTTATGGGATGTTTCGAGTCTTTTTCTAAGATGTGGTCTTTCAACCAACCTCTTTTAAGACGGGGCACAGTACCTTTTCTCTTTAACATTATCATTTAACACTATAACCAAAAATGAAATGTTTTGAGAATGAAGACAGCTTTTCCCGCATCGCCGTTAGACTGAGATGGTACAACTCTTCATTCGTGAATGTAGTGATTGGATTTGCAGTAACGTCGGCAGTATGTGACACGTTACTACAAAGTATTTGTTTTTTTTTTCTTCTTTTCAATTTTAAACGTATCTACCGGAGGCTCTGAACAAGTTTAACCAGATTAAACCGCAGCATTTGTTGACATTCTGAATAATCAGTTCCCCAGTAAATGCATATGGTGTAGATTTTATTAGTAGTAAAATGAAATGTTCGATTGTGTTGACCTTGTTTGAAAGAAGCCACGTGCAATGCGACACCGCGTGAGGCGTCCGGCGCGGGCGCCCTGAACGTGTCTGTCAACACGCGAGTTAGCAACCCGTCCGCGGGCCTCCAGCGGCCCAGGATGGCGATGAACTTGGCGGCGCGTAGCGACTGCGGGCGTTTAATAGCCAGCCGGGAAGCAAGTGTTATCACGACGGCGACGGCGCGGCGGCGGCGGCGGCGGCGCGGCGCATCTCTGGGTCGCGCATCCAGATGGCGCGAGCGGCGGCTGCAGAAGCGGTCTCCCCTCCGGCTTCCCCTTCTGCTAACGCGAGCTGGCGCTGAAGAGAGCACACTCCTAAAAGGCACCGCTTTGGGAGCTACCGCTTGGCCACCGCAGGTTGTGTCAATACGCTCAATTCGACGATGCGTTCCTTTGCAGCTGGCTCAGTGGAAATGGCTTCGACACTACCTCGTACATTGCCGTCGGCCGTTAATTTGTATCTCGGTCTCTCAAACTGGTCCTATCGTACAGTAGCTTAGCTTCTCTGTACCTCTGTTACCGACAGAACGTGCACATTTCTGTCCTAGGGTTGCAAACGGTGTTTTATGCAACCGCCCCCTTTGTGGTACGGTACCTCACCCTATTTTATTCTTTCTACCTCTGTTCCAGAACAACAGTCGTTTACAGTAGTGTCAGCAAATATGATCACACCACATGCCTTGACGTGAGGTCAGATATAAAAAATACACGGTCTTTGAAATGTGAGTTCAAAGAAGTGTAAAAATACTGTCTATGTATATTCTTCAAAGTCTTTTTTTCTAGGCCTGATACTAAAAACAGTTTTGTTTACTTTTGAAGTTAAAAATAATAGATGAGATTTTTCGAAAATGTGAAATACTGAACAGACCTCAGATCGTGTCATGGCATGGATATTGAATAGTTCATTGTAAAACTGACAAATAGTATTAGTTTTCGATATCCTTTTATGACTATAATATTCCCTTACATCTACCCTATAAATATATTTCCATTTCCATCAGTTTCATGAATGTAACAATTTTTATTAAAGCAGTACGTATTTGATAAGTTTTGTGTTAAAACCTAAAAAATGTTTACGCTCGTAATTTTTCTGGCAACTATCTAGTTGGAAATTCCTGCAAAAAATACTGGTTGCTAATGGATGTTCCATCCGGGCTTCCGGATTGAACTTCTGGAACTAAGTTTCGGCGGGTCATCTCGAACTTGCAGAACTGGCGGAAAGGGTTGCAATCTGCCTCTGGAGGTCTCGTGAATAATACGTATTTCGCTCCTATATGAATTTCCAACGCACGTTTGCACGCGCTCGCTCGCGCCCGCGCGCACGTGTGTGTGTTTACAGACGCACGCAGCATATCGTATGTTGTGTTCTGAACAACTACAACTACCTGAATACGATTGTTCAGCGAGCCAAGACAGTTTTTTAGCTCTCTTGGAAGTCACTTATTGCAGTGTAACGTGGAAAAAGCGATAAATAGTTCCTGTTATGCGATGTAATGCCGTTTCAGTATCACGAAACATAACTTCAATAATAGAAATAGTTACTTTAATGTAAAAGACTTACAGAATTACCGCAACTAAATTACTTATTTCCTTCTTAACGGGAATCGAACGAATTAATTGGATGTCGAATTCCGTCAAGTGCGATGTTGATTCGAAGACGGGACCATCCAGTCTAAAGTTATGAACGAATAAAATTTCGTTGGCTGAGAAAGTATGAGAATCAGATTAAAATCGATGTCATTCTCTCAATGTGTAACTCTGGGCTCCTCACTCTGACAACGAGGCATCTGTTTGCTTGTGATTGCTCAGACTGGTTTCGCTTATTTGATGACGTAACCTGGGGTTTCATCGTGTCATTGATGTCGCAAGAACTGCTGGCCTGCTAGTGTTATGGAGTTTAATCAGCAAGAATAGCTTGGTATTAGCATAACGTTAGTAAAATTACGCCCAGTCATCCCGCCAATTAACGTTTTAGATATTAGCGTTTGGAGAATAGGAGCACGAAGAAACTTTCGTTTGACCACTGTTAGTAAATTAGTCTTATTTTCGTGTGTTTTCTTTATCGTAAATTCTTTTGAATTTGCAATTAAATGTTTAAGAATGACCTTTAAGAATTGAAATGAATAATTTTAAGGCTTCTATATTTTATAATCGTGCGAATGAAAATAGGAGAGACAGTGGGGGCTGAGAAAGTACATTACAAAGACAGGTGTGTCTATAGTATTAATCGTTCGTTAGAGCGAGTATAAAGATACGCAAGTTTTTACTGAAGACCATTTTCCGATTTAAATAAAGTGACTTATGTTGTTCGGTCAGCTGGGACGTGGTTATCCAATCGGGAACTTCAATACCAAAAATTAAGTCGTAACGATGCTTTCCGATTGGATAACCTCGTCCAGCTGATCAAAAGCCTGAAGTCACTCTTTTTACATCGAAGTATTATACTTATTCGTAGTCTCATAAATGAAGAACCTCTGTAAACGAAGAAATGAAGTTGTTGACCTTATGTTTCTCACGATAGCACAATTGAATATGTATTTATTTAACCTTCCATGGAAGCTAAAGAAAGTGTCGTAATGATGTAATCATTAGTAATCGATAGTGTATTGTGTGAGAGTAATATCACCCTTGCTAATGGCACGACCACTATGGTTGATATGAACCTCTGTGAGATGGGTCAAT
Source organism: Acheta domesticus (assembly GCA_031308135.1). NCBI lineage: Eukaryota > Metazoa > Arthropoda > Insecta > Orthoptera > Gryllidae > Acheta > Acheta domesticus. The sequence goes on from JAHLJT010002406.1 coordinate 34,246,715, forward strand.
AATTATATATCCTGAACGTGTTTATTCCATAAGTTTAATATCTCGTAACAAACGTAAACAAAATTGGGACTTCTTTCGTATATTTCGTACTGAAAATGTTCTTTACTCTGATTGCGTTAGTGAAAACCTAAAATGGCCGGCCAAACTTCCTTTTTAGTTATTGTATTTATGACGCTTTCGTTTCATTAGCATAAAATTATATTTCAGGACGCTGTATATTTTAAATGTAATTTACACGCACAAAGGTCGTACATATAAATAGAATTCGCTTCGTTTATGCCAGAATGCAAACAGTTGTTTGTGTAGGAAACTGACACGTTTGTTGACGTTTTATATTGAATTGCAATTTTGTGTCTTTATTATTTAACTGCGGGAAGCAGTTTCCTGTACTTTGAAAACGCTACAGAACTCAATTTGAAAGCTAGAGTCTGTCTCTTTTAATGTTCGTAAATTCCTTACGAACTCTTAAATTCCTTCCGTTCCTCACACACGTTTTTTTTATGCCGAGTCCTCAGACGATTCTACAAATGAAACCTTTGTATAAAAAAAAAGTTAAAAAAGTAAAAATTGCAGTGCCATCCTTAGGAGAGCTCCAAGTACATCCACGCCCTGGAATCTGCGCCGTAACTGCGCGTGCGCGTTGCCGCCAGGTGCCGAGGCGGGGCCTCGCCTTGGGGCGGGGGCGTGTCAAGAGGGCGCACGTGTCCGCAGCACGTGACGTCGCGCGCGTCGACTTATCTGCAGCGCCGCGGCGCGGCCTCCGCCCGCGATGACCGGCCGAGCGCTCAAACGCACTGGCAGGCGGCCGGCCGGCCCAGAGCGAGATGGCGGTAATGAGGTGGGGGGTAAACGAACTCTCGCGGCGCCGCCTCGCGCCGTCGGACCCCAGAGGGACCCCGCGGATCCCAATGGAGCGCTGCGGCGCGGGGCGCGGGGACGCCCGCGGAACGCGGAACCCGCTTCGCCCGTTTCGTTCGTCATCGCGGGCGAAGGGGGGCGCCCTGCGGCCGAGCGCTTCCTTCGCGCCACTCGCTGTGCGCTCGTGCGCCCTCCCTCAGGGCTGTTGTTGGCGTTCGGAAGCGAACGGTCTCACAGGACAGACAAGACGTTTTGCTGTCATTTTCTCGGTGTCAGAGACCCACAAAACATGGATTCTGGCAACATCACGTGTTGGAGGATTTTTTTTTTCTAAATTTAGCAACTGGATTGATCCACTTTTTCGTTACCAGGGCCTGTAATAAGAGTTCTTCTGCTGAAAATTCGCCGTTTGTCGCGCAGCTTTATATAAATTTCTCTCTACTCCGTAGCGAGAAAGTAAAATGTGAGGGAAACTCTCGAATAAAGGAACGCCCAACGACCTCGAGGCATCTCCTGCAAGATTCTCTCGCTTAACGGATTGACATTAACACATTCTCCACAAGTGTTAATTATTCCACAAAGGTTTTCTCACAATTCATTCTGATCGCTGCTTGATCCGGTATATCACTATTGGTTTGATTCTCTTAGACAATCTAGTATACACGCTCTTTGAGATTCGATGGGATGCTTTCGAGCTGGATCATTTCATTGTGAGGCTGTGCAGATGGTACGGATCCCATTTAGTGGTATGAAACTGTGTCCTTGTGTACTCCATTATGCCACGAAATGTGTTAATTTATATCTATTAGATCATTTTGTTCACTTCATGTAACAATGGTAATTCTCCAGTGGAGAAAAATGTTATATGTAATTACATTGAGATATAAGGATTAACCCGGATATTAAAGGATTAAATTGTTTTGCATGGGCAATGTTATGCCTTTTATCGAGTAGGTGAATTATTCTCATGTAGGAAGACAGTGCACTTTATCCACAAAAAAAGATAACACAATCGGCTATTATCTCTCCAGAATCATCTACTTTCTTAATCTTAGAGCGGGACTCCTTTTCCACTTTGTTACTGGAGGGCACGCGATGAATCCCGTTCACAACCATGCTATATTGAATTTTCGATTCATAATAGAACAAACGTGTTAAAATGCTTTCTGATTTTTTCTAGGGTAAAGACTATTATTAAGTATAATTGAAACAAGAAAAATATAATTATAAATAATTTACAAAATGTAATTTAAGAAAAATATTAAGTGGAAAAAAAAGTGAGGCTTCACACAAAGAACTCGCCAACTATATTCTTTACAATGGTTTACATCTTCATTTTCACACTTCATGCTTATTACTCTATGTGATTGTTGTTTGTGCCTACTTACAAGTGCAGTGCTCGAACGTATGTTACTCTTCGTCGCGATCACTTGGATTTCCATTCGTTTACAATGTGTGCAACATGCTCTTTTGCAACACGGTTAAAAGAAGCTTAGACGCTTTAATACATACATACACACGGAGATAACAAAAGTCTTGGAATACCGCCTAATATCGTGCCTTATGCCTGGCGAAGTGCAGCAACTCGACGTGGCATGAACTAAAGTCGTTGGAAGCCTCCTACAGAAGTATTGTCATGTTATCTCCATAGCCGTCCATAATTGCGAAAGTATTGCCGGTGGAGGATTTTGTGCACGAACTGACATCTCTATTATGTCCCATGAATGTTTGATGAGATTCATGTCGGGCGATTTGGTTCGCCAGATCATTTGTTCGAATTGTACTCGGAATGTTCTTCAAATCAGTCATGAACTATTGTAGCCCGGTGTCATGCGCATTGTCATCCATAAAAAGTCCATTGTCCACGAAGCCCAAGAATCCACGTCCAGTGCAGCTGTACATAACTTTCTCTATATTACGTATGTAGTATGCGAGAAAGATAAAATAATGAAAGAGTTTCGATTTTGACGGAAAAATGCTAAAGTAATAAAGCGATTGTATTATTTTCGCTTATTCTCGCTTTCTGCACGTAAAGACTGAATATTCATACTCTGTGCGCCGCTGGTTACGTCGCAGCTGACGTAATGGAACAAGGTTCCGCCACTAAATATTTGCTCTTCACATGTCTTATGGAACAGCAACTTTTTTGTATTATTCGTATGTAAAAACTGTCGTACTGTGGAAATATCCTTATCAATGTTATTGCAGTATTCGTGAAGATTGTTTTTGTTAAAATATTAAATTTACGGGATAGTGTTATGCGAGAGTGTATTATTCGTTGTTTTTGAGTAGTTGTTGCAAAACAGTTTTGCGTGGTTCCGTAAAGTGGCTGTGTAAAGTCATTGCACTCAGTGCAATGGAAACCGTGGTGTCCCAAAAGAGCTTTACTGAATAAGGGGTTTCGAGGCTTGGGATGAAGTCATTGCAGTCGAAACCGTGCGGTGAGTATTGCCCAATTTCTCATAAAATATGCCTTTTGCGAAACCCAAGGATATTATAGCTGCCTAGATATTTGGTAATTATTTTTTTAATTTCATTTCTAAATGTTGCATCATTATCAGATCTTGTTGGGATGAGCGTACATTAATATAATATTCTTGCATGGGTTTTTCGTTGTTTGTTCATGGTGACAATATGCTATGAAGATACGGTTTCCGCGTTTATTAATTAAAGCTACGTGGAGGTTGGAGCTACCTGTTGTGAATTTTATCTTCGGCAAATATTCTTGATAATGTGCCATATGCTTCCTAAATTCAAATTCAGCTGTTGCTTGTTTCATGATAAGGCATTTTCTTTTGCGAATTGAAATATGAATTCAAATATTGTGAACAGTCGTACGTGGATCATATGTTGTATTATGGGATAGGTTAGAAATATTGTTTTTTGATTTTTTTAGAAATGTATTGCTCTGTGGAGAGCATACGACAAAACCAAAAGGCGGCATGGGCAGGACCGATTCTGGGAACATTTATTTGATTCCTCGTTGAAGAGATGAGTAATCTTCAATGCAAATTCCATTATGCTAGGGAGTATGCTTGCCTAAAATAAAGAAGTGTCCCCTTGTTTCGTTGATCAAAATTTCCAGATTATTTCCACGAAACTCAACGATTCTGCAAAACTGAAAAGTTTTAAATATCAAATTGAAAAGTAAAATATTGAAATAAACGAAACCAAAAAAACTTTGGCATTTTTCGTAACTTTGAAATTGCCAAAGAGCAAACACGAAAATACATTACTCATATTGCACCAAAAAATTTAATGCGCAGATGTGGGGGATATATTCAAAACGTCCTTCGTCTTCCGCGCGTGACAGGAGCGTTGTCTAGTTTGTTTACTTTATAGTAGGGAAGGGCGGGTCCACACTGCCATTTCAAAGTGCCTTTCGATAAAAATCTGTTTTCAAGGATTTCATGATTACGGTTGTTTTTTCCTTAGACGGTTATAAATGTAAGCGAAACTGCGATGAATTTTCAGATTGTAATGTATCATACTGCTCGCATTGTGGTTCGAAGTGCGCCAGGAAGAGTTTACAGTACTCCTCTGGCCATCAAAAATCCTCCAATTTAACCAATCGAGAATCTAAGGACCATTGTGATCGGACTGTTCGCTCCGTGGAACCGCAACCGAGGAAACTAGCACGGCACTGGAGTCGGTAGGACAACGGCACTGGAATCGGTATGGTTCCACATTCCTGTTGGTACCATCCAGAAACTAATTGACTATCTTTCTGCGCGTCTCGCTGCGGTCAGCTCCGCAAAAGGGGTTACTCAGGATTTTGATGGATGTTGTCATGTGACTGGACTATATAATATATTCGGCATTTCGGAATGAGTGCGTGTCTTTCTAACACAAGCATTCCGGGACCCGTCGCCTTTTTGCATTTCTATAAATCTTAAGAGTTAATGGCGCCAACTGGGGGAGGGGGACGTAGAGGACGATGCCCTATCTATTTTTTGTTGGTTGACCTGGTATATTTTTAGTCATATTACCATGAAATAATTAATTCATTTATACTATAAGATGATCTGTACAATTCTTCCATTTATATTTGTTTCAGAAACGAGAAACAATGAAATTATAACTAACACATTCTGAAAATAAAATTATAATCTTGTGAGATTCTGGTATAATTGCATTCTCTGTGTTTACAAATAGTTTTCCGTTGAAGTGTTCTAGATAATACCCAAATTTCAAAAAACCCTGAATTTCATGACTAAATTTTATTGTAATTTATTATTACAAGCGTATTATTTCTAACTTTTATGACGGGTAGATATCATGACTTCGCTTGGTACTCACTGTGCTCCAATACTACTGTGATCCAATTCAAATGGTCAGGTTTAAGTGGAAAATGTGTGACTGCTAGTAGTAGTCAGGTAGTGTCGTAGCAAGTGATATTTACGCGACAATAAAAGTTTAAGAGCTCTTGAAAACAAAAAGGACAACTGTAAACAGTACAGCAGTAAAACTAAAGGACTCCTTAAAACCTGATCTATCTAAAGCCACGATTTCCTCCTTCCATTTAAAATTATGTTCAGGTCCCACTTTGGGGGAAGTGGATACAGTGCTTGGCGCGGCCGTAATATGTTTTAACCGCCGCTTCCCTGTGAAAGACAGCTACAGTTTATAATAATTGAATTAATTTTGACATAAGTGAATAAATACAGAAGGTGTACCGGAATGAGCAAATGCTTGTGCTCGGATGCACTTTAAGTAACCTTGTAACGAAAACAAAAACTGAAATACGGTACAAAGATAACACAATTTATAAACAAGTAACAGTTTTATGGTACCATAAAATAATCTACATTTGTGCACGTCTTGGCTAAACTTAAGGTTACACGTTAAGTAGGAGCTAAATGTAGTTTTGTGTTCTCATTCCCTGATCCAGCAGTTGAAGCCGACCGCCTCGGCCGGCAAAGTGGTGCTTGAGGTCGCCGCAGGGGCTGGACTTTCGCTTCGCGCGCATTCGGTCGTTGACTTCGCCTCCACCAGCCGCTAGCTTCCGTACGCCGTTCATTTTATTCCGCTTTTCTACCAGCGTTTGGCGCTGCACTCACCGGCGCTTGTCCTTCCTGTGAGGAAAGGTTAGAGCACTCTGGCGAAGAAAAAAAATCCTTGGAACATTAAATTTCTTTTCTGAAATACCCTAACCTCTAACCCTACACGTGTCAGCAGTACTATTCACTAAATTATCATTGATTAATTAACGAATATTATTTATTTCATACCTAGAAAAGCAAGGATGCAGTGCCGTGTTTTTTTTGTTCTGCCCCAAATTTTACTTACGACTTTCGGTAATACTTTATGTATTAATAACGTCCTCAATGGTCATTATTTCCTTTAGTTGTCAAATAATTTCGAAGTGAGATATTGCATCCACTAATTTTTTAACATCATTGATTTGAGTAGGCTTTCAATCCATTCTTGAATATAAGAAAACATCTTTGACTTTTCAGTACGTTTTAGTGTCGCTTACTCAGGAAGTACTTGAATAAAAATCTTATTGCCATTGCTGTTGAAACATGGTTTTCATCGTGGAAATGAACTGAAATTTTTAATAGTTTTACTCATTTTTTCTAGAGATATAAAAAATGCAAGCCTCCAGAGACATTGTATTCCTTTTAACGTACGATTTTAGCACGTAGTTAAAGGTGTTTTCGACCTGAATTTTCGTATCTGAACTATCGTGCTAACTGTAACAGGAGGATGTTGCAAAAAAAGACACTGCGGAAACGTGTGTAGATAAGTAGGGCTATTTTCTGGGTATCATTCCTTATATGAGCTTGCAAAATGCAAATTTTATTGACTTTATAAATATTCGAATTCTTAAAAATGACAGTCAAGGTTAACAACTTATACGTTTGTTGTTACTTCTCAAATACATGTCGGTCGTTTCAACGAAGCAAAACTATTAAAAATATTATAAATAATTACTATCAAAACGTTTTACGTTAAATTGTGAAAAAAATCAAAGAAATTTGTAGGGGCGATTGAATGGCTGTTGTTATGAAATTTAACCAGGTTCAGTTCAAAAGTAAAAGATCTACACTGTGGGCCCTTTTCAACAGCGTTTTCATGTTTCTCATTTTTTAAATAATTCATTTTAGTGTTCTCTATCATTTATGTGCGTTTTAGAAATATTAAGATCCTTCCCCTAAAGATTATTTCGATTTTTATTCTAATATATTGTGGCAAGGAGTTTTTAACGCTCCATCACATCATGCAATATTATTGCATGTTACAGTGTTGTTCAAATAATACATACATTATTGAAAACATGGTTTGGTGGTTAATTAACAGAAACATTCGTGCACTGAGAATAATATGACTGCAGAAAATCAGATGAAAGTTCTTTCCGAATGATGAGATTTTGTGTTTTACTATTCAAAAACTATGGAAAGGTTCGCAGCTTATTGCATGTTACAGCGTTGGAGGCACTTACGAAATGAACCCGCGTTAAAAATGTTTTTAAATAAATTTGCGTAAACTATTCTACAAGTAAGCCCTCGCGGATAGCTCATTGGTCAGCGTGCTCGCTTTCCATGACGCGATCGGGCAAGATTTGTAGTGTGCGTTTTCCTTGCAATGTGCCAGTATTTGTTGCTGTGTGACGACGAGAAAATTCACTTCTCGGGCTGAGAAGATCAAAAAACGGCGTAGGGATGCTTACGTACCCCGTAACCCATGGCCGCTAGGCCAGGTCGCCGCTGGTAGGCCCAGGCTTCGTCAGGCTATTGCACCAAAGTACACACATACATACACACATACATACACATACATACACATACATACATACATACATACATTCTACAAATACGTTTGTATTGAAGTTCATTTATTTACTGAACTGAGTATACCTCCCAAATGAAAGGGTACTTTTGGCGTAACCGGTATTTAGCGTATGGCCTGAAATTACGTAGGGCCGATGCAGTGGCCGTTGCTAATATCACAAAGCAGGAGTCTTCTGGACTTTTAAGGCAAGCGCGTTGACATATGTAGTACATAGGAAGTATGTACAAAGGACTTGACACATACTTATACTGCATTCGTACGTAGTAAAGCGATTTTAATGTCAGATGGAGTCAGTGATCATGAATGTGGATATTGGAGCAACAAACAAGCAGTGAACCGTGCGTGATCTTTCCTTCCTCTTCCTTCGCCTATCCTTTCCTCTTACACATGCACGTGCGTTCTCTACATTACCACCCAAGTCAGGAGACCAGTCGGTAGCTTAGAACGTGAAGTAGCGGGCAATACCTTGAAGGGCAGCACACCTGTAGGTCACGTTCGGACGCCAGATCTGACGTTCCAAGGAGGTGGAACACCGCCATCTGCCGGTATTCAACCTGTACTACACTTACGATAGTAATGACGTCAGTAGTTGACTCGCCGGAATTCGAAATCAACTATGTAGACGTGTATGACGATATTTACTGACGTCATGAATTTCTTGTCTACTGGAAATATAACCACGTGTTTTTTTTTCTCGCTTGAGATGTCTGTTTGTAAGATTTTGTTTGAAATAGCCCTCAATTATCTTTCGTTGTTACCAGTATCAATGTTCCTATCAGTTCGCTGAATATCGTAATCCTGGCAAGTTTAAATATTGACAACATCCTTGCCAAGGTCACTGATATCTAATATTAGTACAGAAGTGCGAAGTTCGCAGAAAGATACTTATTCTGGACGTTACACTTTCAACTGGCAAGCGACTTCAAAGAAGTGGCAAATATCAGCCAGTCTGGGCCGTCAATAATATAATGTTAATGTAGCATAAAAATACACCTTCGCTTAGATTTCGTTACAGAAAACATGTTTGATCATACAGAACTTCAGGATTTCGACAAAATATTTTGTATTGCCGTCACGCAATAGTTTATCGAAATTCAATTAGTGGCAAACATGGATATCGGCAAATCTCCTCGGAAAAGCCATACAGTCTAATCCTTGATAATTTTCAAGTTGTAAATTTAAGAGAAAAATTTGAATTAACCAAATTTGTAATTTTATTTACCGTAATATTTACTAAAACCTCCTATTTAACCAAAATACATGCACATAAACAAGTATGAAAAAACAATACAAGTTCAAAATAAAGTTAACCGACTGTAAAATTCACATTTCATTGACTATTTTTGAAAATTATTATTTCATTACAACAAATACAAAAAGAATACGAATACAGCACAATACAGTAAAATTTACGTGTTTTGCAGCTTTGTGCAACCTTTTACGAATTTGTTGCTTTATTTCACAAATATAACAATGTTACCAAACATTTATGTTGTCGACAATGATTACACATTATTATACTTTGCAGTAATCGAATGTATTTCAGTTTGAATGAAGAAAATCAGGATTTTATATGAACTAAATTTGAAAAATAAAATTCACCAATAATCCCCCTCCCAAAACAACAAATAGATCCCAGTATTCCACTGGGTCGGGTTTTATTCAACCGTTTTGTAGGTTTTTTTTTTCTTTTTTCTTTTCCTTTTCCAGATACGAAGCAAACGAGGGGGGACTATTTTATTGAGTGTCAAACGACCCAAACGGGAAACCACGAGCGCTGGAAGTTTCAAATAATCGACTGCCTTTTCAGACTTACTTTTATGACGCGCGCGCAGTTTAGTTATTCTGAAATGTGCTATTCTATTCGATTTTTTTTACGTTGAAATAAAGTATTGCATTTTCGAAAACGTCGAATCGCTGAGGTTTGTCATAAAATGTTTAAAATTTCGAGACATCCTAGGCTCTAGGAGTTAAGATCCTAATCCGGGAATAGAGGATGTCTTCAGCGAGGCCTGGTGAGGAGATGGTGCGTATCGGGCTTTGAACTGGTATCTGCGACCTTGTTCCCTCCCACGCAGTTGGCGGTAGCTGTGTGACACCGTCACCGCCGTTACCCCACCCCACCATACAACACCAAACCACGCACCACACCACGCACCGCACCGCACCACACCACGCACCGCACCGCACCACACCACGCACCGCACCACACCGCCCCACGCACCGCACCACACCACGCACCGCACCACACCGCCCCACGCACCGCACCACACCACGCACCGCACCGCACCACACCACGCACCGCACCGCACCACACCACGCACCGCACCACACCACACCACGCACCGCACCACACCACACCACGCACCGCGCTACAGTAGAGAATGGCTTCTGGCGAGGCCTAGTAACGCTGATGGTGCTTACCGGGCGTTCTGCTGGCATCTGCGAAATTTTCGATATTCGACGTTATCATAATCTTCTGCGACGATACGTTTAATAAGAAAAATCAGATTCTATAAAACAGTATTAATAGCGTATTTTTATTGTTGAAAAATTTTGTAAGTAGTATATTGTCTACTCGCCTTTTTTAATTTCCTATTTTCACTAAATGGTTCAGTTGACAAGTCATGATAATGAATACATTTTTGTTTTAATGTAACCTAATTGTGTTGTCTAAAATTGGAATATACGTCTCTAGATGTTTAATTTTTGAAAAGAACGTCTCCCTGCTATGGCAACGTGCCTGCTTCCTTCGCTGCTGCGTTTGGATAGTGAATCCCAAGCAGTGTCCGGGCGATGCTTCAAGGCCTCCGGCCAGCCGCCGAGAATTTCCCGAGCGGCGATGTTGGTGTTTACGCCAGGGATTCCGCGAAGCCAAGAGGAAGGAGGCTGGGCACGGAGCTCGTGCTGCATTTCTCATACCGTTCTGTTACAGTTCTCCTAGCGCTCTCACACAGTTCGCACCCCGTCTAACTCCAAATCACTCCATCCTTCCCATGTAATATTTAAACAAGGTTTGTTTGTTTTTTTACTTTCTCGTATACATACGTAAAATATACGTTCTCTAGAGAACGTAGTGTAATGCTGTGGAAAATCGATTTCGAGATTTCAACGGAAATACGTTTTGAGGTCTCCTGATACCGAAAAAGTGTTGTTTTTTACTTCCTTCTGTCTTTTTTAAATATTAAATGGTCGTCCCTTTTCAATATTTTCTGCAGCCGCCTCTTCGATGGTGTTCAAAATCCATTGTATACTGAACAAATGTATAAAATTTCTGAAACCTTACAAAATGTAATACATGACAAAATATTATTATATAACTTGTACTTTTTTAAAACATGAAAATCGTGTCCTGTCCAAACGAGCACTGTGTGTGTTTGTAATAGCGAATCCTTCAAGTGAATGCGTAATCGACGGCCGCTGCCTCTCGAGGGCCTTCGGGTGGCGCGTGCCCGCCCGCCCGCCCGCCCGCGCTCCTCGGCGCCGACGCCCCGCGCGCGCACGTGCTTGGGCGCCTGCGATTAGCGCGGCTCCCAAATGAGCCGGCGAAAATCAGTGGGTGAAACCTGTTACCTCAAAATAACTCTGGGACACTGAGCTAGTCAAGGGCTGCACACGCGGCGCTCCGACAGTTCGCCCGCCCCGCCCCGCCCGCCCCGCCCCGCCCGCTCCGCCCCACGCCACGCCGCGCGGCGCAGGCGGGAGATGCAAGCAGCAAAGCGCGGCAAATTTTGCCTCGCCAGAAGTTGTGGTAGCCGTGTTAATGTGTGTTTTGCAAAAGCCGATAGGTGAAATAAGTAATGTTCAATGGCCGTCATCGACAGTTCAAGCAGTGGTTGTAATAAAAACAAACAGTAGTAAATCTCTACTCGAGGGTGAAGTCCGGTTCAGTCCCCTTCAGACCTCCCACCTTTCACTTCTGGGTACCAGAGTTTATTTCGTGATTAGACCTTGTGGAATTTGTGATGGACAAAGCGGATTCGGTTGTTGACAAAGCTGTTGCATGTTTCCTCGGGATTTTCCCGCTCCCCCTGCGTTACATCTCTACATTTTCATCATCTTTGCTTGCGAAACTACCACCTCTGGGTTATTACTCCGTAGACTATCCGAAAAAAAGTCGTATTCAATCTCTAATAATATGTAATAAAGCTGTAAAAAAAGTGTATTTCTTTAAGAAAGTACAAAAAATCGAAGCAAAAGAATACTCATTCTGTATTGCATTACTTCCATGTGTAAAGGAGAACCAAATTAGAGTTGACACAGTGTTACTGCACATTTTATTAAGTCGATAATGTCATACTCTTTCAAGAAAAATACGAGTAACGCACTTTTTCCCAATGTTCTGTATTCAAAAGTATAACGTAACCAGTAATTTGGAAGTAAATTCCTTTATCGTCGTTTTTCAGTGTCGTGCTTTCATTCATAATAGCTGAACCTGTGCGAACATTCCGCAGTTTGTAAATCGTTTTAACAGTGAAAAGAAAGCTTCTTAGTTCACATCTTCAAACGCCTAGCCTTTGAATTGTGTGTTACTACTTAGTAAAACCGGTACAGTGGATGAGTTTAAGCGTTGTGAGTAATGTGCTGCTGGTTGCATGTGTCTTCTTTCGTATATATATATATGTCATAATCTGCGAACTTCATATTTGTTTCGCCATAAATTTGTGATGAAGGGCTGAAGGGAAATTGCCTACCCAGCACTAGTGTGCTTATAGTGTACTCGTATTGTGTGGATGGTATCTGACAAATTGTAGAAAACCTGTATCTTCCAGTAGCATATATACAATGTCTGAAAATAGGGCATGTGAAGCTGTCAAAGATTGCCACTTCCTAATGAACAGGTGGTAAGAAAGCTCATAATAAAGTTAATATTACAAATGCTCCTGTTTGGTTGGTAGCTCAGGTGTTCAGCGTGTAGGTACGTCAAATCTTTGAGTCCGTGAGAACGCTACCTGCTACACACCGAAGTTGGAAGGTGGCCTACATATCAGGGCCAAACGTCACGTATTATGACATGTCAAATGAGATTTCCCACCACTTGGTTGTTGGCAAAATGTGATTATCTCTACCTCCCCCCGCCCTTCAAGCCCTAGAAGTCGTATCATTTATTCCGAGACATCATGTATATTGAGGGGATATTTGATACATCGTATGCACGTTTTGATTTTGTTGCATGGATTGTCTCTTAGGAGGCAATCTTCTGTGCGCTTCGGTCGCCATTTCGTCCACTGTGCAGCGCTGCTAAAAGCGGCGCCCGCGGCCTCGGCGCGCCTATGCAGCGAGATCTATTTCGGCCGCGCGAGGCGGCGAGAGGCGAAGCTAGCGGCGGCGCGTGGGAGGCTGCCGCTTGAGCGACAGTCACTCGCCTTTGTCCGCCACCAGTTCACTGCCTCTTTACAACCAGGATGTGACGGATTGTTGTAACGGAATCGGCGACGTTCTTGCCGTGGAATATCGATTCCTTTTTGTTGAAATTTGTTGGTTCAATTCGCTTTCATCAAAAAGTCTGTTTTCAATTATTGCGCTGTTCTTTTGGATGCCCCTGAAGCGTCAGCCAGCATGGAGGGTGGAGGTGCTCAATTGGTGGCCTTGGGAGAAGCGTACGTCGATCCGATGCAAAGACGCGGAGGGAGAGGAAGGCGTGAGGCTGGGCGAAGTATCTCGTGCGTAGCTTCGACCCATTTTTTTTTAAATTTATTTCTTTTCGTTTTATTTATCTGCGTATCATCGCCCCGTCTCGTCTCGCGACCGTCGTTGGCGCTGCGACTGTGTTGTCACTTCTGAATGTGATTGGGTGCGGCGCTAAGACTTTTAAATCTTTCTGTATATCGCGTGCGTCATCCAACAGTATAGAGACACATTGCTAATTATCCTTTATCTGTATGCTGTGCGTAATATATTCTGTTTACGGAACGTGACGCTTACATTGTGTGTTTGAAGATTAGCCGAAGGATTATAAGAATCTGCTGCGAGTGGCTCGTAATTTATGTTTCTCTGTCGCCTGTGTGTGTTGGCTCTTTATATAATTGTGAACGACTTCCTTGACAAGAAAACATGCTTATGCTGTATAATTTTAATGTTTAATTTTCTAAATGCTGGTAATCACTTATATTTCTGTAGTGTAGTTAAGTTTCGTTGCTCTCACATCCACCCAATGATTACAAATAAGATGCCAAAAGAAATAATTTTACGCAAAAACGATAAAATGTTTTTTTACTTGATTTTGTAAAAAAAAACCTTATTTAAAAGGCCCACGTGCAGTCCCGTGATAATTGATCTGCTTAACAATCTGTTTCTTGACTGCGTTACACCAAAACAGTGCGTCCTGATTCTTTAAAAGTTGGTTTTCGAGGCCCAAGGCTTTGAGTTGTGTTTTTCACGCCATAGCCTACAAAACGAAATATGTTGGGACCTTCTGTTCAATTTTGGGAAGTCCGGCGCTTGGGGACATTGCTCTATCTCCGTTGGAGACAATCTCAGAATGTAAGCAAAACCTTGTAGAGTAGGAGGCTCTAAGAGCTACCGAAGAGATGGTGTTGGAAATACAGGCGGAGGCGAATCGCTCGGAGATCTTGTGGAACATAAATTGTTTGCTCTGGTAAGCAATCAAAAAAAGTATTGTCTGAGAGTGCAGAATAATTTCCATTCCACAAGAAACGCTCCGTTGAAGGATTCCGCTTGAAACTCGCCAGAGGAATTCTCAGTAATGACAGTCGAAATAAATCAGCTTACACTTTTCTCAGATAAGAATTCAAAGAGAATTCCAGACTGTGTATTTATTACCGTCGAAAGTCCGTTGATGTCAAGACTTGGAACATTGGCTTTCTCGAAATGCAGATAGAGAAGGAGGGATCTTCGTTTGTAGGCGTCCAAACCTCCCGCTCCGTTGCAGGCGATAGTTTTAAACAGTTAAGCATTTTAATGGGAAGAAATGAGTACAATGGGTTGATGGGTGGAGCTCTTCAGTAACTTGTTGTGTAGCAGCGTCGCAAGTTGCTGCGTCGGATAGCTCATCTCCGCAGCCGGTTACGCAACTCGCGCCGACGCGTGGCCGCGACACGTGCGCACGCGCTCACACTCTCACGCACGCAAGACGCGTCGCGACGGCGAGGCGTCGCGCCCACCCTGCGAGAACACGGAAACACGCGTGGCCACGCCTTACCCTCCGAAGATTCAGAATGTCCTGCTTAAATTCTAGGCGCTGTTTGCCCTCCAGATAAGTGGAAACGAATTCTAGGCTGCCAGCGAAAAAGAGTATAAGTCATAAAGTGGTCAAAATGAGTTAAGACCACGGTCAGATTCCTGGAAGCGAGATCGATCTTTTCATGCTTTCAATAAAAAGCTCTTGCGGATAATTATGAGTGCTTCGCTTTGTTAACAAAGGGCAAAAGGTTCTTCCTATTGTTTGTTCCAAGAAAATCAATAAAAGGTATATCCTGCAAAATGTTAGGCCTTTCTCTAGCAGCCTAGAATTATTCTGTGCTTTTTGCTATCAACTTTTTTTTGCCTGTATGCGAGCGTAAGAGTTTTATATTCCATAAGACATCTCGTATGTTACCAGTGACTGAAGCCCTTTGCCAAATATAGCAATCACTGATTGTGAATTCAAACTCTGAGATTAAGCACTGCTGCAAAGAGTAGTACTGTTGCTGAACTGCCTCTTCATATAGTAGAGGAAGCAAAAAGTTATGTCACTCTTCATCTGGGGAAATCAGAGCAAGAAAAAATTAAGAGCACGTCCTGTGTCATTTGTTTGGTAATCTGTGAAAACGGCCATTTCGCTTTTAACTTTGCTTCTTTTTTTTAATTCAACGCTGCAAAAAAAAAACTAAAAAAAACTAGTTATTTGGTGTTATGACTCTGCTTATCTAGAATTTTAAAGATACAAATGCTTATTCAGAAAGGGCCGAGAGCCAGATAAATTCTATGAAACTCAGTTTCATCTCCTTGTTTGGACAGTTCCTTTCAAAAAGTTGAAATAAGTTTCACTTTAAAAAAAAAAACTAATCAAATTTTTTATTACAATTGTTTTAATAATATTAATACAGGAATTATAATAATATTTAAATAGTCAGTCTACCATGGAGTATGATGGGTTGTTCTTGGGATGCTGCCTCTTTGACAAGATAGCCAGGAACCGATAGTACGTTGATAGTAGGGAGCAGTGGCGTAGCTAGAGCTTTCGTCGCTGGGCGCTAGATGCAATCTGCGGAATTTAAAAACCAATACGTACAGGTGAAGGTAACAAGTAAAACCAAGTTGTGAGTACCACACTCATCAGTCGGAAGCATCGTGTCGGCAGTCAGATCATCGAGGTGCTTGAGGGATGGATGGTTGTAGGGGAGGAGAATGCGGGCAACAGGTGGTTGTAGGGCAAAGAATGCAAAACAACCCCAAGGCTTGTCTTTTAGTAATGTGAAATTTTGATAATTTCAATGTCCCTGAGAGAAGAACCGTTCCTAAATTAATACGACGTAATTGAATGAGAAAGTAGTTGCTTCATTTTGATGAACAGGTAGTTCATCTGTTCTTTGGACTTGCAATTCTTATGAAATACATAAAATCGTCATTTTTAAGCGTCATTTGCTCCATCTCAAGAAACAATTAGGAACCGTTTTGAGAATTTTTAATAATTGCCTTTCCTTCAAGCAAAAATTACACGAAAACTACTCGTTTGTTTTTTCGAAAACTTGCACATGACTTTTAATAAACCTCAAATTGTTTACAACAGATCAACAGTGAAATACAGTCTTTATCAATAATATTGTACTTTTGCAATGTTGATATTTTGCAATTTTCGAAAATTTAGAGTTGGCTGAAAATGGAACTTGCGTAATTTTTTAAGGGTCTAATACTCTAAAGGAGGAAAACTTAGAAGAAATTGTTGAAGACGTTTTTGAAAAAAATAATTGTTTAAAAATTGACTGTTTCTTGATAAAGTACCCGAAAAATTATACATGATATGAAAAAATATTTTCGAAAAATATTACTCGATTTTATCTTATCATCTTCCTTTGAAGGTCAGATTTCATTTAAGAAACAATCTTTTTCTTCAATATGTAATCGTAAGAAGACGCCGAATAAAGTTTGAACTTTTGCAATTTTCGAAAATTCAGTGATTTCAACGAAAATGGGATCTATGCCAATTTTTAACCGTCCTCTATGGGAGTTCCTCTAATAATCAGCATCCCCACTTCCACTGCAAAGTACCCTCAAAAATCAATTTATCAGTTTCAAACTCGTCTGGCTTCGAGTTCGTCCAGATCGTTCCGGGAATATCAATTTTGGAGAAAATACTGTAAACGGTTTAAGCGCTAGAGTTGACCACAATCGAACGGTTAAACAGACCTACAGGTTTTTGCTGTCGATTTTTCTGCATCAGGGACCCACAAAACATGGATTCATGGATACACGTATTAGATTAAGTTATTTACTAGTCATAGGTAAAAGATTTATCCACTTTCCATACCAGGGCTTCACAAAACGAGTATTTTTATACGAAAAATCCCCTATTTCTGCCGCAGCAATGCAATATTTTATTTTTACCACGTATGTGGTAAGGCGAGAAAGTAAACATTGGTTTTCCAAACTGCTTATTTTACTTGCGTGCTTCCGGGTTGTGGCCACATCCCCTCCGGCAGCTGCGCTAGTGATGGCAGCGCGTGGCGCGCGCCTCGCCGCCGGGGCCGGGCCGCGTGGAGGCGCGGCGGTGCGCCGCACGGCGGGAGCGCCTGCTGCGCCACCTGCGACGCGGCGCGCAAACAGCCCTCGCACGTGCGTGGGAGGCGCGACGCGACGCGCTGCTCGCGTCAAGCCCGATTTCTTCTCATCGATCGCTGGGCTCCGCGTGTAAACAAATGCACGTGGCTACGCAGTGCACGACCGGCCGCGATAGTTCCGAGGCCACAACGCGGCCTTTGCCGCTTCGGTCCTTCCGTTCGAGTCCTGATTGTGGCGGAAACGCTGGAGAATTGTTACGTTTAACTGCTCTGTTCGGTATTTTTCCGACGTTTCTCCGATCGTTGTCGGATGCCGGGCAAGGAACTGTACAGGAGGGCCGCAGACTGCGCGAGGTCTTTCCTTCCTTATTCGTATACTATCCCCTCCCCATGTATTTACTTAGGTGCTCTTTATTACCACTCATAACGGGAGACCAGTCGCAAAAATTGAATTTCCTCTGGCTGAAACGGTGCATCGCTGGAGGAGATACTTCACGGTAAAAAACCCGCAAGTGTTGTCCGTGTAGGTCGGCGCCGCAATTCATGTTCCACTGGGGGAGGGAAACGGCCACCTCCCGAGATGTAACAAACACTAATGCTACTGGTCTAATGACCTAAGTGGTTGACGGAAGCAGTGACACTTATCCTCGTAGGGCAGGCGTTGAGCGGATATGACTATGCGTAGGTTGCAGCGGATGGAGCAATTTCTCTAAGGATGGGAGCCTGTCTGAGCGAATAAGTAGCGAAATTTGAATGCATATATATTCATAAACGTCAAATGTTATCCACTTTACACGTGTTTCCGTCATACTTCGTTTGGAAAATTTATTTCGATTGACGTCACACTTGCATAATCTTCTCGGAATGCAATCATTTCTTGTCGCTTTCCGAGGATGGAGAGTTAGGGTGGGTATGAAGAGCTGAACTTTTGAAGAGAACTTTGGAGAGCACAGTTTGCTGCTTACGCAACCTGACTTATATACCGCGACCGTATGGAACTATTTCGAATTAGAGTAACAAAGGTGTTCTTCATTTGTCGATGTTGCTATTTCAGTCTGTTCGTCTCAAATCTTTCATCTTAGCTAACCAACGAATAGATAAATTTTTCTTTGTAATGATCGTTACGATAAAGCTGCTATCTTGCAATAAAATAATCTATCAGATCTACAATGTCGAAAAAAATAGCTGACTCAAGTATCTCATCGCGACATCGTCATTAAATTTTATTGCCACTTGTGCCGAATGTTTGTGAGAGTTCCTGAAAAAGTGTGAAGTCATATTTCAGTGCACGTAACCTTGGAAGAACAGAAACTGGTCTTAGTGGTATATGTCAGCATCTTTCATATGTACAAAATGTGTTTAATTTAAAGCCTGTAGTTTTTATCATTCATCGTTGTCTAAGCACTGATATCAAACCCCTACTGTTTCATGTTAAAGTCCTCTTTAATAAAGCTCGTGAAACGAATATAGTTAATAAAAGTGGTAATATGTAGAACTTAGATATTGATTGCTTCCCCAAAACGTGAGAACACGAGCTCCCTATGTCATCACTCATCATCATCTAGTTCTCTGCAAACCCGTTTGTATAATGGAACAGTAGCACTGAAGGTGGGATTTCAATCAGAAAGCTAGAGCGGTCATTACCTAATTTCATTGATAGTATATTTGACATTGTTCTGGTCAAGGAACACACTATCGTGCAGATGTCGCTGCAGCGTCCACATAACGTCTAACATTTTCGATAGGCAAGTCAGTGCAGTTTGCAAGAACATGGCATTACCAATCTGTAACTTCTTGCTCGTAAAAGTCACTCATCATGCCCGAAGTTAAATTCATTCTAGCATGACGACGCTCAATTTACTTCGCCTTTCGATTATGTTAAGAATTTCTGAGCAGAATATTTAGTGCCGCTGCGTTAATTGAATAGATGAGTGGCTGTCCTCAGTTTTCGTTCACTGCCATTGCGAATGGAACGGTCAAGTTAACGATAAAATCATACATTTTCAGTGTCCACGTCTCCGCCATTGTCATTGTGAACAAGTGTCCCCGGCCGAGTTAAAGGTCCGCGGTGGAGAGGCGCAGCCTCCGGCTCGGCGGCGCGGCGTGCGTGCGCGCGAGGGGGGGGGAGGGGGCGGGGCGGGGCGCCGGCTGGCCAAACAGGTTGCGGGCGCGTGAGGCCGGCCTTGCGCGCGCGGGGAGCAGGGCCGCGTTGCCGTAGGTTGGGCGCGCCCCGCCCATCGCCCGCCGGGCGCCGCGACGCGGCGCCGCGACGCGACGCGGCCGTTGACCTCGCGGATGGGCGGCGCCGCCCGCCACCGGACGACGCGACGCGCCCTGCCACCCCGGCGCCCGCGCCCTCGCCGCTGGACGCTGCGAACTCCTGCATTCCGAATGGTTGCTGTGCTCCACGCTATTTACTATTACTGCCATTTACCCCGAAGGATTGTTCTACGCGTCGTATCTATTTACTCCAAATTCTACGCTCTCTACACCTTTACCGCTGACGATTGTTTCACGCTACCTGCTCATTTACCCCAAAGTGATTGTTCCAAGCTACATACTCATTTCCCCAAAATTATTGTTATTGAAGCTACGCTTCTATTTTATTTATTTTTATGTTATTAATTACACGTTTATCACAAACGATTGTTGTAGGATACGCTACTTATTCGTGTACTCCAAATGAGTCGTTGCACGGCACAAACTTCTTTTTCCCGAATGAAAGAGGGGTATTTGGTGAAATGGCTAGCGCATGCTACTTCTGCCGCTGGGGCCCAGGGTCGATCCCTGACTAATTTATGTGGGATTAGGGATGAAAAGCGAGCTCTCGGCAAATCTTTTCGGGTTCTTCCGTTTCCCCAGCCTTTCATTATTTCAATTACCCAGCACCATTCACCTGATCATAATCTATATCATATGTTTTTTGAGAATATTTCATGATTCTCAATCTTCTCAATAAATAAAATAATAAATGTTCCCAAACGATTAATTAGTGATTCTGGTCGCGTCAGCTGAAAAGGTCATTAGTCCCGAAAATGTAGTGCAATTTTTATTGCGCGAGAGGGCGAGATACGGCTCCAACCTTTAACCCATTGGCTTGCAGTTTTTCCTCAACCTGGTATCGCCCTCCAGCGGGGCATCGCGACAGCCGGGATAATTTGGAAGCTCCCTACTGGTCTCCCGGCGTGTGGGGTAGTGCAGTGTGTGTAAGAGAGGGGTGGGGATAGGACATGAAG
The DNA here is from genome assembly GCA_031308135.1 of Acheta domesticus. Taxonomy (NCBI): domain Eukaryota; kingdom Metazoa; phylum Arthropoda; class Insecta; order Orthoptera; family Gryllidae; genus Acheta; species Acheta domesticus. The sequence goes on from JAHLJT010002406.1 coordinate 34,267,323, forward strand.
ATGAAGGAAAGATCGCGCGCGGTCCGTTTGTTAGGGTACTGCTCTGACATTCGCCTGGTGTTCATCGGAGAAACAACGTAAAACTACAGATAAGAGCAGCCGGCCGCTTTAATTTGCCTCTAGACAGCGGCTGAATTGCCTCCAGGCAGCGGCGATTTGGCCACTTGGCTAAATAGCTGGTGTCGAAAACCCTGCCACCGTCGGGACTCGAACCTAGGACCTCCCGATCAGAGGCACTGTAGTGACATCTGTTGATGCCCTGAACCCCCTTAACCGGTTTTCACGTTTCTTGTAATAAATATTGCATTGAATTCTCACTACGGCATTGTTATGTTATTTGTTTACTTAAAGATACCTGATATTAGACATTCTACTAACCACCTCACTTAAAAACGTAGATTGTTGTCAGCTTTCCACGTAATATTTTAATTTTGAAACGTGGGCGTAGTTGTTGGGTTACATCGTATATTTCGAATTGTTTGACATACATATCCGAACTGGATTTTAATCATGAGTATATATTTATAAATAACGAATTCTTTGAAATTTGCCTCTAGTCGTGCCCGAACCTAAATACCTCGTGTCTTTAGTACATATCCGACTTGAGTGCTCTGGGGGTATAGGATCAAAAGATGGATTGGACTTTCCCCTCGCTAAACATTGGAATATTCTCACGTAGGCAACGCACAAGGGAGAATGTAAACTGTGCGTAGAGAAGCCGTTTCAGGCAAAATATTTACATATCTTCTGGGGTGAGTTTTTTTGTTTACTACATTGGCGAATTTCTGGAATCTTGCCTTTTGTTGCTTAAATAATGTTGCTTGCATCATTTGTGAAGAGTTTTAGAAAATACAAGCTTTTCGTTAAAAATACATTTTCACCAGCTCAGTATAGGTACGTTCTATATAAAAAGATTGTTCGTGAGCACTTTTTGTTTGTTTGACATTTTCGCTCTGATAATTTACATTTTCTGTCTTTTCCTCTTTTACACTGGCTCTTGTCCGACATATGCGTCGCTGCTGTGAAATTGTGTTAATGAATCTGCCTGCACTTACCCTGTGCTTTAGATTGACCGAGTGATATTCTGTTGCAGGTGAGTACGAAAGCGGCCTGTCCAGTCGGAGTGTTGGTAAGCCTTTATTTCCTGGTGCACTGGGTACAGTTGAAACTGCGAGTCAAGCAGCTGCTGTTGCGTCTCTTCGCATATCGACGCTTTAGAAACAATATCTCCTATCTCTAGTCCTTATTTTACATGACACCAAAATAAATGTATTTTTCCACGTAATGTATTTATTTACTTGTATTATTTTGAATCTACGTTTTTCAATATGAAACGACTGTTTCAACAAAATAAAATCTGTCTTTTCATGTCTTCAAGAGTGAATATCAGTTTACAGAAGAAAGATTAGTTTCGATAAAAATGAAGATAGGAGGTATCGCTTCTTAAGACTGGAAAAAGCGGACAGACTTCAATTAAGTCAGTTGTAAATCAGTTTTTTTCGTTTAATTATCATTGCATGATTATTGTTAAAACTGTACGACCGCGAAATGTTTTTGTTGATGCTAGATAGCGAATGTTGAAACCACGCTAGAGTTATAGTATTACGAGCGCGTGAGGCTTGAGCAGAAGACGTGGCTGTTATCCGTTATCTCGAAGAGTCCGCGCGGTGACGTGAGCGGTGCACTTGGCGGGCGCAGAAGTGGGCAGCGGCGCCTTGTGCAACGGGATGCAGCGGGCGGGCGGCGAGTGGCCGGGTCCGCCATGAGCGGCGGGCGTGAGAGACGGCGATAAGCGGCGACGCTCCTCGTTTCCGCGGGCCGCGCGACCGCGCACGTGGCCGGCCACGCTCTGGCCGCCTCCTCCACTCCGCAACCGGGTTTTAAGGAGCGACAGCCTTGATTGTGGTTACCTTCGCCGACGGGATTGGGCTGCGCCTATACTGCGATTTTTCTAACTTTGCCTATCAAGGCCCGTCTTCACGATGGAGTATGTCACCGTATTTCGCGACGTTCTCAGTCGTGCCGCCAGGTATCGCATGATCGCGACCGTATCAAGCAGTGCTTGTGATCATGCGTCTTCGCGAAATGCCATGTGATATTCCAGCGTGGCCATTGGGGCTTGAGGGGCAGAGTTAGAAAAATCGCACTCTAGTTATGGAACATTTTAGCAAAACATTGATACATCACCAAAAGGTTTTCTACGTCGATGAAAACAACAACAAGAAACATCGATGTTTTAAATGTGATGAAACGTTTCCAAGTATAATGTCCTGCTTCTATTGTGATACATAACACGTCAATGTTAGTTCAAACTTTAAAGTATATTCTGCCGTACAGTTGAATTTTTGTCATGTTCGTTTTCTAATCGATGTTCTCTGTAGTCAAGATTCAAAATGCAGTTTAACGATATTACCACGTTAAAAATAAGGATACTGAAAGAAAATATCGATGTTCCTGAATCGATTTGAAGAGAACATCAGAAGCAAAACATCGATGTTTTAAAATCATCGCTGTTTTTTGCAATCCCCAGTCGTGGCCATGAGCTATTCCCACATTGAGAAGACGTGACGGGAAATTGAAATCTCCCGCCCGGGATTCCCGTTGATGCATCGTTAGCAAAGGAGATCGCAGTGATGAGACGGGTTGGGGGCTCCTTGCCCCACGGGTGTAGCAGCCCGGGCGACCCTCGGTTGGGCTTCTGGCTTTGTTGTGGAAGAGCCCTACACTCAGCGTTATTGAAGTGAGGCTTTGTCCCTGCACAGTGAGAGGCGTTAAACAACTACGGCACCATCTTCGAAAGTTGATAAGCCTTGAGCTGGCGAAGCGGCCGCCCACCCAGGTTATAGGTAGATGTGTGCATCGCGTTGCGGCGTTTCTGGATAGCAGCCCAACGGTATACTTGGACATCCGAGGAGAGAGAGGATAAGAGCAATTGCCCAGGTGCTCTAGTTTGAAACCCACTGGTAAGAGTTGTGTGGGATGATAGACTACACAGGGTTATTCTATGATTCTGGTAAAATGCGGTAAGATTGACTCTGCTGGTCTTAACGCATCCCGGCGAGAACTGTGACACAACTCAAGAAATAAATATTTTGTGGCAAGGACAGTGATAAACCCACATGATACACTCCCATTTATGCTAAAAATGTCAGGTCGCTTTCTCTCAATTGATACGTCAAAAGACAGTTTCATTTTCAGAAATTTTTTATACTTCTAGGCATGTTTTTTCGTTATTTTCCTAATGTTGCTTTCGTTGCTAATCTTTATTATTATTATTATTATTATTATTATTATTATTATTATTCCATTACATCACGACTAAAGATGTTATGAGTCGGCTGAATATAAAATCTACTCCAGGTTGCAACCAGCTACCTAAGGAGCAGATCCGGTGACTATCAGTGCCTCTACAATACTTTACGCAAAATGTGGGCTGTTCCAAATAAAGCAATTTCTTGCACTTCCCAGTCTTTTGAATTACCTGGGAGTTTAGACAAGTTCTTACTCAAATTTTGCGGAACAAATCCCAGAGCTCCGATAACTATCGGGACGACCTGTGCTTTTACGCCCCACATTCGGCTAATCTCGATTTCCAAACTCTTGTATTTAAGACGTTTCTCTGCCTCCTTGGTAACGACGTTTTGATCGCAAGGTACAGCAACATCGATAAGTAAACACGATTTTTTCGCCAAATCCCGGATAACTATATCCGGTTTGTTTGCCGCTATCGTGCGATCAGTTTGAATTTGTTGGTCGTACAATATCGTACACAATCCAACAGACGTCACCGGTTTTGGTGAGTGTTCGTACCACTTGGGCATGTGTTTGGAACTTCGAGGGCGGTACAGATCTGCCAGTGGAGGTAGCTACACACCCTGTCATGTCTTTTCAGGTATTCCGTCTTTGCTAGAATTGGACAAGCTGAGACAATATGATCAATGGTTTCTACTTGCTCCAGGCAAATGCGGCATTTATCATCTTGGGAAATTTTGAGAACCGCTTTATCATAATGTCGTGTTCTCAAGGCCTGATCTTGGGCAGCTATTACAAGTGCTTCCGATTCTGGCTTCATTCTTCCCCTTTTAAGCCACATAAATGATTGATCTTTATTGATCTGCACCTTGTCCATTCTTTTTAGGTATTGTCCGTGGAGTGGTTTGTCTCTCCACGATTTCTTTAACATTTTTTGTGTTTCACACTTCATGTTTAGCAGCATCAGAAGTTCAGTGTCTGTGTTATTCGACGTGTCTTGCCTAGTTTTCTTCGCAATGCTTCTAGCTACACTAACAATGCCTCTGTTTCCCATTTTTCGGTCAGATTTCATGACCTGCCTCATTAGAGGGTCATCTTGATGGCTGACTACATACTTTCCCATCCCGACTATTGCGTTGTGCCAGGAGGCCTCAATTTGTCTGAGTCCTCTTCCTCCTTCTAGTAGTCCAAAACTGTATTCGGCTACAGGTACCGCCAAACTACCTATTGCAGATATTTTATTCCTGGAATTCAGAGCGGACTGCAGGACCAGTCTCACTCTCCTATAATACTCCCTACGAATTCTCTCTTTCATTCTGTCATTCGAGATGGTTTCACATTCTTCAATGCCCAGATATTTGTAAGTTTTACCTGGCTCAAGATCTTGAATCACAGTGTGCGTATCAATTTCAATGTTCTCAGACGTTGTGAGTTTCCCTCTTTTTAAATTGATTTTTGGACACTTGTCAAGGACCAAACTTCATGCAGATGTCATTGCTAAAGTCATTCACGACAGACAGCATTTGGGAGAGAATCGCTTCATTCTTAGCAAGGAGAGAATCGCTTCATTCTTAGCAATTATTATTATTATTATTATTATTATTATTATTATTATTATTTTAATGTCACTGTGCTTACCGGGATGCAATACGGTATGCCTGGTAAACCGCTTTCACGCCTGCCAACGATAGGTCGACCTTACCGATTGTGCTGTTTTTCATTCGACGTTATTTTGAATCACTTCTCAACCCCCTTTTGTATCGTCTTCTCGGCATAAAACACAACTTCGAGAAATAATGTACCAAGGAGTTGTGACATCCTCGTGTGAGGATAGAACTGAAGGACCTTCAATAAAGGTACCATTGCTTATTTCAATTGGTTTCGATGGTTACTTCGTATCGTAACAAGCTATACCAGAGCACATCGCCCTCTCACCCCTCTTGTGATATGTGATTTTCTGTTAGTCGATGTGTTTTGTCATATTTTTTTTAAAATTCTTTCTTTAATCGGATGGCACCCTGCACGAATATCGCTTCTCAATAATCTCCCCGAAAAAACGTAGTTTTTAATGATCGAATTGACTTACACGTCATTTGAAAGTGTACACAATGTACTTTTATAATTTGACCCAACCTTGAATTGAGACTTCAATTCAAGAAAGGACTGAAGCTACCTTGCCTCACATGTTCCTGAACAAATCCCGTCTTCTGAAAGATCAAAGAAACGTTCATGGCGAAGAGTGCTATGCATCGTAAAGCGAAGGCGATGCCGTGCAATTATGATGTATGGAGTTCGGAATCCGAGGAGCGAATGGGAAAGGGATGTGGTGAATGTGTGAAGTCATTAAGTAGGATAACTTCTTTCTTATTTGTTACGGTGCCCACAAGGGAAAGCATGAACTACCTGTATTGAAATGTGAACGAGGGGGACAGAGAGAGGCAGAGACAGAGACTGACAAACAGGGTGAGGGAAGGATGGAGAGACAGTGAGAAAGGGAGATGAAGGGCAGAGCAACGTCTTCCGGGTTTTCCTAGTTGTAAAGAAACATGAAAAGTGTTCCCAGGTGTGTATGCATGTAGTGCGAATGTCGTGTGCTGGTAAGAAAGCAGCCGCTCGCAGTCGCCGTGGCGCGTGCGTGGGGGGGTCGGCGGGAGGGCGAGTCGGAAGAGGCGCTTCGCCCGCGCCCTCTCACAGAGGAGTGCGGGGGGCGGGGCGCCAAGGCCGGCGCGGCGCGGCGCGATAAGGAGCCGCGAGGCCGTGACGGCGAGGGGCGGGCGCGCGGCGCGGACGCTGATAGCCGGCGTGGAAAATTTCTCTCGTGGCGCGCGGCTGACGGCGGAGTGGCCGTGGCCTGCGCGGACGCCGCGCCACAAGATTTAATAATAAGCGAGATAACCTGCGCGCTGTCCACGGCCTCCGATAGCGGCCTGCGACCTTGTGCGGAAACGGAGAAAAGATGTTTTGTGCTTTTGGTTCTTCTTTTGTCGATACTGCGATTTTTCTAACTTTGCCCCTCAAAGCCCGTCTTCACGTTGGGATATATCACTGTATTTCGCGATGTTCTCAGTCGTACCGCCAGGTATCGCATGATCGCGGCCATATCAAGCAATGCTTGCGATCATGCGACTTATAGTGGTACGAGGGAGAAAGACGCCAAATGTCGTGTGATTTTCCGTAGTGGCTGTAGAGGCTTGAGGGGCAGAGTTAGAAAAATCGCATTATGATGCTCGTAATTTGTTTTATTTTATTTTATTTTATTTATTTTATTTTTTGTGCGTGTAACTTCTCCCTCTCTTCTCCATTATACCCTGTGATTTTTAAAAAGTATGTTGTAGTATTTGCTTAGTAAACGCACAAATGAATTAACATTTGAAATACTTTCCTATGTGTACATTTGTGAACTCCGGCGTTTTTAGGATGACTTGATACTGATGGCGAAGAAGTATCATTTCCCTTATCAATTTAAGATCATGAATCAGATAGTCCAAATATATCATTGGTACCATATTGTAAATATTTTTTAAAATATTTATTGTTAAATGAAATCTCAGATTTTATTTGCTGAAAAGACGTTAATGTAGAGTAATTCGGTGTTTTACATTTCAACACATTTTTACTAGTATGTAACTAAGTATTAAAATTTCATGAATTCGAAACAGATTTTTACTTGCTACTGCTTACGCTGTATCGAGAAAGTAGTATTGTGATGCTGCTGAAGAAGACGGTGAATTTTCGGGAGAAAAAAAATTATTGCCTGGCCCTGGTAACGAAAAAGTGGATAAATCTTGCCCTCTACGTACAGTAAATTACTTCCTCTAAACACATTATGAAGTTACAATTCACGTTTTGTGATACCGAAAAATGGACAATAAAATGTAGTTAGTAAATAAAATGTCAAAAAAATGTAGGTTGGGCGGCGATAGATGGCAGCTGGCAAGAGAATATGGCAAGTCCGAAAAGCTAGCCTGGACCAAGGGAAATAGAAAACTAATACGGGAAAGTCTGTGCCATTCTACCACTAGTTTCTCTACCCTTCTAAGGCAGGCCTGATCAACGCGCGGCCTGCGAGCCACATGGTGGCCCGCGACGTTAGATCGTGGGGTGCACTGGGACGATTTCATATTAAAACCATTGAAACTTTATTTCGTCTAGAAAAGGAGAAGCAAATACCTAAGTCTCAAGGCTAAAATATATTGAACTATAGTGTAGCAATTTCGTTTTATTCATTTCGTATTTTCATTACCTTTTAAAAAATCGTGTTTACCTAAATTGGGGCACCGCTCTTTCATTTAACCGTCATCAATATGGCCTGTGAAACCATTTTGGTTGGTTAAGCCTGATCTCAGGGAGGCTGGAGAGAGAGTGAGTCCTTACGGTTGACTTAAGTGGGCGAAAAGTAAATCCTCTTATATTTTATCACCATGTCGACATACGTTTTCAAAATTATCTGCACCTATTTTTTTTAATGAACTGTGGCGGAGGAAAGATTTGAAAGGTAATGAGTCACTCTAGGTCAGGTTTCAAGAGCAAGACAAATATTTGTTGTTGCGTGGATTTGACTTATTCAAATCAAACTTAAGTTCGAATGTGCACAAAAGTGTTGACTCGTTCCGATAGCAAAAGTACATTAGAAAGAGGGCCCTTTGGACCCATCACTTAATGTTAAAGAGCGCTCGCTGATACGGTACATGCCTCAAAGGTGTGCTGTAGGTCGTGGTCTCTGGGTGATTGGAGAATCTCTTCCACTAGGTGAAAAGTGTTTACAAACGATTATGGTTGGTGTCGTATCGGGACAGGAATTTTCGCGAAAGGCTAACTTCAGAGCCCCGTGAAAGGGGAACGAGTGAGGGTAGACACACAGGGCGCTGCGCGACGCGGCAGATCCAGATCCAGCACGACAGGGGTGTCTCATGTGCAAGGCCTCAAGGGCCACCACTAAAACCTTTAATGTCATTGCGGGCCACGTTTTTATTACTCTGGCCATCCAAACCTGACTTCCCGTATTCTTGGCGGTTTGACCGCTATTCTGAAACGGTGAGGGGTTGGAACCACGTGCGATAGCAGGCCGTACCATCCATAACGCTGTGAAACACATTAGGATGATTTTGAATTTCTCAATTTACTAACAACAATTCCTTCACTATGTATTTAACCTAATTTTACATTAAGGGAGTGTTGACCCCGGCAGGGCGCGATCGCTAGGCGCACTATGTTCTCGCCCGACATGCATCACAGCCCCCGGGCCGCCAGTGGGACAACCCTGCAGTAGAGCACGCAGGACGCGAAGCAATGCGACGGAACTGGCGTAAGTAGTGGGAAAATGGCACTGTCAAAAGCACCAATACGTTTGAAAGAAAATGTGTAATTGAAATGGGAAGGATTAAGTTGTTAGCGAAGAGAGTAGATGAATGTAGGGTGTTCGAGGAAGCAGCATGGGGAATATCAACATCTACTTCCAATAATAATTCTCGGTAGTGGAAAAAATTCTGGTTTGTATGATTAGAAACAGGTCAGAAAATGAATGAGTTACGAGTATATAAAAAATGTCTACCACGTGAGGAATCCATTGCCTTGGCAATTTCTTCCCACATCTTGGTAATAACTCTTCTGTTCGGATGGCGTTTGTGCTTCCTCTGCCAATTGGCAGCCTCGAAAACACTGTTAATGAATAGTAGCCCCGTCCATGATCACACGCTAGAGTGTTCAGATCGCGCGAAAAAATCGAACTTCAGTGCCAGACCGCTCGGCGCCGCTTGGTAGTACGTGCTCATGCTTATAGACATACATGAAATTGTTCTTGCCGCGCCGCGTCCTGTGTGTTTCCACCTTTATTTGGGGTCACAGACGTGAGTATTGCAGCAAATCTCCTTGCTCTCGGGTTTCAATGTACGAAATCATGCGAGAGGGGTTTAAACGGGTAGCCGGCGAATAATATTTCGAAGTTGGTTTTGCAACATTGAAACACGATCATAATTTTCAAATCTTGTAAAGTGGAGAAAACGTTCATGTTTCTGTTCCCAATTTCGTGACTATAACTATTATTTCCATCATATTAAGAAACCAATAATAGCAATAAATATATGAATTGCTTGTTGTGATTTTTGTATCTTTGCCTCCTGTGAATTAGCTGATAAGTTGTGAAAACAAAATTTTTCAGATCAGCATGTTTGGCTATCCTCTGATTATTGAGTTATCTTCTAGTAGATAACTTATTTGATGTTAATAATCTCAAATCAGTGCTATAGCGCGAATAATCAGATAAATGTACTTATGTTATTAGATTTTTACGATTTTGTAAAATTTACGTAATGTTCGTAAATACACTGGTACCTATTTCATAGCACCTTAACGTATCTGCCAAAAGTAGAGAATGACTAAGAAAGTAGTTTACATAACTCATTTTCTCTAAAATATTTATTATTATTATTATTATTATGGTTATTATTTGTTTTACATTTGAAGTCCCTATAGTGGAGTAAAGAAAATCTATATGTACCAATTGCGCATGAATTGAAAGAAAACTAGGGAGCATCGGGCCTTTTGAAAGGTGCCTATGGTTTCATTAGGTACCCAGGATCACGGGAAAAATATAAAAACAATGAAAGTTTAGATTTTGACTGCAAATGTAAATATTGAATTGTGTTATTGCACTTATTCTCATACTAAGTGCGTCACTGCTTGAGAGTGACACAGCTAGCATGCGACAACAAGGCTACGAGGAAGAAGCCGCCCGCCATTTCACATTTGCTATTCAGATGTTGCGTTTTGGAACAATTTTCTGATATTCGTGGTATACAAAGAACTTTCTTGGTGCTTAACATAATATACAAATGGTGAAACGTTACTGCAATAATCGTGAAGACAATTGCTGCTAAAATCTAAAATTTTTATAGGTTTATACGAATATTATTTGTTCTCGAGTATGTGCATGGTACGTTTTGGAAAACATTTTGAGTGGTTAGTTAAGCATCATTTTCACTGCTGCAGGCCACTGGTTTGTATATTTTCTAGGGCTTTTATCCAGCCAACAGCCTGGTTACCCTTTAGGTCCCGATGGGGCGCATATTTGACCGTACACTAGCCTGCCAACACACTTGCAGGCTCCTCTGATCTGAAGGAGGAACGCGACTACATACATGAGAGGCAAGGGTCAAACAACCAGGCCCAAGGCGGGATTCGAACCCGCGATCCCTCGGACCGAAGCGCTGTGTCCGTACACGCTCTTAGCTACCTCGGCCATCCAATTCGGCTAGTTTGTAATTAAATCTGTTGATGTTTTACAAGTTAAAAATAATAACTCTTGGAAAATTGAAACATCTTTGAAAGCAGAACAGAGGAAAAGCCATTAATTTTACTTGTTAGGTTTAAATTATTGGACGCGGTTAGTGTGGTCCCTCATGTCGTAGGATGTCCTAAATCCTCCACGGAAGACTTTTCTTTTCATCTGACACTTCTCTAATACATAGTACAGCGTTGCCGCTCCAAACACAGTGTTTTCGCTGCTTGGGGAAGCCGCCCTGCAAGAGACTTCGAGACAAAAGCTGTCCAGTTTATCTCTTGAAGCCTTATCATAACCAAAATGACAATTATCCGCGGACTTTGATGGGGATGGTTAGGCGTGTGGTAATGTTTATGTTATTGCATCGCGTACGTCGAAAACCTGTCACCCGACCTACCACCCCTTCTCAACTTTCCACGCAGGCCGTTAACACAGGTGCCTCATTCCCAAGGACACGAGCCGTCGCCGCGCAACTGGCTATTGCACCTGGAGTGCAGCTAAATTAAGAACTGCCCTTCTCCGTTCGTAGAGGATCTTGATCACTGCAGTCTATCGCTAGAGTAGAAAACAAGATTTGGAGACTTTTGTGTAGATAACGGGTTCTGGAGGTCAAATACCTTTACTTGTCGTGAAAGAAATATCTTCTTGCTTACTTAATTTGTACGTTTCATATATCCCTTTGTGAAATATAATAGCACGTGATAGTTGAGATTCCCCAAGTAATGATGGTGGCATGCATTTTGCTACGTTTCATGTTTGTAAGTGTTGTCTTAGAATTGCAACTATTATTTCTATCCACTTAAATGTTGAAAAATTTAAATATTGCGTTTCTATAGCTGCTCGAAGGATTCCGCCCATTTCTAGGACACATGGGTCCCCTGCTCCAACTTTCCCTGAGTTTGTGGTGTCTCGCGCCTGTGCTCCGCCTGCCGCGGGAGAGGGGCGCGAGGGGGCCAGTGGGTGCACCGCAAGGCATCTCGAGTGCGCCCAGCGCGGCAACCGGCGGCGGAGCGCATAGGCGCGCGGGCTGGAGTACGCGTACGCGTATCCAGTAAACACATTCCATGGCTACTTGGCGAGGTCAGGAACGGCACGCCGCCGCCACCGCCACCGCCACCGCCACCGCCACCGCCACCGCCACCGCTCGAGCTCCCCTCCCCGAACTCTTCCACTCCCAGGCTTGGCTTTTTTAGCTTGTTGACATCTCTCATGTTATTACCCTCCAGCTGGATCACCAGCTCTCACACACCCCTTCCATACTCACTGCCCCCTCACGCTCGCGTCTGCCGCTCACGCTCGCGTCTGCCGCTCACGCTCGCGTCTGCCGCTCACGCTCGCGTCTGCCGCTCACGCTCGCGTCTGCCGCTCACGCTCGCGTCTGCCGCTCACGCTCGCGTCTGCCGCTCACGCTCGCGTCTGCCGCTCTCCCTCTCATATTCTTGTAAAGAGAGAGTCTTGTAATTCTGCTGACGAGGTGATGATTGGTGCATGCACGCGTACATGGATCTCGAATTACTGAGCTTGAATGATCTCTTTTACTGTGTTGACGTCCCTACTGCTTATCGTATGTTAATTAGACAGTTGTCGTTTTGTTGTTTTGTACTTGCTCTGGCTTTTGTTTTTCGCATCAATCTGTTAAATATCCTGGTGCCAGTCCGGATATCCGGCCAGTTCCTCAGACCAATTTCGAAAACAGTTATAGTTTTGTTTGCGTAGCTGTAGCTACGTAGACGGCAACCATTTATCTCTTCAACAAGCACGCACTAATTACTGGACTTCCCCTATGCATTTTTAGCGTCCATTGTCCCGAAAGTACGATATTCCATAACGGCATCCGTGTACACGGAATCAGTTTCCCATCTTCAAAAAACGTATGTCTCTTATCGCAGTCTTTCGGGACAGTGGATCGGAATCAGAAAAATCATCCTTCCTATTTTAATTTCAGAATGTATTTTATTTGTGTTTCTAGCGAGTCATTTAGACTTACGACACACCCGAATAATGCAAGTCAGTGTTTGACTCTTGAAAAACTTCTAATAAAGTCTTTTGTGTCCAGAATTTCCAATTAAACCTGAAATTGATCTGTCATCGACCTATTTGTTCCTTCGTAGAGGGACGTTTGTCAGGTGTTGTGCTTGCTCCGTCGTGTGCCAACGCAGTCGTTGGGCGACAGGAAATCGACGTGCGTGCGGCCGCCAGAATGGTCGATACCCAAGGCCAGACCTGCCTGATGTGCTCGACGATTCATCGAAGGGTTCTTTGTACCCCTTTAGTTCCTTTCGGGCATCTTTAAAACACTAGGTGGAATAAATCAAAAGGGTTGGTGAAAATGCACTTACAGATTTGTGTACCTTTCAACAATAAGTAAATCAGTGGCGGATCCAGCCGATCGTTTTGGAGGGGGGGCCATCGTAGATTATTGTTAAATACTTAACATTTGTTATTAAACTATATTAGTTTTGTAGTGTATTCATTATACTATACAATATTTTTAAATGATTACATAATTCTTATAAATAATTGAAATAAATATTTAATGAATTTTGCCAAGTAAAAGAAGGTAACAAACGATAACTCTAGGCATTTAAGGGGGCAGGCCTTGGCCCCAATGCCTCCCCCCCTCCCGGGATCCGCTGCTGAAGTAAATTGTGTTATTTAAAATTTATTTTAAGAATATTATTTTTATTCTTAGTGGTATCATTTTTCAACTTTGATTTGCAGTCTGCTTATGAAAATATTGGAAAAGAAAGTTAATCTGAATAGGCAAAGTAATATTGGAACATCATTTCATCACCACTGCTTTTCTTTTTCTTGAAGGAGAAAATTAAGTTCCAACTTCTTTGAATTTAATACTATACTTCGGTAAAGTTTGATACAACTTATCAATAGAAAAATATATTCTGATTCGTTCAAGCATTAGTAACCCTAGCATTATCGAGGGAAGTGGGGGGTGGGGCTCAGTGAGCCAAAAATTGAGTAATGTTTTGTTGTTGTTTGTTTCAGTGAATGTAAATACATATTAATTTTATCAATTTATTAATTTATCAACATTTTAAAAACATTAATAAAATTAAAACGTTCGCGATGGGTTGCGGAGGCTCCCCCTCCCCCGTTGCTAATTCTCGGGACCTTTGGTATTGCTAGATTTAATGGAGGTAAGTGCTAAATTGCCATTTCGGTTAGAATGATTACATTTTGTGTCCTTCACTTCAGTCTCTACGAAATTGATTATGGGATTTACGCAGAGTACTAATGCAAACTCTATAATGCAGAAGCTGTATACCCGTTACCGAAGCATTTCTGTAAAGACTATTGTGAAAACAATTTTGACTTTATCGTTTTGGGGTGAAGTAGCATAGATGTTTTCGCTTCGGAAGATATTATCAGTGGGTGATCAATCTGGCGACTTATCTTGATGTGTCATCGCCGCTTTGTTAAAAGTTTAGCATTGTCCTGGAAGGTTCGGAGCTAACGACAAAACCTTCCCTCTGTTGGAAGGCCGCAAAACGGTTTTGAAAACAAATTGTGAACAGAACTTGGCGCAAATAGATTTCAATAGCCGGAATTTTCCTTCATAAATATTTCATATGTATCTCCAGTGGAGAGACTCCACAGCAGGAATTTTCATAATACGAATGGGGAGATTCTCCACATTCGCATTCTGAAAATTCTGCTGTTTTAATGGCATTGAACAAAAAATCATCTAATTAGATTGAGATTATTTACTTACTGTATAGTAGCACTGCATCAGATTTGTTTCTCTGGGTCTACTCCACCTTTTGTAATCGATCCGCCAAATATTTATTTTATTTTTATATGGATCCTTGGAAAACCCGGTTTATTTGCGAAATTTTGATCCAAGCATTGATTGCTTGGAACTGTGTACTGCCAACGGACATCACCCCTTAAAACATTGAGGAAGTCCACCTTGCGTCCAGCGGGTCAGGGGAATCGTGCGCGCTCCTCGCGTGGAGCCCGAATGGGTGCGAGAGCAAGAGAGATATTTTGTCGTTTGCTTTTCGTGTTAAGAGGAATTGTAATGACATTCTACGGGCTTCTACAAAACGTTAGGAAAATGTAAATTCAAGAGATTTTTCGGGTCATCCCTGGGATACCTTTTATGGACCCTACACGAGGCGTGGAATCTCTCTGTCTCTCTCTCTCTGTCTCTCTCTGTCTCTGTCTCTCTCTGTCTCTGTTTTTGTTTTTTGAACTGGCGCTTTCCTCCGCTGTTGTGGTGCCATGGATTTGAGAGAGCATTTCTGCGAGGTGTCAGAAAGGGGGGGATTTTATTATGATACGGCCTCCTCAAGTACCCACTTCTGGTTATCGAGGGATTTTGAGGTGTTTTAGGTGCTTCCGACATGTACTAAACCGAGATGTACTAAACTCCAGAGGTCGGGACGTCCCAATGCTCAATCGCCTCTAAGCACAGTACATCGGCACCCAATTTAAGTCCCGTTCAGCCGAATTCGAGGGGGGGGTGGCGGCACAGGCGTGTGTGTAACACAGAACGAGGACCTCAGGAAGCCGGTAGGAGGTTTCCAATGCTCCTCCAGGCCTGGGACGAGAGGGAGTTGAGGTGGAGCGCAGGTGCACCTTGAGCCGCTCGCGCGCGTTGGAACGCCCCTCCCCGCCCTGTCCCTCTCCGCCCGCCCACGCCCACTCGGCCCGCAGGCTCTAACGAGGCGTAATGGGCGGCCGGCGCAGTCACAGTGCGCGCTGCCCGGCGGCGCGGCTTCTGACCGCAGAGGGCTCCAGGCCAGCCGCGGATGGCCACCGCGCACCTCGCGCCCAAGCAATTGTAGGCCGCTTCTGCAGTGGAGAAGGCCCTTCGTGATCGAAAGCAGGCGGTATCGGTCCCGTGGCCGAGATCGCTAAGACAGGAGTGCCGTGGTGATCTCGGACCGTGGAATCGCGGGTTCGAGTACCGCGGGCATGGTCGTGTGTTCGTCCTTTTCACCCCCTGTCGTCACTATATCGTTTCATCCTCATACCGTAACTTTAACTCCAATAGTGGTCACTAATGACCTCGTAGTTGATGCGACCATCAATTGAAAAGAAGAGCAGGTTTTTCAGTTGGCCCACGAGTGGCTTGTTGAGCGATGGGAATTACTTTGCGCGGAATTCCTCAGTTTCAACACGCACCATGTGTTTTCAGAGTACCGGGTGCTGTTTAAAACATGTTTGAATTCTATCTTGTGCACTTCTCCAAATCCGGCAGGGTGATCAAGGAATCACAATGTCAGGAATCAAAGGAGCTTCCCAGTATTTGCCTTCACCTGGAGGGAATGTAAAGTTGGTAATTTCGCTGGCAGGCTTGAGGCCCGTTAAAAGCTTGATGATTGTCGCTGAAAGTTCGTCCTGCGGGATTAAATCTGACATGTTTGGATAGCTACAGTTACAAATTAGTTGTTCTAGTAGTTGCAATTGTTTTTCGATGTCACATTATTTAGAAAGTTATTTATGCCATTATCCATGCCGCTCTTGCTTTTAAAAAGCATTCTGACATTTTCAGAAGTGTGTCTTATTTCGAGCCCTAAAACAGAAAAAGATAGCAAGTAAATGTAAGTGTTAATATAAATGTAAGTCAAGACTTCGGTTTAGACCAGGGATTCCCAACCTCTTCGTTTCGTCGACCCCTCTCAAAAGAATTGTTCGCTTTTGCCTTTGCCTTTTCTCTATAATGTTGGGCATACGAGATAATCGTAAGAGAAAGAAATGCGCAAAAAGCACTTACAAACAAGAATTTTGCATATCAATATTTTTTAAATATCTCTGTTTCCAATAAAAGAAGACTTCCGAATCTGACAAGGTCACTCTCTAATCTTCATTCTTGTGCTGTAATTACAAACTATATCCTATGCGGAGCATATTGCGAATACTATTTTCCTGCCCGATAAAGTATCATGAAAATGAATGACAATTTCTTGAGTTTGCTAGTTTTCCTAAACTTACACGATCAATACGAAAGAGGAAGAGCAGATTTGTAGTAATTTACGATTGGATGTTTTTAAATTTTTGTTTAATACCTCGTCGGCCTTACAGGACTTGTGAACAATGGATTTGTTGAAAAGTTTTGACACCTATTTTATTCATATTTATATTGCGATTACTATTACAATAATATTACAACAATAAACAATTACTAAACATGAGATGTTCTGTAATTTCATGTCAGAAATTAATTGAAGGTGTCGAGAAAAGAATATGCTAATCCTTATTTCATAAATCGATATGGAAGGTGGTGGTGGTAGAATGCCTCCTAAAAATAAACATTATGAGAGAAATGTTTAATAAACATGATCATAGAACTACAGTATGTATGTAGAAAGCAGCCAGAAGTATATATAGAAAATAAGACACGACTCATTGTACTAAAACTTTGTTTTTCCTCTGGCTGACAAAAATTATAGACATGGGCATTAGTATTTAGCATTATGTTCCCCCAACCCTGTCAACTTCATTAATGGTGTTTGTAGTCAATGAGAGGTTTGTCTTGATTCCACTGGTTGGTCACCTGTTCATATTCGGCTATCAACTTCCAGACCAATCTGCATTGACCCCTTTAAAATTGCATCGACCCCTAAGAGGTCGATACTAAACCCGTTGGGAATCCCTGATTTAGACATTGAACCCAAATGCTGATGAACAGCGTGGTTCATACTTACATATACCCCTCTGCCCTCCTTGAACTTTCTTTTTCCATTGTCGATGGAGTTTGTGTGAATTTGCACCTCGTTCGCACTTTGTTTGAACCTCCTTTACCGCACATTAGAGTTACTCTTGACTGTGCCCTGCGGGTAAATGTCTACTCGTTACATTTTCGTCGTTGCCTTTCAATTTGATTATCAATCACTGGTTACTCGAAGAATATATTAGTTTCGTTAATTGTAATGTATGAATTACAAATTTCACGTAAAATTGCATTTCTTATATACGTATTTGTGAGTGATATAGTATATTTTGTAATTATTGCGATATTATATTATTGACCAGCATGAATGATATCGACTTCTCATCACAATTTTCGTGAAAAGACCAGGCCACAAACGAGGTGAAGATAATTGCAGCCTGAAGTAGAGGTGGTGTTGTGAACTACTCCCACATTATGGCAAAACTGTGGAACGGGACCAATCAATGAAATAAACATTTAAAGTGGCCACTACTATGGAGGTCGCAATTTTTCATTTTTTACATTCTCACTTGACTCCCCGCTTAAAAGTACGACTGAGTAATATACATATTGAGATAAGCTAATGTTCATTTTCATGGTCATGCTGTTAGCTGTTCGTATTTTACCCTCTGGCAGTACGGTCTGCATTTACGCTAAACAGCCTTTTCTGCCAATCCTCTTTCCGCGTTGTGGAAGACGGTGTAGTTATAGCTTGTTGCAGAGCACTTGAATCTCTTCCTGGCGTCGTTGCCTGTCCCGATGCTCGTCTGGGGTCTGTGCGCGTTGCTGAAATGTTTACGAAAGAGGCGTAGCGCGTGTTGCGCGGTCGGGCGAAGCAGGGAGGGGCGGAGCTGGCAAGGACGCGCCTCCCCCACTCCCACTCCCAAGCCAAGCCGCTCGCAGTGCCTACGGCTCCACCTACCCCTTCGCCTTCTAGTCTTTGGCGGATCGGATTGATCCTATGATTTCTGATCCGGTGGCCTATGTTATACTTCGTCCTTTAATGTTATTCATAGTGTTTCACAATAATGAGGAGCCAGAACATTTTTAATCCATCTCTTCACTTTTTAACACATTGTGTACGATGTATTCAATTAAAAATGGCTCATTGAGAACGATATTTGTCAAGAAGAGTAAATTTTGTCGATAGGTAAGTAGTTTTTCTTTTGGAAATGATGCTGGACGTTCTGAGAAATCTCTGCCATATTAACGTGTAGCATTATCGATATTAATCCTTCCCGCTAAAAATATGAATAGAAAATAATGGAGATGCCTGTTCGGTGATGAGTAATTTGTATACAATTTACTTTTTATAAGGTGACCAGAAACTATCGTGTCAAAAAAGTACTTAAAATGCATTTTTGTTCAAAAATCTAACCACGACGCAACAATAAATGCTGAACTGATGACCTAAGAAAATTAACAAAACTATTGAACTGTTCGAATTGTTATTTTTAGTGTAGAGTGTGTTTTAGTGAGAATGAACAACTGTCTCGTACTTTATATTGCCACATAAATTGAATCACTTGCAGGTTATTGTGAAAATACCATGACACGCGTAATAAAAAGCGCTCTTCAGCGCAAAAGCTCATTAAAGAAAATGTTGAGTTTATACGTTATGTCTGAGCGCGGAGATTGAACTGATGATTCTGCCAGTCATTTTGTGCGACTACAGGACTACACTGCATTTGGGGATTCGTACGTGCGTAGGCCACAAATCCTCCACACTATATGGGATTAACCGAAACAAAGTGACGTCACCATATGTTCAATGTGACGATGAACATTAGTCTGAACTTGCCGTACCTACTAGGAAGTCCATAGCATGCTAGTATGTATAGTAGTGGGGCATGCTTTGTGTAAGATGTACTGGCCGTTGGGCAAACCAGGCTATTTGAACAAATCAACACACATTTTTTAATTAGCCTAATACGTTTTGGGATCGTTTTAGGAAGTCTGAAAATGGGCTAATTTGAGAAGGCTAGATGATTTTTCTATAAGTCCATTTGTCTCTTGACAAATGACAGTTCTCTTTGTCACAAGGGAGATTTTCCAATTACTGTACGACGTATTACGTCAGCATTTCTTTTAGACTAGCTGCTTGTCCTATTATTAAAATGTAAAGCAAATTAACTTTTAAGGAGATGAGATGCGGTATCTAATCGGCAGCTTCAAAAATTAAGATGTAGAGAAACTCCCATTGTCATTTCGCCGGATGTTTTAATCGCAGTATAAATAGATAGTTGTGATATAGTTTTGCGTGACCACCATTATGCGATTGCAATGCCTCAGATCTCTCTCGGTGACAACAATTGGACTATGTGTGGGCATTACCTCGCTGGTTAAAGTGACCGGAAAACCGCGCGAATGGGCGGCGTCACAGCTCCGACTCTCACAGCTTTAAGCAGTGATGGGTACGCTTTGCCCGTCGACGAATTCTACCTCTGCCCGTGGATCTGGTTGGGTAAGTCTGCCCGAGCCATATCCAGCCGCCTGGTCCTCGAATTTCCTGGTACGACTTCAGTCCGGAAATGTGTTTCCCGGCGAATGAGCTGGCGATCGTCGGCGCCGGCGGCTGCGACCGGTGGAACGAAATTGCCCGACAGAGCGCGAGGGCATACGCGCAGTGGGCCGAAATGTCCTCGACAGCATAACACTGCACACTTTATGTGCTTTCTGTGTAAGTCTTTCTTCCGACAAACTTTTAAAACGCATAAAATGCATAAGTGAAAATGAAAAACTTGACGTAGATAATGTCTCGTTATTGATAAACGTTTTGATTGATCTCTGATTCAACTTTTATTCTCGTTTCATAACAAAACAACGTTTCAAACATTTCAACGTTTATTCTCGAGTCATAACAAAATTACGTCGAAAGCATTTGGAATTCTGGTTTCATCTGCGTTTCACCTTAGTTTGCTTTTCTCGAATAGCAGACTGCCACGTTTCTGCAGTCGCCCACGGCTGAAGAAATGGAATGCATGTGCGTATGATGTTTTCGTTGCCTGCTTGCCTGGCGGCTTCGTGTCGTATTTGGGAGCAGTGAGCCACCGTGAGCCACCGTGAGCGTCCGCGCGCGGCCTCGGGGCCCCGAAAGTGCCGCTGTGGCCTCGCTCAGCGCGCTAAAACCTCCGTCTCCAGGCCGTCCGGCCTGGCATAGAACCAGCCTGCTCAAACCTTTTTGGTTGCGCGCCTTGGAAAATGTCATGCAGCAAGACACAGGACCCGCTTATCTTCAGTTTTTTTTCTTATTATTATCTTCATCAACTTTCGTTCTTTCCGTCCTCCGTTTCTTTTCACTTTGCAGTACTTATACCATGATACATATTTCCATTGGCTTATTAGGAGCCAATGAGATTTGCAGTAAAACTGTCGGATTCCTGAGCGAGAACAATATTGAAAGGATCTCAGCGTACTCGTTGCAATAATAGGAAAGACATGGCAAAGGAATAATCACGTATGTTTGAAACAGGATAACTGTATTCTTCTGTTACATCTGTATTGGATGAGAATAAAATCCGAAACAGAGATTTAGAGGATCCCACATTGATAAGTAATTCTATTTCCTACGTCTTCGTGTGAGCTAGATTCAAAGTTGAGTGGAATGACCATCGCTAGAAACGTTTTTTCTGAGAGATTCACTGCAAATGCGGTGAAAGAAACAGCCAGTAAAACTAGTATTTGATTTTATTGATTCCTACTACTAAATTTATTTACATAAAATTGACTGTTATATTAAAAATGTGTGGTATTCTCATTTATAATCACAAATATCATTTAATTGAAAAGGAAAATTGTGCACATTTTAAATGTACGAGTATATCACAGTAAGTACGAAGACATAATAAAAGTAATATGTAATTGTAATGATACAGGCTTGTACATTAGAAGTTAGTTCACAGTCTGAAAAAAAATACGTACCTGACACTATTAGCGTTCGTCTACGGGGCGGGAATGTGAGTGGGAGTTGCTGGGGAGGCGAACGGTGCTTGGGGGCACCCTCCGCGCAAGACACTTCACCAGCGGCCGTAACGAAGCGTAAATGTTTTGGGTAATGTAAAGACTTCGAAGCAGCGTAAGAAAACGAAAGAAGAAGCCTGCTCTCTTCGCCCAATTAAAGTCTGGCGGCGCGCGCGGGAGGCTTCCGGCCGCGCTGATTGCATCGGGGCTCCTCCGCAATTGCCCCTTCCGCCAATCATCCCGCTCCACCCTTCCCCCTCCCCTCCCGCCCCCTTCCCCACCGCGGTCCTCCGCGCAGCCTCCGCAGCTTCTGGGGTTTCCTCGGCGCTGAGCTTCGCAACAGCCGGGCCCTAACTCCAGGAGGCCGTGTTGGGAGATAACCGACCTCTGAAAGGTTCCGGAATTCGTCCGTTAGATGGGGGCTCTGATAGGATGACCGTAAGTCTTCGTGACGAAAACTAAACAAGTCCTTCGTGTTAAACATTACAAAAAGAAACGGTTTCGACCATAACTTTTATTCAGAAAATTGTTAGTTTACAATTATACTGTGTATAATGCAGGTGTGAAGTTCTTATAGGTGTGTAGTTGTGTAATTTGTTGCATATTCCAAGTATTCCTAGAGCTCTGCATAATTGCCCCACTCAGAATAAAAGTATCATTAGGGGTGTAGGAGATTCGTGTGTTGTTTTTTCAATACTTCCAGCAGGGTGTGAGAAGAGCCTTAGGTGTGACACCTATGCGTTCACCATTGACGACTTTTCTACACTATTTACTATTCACTTTGAATTCCTATTTCATTGTAATATATGATCGGACAGGTATTGACTAAAGACACAAAAACATTGTTTTTATCAATTTGTTTTTGTTACGTCACTTTTAAAGGTAAAATATGAGAAGAATAAAAAAATGTTAAGGAATTCAACTATATAATTAATTTTTCTTCTTCTTACATCATTTCTACACTTCTGTTATGAACAATTTATTTCCTTCAGTAAATAAAATTTATATTACTAATTTCGAATATGCGCAGAAATCGAAAGAGAACTATGCAGTCTGTGGTCGTGTAAATTGTGTTTATATTTTCGTTAGATACCCTTAACTCGGGAAAAATGTAGGTAAAAAAATTAAAAACTGAAACGTCAAAACCTACAGGAAAACGCGATCCAAGCTGACCAAAGAAAAAATGGATCGAGAGTTGGATTTCCACGTCTCCTGAATCATCCTGATGGTGAAGTAAGAAGGAAAACAGGTGTTAACCTTAATAAAAGAAGAAGAAGAAACCGTTTAGATTTTGACTGAAAAATACGAATATTTAATTGTAATTTCACTTACTCTCGTACTGTGCATTTTGACTAAATTCTCAAAAGCAGTGTGTAATGCGACAGCAAAGCTCCAAGGAAGAGGTCGCTCGTCATTAAATATTAGCTATCCACGTGCTGCTTTGGAACATAAACTATTTTATATTTTTGATATGTAAGGAATTGTATATATGTACTAGGTAATTGCAGAAATCAAGACTGCATTTGTTAAAATATTTAAGTCATAGCAGTTCCTACGAGAGTCTTATTTGTTCTTGAGCAATTTGCGTGATCCTTTTTGGAAAACCACTATGTGTGATTTTGTTCAGCAGCATTTTTGTTGCTGCCGACCATAAGTTTGTAAAGAAAATTGTCGCAAACACCTTAAGAAGACTGAACATAGATGCACATCTTCATACTGAGCGAAAAGAAAGGAATGAAAAATCCGTTAGGAAATCTTTAATAGCCATTCTAGTCACTGATTCACTATTCCACTTCATGATATTAATCTCAGATCGCATACTAAGCGATATAACTGCCTTCTCTCGGCTAAAGCAGAGCGTGACTGTATTTCTTTTCGTGACTATTTCTAGCAATGTTTGAAAATTTCTCCAAAACAATTGGTTCAATTTTTAATATTTGGAATGCTTACTATGGTCTCACATTAAGTAGAAACAAAGTATTTACTATAAATCGAGGGCAAACGTATTGGTAAATCAGGTCGACTGGAACACGCCTGCCGCTGGGCAACCAAACGTCTTCGGTCAAAATAGGACAACCTAATTTTCAAGCAGTTGTGGGATGAGGAAGCGCTCTCGTATCGCTACAGTATTTTTGTAGTAAGTCTTGAAGAACGGACTCGCTCATTAAAATTGAGGTCATTCGTAATGGGAGCATTTGGTTTTCCAACAGGTAAATGAAAATACCTTCGTTGCCACTACCCAGTCAATAATATAATTGATCTGTCGAGCCACGAAGTATCCCAGCGTTTTAGAAGTACTTAAAAATATTTACTTCTGGTCGAAAACTTTTCACTGCTCGAAAGGCTCTTTGTAGGTTCATGTTTGCCCTTTAATTAGTTATTCATGGCCACTGTGCGACTTTGCCCCTTGGATCTTTGAATGGAAGCGCGCCCGACGGATAAGCGCCGGGAACTTTCCGTTGGTTTTTGTCGCCGCGTGCGTAAGCGCCGATGTGCATCCTCCAGGGAAGCGACTCCTTGTCTATTTCTGGGAGCAGATGTGTTTAGTAAACACTCTGCGAATGCCAACAGAACAGATGGAGCTGTTGGGATTATACGTAGCATGTTTGCTATTTTGTAGTACGAGTATGATAATGGGGTACTTGTAGGTTGTTGTACCTTAACACTTTTTTTCTTCTTCCAAAGAAGCAGAATTTCTACAAATAGTGCATTTACAGTTTCTTTTGGGTTCAGACATTTTCTCATTGTTAATTGAACTTGAATTGTAACATACGTAGCCAGGAATGGGTGCTCTTTGATGCTTTGTAGGTCAAATAATGTTCTTCTACAATTAGCGTGAGTATATTTTCATGGTAAGTTATCATCAAATTTCAGGACAATTCATTAGTCTGTATTTAAAATGTTCTCAATCTGTTATTTTATGCCATGAACAATAGTTCTAAACACGAACTGATGAACTGTAGTAGACTACGCAAATTGTTCACTCATTTACTTCTTGAAATATTTTTATAGTCCCCATGTCCCGATTGCTCTATTATCAATATGCATAAAATCAGTTTATTATAGCAAATAACCCTAAAAAGACGTTTAAATTGGAGTTGAATTCCAAATACAGCTTCCAGTTTGTCCCAAATTCTTGTGAATATTATCCTTCGGATCATCCTCTTTCGAAGGCGTTATAAAGAACATTTGTCATGCGGTCTTGGCTTTCCTTCCTACCATCGTGGTTGATCAATGGTTTTCCCAGATTTGCGATCTATTAATTGGTCAGTTCTGTTAACTGTTTGCTAATATTGGTGGGAATTTGTTTCATCCATTTGAACAAATTTGAGATTTTGAAAGGTAAAGAAGGAAAAGTAAAGTGTTAAAATTATCTGATTTTCTACAACCGTATACAAAAAGAGATGCAAACTGCAAATAAAGGCGTAGACTTAAATATTTTCAAAATATAAAGCTGTTCACTTAGAAACCACAATTAGCATACTAAATGAAAACCAATTTTCTTAGTAACAGGAGAGATGCAAGTAAATGTGAATTCAGGTAACGTGAGTGATACTTCAAAATAAATACTATTACGAAAATAAGGGAATAAAATAAGACTTTCAGGAGAAAACCTGCAAGTCTTTAGAATTCACTGGAATTAAAGATACTAATTTGTAAGTTAGGTTCCTAAAACATATGCAAAACAAATATTCACCCCTTAGACGAGTGAAAAAACAACAACAAAAAAACCCTTTTGAAACACGAAGAAAAGGAAGGTATGTACTTCTCTAGTCTTTGTCAAATAATGACTAAAGTAGACGGGATTCAGGCCGCTTGGTGCTAATTGGGCGAGTCTATCGGTAAATTTATGATCGGTATTCACCTCGTAGGATGGTTCACATAAGGATCGTCATTATCGCTCTAGATTTCTCTCGTTCACTTCGAGACTATTAACCTTCTTCATTCATTGTTATCGAATGCATTCAGAATAGACTCATATCAGCTTAACACAATCTATTATTCATTTATCTCCGTTGAAAATGTAAATGTAAAGTGTGCTTGACTATTTTTAAGTGTTCGAAATTGTAACCATCAAAATAACTCCAATAATGTTGGGGAAAGAGGAGGGCTGAGTATTGTATAGTTGCAAAGGCTACTAAAGGAAGTTTTGTTGGTTTAATTTAAGATCACATGTCAGAAAGTCTATTTTTATACTTTTACTTAAATGTCTATCAAAATACCGACATATGATACATTTTATGGTCTATCCATTGCTAGGGAGAACTAGTGGTGCTACAACAGCACATATTTCACTTAAGGTCATTTAAGAGAATGGCGCAGGTCTCATGTTGATTAAAAACACTAATTTTTCGAAAATTGAAAAAATGCAATTTTTTTCTTCTCTTAAATGATCTTCAGACCATCCAACAACAAAATTTAGTCAAAATTGTTGGCGCCATATTTTTGAAAATTTTGAAAATGTCCCAGAGGCTTCATGTAAACTACCCCCAAAATTAAAATATCGGTGTCAAATTCAAGGGGCCACGAGATCAGTCAGATCGATCGGGGAATATCAATTTTGGAGAAAATCGGCTGAACGGTTTAGTCGCTAGCGTTGTTCACAAGCAGACGTTTTGCTTTCAATTGGTTTTTCGATATCAAGGACCCACAAAACAGGGATTCTGGCTGCACCACGTGTTAGGTGATTTTTTTGTTGTTTCTTAATATAACAACTGGATTTATCCACTTTCGCATTATCAGAGCCCGGCAATGAATTTTTATCTGCTGAAAATTGCCGTTTTTTCGCGCAACATTACATAACTTTCCTTGAACAATGTTGTCAAGGTCGATGCCACGAGTGAGAGTCCATGGCACGAGTGTCATGACGAAAGCGCCCCTCCACGCAGTTCATTTACCCCGCCACCAGAGACAGCGCCAACCCTATTGTAAAACGGCGGGGTTAATAATAGTTTCCTTTCCCGACGCTCGTTGCGCAGAGAAGCTCGTGGCATGATACGGTGCCACGACGCGTGCCACTACCACCAGTAGAAGACCTTGACACCACTGGTTTAGAACATAATGGCCCACAGTTGATGGGACACCCGATCTGCTTATTAATCGGGTTACAGTATAGGGTATCTTATTGCTGCAGCTGTAGAGGTGAGAAAATGGATTTAACTCGCCAGCTCAGCGGTGAAATGTATGCAGTTTTTTGATACGTAGACACTGTTTTGCGTGACGACAACTCCTGTAATTAAGAAACCAACATTCTTGTGGCGCCAGCCTGAAGAATTATGGGGCACAATAAATTTCATGAGATACTGAATAGCGTGATTAATTGAATAATGTACTTGTCATTATTTTATCCGAGACATGTAGCACATTTGATTTTAAAATGTCAATTTATTTGCACTACAACTGTGTTTTCTTTTACAGATGTAGTTCACAATAAGTAAATGTTTTGTTTGCTTTACATAAAGAAACTTAAAAGGAAGTTTACTTTTCAGTGTTGAATTTTTATTAATGTCTGAATATCCTGGTCACCGACCCGTCGTCACTTTCCGAGCAACGGAAAACTTGATCACGCATTTACGCACGTAGAACCCAGTGTATTTGCATTGGCCTCGCCTTAGCGCCCTCCGCGACATGTTTGACGAGGAGTTCGCATGGCGGCGGCGGCCTGAAGGGGGAGGGACATTCGCCGTGCGCGAGGGAGTCAATTTGGCGCGTGCGCGAAACGACTCCCCATCCCCACCCCATCCGCGCAGGCGCTTTCTCTCCACCAGTGCGCATGGCGGCGCAGCGGGCGACGCGCCAGCCACAAGCCCCGCGGAGCCGGGTTGTAAACACGCCACGCCACGCCACGTTTCGCCCCGCCCCCCGTCTCCTCTCCTCGCCCCGCTCCTCTCCTACGGCTCCTCCGCCGCCGCAGCACAGCCTTGCTTCCTTGCGTCCGTGCCAGCCGTGGCCTTCGTTGTGGCAAGGACGGCACACTCATCCGTTGACGTCGTCGTTTTGATGCTCCAATCCACGCTCGCATCTGTCTGTTTGTAAATTTAATGTTTAGTTATCGATTGTCGTTGCTGTTTGTTGCCATTTGAAAACCTTTGACGGAATTCCAAATTCTGTAGTAATGACATTATTTCGGAGAAGATTCTTGAGGCGATGGCCTGTGAATGTTTTGGGGTTTCTTCACAACACTCGCAGGAAAGCCATAGAAAATGCGTGAGCGTTCTAAAGAGATATTCCTCACATTTTCGAAGTGAGGACACTATATTTTCTGTGTGAAGTGTAAGCAGAACAAAATGGTATGAAATGTTGGGAAGTATAATCCGACCAAGGGGTGTATTTCACGAAGATATTGCATGGTCACCTAGCCTCCTTTGGTTGTGTTGTAAGCATGGGCCTAACTGCCTTTTGGCATCGTCGCCGCACGAGGAAATGAAAGTGCGACTCTCGCGGTCCTGCCCTCATCGTCTTGGCTGTGGCGCTGGCACGCTGCTACGGCACAAACGAAATACGTATTTCTTCTCGCCGTTTCTGCGTTGTTTTCGTTTTATCAATAAAGATGCAATCATTAATTAAACTCAGCAGTTTGCTGTAAAGAGGCAATCATCTCATTTTAACTAAGGAAGTACGGGTGAGATGAAGGAAATTAGTTTCTATGACTTCTTTTCATTCTTTGGATGTTTTCCATATTTGAGGGATGCTATCTGGTTTAGAGAATTTTCGAAACATCGTATCGGAGAAATCTATATCTAGGATTGCCACGATGTGAAATTTAATAAAAAGTCAACTCTGGCGGACTAGGTGGTAAGAGGATCTCGTCGTATCCCGATCACACTGCAGAATCAGATAATTCTTAAAGTACATGAGTCAAACCAACTTGGATGTTCCTACAATACCACATTGCTTACACTCAAGGCCTAGTAAATCTTTCCGTGAGATAATTGCGAGGCCGAAACGCTGTGCTACTCGACACCTCTTGCGTGTGCATCGAGCAAAGTGATTTGCTTTCAAGGTTGGGGAAAAATATCTTTTCGATCTGACGGGTTCTCCCTGCAGCGTTGCAACATTGCTCTTCGGGAGGGAAGAAACTTTTTTTTTACATGATGCAGAATACTTTACCTAATTTATTGTCTAAACTTATATTTATCCACCTGGTGGAACTCTTTAATTCAACAAGTTTTTTTATTGACGGATTGTTTCAATCGTCATTTCTCTAAAAGTTTCAACGTTACATGAACGTGGTTTTTTTGTTGTTTCCGAAATTTTAGTTTCGCGATCTTTTGAACATTTTCTAAGTGCGGTGACTTCCTCCTGAGCCAACGTAATTGTGAACTAATAAGCGAAAGTGGCGTTGTAAAATTGTCGGTATCGTAGAGCAAGTGT
This sequence comes from Acheta domesticus, assembly GCA_031308135.1. NCBI lineage: Eukaryota > Metazoa > Arthropoda > Insecta > Orthoptera > Gryllidae > Acheta > Acheta domesticus. The sequence continues at coordinate 34,295,864 of JAHLJT010002406.1, forward strand.
CTGAATTACTGATTCGTACTCATGTCCAACTCGCGCAGAAACTAAAAGAAAATTGCAGCCGCCGGTCATGTGAGGAGTGTCTATGGTTTCTCAAGATACCCATGAACTCGGGGGAAAACCCTTAAACAATCCAACAGGTTCGATTTGACTGCACAATCCAAGTATTCTATTATGTTTTTTCGCCTATTCTCATTCTGCGCGTGCCGACTGAATTCTCATACGCAGTGTCGCTACTTACGACACTTCTGACGTAAAGCGGCAGTACTGCTCCAAGGGACAGGCTGCTCACAAATATTTGGTATTTAGATTTTGCGTTATGCAACTTTTTTTTGATATTCATAGCATGAGTAAATTAATATCGTGCTACCGTATGCCCGTGTATACTGTACTGTGCTCTCGCAGTACTCGTCAAAACTGTTTTTGTTAACATATTTAATTTATTGCAGTCTTATGTGTTATTTGTTTTTATTGAGTATTAATTTTTGAAAATCAAATTGAAGTAGTCTGTGCGTTTGCGTCCAAAATCAGGGTGTTGTTTAATCTCCAGACGGGTTGCTGTTAACCCCTATGGCCTATGACGCTCGTGTGGACTGGGATACGTTAGGAGTCACAGCCTTGAAGTTGGACTTTCGTCTGCCTGTCGCTCGCTCGCTAAATATAACCGCAGAAAATCTGGTCGCTCTTGTGCAAGTGATGCTGCGTAAATAATGGGGATTGCTATACGCGAATAGTAAGGTATTCGCGTGAAGTGTATATTGGCGGGTATGCACTGTATGATTGTGGGTTTGTATTCCGCGTGTTTATTCATTTCAAAACAATCTCAAAGACCAGCATTTACAAGGATTGTGAATTGGATGTACTCTGATGAGTGGACGATTAAGACACTTAGACTTCAATTTTAATATAATTCTCAAAGACGAATGCTTATATTGACATGTTAATGGTTAATATCTCAAATCATTATTTAACGAATCTTGAATTGAACATTCTTGAAGTTAATGGCATTCTTACAATCACAATTGCAATGTTGCCGTAGAGCAGTGTTAACACACAGATTGAGAATAAAGTATTTACAATTTTTAAGTAAAAGAGAATTTAACACTTGTTACTATTTGCAACGTAAAGTTGAACAATGATTAGCAACTGTTTAAACACAAGTAAGGATTTTGGTATTTTATTCTTTCGTGATTCAATTGAAATATTACGACGCTTACAATGATACATTACCAAGTTACAAGATTGAGCTCGTGAAAATATAAAACAAACGAGAATTGTATCTTTAAGCTTTCAAGTATCAAAAAACTATTTGCTAGAAATCAGCGTTCAAATGTAAGTTATAACAACTTACCTGAGACGATGCTGTATTCCAACATGTTCCAATTATGTATTAATATTTAAAACTGTAATACAGGAAATCAGTGCGACAATCCAGACTGACATAATTAATGTTTTGTTACATTGTAACCGAGTCTAACAAAATGCAGTATACAAAATGCATTACGAGCATGATGGACATTCCCTCTGCTACACCAAGCCAGACACGAAGTGAGCGAGCATACAGTGGAAAATGATTTCGTTTTCGGTTTTTCCTGCCAATTCGTGATTCCAGGAATTCAGTAATAGAATTACGTAGAATGCATATATTGGAATCACGAAATAAAAGTATGTAATTAATTAAAAATGTAAATATTAAAAACAATATCTGGTCAATTGTTGGAATGTCTGGTCCATTAATGAAAAAATACCCCTGACGTAATATTATCCTAGTGGGACCCGTGCCAACATTGTGATCTCTGTAAGTAGTTTGAAAAGTGAAAATTGTTCATATTGGAATCTGAACTTCAAACTGCCAGGCCCATATACTTCTGATTTTCTTTCTTGGCGCACGGGGGGGTGTCATCAAAATGCAGTATCTCACGGTATTTCGTGTCGTGTATACGCTATTAAATGAAATTACAGTGAATACTTTCAACGCGGTTCCCGAGGGGAACCCACGTATTTCTAATATTTTGTTTTTACTTCTACTCCAGTATTTTACTTTTTGAATTTTAATCTATACAAAACAAATTGCAATGAACATGCATTAAGTAGGTCTTCTCTCTTGACGATTTACATGACTGTTCAGCAAGTCTCTAATAACTCTGTTTTAACTGTTCCACAAGACCTACCACTACGCACATCTCCTGGTTACAGTGTAATTGCGTTACTTACAGTTGATGGGGCTGTGAATCGGTTGTCTGCACTCAAGGAAGTTGGGGCCAGTTGTCGCTCGGATCGCGCCGTGAATGGAGCTGGCGCGTGGCGGAAAGGAAACGAGGGCTGCGGCTTTCAAAAATCCCTACGGTACATTCAAGTCGTTCAATTACTTAATTTTTAAAATCTAGAAAATTATGAAAAAGAATATAAATAAATGTTAAAATTGATTTTTTTAAGAGAAACGCTGATAATTCATTGTAAGTCCCATCAGTTCAATTGTAAGTTTTTTCTCCCACAGAACTTCCAGTAATTGTGATTCTGTATAGAATTGCACGTGCACATGCAACAGGTAAGACGAGTAATCTTGTACGTCGGAACCCATGATCGAATCTGAAAGTAAAATCGGCAGTGTATTAATACAGCATGCGTGTCCGGACGTGTGCATGTGTGACGGTTAGCGTGCCGGACTGTCATACCCACGTTGGCGGGTTCAAACCCGATCGAAGCCGTGGATTTTTAAGGGCGAAAAAATCCTTCGTACGCCTCCCGCGGAGGGGAAGACCTCCTCGTCGCGACGAGTCGACTCATTCTGCCACTAGCACGTGCAAACCCATTGGGTTCGGTTGCATTTCCCATGTTAGTAGATTTACTTGCATGTAAAAGATCCTCAAGCCTAAATGACGCCTCTGAGCTCAAATCGCCTGTTTCGTTGCTCGAGATAATACCTTCTTTCTCCGCTAGGTGGTGAAAGGAGCGTAGCGAAATTTGCGTGGTCAGACGGAAGAGCGGGCCTGATGGCCCGAGTCTCGCCACGTAAAATAAGGCACTAACTATAACTAACTAACAGCATCGAGAGAATCAATGAGCATAGCAGGGCAACGATGGAAATAATAGTATTCCTAACATCAGTAGAAAACAGTAAGTTATAAATAATCGCCCAAGTATTATAATAAAAGAATTTGTAACATAAAGGCCATGATAACGTGCGGGAAGAGACTAGTTCATGTATGTTCACATCGCCTCATGATGCATAAATCATTTTTAAAATTTGGAATTTTTACGACCTCGTCGCGACGAGTCGACTCATTCTGCCACTAGCACATGCAAACCCTTTGGGTTCGGTTGCATTTCCCATTTGTATTTGGCCGTTATGTGTCCCGTAAAGGGCAATTGGCCTCGTCGCCATTAGATCGCAGAGTTCTTAGTCAGTCATCCCAACCAGGTACCCGCGATGTCTCGAAATCGCTTAACCTTCGTGACTTCGTCATTAACGAATGCGGCAGGCGACGCCGGTTTCGCGGTCGTAACCTTTCAGTACAACCATCCCAGCATTCGCCCTGATGACCGAGGGGAAACTACGAAATGGTTCCGGTGAGGATACCCGGCACGGAGATTGAACCCTGGCCTCCCGAATTCGACAACAGCGCGCTACGTCCTGATCCGATGCGCCCTGAAACTTTTCCACACAGGAAAATCTTGTAATACCAAGTCTGGCCCGGGGAGTCCACGAAAGGCACAACAAATGCTCCCAGAATATTGATTCAGTTTTTTCTTGAATCTTTGGGTACCGACTGTGCTAACTACACTGAATTACATGTTCTAAACGCCTGTTTCATGAATGCCTTTTGATTTCACAAAAATTACTCAAATAAAAGTGTTTTTTTTATACATCTCTCACGTCGTTAATACTGTCATTTTTATTCCTTATTGCATTTATAAGCACAAATTCTCAAAGTTATTTCCTATGAAGTATCTCGAAAACTCAATAGTTTTCTGTATACACGAGATATTCTCTGACCCTGCCTCAAATTTTCCAGTGAACATTTGCGTGTAGAACAATGTTTTACTTTTTTGTACTATTCTTGAAATCATATTTTACTTCTACTAGTAGGGGACTTCAACATAGAGAAAATTTGAAAAAAAAAAATTAGTGGTAGGTAGCTATTGGAAAGAAAGTAGGAAATACCGAAAAACTTTCCCAGACTAAAGCGGTTAGAAAACTAACTAGTGTGATAAAGTATTGCCATTCTGTAGCACCACTAGTTTTGTTTGCTTTTTTTTATGCGAGTTTCTTTCAATTTAAGTGATTTTCAGTCTTACAGAAAGTAAATTCGTTGAAAGACGAGTCTTAAAGGAATAAGACCATGGTGAGTGAAATGGTAGACCCAAGTCAGAAGTTGCCATCGCGGATTCCTGTCTGGTACTACCCGCGTCGCACCGACGCGACGCGTGGGAGGCGAACGGAGGCCGAGGGCGGCTATTCGCAGCGGGCGGCCCTGCGACGTCGCATTGACGTCATGTCGTGTCGGCCGTGACGTCGTTGCGACACGCGAGCCTCGATTACGGGATTAAGACGTCGACAAATATTGGCGCTGGCTGCGGCGCTTCACATGGCGCAGCCGGACGCCAGTCTGGGCGGAGCGGGCAACTGAGAAGGGAAAGCCAGGCAGCACGAGATTGGAACTATGTGTGAGGTTGGGGGCGAGTACAGGGAAGACGATAGAATGGTCCGAATGTCCGTTACCGCCAGATTGATTTCCAGATCGAACATTTTCATGGTGTTCCGCTCAGGTCTAGGGCTCCTTCACGTAGGTTCTATACAAAGGTGAATGTTGATTGGGAAATATGGAAAACGGATGAGTGTAATGTGTAGTGAAATTATAATATGGAAGATTAAAGGGGATGTAAACTACAAACGCCGTTCGGTATTATAGCAGCACTCCGGGTGCTATCTAATGTAAGAGTATCAACAGTAATTGTTTTCGTTACATTTCATTCGTTGATTACAACACCACTCAATAAATATTGTTTTTCGCTCTCGTGTCTTCCTCGAGACGCCTGTGGGACGGCAGAATCAGTGATGTATGTTGGAGATAGTTTATGAAATATAAGAACATTTGACCTATTTGCTTCCTCTCTTCGTTTAGCGATGATTTCTATTCCACATAATACGCGCTCGATTGCTGTTTACTTGCTTTGGTCTACACTTGTAATGTGGTTCCTCGTTCTCTACGAGGTCGCCAAGGGTCTGTTGAATCACATTGGCGACCTCTGTTGTACTATGAAAACATCTTAACGTAGGTGATATTTGCTGACCCGTTATGAATTTCTTGTGTGCTTGTCTTTAACATTTTGTTCTTGAATGGGGAAAAGAAATACTTCAGTGACATCGAAGAAGCTCCCGAAAACCACTCCATTGCGCTTTTTTTGTGAATATTATCCGATTTTAAAGTTGCAAACATTCTTCCATGAAGTTATTTTAGCCACAGCTTTGAACCTTTGACTGTAAAATTTTTGCTTTTCCGTGCTTGACTAAACAGGGTTCTCTTTTCATCCTGATCGTAGATAGCATTGTAAACATCGCGGACAGAAAGTACCGACGTAACATTTCTTCTTGCTGTCAGCATGGGGCTTCTGGATTAAAGTGTCTCTTTTCTGCTTTACCTCGAGGGAGGTCGGCCTGAACCCGAACTCAGAGGGCGATAAAGTTGATGCTTTGAAACCATAGTACTTTTTTCCTGTTAAAAGTATGTGGAGATGTCTCTGTCTCTTTTATTACACGAAATGTGTAGTTTGTTGTTTTATTATTATTATTATTATTATTATTATTATTATTATTGGAGCCTAAGTGGAGGCGTTGTGTCAGATACAAGCGTCTCACACCCACCTCCACCTTCACCCTTCACGGGGGAGCGCTGTTGAATTGGGAACCCACTCCAAGGTTGCAGTAACCGTCTCCTTCAGCGGAGTAGATCGACGAACTGATGAGCGTAGGTCGTGATACGACTACTATATGACATCTGGGAAGGTCATCAGGATGGTAAAGATCACTGGAGCACTGTACCTGTACCTAGAGACGCGGTAGAAGAACTCCGGGGATAATCTGTAAGCCTGAGTGAGAAAGATTACGGTTTGACCGCAATGAGAGTATATTATTTCACGTGCTGTCATGCTGATCCCAGCTATAAATGCCTGTCTCTTCGACCAGTGTTAACTACCAAGAAACCGAAGATTTTTATGAGTGGGTTTGTAAGGAAAAGACACGCTGCAGATAGGTTCTCGCAAAACCATGCTCTACATTCTGGCACTGGGCCAACTGTGTCAAATGACTTAGCTGGATGGTGAACCAAGTGCAGATTAACAGTGTAGGCGCAGCGCCATACCACTACATATTTCAACGCAGTTTTTTCTTGTTCTTTGGTCATTCATACCGCAAGTTCGCCCTGGGATTTCTGGTTATTTTTTTTTTGGTGGTCCTGTGATATGCGAGTTTGTTTTGTTAAAGAGAGATACGATGAACGGTGACTTACATCGCGCTTTAGAACATGAGAGGGCAGAGGAAATGTATCCCAGAAAATGTACTGAGACCCTGTTTTCTGCTCTCTGCTTATTCGAACAGATTATTCGAACCTTCGCCAAAATGATGAGGTGAGCATTGAAATTGTCCCAAATCGCCAGCACCTACATGCGGCTCCACACTTTCGGCAGTCCACGAGTAGCGAGGGAATCCCTAGTAGCGGGGATGCATTGTTTGCTTATTTGCCGACCGCCCAACATTTTGTCTGCCCGTCGCACAGTCTTTTGGGCACATCAAATGAAGCCAACATTCACAGAGCACCTCTATTACTCTGGATTGGGCAAGCAGTCGTTCGCTACTTGCCGAATGCCGAATGTGTGCTACCGCCATATCTCCGCGGCGGAAATATGGCGGCTAACCTCGTAGAGTACCAGCGGCCACGGTAGTCGTGTCTTGTGTAGCCACCGCCTGTACCTTGTGATCACAAACAGATAGCCGGCCGTCGACCCGGCATGGTGGCCCACCCCCCGCCCCGTCCGAGGCTCAGGCTCCCTAGTCCCGTTCGGCCTCCGCGTGGCCGCTATCGCCGGCTTTGCGACTCATCCCTGCATCAACCGCCTTCCCTCAGCCGCCTTCCCTCAGTGGGACAACATCCCAACTGCTGGTCATTATGTTGAAGTTGGACTGGAAACTAGAGTTGGTGAATGCATATTCAAGCTGTTAGCAGTAATATTTACTTGTATATTTACTTCACTTTTCAATGTGCGATTTTCAAGGCTTGTGAATTTTAGTTTCTCGCTTCGGGGTAGAGAGAAAGTTATGTAAAACTGCACGGAAAAAACGGCTTATTTCCAACAGAAAAAACTATTACATGGGCTGGTAATGAAAAAGTGGATAAATCCAGTTGTGAAATTTAGAAAAAAATTCTCCAACACATGTTGTAGCCAAAATCCATGTTTTATGGATCCTTGATACCGAAAAATCGAATGACGGTAAAACGTCTCTGTCCATCCGTCAATGCCTGCCTGCCTGTCTGCTTGACTGTCCGTGTGTGAACAACGCCAGTGGCCAAACCGTTCAGCCGAATTTCTCCAAAATTGATATTCCCGATTGATCTTGCTAATGTCGCGGCCCCTTGAATTTTAAACCGATATTTTAATTTTGGGATTACTTTATGTGAACCCCCTGAATTTGAAACCGATATTTTAATTTTGGGGTTACTTTATATGAACCCCCTGGGATATTTTCAAAAATTTCAAACAAATAGTTCAATCGATTTTGATTAAATTGTATTGGTGGATAGTGTATAGGCTGTTTAAGAGGATGGGGCATGTCTCATTTTCATTAAAAACCGAATTTTCGAAAATTGTAAAAATTCAATTTTTTTCGACGTCTTCCTACAACTACAGTTATGAAGATATATATTTTTCCTTCAATGAAATATGTTCCTTAAAAATAGATTTTGAAATAAGGTCTAATACAATTTTTCGAAAATTCAAGTACTTTTCGTCTCATTTTGCGTGACATTACGGGCAAGAAAGTACGTGCTGTTTTAGCAGCACTAGATTCCGAATACGTATATAATCGCATATACGAGCGATTCTATTCTTGTCGCGGTTTGATGAGTAAGATTAGAGTAGCTTTATTGTTATTTCTGCAATTAAGTGTGAGACTGTGGCACCCTAATTGTTTTATTCGTTAAGCCTACATTCACCAAAAATTAAATACTTTCAAGCATAATATATAATTTCACCGCGCAAGACTTTTTATCACACTACTTCACAAATACGAGTACTGTCCCTAATATTTTGGCCACCTACTGTAAGTTGCACTTCGGTCTTTTGTTGTCCTTTACCTAACTCTCCCCGCTTTAGTATGCCCCGAATTGCAGGCGCAATTGAGCGCTTTGAAACGCTTGCGCCGATCGCAGGGGGCCGCGCCGCAGCGCTTCCAACTCAACGGAGGAGTGGGAGTGTCCCGCGCCGCGCCGCGCCGCGCCGCAGGGTGCTCTGTGGCCTCTGGCTGCTGCGGGCCTTTATATTTGTGCGCGCGGCGGGCGGCCCGAAGGGGTGTGGGCGTCGCGCCACCGAGAATAGAACTGCGACCGCTATCGGGATGACCTTGACTTTCCGCCCGCCTGCGGGTATTCCCGAGGTCCACATCAGCTAAGGCTTGCAACCAACCAACCAACCAACCAGCGGGCGGGCGGGCTGGCTGCTTACAGGACTTCGCTGATTTGGACCTCGGGGATACCCTGACGGGGTGCGCCACGTTTAATTTTTGTCGGGAGAAGCTCATATATCGTCGGTGCGCAAAAAAAGTGATGCAACGAAAACAGTCATTGTAGTCAGTTTTTAGTTCAGCGAAGAAATATATTTAGAAAATGGTATGCTTTTACGATAAAAAGTGATCATAAAGGTAGTTCACTACACAGCCGATAGATTCAGTAAATCAGTGTCTTTGGACGCGAAATAAACTGTCCCGCTCAGGATAAAACCGTTCTAATGCAAAATGTTTGAGATGACATATTTCTTGTACATCTGTATGAATTGAAATTTGATTACATTCATCCAAATTCCTGAAAAGGACAAGAACATTATTGTGGAAAATTGTTGTGTACTAACTAAAGTTCTCCGTCGACTACGTCCATTCTGTCTATCCGTCAACTTCCCGACTAGATAGACTCCCTTCCTCTTCTATTTTTAAAGTACTGAGAATACAAAGGAAACCAAACTAGTAAATTATGAAATAGTATTGAATCAGATATGGTCCCTCAGTACAGCTTAAACAATGGCCAATTTCATGTATTGGGCGTTTTGCCATTGAAATGCATACAATGCCTTTAACGTCTTAATCATTCCTTACTTTTAAAATGCAATGGAAAGAGACATACGCATACATTTTCCTGTGTACTAACACCACGAGAAAGTGGATATCGAAATTTGCCGCAATCCTTCATACATAGCAGCCACATTAGTCGACCGGTATATTTAGCTCAGGGCATTAACTGATTTCACTGCAGTACCTCTGACCGAGGTCCGGGGGTTTCGAGTCCCGACGGTGGCTGGATTTTCGACACTAGCTACATGCCTCTAATTCAGCCACTGTCTGGAGGAGAACTCTAGCTGACAGCTGCTTTGATCTGTACTTCTCCATCAACACCAGGCGAATGTCGGAGCAGCACCCTAACAAACGGGCAATGAACCGCGCGGGATATTTCCTTCCTCTTGTTCTATTTTTGCCCCTTACACATTTACACTTACATGTACTACATTAGCACGCATGTCTGGAGAGCAGTCGGGAGCTTAGAGCTTGCGCCAGCCTCAGCGGTGCCCCGCTAGTGGGAGATACCTAGTTGAGGAAAAACCCCAAGTCGACGAGTAGGTCGGCGTCGGATCTCGTCATCTCTCGGGAGATCATCGCCACCTCCCGCGATAAAAACCTGCTCTATACATATGGAACTAACGACCTTAGCAGTCGACGCACCCGGAATCACTAATCAAACCGCATTTGTCGTCTACTCTTCATAAGTCAACTTCGTTGATACTTCAGATGACGTTTATTTGTTGACGACTTTTTGATACTTAAAATCGTGCTCATTATTCTTCTGTAAAGGTAGTGTGTTGATTAAATATGTAAATATGGTAAGTCATATTCCTTGAAAAGATAGCCTGATGAAATGTTTTACCAAGTGTCATCGCCGTCAGGAGTTGGCTTAAGTAGTAGGTCTCATCATGTGGCTCGAGAAAACTGATTACAAAGTGCAAATGCGAAAGAAACTGGAATCTCAGAATGGAGATTTCTAAATGATTTTTTTTGCATGGAAATTGAAAGAATTTGTTTAGTTATAGTGTTAAGCCATAAAGTGAAGTTGTCAGTACTTACACTGCGATTTTTCAAAACTTTGCCTCTCAAGGTCCGTCTTCACAATGGAATTTGTCACGGTATTTCGCTTCTTTCTCAGTGGTGCAGCTGGATATCGCATGATCGCGACCATATTAAGCAGTGCTTGCGATCATGCGACTTCTAGTGGCACGACCGGCAAAGACGCGATATGCCATTTGATATTCCATCGTGGCCATAGGGGCTTGAGAGGCAAAGTTAGAAAAATCGCAGTATAGAAAATAGTTCTTGGGACCTTCGATTTATGTTACAGTCACTTAAAAAATTCAGATGTTTGTGATATTGTCACATGACATCGACATTTAGTCATTTTATTTGGATGAGAGGCAACACTTAAGATAACACCCCTACGTCATGACTTAAATATACTAGATCAGTGAATGTTTCGTACCACCTTTCGGTTTCTGAACTCATTGTTCCTTTTCATATGAAGCGACCAAAAATGCTCAAACAATAAACACGTTCGGACATTTCTCATGACAAACCGATTAAAGTTTCACCAGAGACTTCATAATGCAACACGACCAGGACCACGTCGAGGAATTCCCGTACCTTTCTCGCCTAATCAGACAAGCAAACTACACTTGAAGATGCTATTCATATCGAGTAGAAACTTTACAGCACGGACGTCTAATGAAAGAATTAGTGAATGACTTACAGATCTGATTCGCGCACGCGGCGTGCTCCGTGAGTCCTTATCAAATTCCCCCACAAGGGAAGTACGAGTTCGCAATCCATAGGAATGCTGTGAAATGGGAGGTACGAACACGTTGTTTAATAGGAATTTAAAAACCATCTAATATGTGAAGCAGAAAGTAATCCACCTGCGATGAAACAGTCTCGATGTCATTATTCAAAATGATCTGACAATGCGTTTCGTGGTAGGAAGATATTAAATCAGTAAGATTCACCACTTTTCCGCTTCTAGTTATAATTCAGTTAAAATCGGCAGCTTTACGTGACCGCTTAATAAAGGTTAATCTACGAAATGTGTCTGGACGGGTGCCGCAGCGAAGAGGGAATATTTACACATGACGTAAGGAAAAATCAAATGATTCCACGAAAATGTGGCCTTTAGTAGAGCGTAATTGACGTGGCCATTTGAGCAGGTTTCACTGCTTTACATGTGGTTTTGAGAGACTCATTGTGGATATTGTAGTCGTACTGGATGTGCTCAGAGTAAAGAAAAAAATTCAATAATCCGATCTCGCTATAATTCCTTCGTTGTTTTCCTTTTCTTTTCGGAAGATGAGGTTGTAAATTTTTATCTCCTTTTATGTTTAGGGAAATTATCTCCTGCAATACTAAGAATTTCCAGTCATTACGAAACATCGAGAAAATCATGGTAGGACCAAAATTGAATTTAGAAACGAAATAGCGACCAAATCAGACGAATTATCCTTCGCATTTATTTTGCCCCGATCGCCTTCTCGAAGCCAAGTACGCTTTGCCCCGGAAAGAGGCTACCCGGAGCAACACTTTTGTCTTTGTGGTAAACAGCGAAGCTGGTGTCGTCACCCCTTTGAGACGTCGTACGCCCCAATCAAACATTAGGTAATAGTCCGACGACATTGTGCGCGACATGTCGTGGCATATCATGTCATATTGGGCTCACGGTTATCATCGTCCAAACAGGGCCCCTAAGGCGCCGCGCGCGGGGCGCAGCGCAGTCGCGGGCGCGAGCATTCCGGGGTCGGTTCCGCGCGGGCTGGCCCTCGAGTCCCGCCGGGAGTTGGCAGATCGGTGATGATGGCGCTTCGTTGCAGGACGCCTTGTACTCACGAAAGAGAGCGAGGGACGTGTAAACGGGACACTAGTTGATGTAGCCGTGGCTTCAACATTGAGGTTTGGTGTCGCCAATCGGGTCAGGAAGACCGGCAAATACAGTAAATACCAACGTTGTGGTTTCTATTAATCTAATTTTAACTTAATAGAAGTATGGCGAACGATAGTTTAATATAGAGTGGACAAAGTGCGTGATAATATTCCTTGGAGGGGAATGGAACGAGCTCGAGGAAAGCAGAGAAATTATTTTGTGTTACAGCTCTTGATGTGAATTTCTAACAATAGTCGAATTTTGCCATCGCCTTTCGTTTCTTGAACGGTATTTCCATCCAAGAGCGATTAGACTAGCGCGTTCTCATTTTGCCAGTCTCTTAGCAAGTGGTTCTTGGAATACAGCTCTGATCGACCAACGAAAATTCCAAATTCTGTTCACGAATTTCGAGTTGAGTGCTTTCTTTCGTGTTCGCAAACTCAACGGTCAGAAGCGCGATGAGAAGACTCGTTCAGTCAGCGGCGCGACGGATTTGACACCTCGTCGTGGCTGAGGTTGTTGCTTCTCGCCCGCGTGAGCGCGAGTGAACTCCGGGGCACCGCAGGGAGAGCCATGCGGGCGGGCGAGACGGCGCTGGGCGTGGCGGCGGGCGCGGGCGCGGGCGCGGGCGCGGGCGCGGGCGCGGGCGCGGGCGCGGGCGCGGGCGCGGGCGCGGGGCTGGAGCGCGGCGTGATGCTGGAGGCCAGCCGCAGCGACCAGCTGCTGAGCAACCTGCTGGAGCACCGCGACGTGGAGGAGGTGACGCGCTGGCTGCGGCTGGTGGACGTGTCCGACTCGGCGCCCGCGCAGCACGCGGCCTGCGGGCCCCAGGGCGCGCTCTCCTCCAAGAGGTAGGCCGTCGTCCGTCTCTGCCCGCGTCAGACGGGTTGTCGTACGGATCGAAGGCGATGACCTGTGCACCACACGGTCCGCGTAGATTTCGCAGGTGTGTGTAAGTTGTACGGAAGCAACGTTTAATTCTCTCTTTGGGTGTCGAACTCTCCGATTTAACCTGCGGTAAGCGCATTTGAAATTCTCTTTGGTTTGCATTCCACACGCGACTTGGAATAGTCGTTGATGTATTTTGACTTTTTGCGGTGTGTTTTGTGAATGTGATCAATAAACATTTTTGTAAAAAATGGTATGGCACCGTGATACATTATTGACTGTACATTATTTCATGGTATTTTGATCCCAGCACGAAAGATCCATGTTCGTCAAAGAGTGTTAAACTGTAAAGCGTGTCAACGGTTGAATAGGACTAATAGTATTTTGTGGAGTTTGTAAGGACAGTGAACAGTCTATAAAGTTTAGAGGTGAGTATTCACACATTACCTTTTTCGTTTGCTCGTACTCGAAAGAACTGTCACCAAGGACAAACATACTTTTTGTGCTATTAGGATTTTGGAAGAAAGAAAAAAAAATCGTTTTTTCAACAATCCTTTGCTCTTTCTGAGGTCATGTTCTAAGCATCGTTTGCCACAGTTAATGAATATTTCAGACAGAGCACATTCTCAAACGGCGGCAGTGTTCCTGCCCCGATAGATCATGAAGTCCGGCGCTGACCTGCATGTCGTTTCGTGAGGTGTCCCTCCAGGGATCTCGGACCTCCTGCAGGGCTCGGCCCCAGCGGGGACAAGCTCTAAGCGCCCGACTTATCTCCCAGTTTGCACAATCGAGTTGTGCATGTAAGTGTCTGTGTGTGGGGGGAGAGGAGGGGACAAGAATGATGAAAGATGTGCGCGGTCCGTGGTCCTTTCTAGGTCACTGCTCCTGCATTCACTTGTGTTGATCGGAGAAACGACGGGAAACTTCCCATCAATGCATCTCTCTCTGTGCCATTCTGTAGCACCACTGGACCGTTAGTGGGATGCAAGGATAAGTAATATTTAAACCGAGACCAAAAGAGCATTTCGATAATATTATTAGTTTCTAAGGTTAAGGTTAATCGAGAACTTTAATTGAAGTATTTTCAGGCATTTCTAATGTGAATTATAAAGCCTTATTTTAGCTATTTCAACGCAAAAGTAAGTTATTAATATCAGTTCTAAATGTGATGACTAGAATATCAACTAGGGTAAACGGTACAGTGATTTCCCATTCCAATTTTGATTTGAATTACCGCTTTTTCTAACAGTGTTCTAATATTTTGCTTGTAAATGACGCGAAGGGACGCTTTCTGAGTGTAATGTAATATTTACTTTAACCGCAAGGATGCAACTGTCGCCAATATGGTGGATGTTTGTTAACAGTGCTGTGTGTGTTCATTGTACGTGTAAGATTTCTTAAGATTTTCTTTAGATCAATTTGATCAATTCATTATCCCCTTCCCCCTTTCAAGCTGACACTTTGCGGAATCGATACAGTTTTGGGAAGGATGCTCTTCAAATCGTCTGGCAATCCTGTGAATTATAAAATCAATTCATTCTATTATTGATGTTATAATTTCATTCTCCTGGTATTTTTTTTATTTGGGTCTTGTAATTTACCTACAACTTTTGATGAAGCTCTGTTCATAAAATGAAGCTAGCAAGGAAATGGGGGAACTTAATGTTATGTTTAATAGCGACTCCCATCTCTCTTGATTTTTGATTGCCACTGTATGAATATCCGTCTCAAAGATTGTTTCTGCACCCTTGTTCTTACTTACTGTTCGAATAACTCGCATGATCTCATCAACTATCCCAGCATTCTTCGGAAAGAAGCAGTTTGATTTATGCATCCTATCGGTGCTGCAACTTAAGAATACGGTGTAAAAAAATCATAATTACAAAGCTGAATTAATTACTTGTTCTTAACTTTTAATCTTCCGAGTTATAGTTGGATTGTACAAAATTTGACTTGCATTTCAATATATGTTACAGACAAAAGCTGACGTCGCCAAGATGGAATCGTTTCAAAGGCATCCGGTTGCGATGGAAGGACAAAATTCGACTCAACAATGTCATATGGCGTTGTTGGCATATGCAATGTGAGTAGTGGAAATGTTTGAAGACCCATCTTTTCCAAGCACATTTATTTATTTACGTGTCGTTTGTATCAGCTGTATTTTATTTTGTTTCTTCCTTATTTTCTATTTTAAGGCACATTTGTTTCTTTGCTTGAGATTTATTGAGTTCCCAACATTTTCATATTTTAAAATAATGACGTGGCATCACGAAGAGCTTTCACTTTCTCGTATACGTACGCGTATGCGGATACGTATTAGAAAGAAAGTTTTGTATGTAATGCTGTGGAAAATCAATTTCGAGAATCTAATGGAAATACACATTTTGGGGTCCTCTGATACCGATTTTTTTTTCTTTTCGTTTTTTCTTCAAAATGTCTGCCCGTCTGTGAACAACACTACCATCTAAACCATTCGTAGGATTTTTTTCAAAAATGAATATTCCCTGGTCTATTTGACCCGACTCCAATCCCTACAATTTTCAAAAGAATTCTTTGTTTTAGTTACTTCACATGAAGCCCCAGGGGCATTTTCAAAATTCTCTCAAAAGTGGTTCCCAATTTTTACTTTCTCCCTACGGAGTAGCGAGAATGTTATATAATGCTGCGCGAAAAAAAACCTGCGAATTTTCGGCAGAAAAACTCTTTATTACAAGGCCCTGATAACGAAAAAGTGGATACATCCAGTTGCTGGAGTTTGAAAAAAAATCTTCTATCACATGGTGAAGCCGAAATCCTTGTTTTGTGGGTCCTTGGTTCAGAAAAATCGAATGACGGCAAAACGTCTGTGTGGGAACATCGCTAGCGGCTAAACCGTTCATCCGATTTTTCTCCGAAATTGATTTTCCCCTTGATCTAGCTGATGTCGCGGCTCCTTAAATTTGAAACCGATATTTCAATTTTTGGAGGTACTGTACATGAAGCCTTTAGGATATTTTCCAAATTTTCAAACAAATGGCTCCATCGTATTTGAATTTTTTTTCTTAGATAGTGTGAAGGACGTTTAAGAGAATGGTGCAGGTCTCATGTTCGTTGAAAACCCTTATTTTTTGAAAATTGCAAAAGTTCCAAATTGTTTTCGGAGTCTTCCTACAACTAAAATATTAAAGATAGTTTTCCATAATGAAATCTATTCCTTAAAGATATATTGTAAAATAAGGTCATGCACAATTTTTCAAAAATTTGAGTACTTTTCGCATAATTTTGGGGGAAATACGTTTTGTTTTAGCACCACTATATTAGTATGAAATTTATACATAACTAGAGTGAAATAATTTGTAAACTAAAGGTGCTGCAACAGCACTTAACTTGTTTGCATTATTGAAACAGATACATAATACTTATAATGTTGCAATATCTGCCATCGCCTTGAAAAACGTTCAAACAAATTCAAACGAAGCTTCTGCGGGACATATTTGCATTTTTCGATAGTCCGGAGCAGTAGCACTTTCTTACTTCTGCAAAAGAGTCCTGAATAAATCTGAACTGTTACAATAATTGCAACACATTATACAGAGAAGCAAAGATAATTTCACATATAAATTAAACATCTAGAACTGAAGGCCATCCAATATATCGCCCTATGAATGCTTGTCTATCTTATGCATATATTATGTATTATCTGTGTATATATTCTTCCCGATTTTAATAGTAGTTGAATAAACCCCTTTTTTTCTCAGCATTATAAACGAACTTTTCTTTTGCGAGAAATCGTTCATAATCGGGCGTTTTATGGCGCAAATGATGACGTATTTGATCTTACGGCAGGAATGACTGCGTCATCACACATTCAGCCAATAGCAGCGAGAGAATCCGGGGGAGGTAGAGGTAAACGGAACATTCATTACCGTTTTTTCTCTCGGATGTCAAGTATCCGAGACATCACAGGAAAGTTGTTTCGGAAAATTAGGTTTGATTCTTTTATAAATTTATAAAGCTGTCATACAAAAAAATAGTGTATACAACTCGTTTATAATGTAGCTTTATTGCATTCGTACAAATTTGAAAATGAGTGACGTTAGGAGCGAGTTTTGTTATAAAGATTACATTGAATAATTCCTGATAAATAACTTTTCCTAAATAACTCTGAAAGAATCT
The DNA here is from genome assembly GCA_031308135.1 of Acheta domesticus. Lineage (NCBI taxonomy): Eukaryota > Metazoa > Arthropoda > Insecta > Orthoptera > Gryllidae > Acheta > Acheta domesticus. The sequence goes on from JAHLJT010002406.1 coordinate 34,313,119, forward strand.
AGAATAGTGCGGGAATTTCGATATTAAAATTGCTTATTTTTCACGCAAAATTACTTAAAAACAAATAATAGTTTCGTAAATTTGAACATGGCCTTATTTGAAGATTTTTTTTATGAATAGATTTCATTAAGGAAAAAAATAATATCTTCATTATTGAAGTTGTAGGAAGAAGCCGGAAAAAAATTGAATGTTTGCAATTTTCAAACATTCAGGGAGTGAGACAAAAATGCGATCTACATCATTTCTTTAAACATGTTTTGCTCTATTAGACGAACAAATGCGAAGAAAAAATTTTGGAACCATTTTTGAGAAAATTTTGTAGTTGTTGAGGCATGAAGTACTCCCTAAACCAAAATATCAGTTTCGAATTCAAGGGGCCGCGACAGCAGTCAGATCGATCAGGAAATATCATTTTTAGTGAAAATCCTTCTTACGGTGGAACCGCTAGCGTTGTTCACAGACAGACGGATAGACGTTTCTACCGTCAATCGATTTTTCGATATCAAGGGCCCACGAAACGTGGATTCCGATTACACGACGTGTTGAAGGAAGTACGTAATTTACTACACAGGAGCAAGATTTATCCTCTTTTTCGTTATCAGCGCCCGGCAATACGTTTTTCTGCCAAAAAATCGCCATTTTCCCCGCAACAGTACAATACTTTATTTATACTACAAGTACTACTTGTATGTAAGCTATAGGGAGAGGTGACTCAGGGTATCAACTGATGTTTCTGCAGTGCCTCTGATCGGGAGGTTCTGGGGTTTGAGGCCCGACTTTGCAGGATTTTCGACACTAGTCAGATAGCTAGGTCGCGTTCTGTCGTTGTCTGGAAGAGATTTCTACCGACCGGCTGTTCTGATCGGTAGTTTCTGTGGTTTCTCCGATCATTACGAGGCAAATGCCGGAGCAGTACCGTACCAAACGGCCCACGGACCGCCCGCGATCTTTCCTTCCTCTTCCTGGTCCTATCCTCACCCCTTACATCCACGTACACTTACATGCACTACCCTACCACACATGCCAGGAGACCGGTTGGGAGCTTAGAGCTTGTCCCGACTGGGGCGCTTGTGGGAGATACCTTGGTTGAGGCAAGACCCCGCTAACCCACGGTAGGTCGGCGCGGATCTCGCCATCCAGCGGGGGAAGACCACCGATACCTCCCGAGCAAAAACATCATGCACTACACTTACTTCACTTACGGGATTAACGACCTCCGCACTTGACACGCCCAGATCCAGTAGTAATCAATCAATCAATCCATTATTGTGATAGTGATAATTTCTTCAAATAAAATGTTTTTCGAAATCAATTCTTTAATTAATGTCATGGTTTAAAAAATATATAAGTAATTTTCGAGCAACTTTAAGTGAAATCGGGCAAATTTAGAAAGATTTTCTCAAACACGGCTCCAATTTTCTTCTTTAAACTTTTTGATCAGAGAGTGCTAAACCACTAAAATGACATAAATCCCATTTTGATGGTTTTATTGGTTTCTCTGAGTTGTTTCTGTCATTGTTGTGACATATAGCTGTATGAAAAGGAGTAATAGGCGAGAATGGCAACAAGTCGATCGCGACACATTTTTTAAGATAAAAAGTCGATCTTTTATACAGAAACGTTGGCCTCCCTGTTTTATACCATTTAATATCAACTGATCTCTAAAAAAAATGCTGCGTATTGAATAAGAGAAAATGGTACATTAACTATAACTTCTTCAATAACTTAAAGAAAACTATGCCGGCAAAAGTTTTTCCATAAGAGCCAGTACTAATTTAAACTAATTTTATTAAAAAATTAGGTGGTAAGGGCCAAATTGATTTTCGTGCGGTTTGAGGCGGTGTTAATAGTATAAAAAAGGGCGGTACTAATAAATTAACTTAATATTGCAAATCGTAAAATATTAGTCATTTAATTAGTTTATTAGTATTAGAGGTATGTATCAACTGTGTGTAATGTATTATCCGTGCATGGTTTCTTGCGCTGTCGCGTCGCTAGCGAGCGGAGTGGAAAGTTTGGTTATTTTGACAAAAATATTGTCCCAAATTCGTAGTTCGTTTTTCGATGCAAAATAGTTTCTGTGACACGGGAGCCAACATTTCTGGTTATCAGATTTTTCTACAACTCTCGTTGCCATAAGTTATTCTTAATTCAACTAATGACGGCAGAGGAGTAGGGGTAGGTATTCTGGGGCCCAAGACATCGTGCGTGTATAGTACTATGACTAAACGATAAACAAGTTGAAATCTGAATACAGATGGAAATTTTTGCAAAGAATTGATATTATTTACCAAGCGAATACACATAGTTTTGACAACCCTGCGTTGGCAACAGCGCTTCTGTATAATTTGCTGAGAATACTATATCAGTGAAATGTATTGCAGTTTGTTTCGTTTTGTCGAAGTAAATGATTGCTGCTCCTGATGATCGAAATGAATGCAGATATGCATCACAGGTACTTTGTTTGAATTGGACGTTTTCAAGTAATAATTGACGTGTTTGTAGCGCAGAAAATGCAGTACTTATATTACGGTAGGGGTTAATCCATTTTAAGTGGTCCAGAATTTAATAAATTGGTCGTTCGACTATCTCGAAAAAAATGCAAATTTTGTAGATAAATTTCCCTATGTTTTGGCTGTTCAAAAACCTCCAACTTTTTTCCTTTCTCGCCATACGAATACTTCGTAAGAAGAGAAAGTTATGTTATCGTGCGACGGAAAACCGAATTTTCGCCAGAAAAACTCTTATAGCTGAGGTCTGGTAACGAAAAAGGGGATAAAAGTTGCTAAATTTAGAAAGAAATCCTCGTGATGTAGCCAAAATCCAGGTTTTCTTGCTTCTTGATACCGAAAACTCTATTGACGGCAAAACGTTCATCTATCTGTCCGTCTGTGGTCATGGCTAGCGCCTAACCCGTTCAGCCGATTTTCATCAAAATTGATATTCCCCAATCTATTTAGCTGATGTCGAGGCTCCTGGAATTTGAAACCGATATTTTAACTTTGGGGAGTACTTTACATGTAGACCCTGGGACATTTTCAAAGTTTTTAAAAAAATGGCTCCAAATTTTTGGACTAAATTTTGTTGTTGAATAGTGCAAAGGACGTTTAAGAGAATGATGCAGGTATCATTTTCGTTGATATCCCCAATTTTTGGAAAATTGCAAAAAAACTATTTCAGAACTGCAAAATTGAAGATAGAAATTTTTGCCTCAGACAAAAGTCGGTTGTACGAAATTGGCACAAAAAACAATTTTTTGGAAAAAATACGAGTAGTTTTTTCCGTAAATTACGTTTGAAATTTGTCAATTTTTTCTCAAAAACCGCTCCAACTTTTGTCTTTAAATTTTCTTCGCTTACGTAATAAAGAACGGTAAAAAATACGGTCCTAGTCCTATTTCCGGGTAAAGCTTGGTTTTTTGAAAATTACAAAAAATATTTCTTAAACTATAAAATTGTAGATACTTTTTTGCCTCATACAAAGTCTGTTCTAGAAAATTAGTACTTGTGTACTGTACAATTATCTGAAAAAACGAGTAGTTTTTGCGTAATTTGCTCTTGAAATTTACGAATTTTTTTATTAACCCCTCCTTTTTTTTTTTTTTTTTGAAAATATTCTCCACATGCGTAATAAGGGATTGGAAATAAATAAACTAGTGATGCTATAGAATGGCACAGACTTTCTTGCAGAACATGGTTTTCTAACCTCCTTAGTCTGAACTAGTTTTTCGGTTATGAATGATTATCTTCTCAGACACCTTCTTTGGGCACCCAAAGGACATTTTTTCACATTCTCTGGATTATTCGGCTTCCTAATGCTGGAAATGAAACCACCGTACACTTAATACTATTATATAAGTGTAAATGTCTCACATAGCCAAGGTGGTCATAAAGGTTAAATGGTGAGCAAGGACTCAGCTCTTCCGACGGAAGTTTCCCAGGTTCGAGTCCTGGTCGGGGAATATTATTTGTCAAAATTCTCAGTTGTCCCAAGAAACAATTGAGAATTCTAGAAACTTTATTGAAAACCATTTGAAGCCGTTCGAATCACAAGCATTGATAATTACGATAAATAAAGTGGAAATGTCTGTATGTAATTTTCGAATTTTCAACTTTTTAACAAATTTTCGCATCCCTTCTTGGATATGTAAAACGTATGTACCATCATATCAATTGCTTTCCTATCATTCATTTATTATTTTATGGCTCTGTTCGTCCATACGGTGCTTGTGGGGCGTAGTGGTATAAATGCTGGCTCGTTAACTATGGGGATCTGATTTCGTGTCTCGGAACGAAAAAAGTTTGCAGGTTGAAAACAGTTTTGCTGTTTTATGTAGAAGTATAATATTGCGGGGCATTTAGAAACAATGCAATAAAGCTTCTTTGGTAGTGCCCCTAGTTGAGTTTGGATTTCAATGAGAAAGCAAAAAAAATCTAAGCTGGAAATTTTTATACTTGTCCTAAATTATTTTTTTACATGAATTTGGCATTTACCGTTTTTTGCCTCTCCCAGAATTCGTCACATACGGCACTTGTTTGTCGCAGTGGTATGAGTGCCGGCACGTTGGCTCTGAGAATCAGAGTTCGGGTCGCGGAACGGAAAAATATGGTTTATGTAGTAGTGTAATAGCATTTAGGACCATTTAGAAACAGTGCGAGAAAGTATGTGCTTTGGTGCACCTAGTATTTATTATACCTGGTTTACAAATAGCGACCATTTTTGTTTTATGCCGTGCGCCATTTTTCGCATTTGCAGACATTAACTCTTTTCTAAATGACGCAGCTCAGGGTGGTTCTAGCATTCTAGAATAAAGATTGGATTCAGTATGCTGTGGCCCGTAAATTGAAATATAATCCACATATCGACTATGTTTGTATTTGGGAAATATTTTCAACCAAATCTATGGAACGCCAATGAACGAAATTCGATTTTCAGAGTAATTTCTAAAACAAGTAGGCTCACAACCTTATTTTTTCTGTGCTTTTGCATAAAATAGTACAGTTTCTTTTTGTAAAATATCATTGGTATACAAGGTACCACTTGAAAATTACATCCTCTTTAAAAATTGAAATTTTAGATTTTCTCCACATTTTGAACTGTAATATCTCTTTTGGGGAATAAGATAAAAAGCTGAAAATTGTACAGATGCTAGACCGCTATCGTACCAAACGTCAGTAAATACTTTTAGATTTAACTCAAAGTATTTTTAATTGAAAACTTACGAAAAAAGGCTTCATTTCCACATTTAGAATGCGTTGTGCCAAGTAGTAATATTATTTTGAAGCTCTTTTAAACTAAAATCTACATTGATTTAATTAAATAATTAATTATACTTTATTATTAATAAACATGAAGTAGCAGATTCACATATTTCTTGAAATTTGACCCTATGCCATTTTTTAAGAGTTGAAAGATTATTTGTGTGAGTGCTGGATGTTAGTGTATGCGGGTGAAAGAGAGTGTATGCGGGTGAAAGAGTGTATGCGGGTGAAAGAGAGTGTATGCGGGTGAAAGAGAGTGTATGCGGGTGAAAGAGAGTGTATGCGGGTGAGAGAGAGTGTATGCGGGTGAGAGAGAGTGTATGCGGGTGAGAGAGAGTGTATGCGGGTGAGAGAGAGTGTATGCGGGTGAGAGAGAGTGTATGCGGGTGAGAGAGTGTGTGCGGGTGAGAGAGAGTGTGTGTGCGGGTGAGAGAGAGTGTGTGTGCGGGTGAGAGAGAGTGTGTGTGCGGGTGAGAGAGAGTGTGTGTGCGGGTGAGAGAGAGTGTGTGTGCGGGTGAGAGAGAGTGTGTGTGCGGGTGAGAGAGAGTGTGTGTGCGGGTGAGAGAGAGTGTGTGTGCGGGTGAGAGAGAGTGTGTGTGCGGGTGAGAGAGAGTGTGTGTGCGGGTGAGAGAGAGTGTGTGTGCGGGTGAGAGAGAGTGTGTGTGCGGGTGAGAGAGAGTGTGTGTGCGGGTGAGAGAGAGTGTGTGTGCGGGTGAGAGAGAGTGTGTGTGCGGGTGAGAGAGAGAGTGTGTGTGCGGGTGAGAGAGAGAGTGTGTGTGCGGGTGAGAGAGAGAGTGTGTGTGCGGGTGAGAGAGAGAGTGTGTGTGCGGGTGAGAGAGAGAGTGTGTGTGCGGGTGAGAGAGAGAGTGTGTGTGCGGGTGAGAGAGAGAGTGTGTGTGCGGGTGAGAGAGAGAGTGTGTGTGCGGGTGAGAGAGAGAGTGTGTGTGCGGGTGAGAGAGAGAGTGTGTGTGCGGGTGAGAGAGAGAGTGTGTGTGCGGGTGAGAGAGAGAGTGTGTGTGCGGGTGAGAGAGAGAGTGTGTGTGCGGGTGAGAGAGAGAGTGTGTGTGCGGGTGAGAGAGAGAGTGTGTGTGCGGGTGAGAGAGAGAGTGTGTGTGCGGGTGAGAGAGAGAGTGTGTGTGCGGGTGAGAGAGAGAGTGTGTGTGCGGGTGAGAGAGAGAGTGTGTGTGCGGGTGAGAGAGAGAGTGTGTGTGCGGGTGAGAGAGAGAGTGTGTGTGTGCGGGTGAGAGAGAGTGTGTGTGTGCGGGTGAGAGAGAGTGTGTGTGTGCGGGTGAGAGAGAGTGTGTGTGTGCGGGTGAGAGAGAGTGTGTGTGTGCGGGTGAGAGAGAGAGTGTGTGTGCGGGTGAGAGAGAGAGTGTGTGTGCGGGTGAGAGAGAGAGTGTGTGTGCGGGTGAGAGAGAGAGTGTGTGTGCGGGTGAGAGAGAGAGTGTGTGTGCGGGTGAGAGAGAGAGTGTGTGTGCGGGTGAGAGAGAGAGTGTGTGTGCGGGTGAGAGAGAGTGTGTGTGTGTGTGCGGGTGAGAGAGAGTGTGTATGCGCATTCTTTAATGTCCAACGTAACGTCAGGACAGTACTGTTTTGGGCCTCCCTTCCAATCTACTTCCTCCAATTGCTTGTCGGGCGGTGTTAATGACAAGCTGGGCGGCATCAACTGTCGAGTGGGCTCTGCAGAAACCATACTGATTTTCCGAAAGTTCTCCTCCTTCCTGTACAGCGTTTTCCAGTCTGGTACTAATAATTCTCTCCAGAACCTTGCCAGCTGTGTCAAGCATACACAGTGGCCGGTAAGACGATGGATCTTCGGGAGATTTATTCCCCTTAGGGAGCAGCACCAGACGCTGTTTTTTCCATCTTTCTGGATACACCCCTTCTCTCAAGCAAGAATAATAGAGATCCATAAAGATGTCGGTGTGGGCCGCAGTCTTGAGGGCAAAATTGGGAATGTTACCCGTTCCGGGAGCCTTTGTGTTGCCGATTCTGCTGACAGCGTGCAGAATTTCTTCTTGCGTGACTGGAGGAATTATTTCTAGCTCAGGTGTCCAACTCGGTATTAACTGGTTCACCGGGGTGGTTCGTGAAGAGGGCTGTCACAGTTCTGAGCAACGTATTGGGGCAAGTTGGAGAACGTAGGTGCCAGTGTCTTAACCTACTCATGACCGTCTTGTACGGCCTACCCCAAGGGTCCTTTTCCACCTCGTCACTCGGGTCTTTCGCACATAAGCGTTTGCTCATGCGGATGTCTATCTTCAACTGGCTTCGAGCGAGTTTGTATTGCTCTTGCAATTGAAGAAAGGTGTCTCTGCCACGAGCTGTCTGGTACTGTCTTCTGGCTCGAAGGCACTTCCGGTGTAATTGGGCGATTTCCTCATTCCACAAGTAAACTGGTGAGCGTCGAGTGATTGCGCCCCGTCTAGGCATAGCCGCATCACAGGCTTTGGTTACCCATTTCATAACCTGTCCAGCTTTGCCATCTGCGGTACCTGTTGGTCGTCTCCAAACAAAGTCGGAAAACTTCGTCAAACGTTTTTACTTCCACATGCTGCTCTACATTGAGAAGAGAGAGGGATGCCAGAACCGCTCGACCTCGCTCATTAGTGGACGAACTACCCCTCTACCGCCCGGGCGTTGAAATCTCCCTCTATCACCAACGGGCTTCGTCCTCTTGCGTCATACACTAAGCGGTCGAGGAACTGCTCAAACTCGTCCATTGTCGCATTTGGTGAGGCATAACAGCTATAGATGTAAACTCCGTTGATTTTTACCCAGACAAATCCAGCTCCGGGTCTCGTCAGTACTTGCTAGAATGTGTTTTTTTCCACAGGCCCAGATTGCCGCCTGGTTGTGGAGGTCAGATACCCACGCTGTATCTTCACGGTTTCTTTGCTGTTTGCATATCATTGCTAAATCAGCCTCCCATTCCCCTACCGACTGCGCAAAGATTGAGATTGAGTTGTATAATTCTCATTTTCTATCGGATATTACTTTCAGCGCTTTTTGGTACTATGGACATCTGCTGCACTCAGTAGCATGTCTGCCTTGTTTCCCGTTTTCTTCACAAAGCAAGCATTTGGGTGGTTTGTACATGCCTTAGCAAGTTGATCATCACGACCACAATTCATGATCAAGTTGGACCGGTCATGTGAGCTTTTGCATGCTTTTCTGAAGTGTCCAAAATCCAAACATCTGACCTGGAGAGGTGGCTCAGTGCATCAACCTGATGTTATTGCAGTCCCTCTGACCGGGAGGTCCTAGGTTCGACTCCCGATGGCGGCAGGATTTTCGACACTAGCTTGTCAGCTAGGTCGAATTCAGTCGCTGTCTGGAGGAGAATTCTAGCGGCCGGCTGCTCTCATCGGTAGTTTTCCGTGGTTTCTCCAATAAATACCAGGCGAATGCTGGAGCAGTACCCTAACAAACGGGCCACAGACCGCGCGCGATCTTTCCTTCCTCTTCCTTGTCCTCTCCTCTTACACACACACTTACACTAACATGCACTACACTACCACACATGCCGGGAGACCGGCCGGGAGATTTACAGCTTGTCCCGGCTGGGGCAGTGCCGCGCTGGTGGGAGATACCTGGTTGAGGGGAACACCCCCGCTAGTCGACGGTAGGTCGGCGCCAGATCTCGCCATCCGGCGGGAAAAAGATCATCGCCACCTTCCGAGAAAAACACCCACTACACTTACGGGACTAATGACCTAAGTAGTTGACGCGCCCGGAAACACGAATCAATCAATCCAAACATCTGTAACACCTCAGTGTGGCTTTCTTCGCACGCAGAGTGCAGTTCACCCATCCTATTCTTATTTTACAGATGGTCAACAATTTGTTAGCCACCGTAACAGAAAGGCTGACTATTGCTACCTGTATTCCACCTTAGGCTGGCCTTAGAGATTTGACCACAGTAGCTGGAAGATCACTGGCTTCGGGAAGTTTGTCCACCAGAGCCCTACGCACTTCCTCTTTAGTTGAGACCTCATCCAGATCTTTCACCTCAATGGTCATGGTGTGAGTGAGCGCCCTCACATCGGCGTTCGAACCAAACACCTTCCTTACAGAGCACTGAAAATCTGTTGTTTGGCCTCCGACAGACCGCTTCAGTTGCAGAAGGAGATCGCCGCCAGCTGTCTTCCGGATGTGTCTGGCATTCTCGCCCAGATCGTTAAGCTCAGGGTCAGTTTTCATTTTTTTTTAAGTATGTCCACGTACGTCAGCGCGTCGTCCTTCTTTATCATCACGGCATCAGGCCTTCTCTGCGTTTTAGAACGCTTACGTCTTTTCTTCTTACGAGTGACTAGCTGCCATTCGGGCTCTTCTCGTGGCATTTCCGGAGAGGGTATTTCTGTCCAGATTTTATCTGCGTTTTTCGCAGTCTCCTTCCTTACCTTGGGCACCTGGGAGCTCCTGTTTCGCGAAGGATCGCTTCTCGTTATGAGTACTCCCGCAGCCACCTTCTCAGGGGACGTCTAAGTGCACTCTTCTTTCGCCGTAAGTTTGGCGCACTGAGGATCTGGGCTGGATGATCCTTTTTGCAGTGCTACCATTTCGTTAAAGTGCGTCTGTATCGAATACGCCAACTTCTTGATCTCGCCATGAACATTATGGCGAGGCTTAACAAAATTGAGAAGCTCGGTTATTTTCTTCTCAAGGCTACACAATGACTGCTGCAAGATCATCACTTGTAGCGACAGATACTACAGCAGCCAAGTGGTCCACTGATGAAGTACTGCGGTCACTGGTTGACGATGCCTGGGAGCCCGCTTTCTCACTCCCAACAGACGCGGATACTGGGAATCCGGGCCCCTGCACCATAGACTGAGATCGCAAGAGACCTTCCATATTGTTTTTTTGACTGAGGTGTCCTTCCCCGCCTGTTGGTCCGTGAGAGGTATTTTAATTGCCTCTTGACCTCTATATTGAGATTCCTCCCCTGTCCGCCACCCAGGGACACGTCGCTTAGGGGTTACAGGGTCCTACGGCTTCACCCTTTACCCTGGGCCAGTGTTGTAACCAATCAGACCGTATCCCTACATACATAACGCTCCAGTCCGGCGGTTTTATGCCATTCTGACAGAGTGACTTTTCGGAACCCCCCTTCTCTAGTCTGTTGGTCGACCCGTACCGCCGAAGGGATTGGTTACCACAACTTTGGCACGGGTTACTCGACTCAACAGGGTCCACCTCTTGAAGGTGAGAGCGGAGTTGGGATGGATAGGCTAGGAGACTCTTTTCAGTGAGTCTTGTAATCGCGTCACATCCCCTTGGCCTCCAGTGTGTGTGTGTGTGTCTGAATGAGTGTGCGTGTGTGTCTGAATGAGTGTGTGTGTGTGTCTGAATGAGTGTGTGTGTGTGTGTCTGAATGAGTGTGTGTGTGTGTCTGAATGAGTGTGTGTGTGTGTCTGAATGAGTGTGTGTGTGTGTCTGAATGAGTGTGTGTGTGTGTCTGAATGAGTGTGTGTGTGTGTCTGAATGAGTGTGTGTGTGTGTCTGAATGAGTGTGTGTGTGTGTCTGAATGAGTGTGTGTGTGTGTCTGAATGAGTGTGTGTGTGTGTGTCTGAATGAGTGTGTGTGTGTGTGTCTGAATGAGTGTGTGTGTGTGTGTGTCTGAATGAGTGTGTGTGTGTGTGTGTCTGAATGAGTGTGTGTGTGTGTGTGTCTGAATGAGTGTGTGTGTGTGTGTGTCTGAATGAGTGTGTGTGTGTGTGTCTGAATGAGTGTGTGTGTGTGTGTCTGAATGAGTGTGTGTGTGTGTCTGAATGAGTGTGTGTGTGTGTCTGAATGAGTGTGTGTGTGTGTGTCTGAATGAGTGTGTGTGTGTGTGTCTGAATGAGTGTGTGTGTGTGTCTGAATGAGTGTGTGTGTGTGTCTGAATGAGTGTGTGTGTGTGTACTGAATGAGTGTGTGTGTGTGTCCTGAATGAGTGATGTGTGAGGTTGTGTGTGTCTGAATGAGTGTGTGTGTGTGTGTCTGAATGAGTGTGTGTGTGTGTCTGAATGAGTGTGTGTGTGTGTCTGAATGAATGAGTGTGTGTGTGTGTCTGAATGAATGAGTGTGTGTGTGTGTCTGAATGATAGAGTGTGTGTGTTGTGTGGTGTCTGAATGAATGAGTCGTGTTGTGTGTGTGTGTCTGAATGAATGAGTGTGTGTGTGTGGGTCTGAATGGAATGAGTGTGTGTGTGTGCTGTGTCCTGACTGAAATGAGTGTGGTTGTGTGTCTGAAATGAATGAGTTGTGTGTGTGTGTGTGTCTGAATGAATGAGTGGTGTGTGGTGTCTGAATGAATGAGTGTGTGTGTGTGTGTGTCTGAATGAATGAGTGTGTGTGTGTGTGTGTGTCTGAAGAATGGAGGTGTGTGTGTGTGTCTGAATGAATGAGTGTGTGTGTGTGTGTCTGAATGAATGAGTGTGTGTGTGTCTGAATGAATGAGTGTGTGTGTGTGTGTGTCTGAATGAATGAGTGTGTGTGTGTCTGAATGAATGAGTGTTGTGTGTCTGAATGAATGAGTGTGTGTGTGTGTGTGTCTGAATGAATGAGTGTGTGTGTGTGTGTCTGAATGAATGAGTGTGTGTGTTGTGTGTGTCTGAATGATGAGTGTGTGTGTGTGTGTGTGTCTGAATGAATGAGTGTGTGTGTGTGTGTGTCTGAATGAATGAGTGTGTGTGTGTGTGTCTGAATGAATGAATGAGTGTGTGTGTGTGTCTGAATGAATGAGTGTGTGTGTGTGTGTGTCTGAATGAATGAGTGTGTGTGTGTGTGTCTGATGAATGAGTGTGTGTGTGTGTGTCTGAATGATGAGTGTGTGTGTGTGTGTCTGAATGAATGAGTGGTGTGTGTTGTGTCTGAATGAATGAGTGTGTGTGTGTGTGTCTGAATGAATGAGTGTGTGTGTGTGTGTCCTGAATGAATGAGTGGTGTGTGTGTGTCTGAATGAATGAGTGTGTGTGTGTGTGTGTGTCTGAATGAATGAGTGTGTGTGTGTGTCCTGAATGAATGAGTGTGTGTGTGTGTGTCTGAATGAATGAGTGTGTGTGTGTGTGTCTGAATGAATGAGTGTGTGTGTGTGTCTGAATGAATGAGTGTGTGTGTGTGTGTGTCTGAATGAATGAGTGTGTGTGTGTGTGTCTGAATGAATGAGTGTGTGTGTGTGTGTCTGAATGGAATGAGTGTGTGTGTGTGTGTCTGAATGAATGAGTGTGTGTGTGTGTGTGTCTGAATGAATGTGTGTGTGTGTCTGAATGAATGAGTGTGTGTGTGTGTGTCTGAATGAATGAGTGTGTGTGTGTGTGTGTCTGAATGAATGAGTGTGTGTGGTGTGTGTGTCTGAATGAATGAGGGTGTGTGTGTGTGTCTGAATGAATGATGAGTGGGTGTGTGTGTCTGAATGAATGAGTGTGTGTGTGTGTGTGTCTGAATGAATGAGTGTGTGTGTGTGTGTCGGAAATGAATTGAGTGTGTGGTGTGTGTGTCTGGAATGATGAGTGTGTGTGTGTGTGTCTGAATGAATGAGTGTGTGTGTGTGTGTGTCTGAATGAATGAGTGTGTGTGTGTGTGTCTGAATGAATGATGAGTTTGTGTGTGGTGTCTGAATGAATGAGTGTGTGTGTGTGTGTGTCTGAATGAATGAGTGTGTGTGTGTTGTGTCTGAATGAATGGAGTGTGTGTGTGTGTGTCTGAATGAAATGAGTGTGTGTGTGTGTGTCTGAATGAATGAGTGTGTGTGTGTTGTGTCTGAATGAATGAGTGTGTGTGTGTGTGTCTGAATGATGAGTGTGTGTGTGTGTGTCTGAATGAATGAGTGTGTGTGTGTGTGTCTGAATGAATGAGTGCTGTTGGTGTGTGTGTGTGTCTGAATGAATGAGTGTGTGTGTGTGTGTGTGTCTGAATGATATGAGTGTGTTGTGTGTGTGGGTCTGAATGAACTGAGTGTGTGGTGGTGTGTCTGACATGAATGAGTGTGTGTGTGTTGTGTGTCTGAATGAATGAGTGTGTGTGTGTGTGTGGTCTGAATGAATGAGTTGTTGTGCTGTGTGTGGGTCTGAATGAATGTGTGTGTGTGTGTGTGTCTGAAGAATGTGTGTGTGTGGTGTGTGTCTGAATGAATGTGTGTGTGTGTCGTGTGTTCTGAATGAATGAGTGTGTGTGTGTGTGTGTCTGAATGAATGATGTGTGTGTGTGTGTGTGTCGAATGAATGAGTGTGGTGTGTGTGTGTCTGAATGAATGAGTGTGTGTGTGTGTGTGTCTGAATGACTGAGTGTGTGTGTGTGTGTGTCTGAATGAATGAGGTGTGTGTGTGTGTGTCTGAATGAATGAGTGTGTGTGTGTGTGTCTGAATGAATGAATGAGTGTGTGTGTGTGTCTGAATGAATGAGTGTGTGTGTGTGTGTGTCTGAATGAATGAGTGTGTGTGTGTGTCTGAATGAATGAGTGTGTGTGTGTGTGTGTGTCTGAATGAATGAGTGTGTGTGTTGTGTGTGTCTGAATGAGTGTGTGTGTGTGTGTGTGTCTGAATGAATGAGGTGTGTGTGTGTGTCTGAATGAATGAGTGTGTGTGTGTGTGTCTGAATGAATGAGTGTGTGTGTGTGTCTGAATGAATGAGTGTGTGTGTGTGTCTGAATGAATGAGTGTGTGTGTGTGTCTGAATGAATGAGTGTGTGTGTGTGTGTCTGAATGAATGAGTGTGTGTTGGTGTCTGAATGAATGAGTGTGTGTGTGTGTCTGAATGAATGAGTGTGTGTGTGTGTCTGAATGAATGAGTGTGTGTGTGTGTGTCTGAATGAATGAGTGTGTGTGTGTGTGTGTGTCTGAATGAATGAATGAGTGTGTGTGTGTGTCTGAATGAATGAATGAGTGAGTGTGTGTGTGTGTCTGAATGAATGAATGAATGAATGAGTGTGTGTGTGTGTCTGAATGAATGAATGAATGAGTGTGTGTGTGTGTGTGTCTGTTTGTCTGAATGAATGATAGAATGAGTGTGTGTGTGTGTGCGCGCGCGTCTGAATGATAGAATGAGTGTGTGTGTGTGCGTCTGAATGAGTGTGTGAGAAAGAAAGAGAGTATGTGCATTAGTGTCCATTTTCTCTCTTTAATATACGTGACATTGGTAGGTAGGAAATTTTATATTTGTCAACTTATTAATGAAATTATAACAGTACATCTACAGAGAGTATGCACCTACTTTCTCCCTTTGACCAACCCTCAGTGAATCTTGATCGTAATAAGTTTCAACATATGTCAATATGATTTGTGATTGTATTCGGGACAATGTTTGCATGATAATTATTAGAAAAAATCCAGGTACATACCTAGTTAGTTTTACCCGTTTTAAGCATTTCATAGTTCTTTTTTGTTTTTTATGTGTTTCAGTCATTATGAAGCAGAACACAATGGTGTGCCAGTTTGCCTCTCCTCTGGATGTGGACACACACAACAAGCCAGAGGTAAAGAACAAAGCTGTAATAATCTATGTAGATACTCTCCAAACATACAGACTGTTTGGTATAAGAAATGAGTCTCACGCATTAACTTGCATGATTGGAATGATGTAAAAATAAAGTCATACCATAAACCAACCAAACATTCACCATTAAAATTCGACGTAAGAAATTTTCATACTGAGTGAAGTAATAGCTTATTTGCACCAATAAATTACTTCTCCAAACATTATAAATGAGAGAATCAAAAAATTACTAATGTGTAGTTTAAAAATCTTAAACATGCATCCTGTCATCTAAATACAGTACAGTAGAATCTCCAATATCTGTGATAATGTGATGGAAAGGGTTCTTGAAAATGCAAACACCTTGGATAATAAAAATAAGTTTTTATGGTTTAACATGCTAATTCAAAGGAAATTTTAATTCAGAATCTTGTCACTGGCATTATTATTATTATTATTATTATTATTATTATTATTATTATTATTATTATTATTATTCCTCTAAATCACGACTAAAGATGTTATGTGTCGGCTGAATATAAAATCAATTCCAGGTTGCAACCAGCTATCTAGGGACTGTCGGTGCCTCTACAATACTTTGCGCAAAACGTGGGCTGTTCCAAATAAAGCGATTTCTTGCACTTCCCAGTCTTTTGAATTACCTGGGAGTTTAGACAAGTTCTTACACAAATTTTGCGGAACAAATCCCAGAGCTCCGGTAACTATCGGGACGACCTGTTCTTTTACGCCCCACATTCGGCTGATCTCGATTTCCAAACTCTTGTATTTAAGACGTTTCTCTGCCTCCTTGGTTACGACAGTTTGATCACAAGGCACAGCAACATCTATAAGTAGACAAGATTTTTTTCTCAAAATCCCGGATAACAATATCCAGTTTGTTTGTTGCTATCGTGCGATCCGTTTGAATTTGTCGGTCATACAATATTGTACAGAGTCCAACCGATGTCACTGGTTTTGGTGAGTGTTCGTTGGGGCATCTGTTTGGAACTTCGAGGGCGGTGCAGATCTGACAGTGGAGGTAACTGCAGACCGTGTCGTGTCTTTTTAAGTATTCGGCCTTTGCTAGAATTGGACAAGCTGAGACAATATGATTAATGGTTTCTACTTGCTCCTGGCAAATGCGGCATTTGTCATCTTCGGAAATTTTGAGAACCACTTTATAAAATTTCTTGTTCTCAACGCCTGATCTTGAGCAGCTACTAGAACTGCTTCCGATTCCGGCTTTATTCTTCCCCTTTTAAGCCACATAAATGATTGATCTTTATTGATCTGCACCTTGTCCATTCTTTTTAGGTATTGTCCATGGAGGGGTTTGTCCCTCCACGAGTTCTTTCACATTTTTTATGTCTCACATTTCATGTTCAGAAGTACCAGAAGTTCAGTGTCTGTCTGTCATTCGACGTGTCTTGCATACTTTTCTTTCCAACGCTTTTTGCTACACTAACAATGCCTCTGTTTTCCATTCTTCGGTCAGATTTCATGATTTGCCTCATTAGAGGGTCATCTTGATGACTGACTACATGCTTTCCCATTCCAACTATTGCATTGTGCCTGGAGGCCTCAATTTGTCTGAGGTATCTTCCTCCTTCCTTACGTGACACATAAAGTCTATGTACATCTGCTCAAGGGTAGACTACATGATGCATTGCTAGCAGTTTTCTGGTTTTTCGATCCATGATGTGAATTTCTGGCTCAGTCCAGTCCACTAGTCCGAATGTACTCGGCTACTGTATTCGGCTACAGGCAATGCCAAACTACCAATTGCTCTTATTTTATTCCTGGAATTCAGAGCGGACTGAAGGACCAGTCTCACTCTGTAATGCTCCTTGAGAATTCTCTCTTTCATTGTGTCTTTCGAGATGATCTCGCATTCTTCAATTCCCAGATATTTGTAAGTTTTACCTGGCTCAAGAACTTGAATCACAGTGTACATATCAACTTCAATGCTCTCTGACGTCAGTTTGCATCTTTTTAAATTGAATTTTGCACATTTGTCAACACCAAAACTTCATGCAGATGTCATTGCTAAAGTCATTCACGACAGACAGCATTTGGGAGAGAATCGCTTCATTCTTAGCAAACCCTTTCAGATCATCCATGTAAAATAAATGTGATACAGGTTTTTCATCACCATGGAGCTTGTAACCAAAGTCAGCTTGCGACAGCTGTCTCGATAGTGGGATCAAACTAATGCAAAACAGCAGAGGGGATAATGAATCTCCTTGAAAAATACCCCTGTTGATCTGAATACTTCTGGTTTCTACTGCTTCCTTTCTGCTCTGTATTAGTAACCTGGAACTCCACGACTTCATTCTAGCCTTGCAAAATTCAATAAGTTTAGGATGAAATCGATAAATCTCTAGGGTCTTCAAAATTCAATCATGTGGTACTGTCAAAGGCTTTTTGGTAGTCAATCCAAGCCACGCTCAAATTACGTTTTTGTTTCTTTACATCATTCAAGACGACTTTATTCAGTAGCAAGATTTCCTTACAGCAATAATAACCTTTACGACATCCTTTTTGTACAGCTGGCATTAGATGATGCTTCTCTAGATGTCTGTACATTTTGTACTCAAGCTCCACCACCAACTGCAAGGTCGTGTACTCCCTAGGTGGAGTTATTATTATTATTATTATTATTATTGTTATTATTATTGTTGTTATTATTATTGTTATTGTTATCATTATCATTATTTTAATTTTAAATTTATTAATTTCAACATTTTAATTATTTCTCACTTGCTACTTTCATTGTGTAGGGATGTTATGCAATACTGTACAAAAAACTGCGATTTTTTGGCACAAAAACTTGTATTCAATGTCCCTGAAAATGAAAAAATTATATAATTCTTGTTCCTTAAAGTAGTAAGTTCATGTGGTGTTGCCAAGTGCATGTTACAGATGGAGAGGGGTTTTGAAAATACTTAATTGTCATTATCATCAAAATCTTGAGAAGGAACAGTATCTCTTTTAAGACAAGATGTATGTTCTGTCATGTAAATACACAAGCAAAAAATGTTGTTCTTGTTGTTGGGAATGTTTTCATTGAACAAATTCTTTATGAAGAATTATCAACAAATTAGTTACTTAAAACACAAAATACTAATATTCATATTTATATACTGACTTTTTATCTCTTAGATTCCATACATTAAGAGTGATTTGTGACAGGTGAGAAATTAATAATTTATTTGTGTAGAGATAAACGTATATTGTACAATCTACCCTTTTTGGAAAATGAAAAAAGAAAAAAAAAAGGTGTTCATCTGGTTCATGAGGTTTTTCTCTCATTCTTTTCTCAACACTATTTTAAGCCTTATCTTAGGAAATAGATCTTCTGTCATCGCCTGATGTGACTTCAGGCTGTCGTGTTGGAGGGGAAATACTGGAAGAGAAGACTTGCTGCTCTTTCTGCCGAATACAAGAAATGGCGCATGTTCCACCGGAACCGGATTCTTGGATGGTCATCAAAGGACAGTCCAGATACTGTGAGCAAAGTTACTTCTCAAAAAAATTTTCACAAGTATAAATCAGTGGCAGCTCATAAACAAATATTCAGGGTATGCAAAACAGATTACTGGAAACTGGCGGATCCAGGTAAGGGGGCGTAGTGGACCATGCCCCACCTCAATCCAATTTTTTTGTAATTTTTAAATTTATTCATAACAATTGTTGTACTGATATAATTACATTCCAGAAATTTGTTCTGTGAGGTGCGCCAGGCATGATTTCAAGATATCCAAATTCTAAAAGTGTTCAGAAATGGACTCTTTCTTTTTTTAAGGGGTTTAAGATTCACTGAATTACTTATGCGACCTTTCAATATTTCATGCAGCTTTTGATAAATTGTTCATGTCAAAATATCCATCTCTATTACAAGTACTCTTTGAGTACAAGTACTCTATTATGAGTCTTAATTGACAATAAAAGACATGGCCAACAATAAAG
This sequence comes from Acheta domesticus, assembly GCA_031308135.1. NCBI lineage: Eukaryota > Metazoa > Arthropoda > Insecta > Orthoptera > Gryllidae > Acheta > Acheta domesticus. Next base: position 34,331,806 of record JAHLJT010002406.1, read on the forward strand.
CTTAGTTTTAACTTCACTACCTGTTAGCCGTTTGTTTTGAATCATTCCACAAAGGATTGAATTTTTTGCATTTTTTTCACCCAGTTAATGTACAACCCTAGGAGTAGGCCAATGTACAACCCTCAACATAGGAGTAGGTCGACCATTGTCCAAGACCAAAATTTGACTTTTCTGTGTCGTTAAGATGAGAAAACAGTGTATGTAATAGTTCATTCTCTGTACCTGTCATAAAATTACATAAAATCATAGTTAAATATAAAAAATAACTTTAATAATGCGCAGCATTATTTAAAATGAAGCGCTAATTTAAAATGAAGAAAATAAATACGTTCTAAATAATAACCACTTTATCCTCTTGTTAACTCATCAATTAGACGGTAAATATGTGTGCTAGGCGGCCTTCATTAAATGGAAATTGGAGTCTTCCATGCAGACAGGTAGCAAGCGAATTTGCTGGTATATGCACAATGCACATGCATCAATTATGGATACAGCATGTTACTTCTAGGCCCACTACAGATCCTTTTCTCAGAATACGTGTGAAGCAAGGCAGCACCCAGGCATGCCTACCCTGCGAGGTGCATGCAGACACATGCGTACCGGAAGAGATGAGACATATTGCACAGCGCATAGACTGTTAGAAAATGCTTGAAATGGAGAAATGACTTGTGCCAAAATAATGAAATGCTCATAATACATTTCCAGATCAATAATACTTACACACTTGATATTAAAATTGTCAGAGTCATTTAATTTTTTTAGTGTTATTAAACTGGTACATATTCATCGGGGTAGGCAGTACCTACTTTGCCTACTCCAGGGAGCCGCCACTGGTATAAATAAAAAATACAATTTTTCCATTTCTTCAGTTTGTGTTCAACTGCATGTATTTTAACTTTTTTTTGTGTGGTTGATTTTCTTATGAGTACACTTACAATCACAGCACAGTTATGTGATTCATTATTTTCCTCCTTTTCATAGCTTCAGACAGACATGGACATGTTTGATTGGCAGCCCCATAGCAATGACAGCAATTCAATGAATTCAATGATGGTGGATGAAGATTACATGGAATTTATGAGTGATACCCTCTTTTCTACTATTCAGTCAAATCAACCTTTTGCATTTCCTGACCCTAGAGAAATTGGTAAGCAGATTGAAATTGTTGGGTTGAATGAAATAATTAAACCATTAAAAATATAAACTTTTAAAATTACATTAATAGTTTCCTGAAATATAGACATTTAAAATACATGTACACCAAATAAAAATGTGAAAAATTGTGCTTGTAGCAAGAGGAGCTGGCCTAGCAGACTTCATCCAACCAAGTTTAGTTCAACTCCAGCCCAACCTAGATGATTTCATGGATACTTTGGAACCACTGCAAGGTAATTAACCAAAGAATAGGCCAAATATACATTCATCACTGCAAATATAAATGATTCTTTACTCAAGAAAATTCAAAATAATATTGGTTAAAATTAGGAACATCAGTGCTTCATGCTCCGTCGCCTTCTCTCCCCCTCTCATTCCCACTCTGACTCTCTCAACACTCTTCCAAGAAAATTGAACATTCTGTGGACTCCACAAAGATGAGTTAATATTCCCGTCTGCATTATGTACCAATTTACCTTTAACATTTTAATGAATAGAAATATTAAAGATGACACTGCAATTACTGATATCCATTTGGTCTTGCTTAGTACATGTGTTAAAATTTCCTTTTAAAAATCAACCACTACACACTTTTGAATTCTATCCCATGCAGTAGCTCATTAGCAATGTCTGTTTCCTCTGCAGTATTGACCAGGAGGTCCTAGAGTTTAATCCAAATGTTGGGAAATTTTTGACCCAAGCTATATAGCTGGGTTGATTTGAGGAGAATACTAGGGGCCAGCAACTCTGTTCCGGAGTTTTCCATGTTTGTCTGATCAAAAGCAGATATCAAACCAGTATAGGTGACACATATGAAATCTTTCCTTCCACACACTTGTCCCCTCTTCCCTACTTCCACACCTTTACAAGCACTGCTATAGTACATGTCAGGTGCTGGGGTGTTGCCTCAGCTTCAAGAGATACCAGGAGAGGGAATTCCCATGCAAACTGACATGTAGGGCAGCACTGGATCTCTGATTGCTGTGGAGGAGGAACACTGCCACCTCTGAGGATATAACGTTCTTTATACTTATTGGAATAGTGGTCCCAGGTTCTTGACACTAGGGACCATTAAATACTCATTTGCTCTCAAATTTAAATTACTTAACACTAGAAAAATGTTTGAAACTGTGTTAAATTTTTGCCACTATCCCTATACTTTTATTTACCCCCTCTAATCCCCTACCCATGACATTGAAAGTCAATCAAAAGTATTGACGTATAACCGGATGCTTCATAGTTTATGATGTATTTGTTTTTCAGATCTTGTATCTTTGTCGCACAGTATGAAACTGCCATCAGTTCCAGAAGAATGTGTAGTTGATGATCTATATCGTTCTACAAGATCAAATGCAGTGACAGCATTTCCTGAAATTTTGGATAACCAAACTACATCATTACAAGTGCAATTATCACAACACCAACAGCAGAAGCAGCAGCAGCAGCAACATCATCATCAGCAACATCACCAGCAATTACAACAACAAATACAGCAACAGATTCAATCTCAACAACTTACAACACAGCTACCTCAGCAGCAACAGCAACAGCAGCAGCAGCAGCAGCAGCAAACGCAACAAAACCTTCAATACACTGCTACTATATTTGCACAACCAGAAGTTTCATCGTCGTTTCCTCCTGCTACAAATCTAATTACAAGAACTCAAGATTTTGCTCAAGGTAAAAAGCTACAAAATTTCTTTGTTCAATTACGTTAAAAATATTGAAGATGATGAATGATATTATCATTTATTAAAATTCAATTCAAACAAAATGTAGCATATTATAATAGACCCAATTTGCAAAAGAACTATTTAAAAAATATAATTTCATCTTTTTGATTTGAACTTTCTCCTTTTAATTGTGCTGATTTTTAACAAGGATGTTTAAAACTGTAAAAAGAATAAAATAGTGTACATGGTCATTGAGACTGTTGTTTAAAAATAAAATAAATAAAATATTTTGAGGAAATTGTAGATGAATTTTATTGTCTAATCTCTTTATTTGGGGCAGGCTCTGTGAATGTGACCTACAATGAGGTGACATCTGTATCAAGTAATGTGCCAGCTCGACCTGTTCCACCAACAATGTCTATAGACAGACGTATACGCTCAGCACAGAAGTCTCCAGAAAATCGAGTACTCTCGCGTCAGCAAGGGCAACAGCAGCAGCAGCAACAACAACAACAGCAACAGCAGCAGCAGCAACAACAACAACAACAACAGCAGCAGCACCAGCAGCAACAGCAGCAGCAGCAGCATCAGGCAGATCTGTTTCAATCTCAAGTTGCTCAGCAAACCATATTAATGGCGCAACCTCAGACACAACCTCAAAGTACTCAAAACTCTGCAAACTCATATCAGCAAGTGCCTTCAGCTAGGCTGTCGCCATCATCCGTCCAATCTCAACCCTTCCCTGGTCAGCAAGAGACATTCATTGCTGCACCTCAGCCTCCACCTGCTCCACAGGTATGCCTTTCAGTGCTTCTTTGAAATAGAAATATAATATTAAAGATATCCACGAAAGGTGTCATATCTAATCTACCTAATATCTTTCAGTATGATCAACATTTAGGAACAAACTTACGATGTTGAAGTTGTTTTGTTTTTCTTTGACCATTCAAATTCACCGTTAACTTGCAGCTAAGCAAGTGCCATAAAAGATATTAAGATTGTGTTCTTATCTTCTCATATTGAAAATATATGAAGTCTTAGTGTTTCGAAATATTAACAAGAAGAATCGGTCTGAAAAATCAACTAAAGGAAATTAAGTTTATTTGGGGTTTTGAAGGAACTATTTCATTATTTCAAGGTTCATTGAGATTTCGAAAGGAAAAAGATTTGTCTTATCAGAAAACACGCTGGTGACTGAACCTTAATTTTTCATTTATTTGTTCTGGACCCTTGTAGTGTAGGGAGGGGGGTGGTTTTTGTTTTTCCTTCTTTCTTTCTTTCTTTCTTTCTTTCTTTATTTATTTATTTATTTGTCAAAAAACGGTAAAAACTGGATATGACGTGTGGGGAAAGAGATTTATCTGCGCACATTTTCTTGAGGGCCACAAAAAAAAAATTTAGAAAAATAAAAATATTTGAAAAATGGTTTGTTCCCGAGTTATAGAAAATCAATTTCAACGGTAAATGAACTACAAGCAAAAGGAGTGCTCAACAAAACGTGCGCACAGTGAAGCTACATTTACGTCCAGAAGCAAAACAAAGGGCCATCTCAGCATTTGCTCAATGGATCAGGGAAACTGGACAAAAACCTGATCAAGATGGGGGTCATTGACCCGGAAGCTGAAGTACATTACTTGTTACAGGCGTATTATATATTTTTAAAAACATATAAAATGCAAACGTAAACTAATTCATTATATATCTTTGTTTTGTTACATTAAACATTATTTTTCTTTTTCACGATCAGTACAGTCTCTAATTGTATAGAAACAGTTTTGCAGCAGAAAAGATTTTACTTTTTAACTTAAATTTGTGTACTGACTTTAATTGTTTGTTTAATTAATTGTTTAATGTCATCTGGCAATGCGTTGTAATGTAACGTACATGTATTGTATGTTGCTTTCTTGTACTGAGCTGTTGATACTGACACTTGATGCACGTGATTTCTACGGCCTATGTTGTAATTATAAATATCAATATTGCATGAAAATATGTTCCCTCCGTTAAGTAGGTCATTTTTGACAAATATTACATATTCATAAATAAATAGACAAGGCAATGGTAAGATTCCCAGCTCAATGAAAAGAGGCTTGCAGGGATCACATGGAAGGCATTTTTTTATTATTCGAATAATTTTCTTTTGCAATCTGAAGGTCTGAATACTACAGGATGAACTTCCCCAGAATATTATGCTATATCTCAGGCAGGAATGTACATTTGCAAAATAAACGCAACGAGCTGTATGAAGGCTGACAGAATTTGAAAGAATTCTGAATGCGTATCATAATGAACTTAATTTAGTGTTTAATCCTGTTATATGTACATTCCATTTGAGGTTTGATTGAATTGAAAGACCTAAAAATGTTGTTGCCTCAACATCAGCTAATTGCATATTGTTCATTTTCAATGGAACATGTGATTTCCGATTTGAAATGCAAAAATGCATTGAAACAGTTTTTCTTTCGTTAACAATTAATTTGTTATTATTAAACCAATTTGAAACTTCTGAAATCGTACTATTTACTGCTTTTTTTTTTGCAAAGAATCCAATCTAGGGCAATACCATGAATTCCATACAAAGGTAATTTTGAGAGCAAGATGTTATGGTCTTTTATTTTCTCTGAAGGATTACAGGCACTTATTTAAACCTTAAAACTTTTCAATTTGTTTGATTTACCAAAAATTGTATTCAAAAAAATTAGCCCTAGCACGTATTATCACATGTGAAAAGCAATGAAATTCAATTTGATATATATTTTGTATATTTGAATTTTTTTCTTGAATTCAGAAGTTGTTGATATTTTTGTTGCACATTTCTCTTCCTTGTTTCTCAAACAAAAAAACACTGCTCTAAAGGTAAATGCAATATTGTAGCTAAATTTGCATGTGTTTACTTTGTTACTGCGAATCAAAATTAAACTTAAAGCAATGAAATTACATTTCATTTTTATGAATAAAATAGATAAATGCAAATTTAATCAAATGATTGCTTTCATCTTTTAAGAAGTACAGTTATTGAACATCTTTAGTATTCACGGCTGCAATCTTGTGATTCTCAGTCTTTCTTCTCCACTTCATCCCAAGTGCTTTCCCCTTACATTTACTTTTAACCCATTTTCTTATTTTCCCTGATCATCCTTTTGATGGGATCAACTCAACTGAATTATATAAATAAAAGGTGTTGACCAGTATCATATATGGATTAAAACTTAAGATCTTTTTAATCTTCGTTTTCCGCCCAGACACTGCAAGGTAGCTCTGATGATGATCCCTGTGTGATTGAAAAGATCTTAAGTTTAAAAATGTATTTGATACCAGACAACACCTTTTACTTATTTATTTATTTAATTAATTATTAGAATGTATCTATCTCACCAGCAATCATATTAACAACTCAACTGAATGTCTATTCATAATTTAATTAATTTCAAGATAGTTGTAGAATTCACCTTCCACTTCAGTGTTATTAATATCGATATAGCATATTAAAGAAATTACTAAAATGAAGAAGAAATTTAATTTTATAGTGAAAGACTACACAGTGAATTTATTCAATACTAATGAAAATTTGGCAATAGATCTGCCTCAACTTGTAGCTCTAAAAATTAGAAGTGTTTCTTTTAATTTTGGGACTAAATTTTTTTATGAAGTTCATGGGATATTTTCAAAATTTGTTTAAAAGCAGCTCAAAATATTTTCTTTAATTCCTGACTACAGACTTGAAATTTCAGAACACAGACACAAGCAGTTTCAATTTTACTCCTTTGAGGTTTTACTGGCACTCTGGTATCAAAAAAGTGGATAAATTGTTTTCTTATATCTAGTAAATTACCAGTGGCGTAGCATCAGGGGACGCTGAAATACTGAGCATCCCCGTATATAATATCAATAATACTGTATACTAAATACTGTATTGATACTGTATTGATAATCTAACCTAAATACTGTATTGATAATCTTACAAGTGGTCCGTTGAGCGAAACATGTTTTGTATTAATTTTAAATTGATTTCCTATTATTGAATTCGGCGGGTTGTTGAAGCTGGCCTGTGATTGCTTGGAAGCTGAAATGCTTGCCGCGAGATTGCGACGAGCAATGACGCATGTGCAGATGGCGAGGTTCCTCTCTCCCCTCTCCCCTCTCCCCTCACCCCTCTTCACCCATGGCCCAGAGAAACCCGACAGCTTTACGCTAGCATCCACTGTGGAAAGAAGCTCGTTTGTGCACAAGAGCATAGCACACTTCAGGCGGTCAGTAAATTATCTCTCTCTCTCACTCGGCAGTCCCCACTTGATCATGGGCTCAAACTGTAGAAATAGTGCCCGTCTACTATTTCTTAATTAATATCCAAGAAATTGAATTATTCCGTAAATAGATTACATATTATTTTAGTCTGCAATGTATAAATTAACAATTGGTCTAATTGCCATTTGCGTTTAAGAATTAAAGCTGAGCCAATGTATAATTGCTTTCAAGACATTGGCAGTCCTGACTGCTGTGAGGATTTTGCATGAAGCACCTACACCATCGTAAGCAATCAAGATCGTGGAAGTAGCTCCAACGTATCTGCCTTGTGTTGCTTTCGCCTGTTAAATGAAGTAGTTGATAATTACATTGTGTGTTATTGTTGAGCATCCCCAAACATGCAAGTCACGCTACGCCACTGTAAATTACTTCCTCAAACACATTGTGTAGTCAGAATCTAGCTTTTGTGAGCCCTTGTTACCAAAAAATCAGTTGACAGCAAAACCTCAGTCTGTCCATCTTGTCTATAAAGGTCAGTGCTAGTGCTTAAATGGTTCAGAATATGAGGTATTGCCCTTGTCCAAAATGTCTGCTCAGAGACTAAAATGTCTACATACTACTTTGTACTGTTGTGTTGTTTTTCCTTTTCCACATCCTAAATTGTCATGGTCCCCTTCTGTCACAAACTCATCTTTTGTTGCAATCTTCATTGTCGACTGCATCTGGTTTATTGTACCACCTGGTTATGGATTTCATGAAGTTACTTTTAAGAAGGATGTGCTTGCTTTGATGTGGATCTCTGGAGACTGAGTCACAATAACTCTTGCTTGCACCTTGCACTTGAGATAACTGCTGTAATGCAAATCCTCTGGTATTATCGCAAAAAATCAGCGGCAGCAAATGTCAATTTGATTCTAGTCTGTAGGGTTAAACTTCTTTCTTAAGTAGAGAAATGTTTATCTAAGAGTATGAAATGATGTCCAATTTTCATTAAAAGTTCTGTATATTTGAAAATTAACTAAGTTTAGCTTTTCTAGTTCATATCTCTCTTGCATCTTATCGTATAATGTAGTGATTTTGTTCTTGACAAATATTCTTCAAAACAGGAACATTATTTAATGTCTTAAGAATATGTTTCAAAATAGGAACACTTTCTTTGTCAAATTGTGGCAATTTTTTCACAAATGTTTTAACAAACAAATCAAAAATATTTCAATTTGTTTAAAATATTTGTGTCTGGACAAATAGTACAGCGCACTGAATCAAGTGAAGTAAACAGTTAATGTAATTTTCATTCATTTCATTTTGTTTTCAAAAATCAAAAATGTTTAATTTTTTTAAACAATGTTGATCTGCCTAATTACAAAATTAGCCACTTAATGTGCACATAATCCAATAGGGAAATAGTTATAATGTTCACAGTAGCCAGTAGTAAAGTTAAAAGTAGGAACGACTTTGAATCATACTTCTGGCTTTGACCAGATGAAGCACACATTAGCCAACACAAAATGGGTAGAATAGGTTAAGCTGTGGTGGTGAGGAATAGCAAATGACATGTGTGACAACAGATGTGACAATCTGGAATCAGATAGCTTTGAGAAGTTCCTAAGAGACACCCAGAGAGAGAGAGAGAAGGTGTGTGTTTCGAGTTCCACTGTGACAATTGTAAATGTCTATTATATGTAATACTATACCGCTTAACCTGACCTCAGTATATGCCATATAATTTTGCTATGTATTTCTGACTTTCACTATTTATATAGAACAACTTTGGATCTATTTATGAAATTTCCAGTGCCTTTTTATACCAAAATTATTCTTGTGAACATATTAGGCACCTCATACGCAGTCACCTTACTTTGGCCAGTGCCCTGTGGCTAATACCAACACTAAGTGGATGAATTCCAAAATAATTCATTCATCATTTGTATGTTTACCCATACCTTGTGGCTAATATGCAAATTAACTGACTACTCCTAACAGCTACGTATCGGGTAGTAGCTGTAATATATATGATACAAATGGATATTGTTGTTTTACGGATTAATAAACTCAAGAGCTTAAAATGATCGCCCATGAACTATCTTTAAAAGTTAAACTCTTAAGAGTCTCAGAAATTAAATATTGTGTTTCTTTTTTTTCTGTAGAGTTATCAAATTTTGAGGAATGTGTTTATTTAGGAGTTTCGGAACCCAGATATTTAAAGCTGAAGAAGCTACTATTGTTGCCATGGCAATGAATTATCACAGACATCATTCTGACATAGATTCAACTTTGCCGAACAAGCTATTTACCCTGTACTGTAAAAAAAACTCAATTTTCCTAATAAAGAAGCTTTAAAAGATGATAGGAAATGGAGTAGAGCTATGTGATGAATTGAATTTTGCAAGAGTTCGCTGAAAATTATTACAATATTCAATATATTTATTATAATTTTATGAAACAATTACAAATAATACAAAAATGTCTTTGAAAAAAGAAAAAGAAGAGATAATAATGTCTTTACTACATTGTAGCCCCACTCTTTTATTTTGGCATTGTTTGAAGTTAACTCATAGTACTTTTTAATCCTTTTTAGTATATGGTAATATTGTTGTAAATCCAATATTAGTAATAGCACAATTATAGCACAGTAATAGCACAATTATTTAATACTTAACAAAGTAAATTTTATCAAGGAGATGACCTATTTCTTCTATTTTGAATAGCAATATTGATAGTTGGTACTGGTAGACAATAGGTAAGAAACTTGCATCAAACATGCCATGTTTTACTAAATTCCTATGCACCTAAATTTATTTAATAAAATACAATTGACTGGGAATTCTTAATATTTACCAAAATAGTTCAGTATCAAATATTAAAGGATTTAATTCTGTTCTAGCCCCTGAGAAGGATGTTTAGTATGCTATTGCCTGCTAATGAATGCCCCTTAGTGTCATTGCCGTGTTGTGATGTGTCAAAGCCTTGCATTGTCCTTTACTGACATTATCTTTCAGGTGTCTGGATATAAATTCCCCACATCTTCTCCCCCCACACTTCCTGCTGCTGCAGGAGACCCTCCCCTGAATGCAAGTGTGTCTCCCCCCCGCAGGCAGAATGTTCGTTCTAATAGTCTGACCTCTGAAGATGACTTCTTTGCTGTACCTAAGGTGTGTGAAACAGACCATGTATGAAATAGGTTAATGTAGGTTTTTACTCTGATTTTGTCTTTTATCCTTGACTTTTTTTCAGTTAAAAACATTTTTTGGAAAGAGCACAAAGTTAAAAAGTGACTTTCAAAAGCAAGTTAAATTCCTCCCAGATTTGCAAGTACACATTTGCATTTTGTAGAAAATGCAAATGTGGATTTTGGAAAATTTGCAGAGCAATGCCCTTGCTCTTCCTTACTACATTCCTTGGGAAATCAGCCATTCACTATCATTCATTCTTGATTATTTCTGTATTTATATTGTGAACTTATATTTTAGTTGGGCATTCTAAGTAAATAATAAGAATTTTAAAAAAGCATCCTTACTTCTACCCTTTTAAAAAATGTTTCTTAACTTCTGCATCTGACAAATTTATGGCACATTTTTACTTTGCATGAAAAAGTACTAGTGCATGTTTTTTTGTTTGTTTTTTTAATTCAATACTTGTATTTTTTATTTGTTTTTAATTTTATCTTATTAAAAAAAATTATTCTTGTCATGTTTGTTTTATAACATTTCCCTGAGATGTATGTATTTTAATAGGTTTTAAGGTATTTGAAGAGATGATTTTTTTAATACTCTCGTCCCTTTTATCTTTTAAGTGCCAAAAATGTTTTGTAGAGGTAGAGGTCCCTCAGAGTTCAATGATCACACTTTTTTTTTAATGCAGAAAAAGAACCTAATTTCCTTTTTCTTTTTGGCCCCAGTAGTCATATTTGTGGGCACATTAGTTCACGAATTTCTTTAAGCGTAAAGGGTTTTAGAGAACATACCAAAAACCTGTATGTTCAGGTTTTAATAATAACTAGGATTTCCAGTTAGTAAACTTTCAAAGCAATATTTTACATGAACTCATGGTCAAAAACATATTGCAATTCACTGGAATACATAGAACTTTTATTTGCATCGTTCTTTATTTCAAATTGAACTTTATAAATAATGGTAATTATTATTTATGATTTTATCGACAGTATAACAAAAGTAAGCTGCAAATGCGGAAGACTGTTAGTGGGTCTTCGCTTGCAACTCCAACAACTCAACGTCAACATCCTCCACCACTGGTGTCAACAAATAGCGATCCAAATCTACCAACTGTTTCCAGTAGCACTTTGCAGCCTCTTCTAGCTCAGCTTCTGTCCACAAGTAAGAAGTTAAAATTTTATTAGAAAATGTATTACTTGGCTTTTTGTTACTGTAGTTGGAACCCATTGTAGTAGCAATATTAAGCATTCCCAGTGGCAAACTGCTTTTGTCCTCATTCAGTAAAATATTTGTGTTAACAAATTAAATATGTCGGATACATTTTGTTGTTTTTGTAACACAAGGTGCTTTAATTTTTGAGGATATATATTCTCTCTTGACCAGCCAGTTTTTACTGTTAAATACTTGCAATGTTTGTCTCTTTCGTTCTGATGAAGTATGTTCCCCATACTGAGACTGTTGCCAGATTAGTAGATTTACCCCCAGATTTGATGGATTTTTTTTAGATTAGTTGGCTATTTGGGAGGTAAATTTAGGGGATTCCTATTTTTGTAATGAAAATGTTAGCACGTAAAAAAATGTACTTATAAACTATATTGACCCGATCTTAAGCTCGTAATTCCATTCATAATTTTGAATTTCTAATTTGATTGCCATCTATACTATGCAAATTACATCTAAACAAGCTTGTCTACACAATTTACATAATTTTTATAGAACAAAATTTTAATTAATATTATTTGAGCATTTAAATCTATTTTAAATCATGTCATTTATTGGAGTCTAAATCAGTTTAATATTATTTTATATTCTGATTAATGTATAACACGAATTTTACTACATTGGACAAATAAAGTAATATACAAAATTAACTATGTAACTTTAAAAATAAGTAGAAAAAACTTTGGGGGAATTATTTCATTATATAGGGAGAAAATGACATCTTATTGGTACCAATACAATAGTCTTGCAACCCTGCTGAGAGATCGTCAGGACAGTTTTAATGTTCCATTCCTATTCCTTTCATGATATGTTTACTTTTTTCATAGTTTTTATATGCTTGTCTTATTTTCTTTTATGTTTTTACAGATGCAAACAATGGAGTCTTTAACTTCACCGGATCATCAGACCGATTCAAGAGCTCACAAGTTGTGCCTATTCTTCCAATGCCAACACAAGGCATTAATAACACTGCAAGTTCTGGAGCTTCACAAGCAACATTGCCTCAATCAACAACAGCACTGCTCATCACTACTCCTGTAACAATGACATCAGTTGCTCCTTTGTCTTCATCCGGCACAACTCAACCACCCAGTGGTAATCATGTGCTCCTAAACACTTTCCCTGCCAGCCGAAAGCCCACATATTCTCCTGATAGCTCCTCCAGCTCAATGGGTGTCGGTTTATGCTCTTTGGTGCCTTCTCTTAACGTGCCATCTATGGCTCCTCCAAAGCCTCTTTGTGTGAGACCCGATTCAGCGAGTCAACGGATTCGAAGACCTGATTCTACTCCTCCCAAGGTACGTTTTTATTTCTTTAAATAGCAAAATTTTCAAATAGATCTTCTTAATAGGATCTATCAAATGGTGCTATGATAAAAAACACAAAACACAAATATAGAACATCACAAAGACTGATCCCATTGCAATTAAATAAAGAATGTCATGTTGTGCTTTCAGAAACAAATAGGAGGTATGACACAAGTTTTTGAAGGTACTGATGAATGAATTTTCCAGTACAATAGACTGCCAAACCTTGCATAGAGTATATTATGTTATAAAATGTTCTTGTATTTTGATATTGTTAGTTTTCTTGAAGGATACGCATAAAATGAAAGCATACAATGTTATTTGAATATTAATTACTCTATAACATACATTTCCCACACAGATTAGTTCTTTTTTTTACGCATCCATCATTTTTAAAACTTATGATCTCATCAGCGATTCTGATTGTATTTCAAAATTTATTAGAAGTTGAGCTTTAAAAAATTGACTAACGTGAAGTAATATTGAGACCAGTATCTTGTCAAGTGAACATAGAGGCAGAAAATGAACATTCATTGACTTCATTGCAACATCCCAGGATTTGAGAATCTATGAATGGTAGTTACACAAACAAGCCAAATAAATGGAATGGACACTTACCAGAAAATGGGCGTACTCAGAGTTTGGCTGAAGATTTTGTGTTACACTGCATTTTGATCGTAACACTCCCTGCATACTGCACAGTATCCCAGGCATTTCTGACTTTTAAGTTAACAACTTAAAACATACACACATTCTCTGTCTCTTGCTCTCCCTCTCACACGCTCCTTTTCTCCTCCTTCTTCTGTCGCGCTACAGCCCTTGGCATTGTGTACGATCGTGCCCATTCATTTCTCTCTTTTGCTTTTTTTCTTCTCTCTAAGAGAAAAATGAGAAGGAGTACTGTTTGGTATATGATACCTGGAGCTAAGAAATTCTTAATACGCCACAAACACGATAAAAACCTCCTTGCTTTATGCAGGATTTGATCTCATGCCCATTGTAGTCTGGGAGTATTCATCAAATAGATTTGTGTAAGATTCATTACTTTAAAAAACAGAGTATTATTGTGATGTATTGCAACATTAATTATCAGTACATGGCATTAGAGCATGTTGCAATTTCTTATGGGTACATCATTTGTTTGGGTTTGTCAGTTTAGGAGATTCAAAGAATCTGTAGGTGGATGATTACCAGGAATGATGAATTTTCATTTACAAGAAATACCAAGTTTTTAACCAGTATGGATCTGTAAAAGGTAAAATGTGCATTTCAAGGTAGCTACTGAGGAAAACTACTGTACTCAACTGGAGGGCTTTCAAGAGAAGTCTGTTTGCTAACAAAACATAAACTTTTAGTTATGAGAACTTGATAATATTTTTAAATTGTGCTAAGGAACATGAAGTAACTCATTTTCCGTGAGCAGTCACTAAATATTCATATGATGTGGATTTTTTTAACTTACGCTTTTATTTGCAGCAAGAGCATAGGAGGGAGTGCCACACCAAGGCCGAGCACAAGAGGCGATGCAACATCAAAAATGGCTTTGATATGTTGCACTCATTAATTCCTCAATTACATCAAAATCCAAATGCCAAAGTGAGAGACTTTTCTTTACTCTGTCTCTGACAAACTTTGTGGTCCATGAAATTTACAGTATTTGAAATATTGTTCAATTTAGCTTAGTAAGGCTGCAATGCTTCAAAAAGGAGCTGATTACATCCAGCAGCTGCGGGCAGAGAGGGACCAGTTAAGAGATGAAATGCAGAACTTAAAACATGAAATAGAATGTCTCAATCAATCAATTAGGTAAGCAATCCATTGTGCTTGAATACATAGTTACTATTGTTTTGTTTTGGATTTATTACTGAAATATTTCTTTGTAGAAAAATTAAAATATGTTGTTAATTATTGTTATTATGATGATGTTTATTATTATTATTATTATTATTATTATTATTATTATTATTATTTGGAGACAGTAAATTTCTCTTCTTTTCCCTGCTGAGGCTTCGTGCATCCCCCTCCACATCCTATCAAGGGAATTCAGTATCATCTGTCATTATTCTTCATCTGTAATCTTTCTACCTATTACCACTTTTTTTTTATTCTTGTATCACATTTTTGTTCTTGACATCTTCATTTAATTCACTGTCATCCTTCTATATGCTAACTGCTCATCTACATTTTTACCGCACATGGCGATCTAAATTGGAGAGTCCTCCCAGTGGAGGTGTCTGTGTGCACCTTTACTACATTCCAACTGCAGCTCTTAGGAGTATGCCTTTTTACTTTCTTTCTACTGCTTATGCGGTAGAGAAAAAGTTATGTAATGCTGTGCAAAAAAAAAAAAAGTGAATTTTCGACAGGAAAACTCCTATTACAGGGCCCTGACTATGAAAAAGAAGATAAATCCAAATGCTAAATTCAGAAAAAAATCCCCTTACATGTGGTGTAGCCAGAATCCATGTTTTGTGGGTCCTTGATACCAAAAAATTGATTGATGGCAAAAGTTCATCTGTCCGTCCTTCTGTCTGTGAACAACGCAAGCAGCTAAACCATTCAGTTGATTTTCTCCAAAATTGATATTCCTCAATTGATCTTGCTGATGTCACAGCCCCTTGCTCCAACTTTTTTGGTTGAACTTTGTTATTGGATAGTGTGAAGGACATTTAGAGAATGGCACTGGTCTTGTGTTCGTTGATAACCCTGATTTTGTGAAAATTGAAAAAATTCAAAATTTTTTCGGCATCTCCCTATAACTACAATTATGAAGAAAAACATTTTTTATCTTCATATTTAAAGAAATGTGTTCATGAAAAACAGAACTAAAAATAATGTCATGGTCAACTTTTCAAAAACGTGAGTAGTTTTTGCGAAATTTTGTGTCAAACACAGACAATTTTTATTTTCTTTAAACCATTTTTTGGGCATTTTCCTACAACTACAATTATGAAGATACAATTTGTTTCTTAAGGAATTGTGTTCATGAAAAACTGATCTTCAAATAAGGTCATATTGAAATTTTTTGAAATTATGAGTATTTTTTTGTGTAATTTGGTGACAAACCTAGTCACCTGCTCCAAATTAACTGTGTTTAATGAACATTCATGTGCTTAGGCACCTAGATGCTTTGCAAGTTTGAATATTTTTATTATTTCGTATATCTTTGTTCATTTCTTACATTTGAGCTTTTGTTATATATTTACAAATTAATCTTTTAGAAATTATTTAAAACCTATTTGAAATATACAAAATAAAAATTTGCTAGCCTTCCGGAAACATCAGAATGGAATGTAACAATAACTGAGGAGTCAGTTTCTGTGAATTACATCTTCTTGTTGGGAACGATTTACCTGTATGAAAAGCAGTTATAATTGTCAGATTTGTGTTGATATTTGGTTGAATATATTTAGTTTTTGCCCCAAACGTTCTATTATTTGAAACGAACTTTACAAAAAATTATGACTGAGATGTGTGAATTCAGAGAGAAATTTTGGTATAAATAGCATTAGATAACTTCCACAAAATGCGAGAAAGTGTGTGCTGTTTAACACCAATAGTTTGAGATCCATTTTGGATAACATTCACTCTACTTCAATAAACTGGTTTGGACATTGATCTCTTCCCATGAGCTTACCCATCCAACCATCTCCCAATTAATTGCCTCGTATTATGTCTTTGATAGCCACAATGAGTGGGAGATGTCATGGTGATCCCTTGCTAGTTTGCATTGGGAAAGAAGTATTTCAATTCCCTGCAGCGAAGAATTTCAATTCCCCTTTCAATTCCTCTGTAGCATTACAATGGAGTGAACCCTTCTTGGGTTGCACTATATCAGTATCTCCCTCATTGTCCTATTCCTCAAAGAAGAGAAAACTTGAACAAAGTGCATATCAGGGCCCTTCAACTCCCATATAACGTGGTGGAGACCATTACAGTGGCGCCCTCTCCAGCAGGACCGGTGCATATCTTAAATTTCTCCTGCCAATATAAGGACCAGCCATTCAAACCCAGGTTCCTCCTCTCTGTGACTGGCACAAGCTATGAAAGGATTGCTGGGTTGGCTTCAGTCAGTGATCCATCAGAAACTACATAACTGATTTTAAGAGAAATTGCTTTACCATAAAATTCGAGAGAAGCAGGCTGTAATGTCTGGCTGCTTCTCCACTGTAAAAGCACATTTTATGATTTTTAAATATAGCATTTTTTCATATGTTATTACAAATGTAAATTTTATTGTATTTATACATTTTAATCTGCGAAGACCATGTGGCTGGCCAGAATGGCAAAGTGGTATAACTTACTAGTAAATGAGAAAAGAAGTGAAATGGTTTTCATTAATGTGGATTTTGTTATTGCACTATTTGTGAAATTTTTAAATCATGAAAATTCAAAGTAATTACAAAGTTGTCTACAAAACAGATTGCTGACAGAAAGTGCACTTAAACCACTTTCTTATTTAAAGATGATACATTAATAATAATTATTATAACATGAATTTTGCCTAACCTGTTACATTGACAACTTCTACTCAAGGTCAGTCATTTTCCTGTGTAACTTTCTTCACAAAATGTTTTTAAAGAAAATTTGACATGGGTGCATATCACCATGGAAGTTGGTGCACCTTTAAAAATCAAATCTGTTGATTTTACCAATCAATTTATCTGTTTGTTTGTGTTTTTCAGCAATTGCCAATCAATGTTGCCAGCTACGGGTGCTCCTGTGTCTAGACAAAGAGCTAGTAAAATGAGGGAAATGTTTGATGAATATGTACGTGTGCGTACACTTGAAAATTGGAAGTTTTGGATTGTATCCTTTACAACAGATCTGACATTTTGTTTTGAGGAAACTGAGGTCTTCTTAAATTACAGTTCAAAACATTCTCTAACCCTTGAATCCTGTTTCATTAAGAATTATGTATACTCTGTCTGGGGTCATGTGATCCCGGAAAAAAAATTGCATTTTTTATTACATTTAAAATTATCTTACACGTTTAAATAAAATGTTATGAACTCAATAACTACAAAAAAATTATCAATGTTTGCATATTTTATTTATATTATAATCATAAAATATTAATTGCAAACAAGAATACTTAAACTTTTGGCTAACAAAGACTCAATTTTTTTCTCTTTTCTCTCAGAATGATTAATTACATTTACTACACAATATTTTGGGGTGAGACGATCATTGCATACAAATTCACAACACTCCTAGGACACTTAAATAGTTTTTCTATCCTTCTCATGAGAACGTAAAACACATCTAGATCTCTTCATTCCCATGAGTGTCAAAATTCTTCCTCCAGATTCAACCAAATGTTGAAATTCTCTTGAAATTGCTGTATCTCTTGTAGCTTTGTTTTTTCTCTACCATTTCTGTAACCTCTTTCTGATTTTGGGTTCTGACACATGTTATTGACACCTGGAATGTACGATTGTCATACAAACTGCAGTGAACATGTCAAAAATTGCTCGTACAGCCTCAACCTTATTTCGAGATATTTCTTTTATTACCTGAGTGTAGTTCTTTCATCAAACTTCAGACAGCATAGATTGTCCTTAAAACTTGTACCACTCATAGTTACCCAAAACAATTCTAAATTCTGGTGATCAGAACTAATAAGAGGTTTACCGTTTCCTTTCTGAACACCATACATAATCATAAGACTAAGAAAAACAATCAGTTCATTGTCATTTGTGTCTTGCCATCATTCAAAATAAGAATATTTTACCTTCAGTTGTTCTGCACAGTTATTAGTGTGATCGCATGTAATTCTAATCATGACCTCTGTAATGAAGCAGAAAAAACATCTTATCTTGTTATAAATGTCTCTCTCATTATTTGAAGCACAGATGCACTTTGCTTCAATATGTTTCTGGAGCCCACTTCCTAACTTTTGAAGGAATTTTACTGAACACTATCATCTCTGATGAAAGGAGGAGTGTCACTAATTTCAAATTTTTTTTTAGTACAGTTGTTTTCACAATCAAGAACACATAAAGTCCCCAAAAGAAGTCAAAACACAAAAAACTCATAAATCCTATATGGGGTCAATTGTGACCTATATCGTAAAACACATATTTCCTATGTTTACACCTTAACTAAAATTTAAGTAATTTGTTTATTGGCATTAGAAAGACACAGAATAGCAAATCTGAATCATGAAATTTTTATGAATAAAATGAAGCATTGTAATCAGTTTTATAGACCCCAGTCAGAAATTACACCAAACAGGCTACAAGGGCTAATGTGAGCCAGGCTGAGGTTGCTAAGGCACGAGTGCAGTAGCAAGCTCACTTCAACAGTTAGTGGGTTAAACCAACCATTTAGACATAGTTGGTTACCTACACGTAGTAGCATGGAGGGCCATTCCACCCTCCGTGCATCACCCTTCCCATGTCATCCCTTCATTTGTGGCCTGTTTAGGTGGCATAGAAGCATGAGTTAGAGACGTGTGTGTTAGACCTGGGTGCCATTCAGTAGTATATGGCCTCTCACTGGTAACAGTACAGGACTGGCAATACCAGGTTATGTTCTATATTGTCCTCTGGACACACCTTATGTGCATCCATCACCAGCTAATAACAGGCTGGCTTGTAGGGGCTCATGAGCTACGCTTGTTTGGATTTAGTAGGTCCACCGCAGAAACATGGGCTCATGGGCCACTTGAATGTCAGAGTGGGGGAACCATGGTGAAAGGTGCCATGGTGGCTGCGCGTAGAGCTTCGCCTGTCTCAGCCAGGTCATGGTACAACCATCTAGGCAGTAGATACTCAATTCACTTGTAAGAGCCGAAGAGGTAAAAGGTTCTTCTTAGAAACTACAGTTGACTCCGGTAAAAGTGAACTTCTGGGGACTAACATTTTTGGTTCACTATATCTGAGGTTGTCAGAATTAAATAGAATTTTTCCAGAATTATTGATTTTATTAATATAGAGACTCAGTAAAATACTTTAACAGCACTAACTAAAAATTTTAATATCGTTATTTGTCCTTAAAAAGTTGATTATTTTCAGTTGTTTACTTTGTACATTTTTCATTAGTAATTTCTCTAGATCCTTCTCTAAAGTTCATGCTCTCTCCATATGTGCTTCTGTATTGTTTGATGTATTGCAATCTTCAATGTCTCTTGCACTGTTGGAACACCGTCCCTGTATCTGTAAGTCATTTTACTCCCTGAATAACTTAGAAGCATAGGCAGTCGCACACTTCCTGTCACCTGCGTAGAACTAAACATGCTCAACGTAGAACTCCCGCTGAATCTCAAGTAACACCAAGATCGAAACCAAAGTAAGCACTCGCACATCGCCACCGCCAGTTGTAGCCCATGCAGGATAGGCATTGTTTCTACAGTGAAACCAAATCTTCTTATGCTTATTTGTATTGTAAGTGAAACAGGACCAGTGCCTTAAGTTCAGTATAACGGAAGGTTCAGTATATTCGAGAGATCACTATAACCGGAGTTAACTGTACTTCTTTTTCAAATGTGATCTTTGTTGTTATATTCCTTAAATTTATAATCAGTTCAGCATTTTGATTGAACCTCTTCTAACATCTTACAATTCTTCAGTGTCAACTGCTAGCTTTGAAGATTTGTATCGATCAACTCTCAACTGGGTGGAACAACACTGTTCTTTAGTAGATCTTCGACCAGGTAAGTACATACCTTATAACTTATCACATGGTAGCAGCTTGTGCTTAGGATGCATGGTTGCACAATCCTCAAATAATCGTAAAAGGTCTTATAATGTGTTAGGAATGTACATTGTTCAGTCAATTATTGTTGTATTGAACACATTATTTATGTTTGGAGAATTGATTTTCATTTGATGTTAAGTTTGTACAAAATGTACATTTCACGAGTCCTCTGTATTGTTGGCCATTCTGGAAGGAAGTTCCTTTTGTCTCCCATAGTGTGTGCATCTCCAACCAATAGGGCACTACCCAATCCCTTCACTACAGCAGAGACAGTTAGCAAGCATTGTGAATACGAGTGTGTGTGTGTGGAAAATCTTTCATTCCAATATATACAATGGTAGTGAAATTTTTTAAATAAAATAATTTTATTTGTGTAAAACATATCCAGACTATAGCGTTTGTTGCAAAGTACTGGAGAGTGATCACCGTATTTTTGAAACCAGTTTTGTTTTTGTTTTGTACAAATCTATTACCATCAATTGTGTCGATGCATAACTAATAAAAAACTTGAGTTCCTACTGGAAATCAAATCCAGAACGTGTCTGGGAGGTAAATATACCTGACACAGGCACTAAGCATAAAATTATATAAGTGATGTTTTAATATTTTACGTGAATTGTGAAAGTTGTATTATATATTAGTGTTCTGAATTTTGGAAATTACATTTCCATCATTCAGTAGAGCTGCAATCTCCAATTTGTTTGGACACCAGTCGCCACTGTTATCAAAGAGTTAATTTATCTCTAACCTTTTGAGTAGTTCCTAATTCAAAAACTATATACCTAGTTTAATATACGTTTTGAGAGGTAGCACTTGAATTTAATCACATAGTTGTGCATTTTGTGGTGATTGAACACCAATGGAACTTTCTCAGAATGCTACACTTTCAATGTTTGTTCTCAACTCTTCTCTACTATTATTCTTTCTATACTATCATTACTATAGTAATGCTACTATAACTGTTACTTTTTTGTGTGGGAAACCTCTAATAACCTCTGAATTCTAAAAAGACAAGTAGTATTTAATTTTTAATGCTACGAAGAGATGCAGTTGTGAAAATTCAATACTACTTTTTGCATCAACCTAGTGTGGATACATGGCAAAAAATACCAAGTGCATTCTTGTTTTCACTTTTAGCAGAAGCTCTACTTTCACAATTTTATTGTATTTTTAATGTTTCATCAAAGGCATTTTTCTGAATTTTACATTTTAAAATGAATGAAAATGTATGTATCCCCCCCCCTATTTTCAGTTCACTTCTGCTCCCTCCTGCTCCCATCAACTTTACCCTCCTCTTCTCCTACTCCACTCACAAGAGTGTTCTGAGGAAGGTGGTGCTGTGTCAGGGCCAAGGCATAAACTACAAAGCAATGTGTAAAGCTCAACGCTTATAAACTCTCTGAAATGCACCAGAGATTCAAAGATTCCATTTATTCCTTTCCATAAATTAATTATTCTGGTTGTTGAAAGTACTACCATTATCTTCTTCTGGATCGAAAGATGTATAAAAAATTTGGTTGCTCTATGTGCCAAAATATGGAATTTTAGAATGTTCATACGATTTGAGGAAGTTAGTTTTATATAAAGAGGTATGATTGTAGAATACAATAGGCATGAAAGGTATCAATTAAATGAATGACACTTACCTTGTAAGATAACATTTGGATCAGATGGAATTTATCTTAAGAAACAAGTGTTGCCAAACCTTTTTTCCTATTTAAGTGATTAAGATGTTACAGTAAGGCCCGCAACAGACTACACTGAGGAATGTGTTTCTAGAAATGTGTGGTGAGAAATAAGGAAAGAGACCAATGAGGCTGCGTCCACACACTACAAAGAGGTTATTTGATGTCTCGAAATGTCTTTATATGCCACAAGCCGAGAGTGGTGGCAGCAGTTTTAGCCATGACATCATCTGCGAATCCCATTTCTTGTTTTATTAAATGCTCTTATGTAATTTTAACTCGTGAAATCCTTGTTTTGTTACAATAATCGTAAACCATTTGTTTGAGTTCGAATTACCTAGAGAGAAACACACTACTGCTTTGCATAAAAATTATTATTCGATGTAAAAAAAAAACAAACAGGAAATTATGTGACGTATATGGGAGAAGTAGTACGTCAGCAAATTTTCTTGAACTCCGTAATCTCTACTCCGCTCTGGTTTACTGTTTTTGTTGGTTGAATAATGAATAGATAATGAATGTTCAAATAATTCATAATAAAATTCACTATTAATAAATTCATTCATAAATACCAATTAAGAAAAGTTATGAATTAATTCAATTCTTTCAAAATACCCTTTAAAGTTTCTTGCTTCAAATTTTTATTTTTATATTACTCATTATGAGTGGGTTTCATACAAATGAGAATATCTTCCATACAAGTATTTTTCTTGTTGATTTCCATTTTAAGAGAAAATTCAAGAAAAGAATTAAAAAACTGGTAGTGCATCTTTTACTGCTAAATGTTATAATCTCACTCAGTTCTATGCACTGTTTGGTGTTTTCCTGCAGCAGCGAACACGTAAATGTCGTATAACAAGTGAAGGAATAGAAGTGTGTCCGAGAAAACTCGCTCGCCGACCAACTCGAGCGAGGAACTCTTTCGCCTCCTCAGAGGCGAACGAGAAAACTCTTTCTAGTGTGTGGAGGTCCATAAGTGTCCCTTGTTTTGATTTTCTACATTTCTCGTTGCACATTTCTGGAAACACATTCCTCAGTGTAGTCTGTTGCGGGCCTAAGGCACCGAAGCAAAAAGGCATGTCACCTAACTTTGTACCCCACAACTGTTCAAACCACACATATTCCAGATCACTTTTACTCATGATTTACCCATACATATTAAGCCCATTACCTTCCAGCCTTCACCTCTTTTTCAATTTTTTTCTACCAACTGTTTAATAATTTTTACTCTTTAATTACTTTTTAGCTGTGCTGAATTCTTTAAGGTACCTGTCAACAGCAACTGAGATTCTCACTGACCCATCCAAGCTGCCAGAAGAAGCTCGGAGGGCTGTTCTAAAGCAGGATCATCAGCATTGATAGTGAGAATGTGCCATAAGTGGCAAGTGACACAACATTGAGACAGAACATTGTTTGCAATCTTCTTTGCCTACTAACACATTTTAAGGGCTTTTTCCAGCAAAATTTCAGTTAACACCCTCTATACCTCAAAAAGGAGTATTCTGTACTATACACTAGGAACTAAAAAACTAGTGGGGTCCTTGGATCTGGAATTAGCAGAATGAGACCTTCCCCAACACACACGAAAGACATGGAACAACATCTATTCCGAAGGCAGGATTTGGATTCATGACCTTTTACACCAGGTGCTGAGTCAGTACACACTAGCCACATTGGCAACCAAGGCCAGCACTACTACTTTTCTATAAATAATTTTTCAGACATATTGTACAGGAACTGTCTTTCAAAATGAACTTTTGTATTGTGAAAATGTACATTTTCCAATGTATTTCTCCTCCTCCTTAAAAGCCAACATTTTCATGTAATATAATTTTAGAGAAACTATCTGTGATGGAGGCATGTGAATTAAATTTTGTTTAAAACAATGTGTCAGAAAATCCTCAAAGATTTTTTTTTTTTGTTCTTGCAATTGTTTGCCTCTGTTCATGTGGTTGGTTTGAATTTTGCTCATTGTTATATGGTTATCCTAAAATTAGTCTTTTAATCTCTGAAAGAGGACTGTTGATGTTTTTCTTTTGTACTTTTTATTATTATTTTTTTTCTTTTTACCAGTGAGAAGTTAAAACAGATGTTCGTGTCATTTTGTAAACAAAAATTCGTGTGAACAGTTGTTCAAGTGAATGCAATTCGTTTCCCATTGTGCAATTGGAACTTATGTGAATATGGGTGTGTAAATGTTAAATATAGAATATTAGACTTGTAAATAGTGATTAGACAGTTATTTTCTGAATGTATGATATGATTGTACCTGCAGAAACATGGATTGTGAAGGATGATTTGTCTTAAAGTTCAAGAACTGTGATACACTCATTACAATTGTGGCAAGATGTACTCTTGTAACAACATTAGTGTAAAAAAGGCATGACTTAAAGGCCAAATTCTTTTTCTCCTGAATTAAAATTTAAAAAATTATATTGTGTTCAGATGTGTAATGAGAACAATGTTGTGTGGAAAATGTTAAGTGGTACTCAGTGCACAGAATTAGAGAGATATTGATGTATGTTTGTTTTGTATGCTCATTGTATTCACTCATGAATTCATTGGAAGTAAATATTAACCAGTGATTGCATTTTTTATGATTCTGTTGTTCCAGAAATTGCAAAGGCAAAAGGTTTTTAACTTGGAAAATGAAAACAGTGAGTTGTATTAAGGGGAATATTTTTTGAAGTATGATTTCTCAGGTTTTGCTGTCACTGAATTTACGAAATGTTGTTTTGTGTGTGAATACTAGTCGAAAATCTGCATAAAAAGATGCAGAACATAATTTTATATTTATAATTATGTGATATTAATGTTACAGAATTAAAAATCTTTATTTTGGTCTTACCAGTGATTATTACTTTGTATTCTTTGTCTGGTACAGAGTTTTGTACATTAACAATTTTTTTTTATATCTTCATGACATTCAATAATTACCTTCAATTTTTGCAGTGAATTTTAATCACAGATGTGTTCTGAGTTGATGCTTTTAGTTTTGAATCTTCTTTAACAAAAAAAAATTGGAAAATCTTTGTTGCAGTATCAACTTAATTAAGCTCTTAAGTTGGAAAGACAATGTTATTTAGTTCTAATAATACTTTCTTCATTCATGTGTTTTATCAGTAATATTTTTCTGAAACTAATCCCAAAATGTTTAAATTAATAGAAAGAAACAAAAATAAATAAAAGGTTCTGACATTATTGCCATTTATACAGTAATTCTTAAGTTATTTGATCTCTTATTATGACTGAAGACCGTTATTTTATCTTTCTTATTCAGTGGCTTTTATTTTTTAAATTTCTTTTCTAATTCCTGTGTGAATTGAACTTCAATTCAAGTTAAAGAGCATTGTAAATTCAAGATGTTCTCAAGTTTTATGTCAAAAGCAGAAATGATGGGAAATTAAATCAACAAGGAGGGCATGAAAACCAACTTAACAATATGTTCTGAACAGTTCATGATATGAAACTTCTGAAAATTGCATTGTATGTTAATAAAAAACATTTTAGAGAAAAATCTTAGAAAAATATTCACTCTCAATTTCATCTTCGTCATATTGGCATCTTCCCCAAACTAATTGATGTTAAACGTTTTGTTTTAACTCTTAATGCTCTTTCTTCAATTGTACTTTCCCTAGAAGATGTGCTCCTTACAAATGTAAAGTTTTGGAAATAATCCTGTATGTATTAATTTTGTTTTATATTTATTGTGAAATTGTTTTCATTACTTTTTTTTATAATTTAAATAATAACAGTTTTGATGGGAAGTGAGTGTCTATTAGTCAGTTTCAAGAATTTCTGAAGAGAACAAAAAGGGAGAAATGAGAAAAAAGTATTGTATAGTACTTTGGTAGACAAATCAATTGTTTTTGTATCACTGAGTTTTAAATCCACACATTTTCTTGAGCTCCTGAATCCCTACCCTCTGGTACAACATTAATAGGCATGCGAATAAAAGATAGTAGTGAGCATTGATGACATCATCTGATAACAAATATTTGCTTTTGCTGCTACCAATATAACCAACCCCCCCCTCCGTTTGCATGTTAAGAAATCGAAGCTCAAGATAATGTGTGCAGATCATACAATATTTTGTTTGTCTTTGTCAAGATAAAAAGCAATTTGAAAACAATTATTTTGACAGCAGACAGAATTAATTTTGAGTGCTGTAAAATTATACATAGAAAAAAGAAGTAATATATTAATCTAATACATGAAGTCATATTTTGCTTAATTTATTATATACAAATCAATGTCCGATATTTTCTGCTGATTGTCAAGGGACGGAAAAGGAAAAAAGCAATTGTATGGAAGTGCCTTTATAAGCTAATTTCGAGAAGTTTTTACATCATATGCTATTTTCATAAAGTATACAGAAAATATGTCCTCAAAAAAAATTGCAAGAGACTTAATGTACTGGCTTACAATTATAAAAATTTCATTAACATTGATAATCTTCAATATTATATCAAAATGAATTTCTTAACTCTAAAACCAATTAAATCCTGCATTGCAAAAATGTAAAATAACTCTGTTTGTAAATTTTTATTGAACATTCTTCAGAACCCTCATTCACACGTGATATTTCCATCAAGAAATCTCTCTCTACATTTATGAATGCTTCTGGAAGAAATGGTGCAAGTATTTGCAATCCTTCTCAAATTACTTCATTCAAATAATATTGTTTTCTAATCTGGTAAATTTTTGTTCAACATTTTTAAAATTGTTTAAATTCTTATAGTGAAGTGAATTGTAAATTTTAATTTTTAAATAAATTCTTATTATGTTGTAGATTTTATATAAATGTAGTTATTTATATATTTATGTATATTGCCTTTAGTTAAAGAAGGGTAATCTAATTTTCACATAGTACTTTATTTGGAAAACTTATAAGCAATTACGCAACAAAATACAGTCGACTCCAGTTATAGTGAACTGCTGGGAACTATCAGTTTTGATTCACTATATGCAATGATGTCACAATGAAATAAAATTTCTCCACACACAGTTGTTGATTTTATTAATATACAGATACAGCACATTACATTAACAGCACAAACTGAAAATTTCAATATCTCTATTTGTCCCTAAAAAGTTAATTATTTTCAATTGTTTGCTTCATACATTTTTCATTAGTAATTTCTCTAGATCCTTTTCCAGAGTTTGTGCTCTTTCCGTACTTGAGTCTTCATTGTCCACAGACTCAAAGTATCAGTAATGCAGTGTTGAAACCCTTCAATGCCTCTTGGACTGTTAGACGTCCCACTCTTCGAAGTCCCCTTTACTCTCCTAATAATATACAAGATCCTTTTGTTAGCGGGATGGTGCAAGCGACTAATGAAACTGATCGCTTTTCCACGTCGTGGGTATCTGGCATCTACGAGTGTCACCACGCTGGGGGGGGTGTCACCACACTTCCTGTTGTCAGCATAAAACACAAAGCACTTTGTCCTGCAAAATATCCAGTAACATCAAGCTTGAAACTGAAGCAAGCAATTGTGTGTTTCCACAATGAAATTGAGTGGCATGAGGTCATCAGTAAGGTCCCCATTCCGGGTCCGCTACCTTCACCTCGGGAAATTTCTTTGATTATGACTATGAGTCAATATGTTTTTAAAACTGCCTAGTATTGGACTTTGCGGCAATTTGAGGCAATATATTCTTTTCCAGGAGGGAATTAATTTTCAGGTCGTATTTCCTATAACTGAAGTTCAGATTCATTATAATCGAATCTTCTTATGCTTATTTGTAATGTAAGTGAAAAGGGACTAGTGGCTTAAGTTCATTATAATTGAGGATTTACCATATCAGAGTTCACTATAACCGGAGTCGATTATAGATTCTGGTGAGAACATGGCTACAAAAAAATGGATGCAATGTTTGTTAATTGTATTGTTTCTTTTAATCTATTGTTAATAAGGATTTTCATTTCCTTCTGATTTTTAAGTATATTGTGTACAGAACTGGAATGAAAGTATGTTTACAAGAGCTCATACAAATGAGATGCCAAGGAAAACTCTTTAAGAAAAGAATTTGAAGCCTACAATGATTGAATTAATTCCATTCTAACTTGTTTTTATTTAAACTTGCTTCTTACTGTGCAAAGCATAGCTTACAAATTGAATATTTATTTAATTGCAAATTTACTTTACCTCTAGAAAATTGTATCGTATTTTGTGAAGAAGGGAAAATTTATTTTGAGATTTCCTCATTATTATGTCTCTGAATATTTTAGAAACTCCATTAACTTAAAATATTACACCATTTTTTTCTCCATCTACTGACATTACCTTTGAACATTAGAAGATAAAGCATGCCAGTTCACAGCAATGATCAGTTCTTGACAGTACATTTGCTACTTCTCTTGCATTGAATTTGGTTTCAACAAAGTTTATTAAGTGAATATTGATTAGTACACTTTTTCTCTTGCTTTCATTCTTTCTTACATTATAATAAAAGAGTTGAATTTTGAATTCCTTATTGAAACTTTTACAGTTGTACTTTTTGAGTTACCTCTAAAGTCTTACTTTGCAAAACGTTTAGGGAATTGGGTTGAGAAGTGAAATTTTTTCCATAGAATGATTTGGAAAATAATTCATACTTTTTGGTCTTGGACAGTCTGTAAATTAAGATCAAGGAGTTTATGTTGCAAAGAGCAAGTCCATTTCAGATTTCATTGTATAAAAATACATCAGTGTATTACATAAATGCCTCTATAAACCGCTTTAATTTTTTTTGTAATACTAGCTCTTATTTATTGTTATTCAGAATGCTGTAGAAACTACAACCACAGAATTGAAACCACAAATATTCACTCTTGCTTCTAAAAAACATTAAAAAGAAAATGCTAATTACATTGGACCCATTTTATTAACATTTACTCATGTGCATGTACTATATACATGTATTATATAAATGTTGAATCATTGATCCTACAATATTTTTTCATAAAAGCTAAATCCATTTTGATTGAGTGTATAACTATTTTTTTCTCTCACAACAATAAAATACAACCAAAATTAATTTCCAAAAATCATCAAAAGGAGTATGTTTCGCAACTATTACATGTTAGTTTTTTTTTAAATAGAACTCTTTTAATGCAGTACTATGGATACTACTTGACTCTGTTAGAGGAGTTTTCAGTGAATATATTGAAGAAAGCTTATAGGTCAGTTTCTATGAGTGTTTTCGTCTTCCAATTTTTTTCGTAATTTAGGAAGAAACAAGGTTAAAACTTTGCCATCAATTTTACCAAGAAAAAAGAATTGAAGTGTGAATGAAAACAAACAAGTTATTATTGAAGTCTTGAAAGAACATGCCATTTATAATTATCCTTCATGATCTTTTGTAAAAATTACCTAAAATAATTTTGGGTAAATCCAACCAACTGGTTTGTGAGTGCCAATCATCTTTGTGTAACAACTAAATACTTGGCCACATTAAGAAAATCAGTGACTTGATCATTTGTGAAGGAAAATGTTTAATTTTGTTTAAATGAGAATATTGTTGTAAATATTCTGCACTAGTACAAAATGTTCTATTTAATTATTGTTTTGTAGAATTATTGTTTATGAATATGTTAATGTGAGTTTTACAAATTACTAGTAGTTTGTTATTTTTGTCATTTAAGTTAGAGGGTTGATTACAATTTGTTAATCTATTTGTGTATGTACATATATAAAAAAGCAATTTATACATAAAGTTAAAAGAATTTCATACCAACAATGAGAATTTTATTGGAAACACAAAATAATTTTCCTTTTTGTTATTTTTAACAAACATTAATGTCCATATATTTCCATTGTCTAGTTTAACAAGTAAAGGTGAGGTCATGCAAGTGGCCCAGATCTTCCCATACAGAGCGAGGGTAGTCAGCAAGGTCTTAATACTGAAGCGGACATCCAAATAAAGTTTAAGAGATTAAATAATGCTGTCTTAAATGTGTTTTTAATTCAAAAGTTTAAATAAAAATGTGTTTTTTTGCTGTCGAATTCTGCATTTTCTGCTCTGTCCTCACAAAGAGCTAAAAGAAATTTTAAAAATAATAATAATTTTCCTCATAAAGAACTTGACACCTGATGCTTTGGCTTCTGTGTCCGGCTTGTTGACCTACAGACTGATTCTTAATATACCAGTGATTACGGAATATAACATAATTCTCAGGTCAAAATTACTATTTAAAAAAAGGGTACATGAAATGATTTGAAAATTAACACTGAGGAATAGATTACTCACTGAAAAAATCTATGGGTTCAAAATTAACTTGTGGTGCTACAGAATGGCACAGACTTTCTTGTACTGGTTAGTTTTCTAATTTCTTCGGTCTGGGCTAGCCCCGGTCTTGCCCCATCCTCTTGCCAGCTGCCATCAATTGTGCTCCAAATAACTTTTTCTTTTTGAAATTTCCAGCTTCCGAATGGTAGATGTTTCTTAATGAATATTAAAGAAAACAACAACTTCATCCTATTTTCTTTGAAAAATCCAATCCAATTTTTTTTTCCAATTTCCTCAATTTTATCCAATTTTCTTTGAAAAATTAGAAGTCTTGTTTAAGAAAATGGCATTCAAG
Organism: Acheta domesticus; assembly: GCA_031308135.1. Taxonomy (NCBI): domain Eukaryota; kingdom Metazoa; phylum Arthropoda; class Insecta; order Orthoptera; family Gryllidae; genus Acheta; species Acheta domesticus. Next base: position 34,362,535 of record JAHLJT010002406.1, read on the forward strand.
CATTACTGTAAGTATGAAATTTGAAGCTCTTTTGTACAGAAAACTTTTAAGTTTTTGAAAAACTTCCTTTGAAATCATTTGAAGCACTTCCACTTACAAAGGCAATAATGTTTACAAATCACTAGAAATGTGCATTTTAACAGAGTGAGAGATAGTTCAAAAAATTTACATTTGTGTAATTTTTGAAAAAATAAAAGAATACAGAAAAATGCATTTTATCTCATGTTAAACAGTTAAAATAGCACTACCTATTTGAAAAGTTTCAAGAAAAAATTTGGAGGCATTTTTAGCAAATGATGTTTAATCATTTCTGAAAACATAAAATTGAAAACTCATTGTCACAGAAAACTTTTCCGTTTTCACAAAACATTATAAAACGTTATTTGGAGGGCATGTACTCATAAATATAATAATGTAAATGAATTACCACTAATGTAAATATGAACAATGTGAGAGAAGTCAAAAAATTACATTTTGGTAATTTTTGAAAAAACAAAATTATAAATTTATATAAACACCATATTATTTTATGGAGTACATTTAGCACTATCCCTACCAAAAGTTTAAAAAAAAATTTGAAGCCGATTTTTTAAGAAAATCTTGTTTTTGTTATTTTCTAATATTGCACGAAAACTACTCAAATTTTCAAAAAAGGTACCTGACCTTATTGAAAGAACAAAATATGGAAAACGAATTTCAATATAAATTCAGATAATAGTGAAAACTGTTCAAAATTATGTCTTACTAATTATGCCTGCATCATTATCATTTAAAGAGCGAGTATTTCCTATAACGATTAGAAAATGGACCGATGAAAGAACTGTTCAGTAGAGTTAATCAAAGCAGAATTGCTTGTAAGCGTTAATTGTAAAGAACATTGCGTACAACTTTATGAGAAAGTTCGAAACAACATTAAATTATTAAAATGCGCGAAGAATGATGAAATATATAAGTTTGGATATTGAATGTAGTCATTAAATAAATAACTTAAGCTCAATTAGCATTATCACATTGTCCTACACTGAGCATCTTAATATGTGGCAACCCTGGTCCCCATCATCAATGAAATTCTTTTCTCAAAAAGGACTACGAATTGAACTGATGCATACAGTTTTGGGTTTTGTTAAATTTTGAAACCCACCTCTCACAAGTTTTTGTCAATATACACTCATCGTCATAAAAAAAGGCTGCTCCCAGAAGGACGAGGCGGATTGCGATCATTGTTGGGAGGCAGGTAGAGGTTACCACGCATATAAAATTATTCCACTTTCACATTTGTTTATTTTATTTATTTATTTATTTACGTCAAAAACAGTTAAAAACTGCGTATGACGAGCTATGGGGAGAAGTGAATTTTGTGCACGTTTTCATAATTCTGTGGTCTCTATCCTAAACCATATTCTAGTCGAATTTTGAATACAGAAAAGAGAGGTTTTTTTTTCGAGTTTTGTTGACAAAATATTCGCTCCTATATAATAAAATATATTTTCAAAGGTAAATTAGCTATAAATTCCTGCCCTGAACCCTCATGTTCTTCATGAAAGAATAATACTTTTTGCCGCGATAATATGAAAAACGATAATTTGAATAACTATATTTCCCACTGAAATTCAGAAGACGTGCACAAATAATGAAGTTACATTTATGTCCAGAAGCAAAACAAGGGACCATCTCAGCATTTGCTCAAGGATCAGGGAAACTGGACGAAAAACCTGATCGAGAAGGGGGCCATCAACCCAGAAACTGTGGTACAATACTTGTTACAGGTTCTTTAGAATTATACAGTCCAAATGATAAATAATTACATTAACTATCATTGTTAAAATTAATTCTACTTTCCTTTTTGATGCTCGGTATAGTCTCGAATTGTATAGAAACAGTTATGCAACAGAAAAGATTTTACTTGGGACTTAAACGTTTCTATTGAATTTAATCGATTAATGTCTTCTGGCAAAGTGTTGTAGAGTACATGAATTGTATGTGAATTTTTTGTAGTGAGCTGTTGATACTGCCACCTGGTGAATATGATTACTACGTCGTGTGTTATACTTATAGACATCGGCGTTTGCTGAAAATATATTCCCGTCCTTAAGTAAGTCATTTTTGACAAAAACTACTGATTCGTAAATCAGGAGACAAGGTAATGGTAAAATTCCTAGATTAATAAAGAGTGACTTACAAGAATCACGTGGGTTGGATTTGCTTATTATTCGTACAATTCTTTTTTGTAATCTGAAAGTCTGTGAACTATAAGATGTGTTTCCCCAAAATATTATGCCATATCTCAGGTGGGAGTGAACATTGGCAAAATATACACAACGAGCTGTATGAAGGCTGACGGAATTTGAAAGAATTCTGAACGCGTAGCATAATGAGCTTAATTTTGTGTTCAATTCATTTAAGTGGGCATTCCATTTGAGGTTTGACTGAATTGATAGACCTAAAAATTTTGTTACATTAACATCAGTCAATGGCACACCGTTCATTTTCAATGGAGTACAGAATTTTTTATTTGATATGGAAAACTGCATTGAAACTGTTTTATTTTCATTTACTTTTAATTTGTTATTACGGAACCAATTTGAAACGTCTGATATTGTACTATTTACGGTTTCTTTGTTGCAAAGAATATTTGTATCATCCGCAAAGAGAACTGTTCTTCCGTTTCGAATCGCTAAGGGCATATCATTTACGTATAATAGGAAGAGAATAGGGCCTAAAATCGATCCTTGCGGGACTCCACGTACAATTGGCAAAGAACCGGAAAGGTGTGTACATAAAGTTCCATCATTCCAGTAAGGTATTTCTACTCTCTGAGATCGTTGTTTAAGGTACGAACATAGCCAATCTAGAGCAATACCACGGATTCCATACGAAGGTAATTTTGAAAGTAAAATGTTATGATCAATGACGTCAAAAGCTTTTGAAAGATCTAAAAATATTCCAATAGTTGCTTCGTTTTGATCCAATGATGAGGCAACATCCTTAAGAAAAGAAAAAATGGCTGTTTCCGTAGATTTTGATTTCCGGAATCCATGTTGGCAATTTGAAAACGCGTCGTGTTTATTCAGAAAGGTTTCCATTCGCACATAAAAAAGTCTCTCTAATATTTTTGAAAAAACTGACAAAAGAGAAATTGGCCGATAATTTTGAACTTCATTTTTGTTGCCTTTTTTGACGAGCGGCTTAATCTTAGCTGTTTTAAAAATATCTGGAAAAATTCCGGTGCATAAGGATGCATTAAATATGTGAGTTAACGGGTGTATAATGGCTGGCGCGCACGTCTTTAACAAACAATCCGGAAATTCATCTAAACCGGCCGAATATTTATTTTTTAATTTACCGATTATTTTGAGAATTTCATAGGAAGAGGTTTCGGAAACGAACATAGTGTCTAAGACTTTTAGGGAAACGTCAGATGTTGAATTTTGTGGCTGAAAACCCTTAGTGAGATCGACAGCAATTCTCGAAAAGTATTGGTTAAAGAGACTAGCCACTGTTGCCGGATCGTTCACATCTCTATCGTTATCTTTTAAAACAACATTCTCTACAAGGTTTCTAGTTGGTTTGGTCGCATTTTTTACTATATCCCACATTGATTTTGTTTTGTTATTTGAGTTCAAAATATCCTGATCGTGTTTCATGATTTTAGCCTGCCTTATGACTTTTCTTAACAATGATTTGTATTTTTTAAAGTACAGGAGGAAATCTTGAGATACGTTATGATGCTTAGAAATGAAAGAGAGAACTCGTTTGTTTTTACATGATGTTCTAATCCCTTGTGTTATCCAAGAATTGTTTTTGCGTGAAATATTTAATTTTCTTTTCTGAAGAGGAAAGCAAGTGTTAAAATGAAATGAAAGCGTTGAAAAAAAAGAATAATATTTATCGTTTGTATCAATAGTATTATAAACCGCGTCCCATGACTCCTGCAGCAAGTAATCAATGAATAATTTTATTTTACTTTTAGAAAACACTCTACTCATACGTGTATTATTTATTGTGTCATTGTTCGCATTTCGTATAATGGTAAGAATTTGTGCATCGTGGTCACTGTATCCTAAATCTTTTGTTTCAATTTCATGTCGAGTGGTGGTTTTGTTAATTATAATTTGATCGATTGCCTTCTTTGAATTTACTGTGATCCGTGTAGGTAGGTTTGTAGAATCAATATTTATTGTCCTTCACTGCCACAGACTGTACATGTTAGTATGGCATGGGGCCGCCATGTTGGCGAACACACGCGTCCAGACGTCGCGGCATGGAGTTGTACAGGTCTCGAATGTGGTCTTGTGCTAGTCCATTCCATGCAGCTTGCACCTGAGCGCGCAGTTCTGGCAGATTTGTAGGTAGGAGGTGGGAACCTGATCCCACACTCCATAGCACCTCAAACATTCTCGATCGAGGAGGGGTCTGGTGATGTGGCTGGCCATGGCAGAGTATCCACGACTGCAAGGCATGCTTGGGAGATGGCTACGGTATGCGGACACGCATTGTCCGGTTGAACTAGGGCATGGGCGTTCACGAACGGCAGAGCCACCGGTTGCAGATCTTCTGAATGTCAATGGCCCCGGGTCAATGACCCCCATCTCGATCAGGTTTTTGTCCAGTTTCCCTGATCCATTGAGCAAATGCTGAGATGGCCTCTTGTTTTGCTTCTGGACGTAAATGTAGCTTCACTGTGCGCACGTTTTGTTGAGCACTCCTTTTGCTTGTTTGCAGTTGAAATTGATTTTCTATAACTCGGGAAAAAAACATTTTTCAAATAGTTTTATTTTTCTAAAATAATTATTTTCTAAATTCATTTTTTCGTTGTTTTTTTTTTTGTTTTTTTAAATTCTGGCCCTCAAGAAAATGTGCGCAGATAAATTTCTTTCCCCACACGTCATTCACAGTTTTTACTGTTTTTTGACAAATAAATAAATAAAATGCGCTTTGCGGCTGTCTCGGTGCCTCCGAGGAACACTTTATGACGAACGGGCTCCATGGGATATCGCGCCCACACCATCACCAGGCTGTCGGGACGTGTGACGGGATAGCACAAAACGCTCGTCGTGGCGCTCCCCCACAACGTCTCCAGACAAGGATCCGGCGGTCGTCGCCATCAAGGCAGCAGAGGGGCTCGTCGCTGAAGATGACTCGCTGCCAGTCTGCATGACCCACGGTGTAAGATATATAGGTGTGTCAACTAGCCGCCTTTTGGACAAAATTTTTGAAGCCAGCTTGAGGCTATTTCCTCGCTTATCCGTACGGTGCGCACGATCGAGTTGGGCATTCATGATGGCGCTCGCGATTTAGTGGCTTCCACCAGAGGTTACAAAGCTATTAAATGGATCACCATCTTGTCGCAAAAATGCCCAAGTCGTTCGCAGCGCTTACATAGCGAGAACTGTGAGAACTAGCCTCACATTAGCTTCAGTTTTAGACCGGGAGTGAACCCACCTATATCTCGTACACAGTGCATGGCCCCAGGTCCATCATTCCCAGCACAAGGTGGGTCTATAACGACGTTGCTGTGATGTGAGTGGCAGGTATCGTAAGGATCGGCGTGCGGCGAGCCCTGCGTCTTGCAACCGCCTGCCAATGGTACTGGCACTTACAGGCTGTGACAGTGCAGGCTACACAGTCCTGAAAAGCACCTGTTACTGCCGTTGGATCTGTTCGCGCTTGGCGGACAATCCGTCGGTCCTCCCTCTTCGTGGGGCCTGGCGGATGTCCAGATTCCACATTTCGTATGTGCGTACCTTCCACAATCCATTGCCACAGACAGCGGGTGATGGTGGTGTCCGCACGAATGGTGTGGCGCGCAATACGGCGACAGGACCAACCAGCCTCCTGCAACCCACGATGCGACCCCTCTCGAAAGCGTCTAACTGGACAACTGGCTGTCAAAAGCGTCGTGTACGTGCAGGTGACGCTCTGGCGACGCTACCCGATGTCGCAATGGCTGGCGCGCCCGTTTGAAGCCCTCTTAGCTAGACCGGTGGGCGCGACGTCACGCACCTACCACCGACCCCTGTGCGCGGTCGACCGTGAACACGAAATCACTGGCTTAGCGAATGATACCGAGTTTGCGGCGGATCAGTAGGGTCCTTCGGGGTGCAGCTTGTTTTATGACGATGAGTGTATTTTCCCTTGTTTACTTCAGCAAGTCTACCTGAACAGCATTGGAATCCGCTGATTTGTTATTAGGCCCTAAGGTCCGATTAAATTAAGAAGGTGATTGACGTTTGTGAGTGGAGGGGAGCGACGCTGCCAGGTCGCAAACCACTGAGCACGTGTTACCGGGACACGAAAACAAACACTTCAAAAAATACGTGTAAAAGTGTAAAAAATACGACAAAAGCCTAACCTCATCACAACACAGTACACATTGCGCGCGCAGCACAGGCAGAAACGCGGGCAGCGCGGCGGCAGGGAAGTCGCTGTGCGATGCTCAAATGTTCCCCGTGTTCGGCAGCGGCAACTGAGCGACCTGACACGTCACGTTTTGTCTCTCTGGTTGGCAGCTGCCATGGAAACGGGAGAGGCGTCCTGACGTCACACAGAACTGTCAATCACCTTCTTAATTTAATCGGGCCTTAGGCGCCAGCGGTGTTCACAAACGGACAGACAGACGGACGTTTTCCTTTCAATTGGTTTTTCGTAATCAAGGACCTAGAAAACAGGGTTTCTGGCTACACCACGTGTTAGGAGATTTTTTCTCTTAATTTAGCAACTAGTTTTATCCGCTTCTTCGCTTTCACGGCCCGGCAATTAATATTTTTCTGCCGAAAATTGGCCATTTTTTCGCGCAGCATTACATAACTTTCCCTATACTACGTGTATCACTCCGTGTATACGTACGTATGCGGGAAAGTAAAAATACGCTATTTAATTTGGAAAATGAGAGAGTATTAATTTTGGGACTCGCAGTCCGCGCGGGTGTATTGTCACAAACACATCGCGTGTAATGGAGGGTTAAATAAAATGGACAATGTCATTTTCGAGTACCTGTAAAGTCCTCCCCCTCCTTTTTAATGAAAATCGTGATTCTACTGTATTATAAAAAAATACTGAAGATTAACCACCGAAATTGGTTTTCAATAAAACTTCGATAAAATTCTTACGCTTCTTTTATTGATTCAAAGCACTCTATAGATAGTAAGACTGGTGAAGTTCTCAGCTCCTGAAATTTATCTTCTCAAGTTTCGTTTTTCAATTTCCTGTCTCTTTTGAAGTGTGTGTGTGTTTTTAATCCAATTGTCTACCATTTAATAAGCTTGCAATAGGACAACTTGCTCAGAAGCCATGCCAATACCTGTGGCAATACTCCAGCTCCTGCAACTGTCACGATTACAAATTTTGTAGCTGAAGTCACAGAAGTTACATAGATTTAGCATTGAATTCTCGTATTTAATCAATGCCTGAATCTGTTCCAGCGTGGAAATTTGGATGTCTTATGCTCTAAGTTATGGAATTATTTTAAGGATTATTTAAATAATTTTACTTTAAAGAAATGGTTTTGATAAACAAACCTCAATTCATGTTTGAAAAACATTTTTGAATTAATGCAATAATACTTTTCTAGTATTAAGGAACAAACTAGGTAATACACACTAATCCCTTAACTATCATACAATTTTAAATTGATGTAGGTACTACAATGTTCAAAGCACCTCAAAATATATTTTTTTCCTGATACATTATTGCTTTTATTGCCTTCAATATGGAGCTCAATATTCACTGTGGATCAAAAGGATCGTGGTGTCGATAGACATATGAAAACAGTTGAAGTACATGACCTCTTACGGAGGGAAATATGAAATGACAAACCAAGTCAAGCTAACAACTCATTAATTGGTAAATATAATTAAAATTAGGTCAAAACTAAAATCATGTATGTAAACTATGTGCCATGGGCGTTAAGTGGTCCCAACTATGTTGTTCACAAGAACCCTTATAACACTCTTGGTACCTAAACTACTATTATATCAACCATCTAAGCTTTCTCATAGTATCATTCCTTAATTCATGAAGATCCTTTGCTTCAATCAAAAATTTCTCCCTTTCCACATCTGGTATACAAATATTGAACTGAGTAATATCATCTTACTCACTCATAGAAAAATAAAGTAATATCATGTATAAAACTTTAAAGACTCAAAAATAAATTTTGAAATTAGAAATCTCTGCACAAACACTCAAAACACACATTCACCGCACTGCACAAACTCAATTTACATCCACGAAATTAGAAAAATGAATGAATGAGAGGAGATGGTATGTGGGTACCAGATATATTAAATGAACGCATAAAAAAAATTAAAACAAAAAAAAAGAAAGAAAACACTAATATCTAACAATGCATTCTAGTCAAGCACAATCTGACAATAATTCAGATAATGTAGCAAAAACATTCAAGTCTTTTGAAGCATTTAATTGAGTAAAAATTATTAACATTTTCAGTTCATACAGTAAAACACTAGCTTACAAGTAATAAAAAATGGGCTAATAAACATCACAGACATTCTCAGTCATTATAACTGGTAATATTCTAATAAACAAATTACTTTACAATATCTTCACAATAAGAACACTGTGCACATGTTAGTTTAAGAGAATTACAAACACTAACAAAATTAGGTTTATACGAACAAACTTGTAAATGTCCTATCATACTTGATTGAATTTTGTTACTCAGAGCATAAAGGCTAGTCTTTGCTCTAATAGTAACATTACAATGTGTACATGATATTTCTGAATCAGAGAGAATTATATTACCCTTTTCACAAACAGGGCAGTCTATGAGATCAATACACTCACTTTCTAGTAATTCTTCTATTTCATAGTTTTCTGCATTTAGCAGGGCATCACAGTTCAACATTATCTGCTCAACTGGAACGAAAAAAATAATTAAGTAAGAGAACTTAACAACATTTACAAGAAAAGCTTAATAAAATCTTAACTAACTTTCAAAATCACATTCATGAGAAAGCTCATTGCTACATTCTTCAAAAATTTGGAGTTCTTCATCTATCATCGCTTCATTTGTAATTTCAAAATGTCTTCCTTTCACATTCTCCACAATACAAGAAAATGACATTAATTCTTCACGTATTGTGTCATTCAAAACTCTCTTGAGGTCACTGGAGCCTCTGGGACTTCGCAACAAGTTCACAAATTTTTCTCGGTTTTCCTTAACCCTATTTTTGCATCTCTGCAACAAAAAACGCAATTCCAATAAACAAAATATGCCTTAAACTTGGCCTTGTTATGAACTAAACTAGTTTCTTTCACTAAACACTATTAATTTGATAAACATGAATTCCTGCAACAAACATTAAATTTCTTGAGAATCATATAAAATTGGCAAAAGGTTAATGGAATACCTTTTTCTCTTAAGTTTCGCACATTTGCAATTGTAATACTTAATATTCTCTTAGGCAACTGAAAAGCAATTTTTTGTATCTAGAATTGTCACTATAATTTTATACACACATACCACTTAAAACCAACAGTTATGATACAGTTTCATAATCCATGATACCTTACTTCAGAGCTTTCGAAAGTCATTTTACCTCTCTTAGAACATCCCTAAATTTTGGCGATCCATGTTTTAATTTATGGGCAGCGTTTCGTCCTTTTATTAACTGATCGACGTTGCGAGGTGGGCTTGAATACGCCATTCTTGTTATCACAATTCTCGGTACAGTGTTATAGACACTTAAAAGTAATTTAAACGCTCTTCCACCAAATCTGCAATGCATTCATTTCCCAGGCAAACATCAGCAACAATCGAGAAGTAGAATATTACTGCTGATATACGGATTATATTACAGTACGTGTTCTATACGGTGTGTTCACAACCCCGCCAACTAGCGTGTGTAGGGCGTTCCTATTGGTTCCGATCATGGTGGAAATAGTTCCGATTCTACCGATTCGACTCCGGAATCGTTTTTTTCTTCTGATTCTGGAACCGTTCACCTCGAACGATAGTACTGTCGATCTTGTGCTCATGCGCAGTTCAAGTTTTGTAATAATTAAGAAATGCGCACAAGTGTGCATGGAGTTTATATTTCAGTCTTCGGAGCTGAGCTCCGTAATTGTTTTGTTGTTTTCCTTGCATGAAAGCACATGGTACACTTTTCGTTACACGTTTGCACACGCATAGATTACTGGCGGTGTGATATGTGGTTGTCTTGCAGAGTTTATGGTGGAATCCATGCACCGCTAATCTGTTTACTACACTTCTCATTTCCTGGTTTGGTTTTGTCCAACTCCTGTCAATCATGGCACTCGTGCAGTAGAAAAGTTCTTCCACCTCTTCTCTCTTCTGTTGTCTTTCCGCTAGCAGTTTGTTGTATGCTGTATACTGCGATTTTTGTAGGAAGAGCTCTCAAGATAACTCAAATCCCATCTTCGCGATGGAATATGTCACGGCATTTCGCGTCTTTTCTCGGTCTTGCCGGTAGAAGTCGCATGATCGCAAGCACTGCTTCATACGGTCGCGATTGTGCGAAATCTAACGGAACGACTGTGAATGGTACGAAATGCCGTGACATATTCCATCGCGAAGATGGGATTTGAGTTATCTTGAGAGCTCTTCCTACAAAAATCGCAGTATAGTAGATGGTAGTAATAGATTATACCTTAGGTCCTCAATTAGGAAGGGCTCTCTGGTTAGTAGATATACGTATCTGGATGGTGTGTATTTTGATACGCCTAGTACTTTCTTCAGGTACAGTGCCTTGTTGTTTTCCAGTACTTTTAGATCTCTCAGATTCAGGTGTTCTCCTATTATGTGAATTCCATATGTTAATATAGGCTTATCTTTGTTTTGAAAATTTTCATTGCCGTTTCTAGGGATATTTCTCTTATTTGATTGACGTCTCTCTTGCAGTTCAAGTTTTGCATCACTATACTTCGGTTTTTCTTTCTTAGCGCACGGGGTCGGGGTGTCAATAAAGTGGAATATCTTACGGTATTTCGCGTCGTTCTCCATTGTCAGGAGTCGCATGATCGCCAGCACTGCTCGATACAGTTGCGATCATGAGACTCTTAGCCGCAAAACTGAGAACGATGGGAAATACCATACGGGCAGCAAACGACTGCAACCTAGATCTTCTGCGCACCCGGACATGCACAAGTGATGCGTAACAAACTGCGTATAAGATAGAGATATCGATTTCTTAAACTTTCCAGGGTGTAAAATCACCTGTAGAAATGTCCAGAAAAACGTCACCACGTTTGACGGGAAAGTGTTGGGGGGGGGGGGCTGAGCACGGAAGTGATTCCTAGAGAAGTTCTATGTTTTTGGCGGTTGCCGAGGTGCGTGTGTCTTACCACATTTATTTACAATGATTTTTGCTTTCTTTCGGTTTATTGTTGTTCTGGCTGTGAATTTTCTCGACAAATTGGGTTTAAAAAAGCACTATTTTATCAATATAGGTCAAATCACTACCTAGCGATGATGATAAGGTACTGCTTTATAATAAAATGAAATGTTTGAAACATTTCCACTTATCCTTTCAACGGTTATGAAAAGGGCCAACGTTTTTCGAGTCCCTGTGCTATTCGGGTAGAAGGGACATGTTCCGTATGTTTTTATGAACTGTTGGCTTTTTAAATGTTTATTTTAAGGCCGGTATACACGTTAGTATTTTCGTGTAGATTCTCATACAGTTTCTACATACGAACGTCAAAATCTCAAACTGAACGTAGAGTCGCGCATACACGGCGTAGTCAATGATGTATATAAATATACATATATATGTATACATCATTGGGCGTAGTCCAGACCTCACGGTTTTCTGCATGAGTCACCAGAAGCCGCCGCTAGGGGGTCTACCGAGCATAATTCTAAATCGTAACCAGCTATGTCCTGGGGCCTCAAATTGAGGCTTCTCATTGGTCAGAATTTTATAGCTGTTCCAAGTAGTAGGCTTGGTGAACACCAGATGGCACGAGCAAAACGATTCTTTGCGGATTGGCATGAATTGCGAGACTCGACTCCTGCTGCCAGCCAGCGGCAGCAGCGGGCAGCAGAATTGATTCAAGGCTTACGACGAAGGGTTATATTTATATAAGGATTCATAAAATATTTTTTCTAGCGGAGTAAGTACACATTACCATTGTAAGTACACGTGATTTTTCGTAAAATATAATTTACCTCTTGTTTTGATGAAAGGTTTTCTAAAATCGTATCGTATAGAGGATGTGATCAACTCGGCTAATAGAACCTTGGGGTTTAGTAGAAATTTACGCTCTATTCCAGTAATGAAAACACTGTTTGTTACATTAGTCCAACCTCAACTGAAATAAGAGAGTATCATCTGGTCGCCAGATGCTAGGAACTACATAAAAGCCTTGAGTCCTGCCAGAGGAGATTCAGCAAATACTTAATTTTTACAATAACTGGTTACTATCCTCCTAGAGGCATGTTGTTTATACCATATATTTCGTCTTCTAAGCTTGGAGGACAGGCGCAAAGCCTTGAAACGCAGAACGACAAACAGAACTATACAAGATCAAAGCTGCTGCCGCTGGCAGCAGGAGTCGAGTCTCCCAATTCATGCCAATCCGCAAAGAATCATTTCACTCGTGCCATCTGGTGTTCACCAAGCCTACTACTTGGAACAGCTATAAAATTCTGACCAATGAGAAGCCTCAATTTGAGGCCTCAGGATATAGCTGGTTACGATTTAGGATTATGCGTCTACCGAGAAACAACTGAATTGCGCCGTCCGGGTACTTTCACTGGCGGTATTTCTGTGCGTGTGTACCCCATAGAGGAGAGATATACCATAGAGGAGAGATTGTATCTCTCCTCTATGGTGTACCCATGTCCGCCCACTGGTGTGTACTGGCTGTGAGATTTATTAATTTACGATTACGTTTAATTAACGATGAAAAAAAAAATAATAAGAAAAATAGGAAGGCCGTAATCGTTGCTGCCACAAGCATGGTTGTGGCAACGACTATTTTAATGGAAACACGGAGAGAACGCTCCGAATGGATGAAGGCTTGGCTTCAGAGGCGAGAGGAAGGCAAAGGCATTTTGCACATGGTCCACGAGGAGTTGCGCGTGGAAGAACCAACCAATTTTTAAAATTTTCTTCGGATGTACACACAATTCCACTTCGCTCTTTCACACCTTTACGCACCTAACCACAAAATCGAAATGGAAGAGTCCGTCGCGTTGGGTACACAAATCCATTAGTGAACAATTCTGCCGCTAGAGGCGCTGGAGTCAAACTACATGCTTTTCTACACGAAAAAACGAACATGTTCATAATTTTCTCATGTAGTCTGGACTACATGAGAATCTACACGAAAAACTCTACCGTGTATACCGGCCTTTAGAAATGTGCATTAATTATTATTATCGATAGAAATATCATTTTAAACTTTGATAATCGTTTGTTAATAATAGAAAGAATCCAGAGAGTTCATAAACACAGTCCCAAAAATGTTCGTGATTTTTTACGGAATGAGGGAACTTTCAACACTAAGTTAACCAGAATTTAATATCAATAACTATTAATTTCTCAATGTAATAATTGTAATAAATATATGATTATTTAAAAATATAAATAAATCTTCCACTTTTTATCATATTTTAAAAAAAATATTAGGTGTTTCCTGTGCTGAAATCAAATTTTGATGGTTGAATATTTAAGTCACGCGCGTAGCCTAAACTTATGCTTGTTATCATCAACAATTTTAATTATTTGCGGCAATTTTCAATTGTGTTGATCTTAGACAATTGAGTTTCTTACCATTTATTCCCATAACTCTTGTGAATGTGGTGGTTATTTTTTAATTTAGTTTGATGGTTTAATTTCTATGAAATGAATTATAAATGATGGCCAAGTGTTTACTTCTACAATTTGACGTCCTTAAATTTTCACTATGCGAGAAACTTATTTATTATTGCAGAAAAGCACGAACATTCAGCAGATGAAATGACAAGGGGAGTCCAAATTTTGATATGAGGCCAACCACATTTCTGTATGAATCATGACTCTTGAGTTAAACGATAATAAAAACAATTTTTCGTGCGCTCCGAACGAACATCTCATGTCGTTCAGTGATCTTGAATACTCAGCGATTCTCAACAGGCAGGCCCGGCAGATAATGTGGGTACAGTGGGTAGTTGTACCCACTCGAGACACTCCAAGTGGGGAAAATACCCACTCGGGATTTCGGGTGAGAAAAATATTTCACAAATGCTGAATTCCAGAAATGCCTCATTTCCTAACCGTCAATATCCTTTTTTATTCACTGTACATCATTTAACAAGAGTTGTTAAATGGTTAAACAAAACGAAAAAAGTTTTTGTTATATTTCATTATTTAAATGCTCATTGTTACAATTCTGTCAGTATTTCAGTTGACTTTTCATACTTATTAATGAATGTTCGAATTCCTACTTTTGAATTTACGGCGGGAAAAGTTCGCGCGTGCGCATTAGTTTAAGCGCTCCATACACAACGACTATTGTAGCATATGTGTGTGAGTCCGAAAGCAAGTAAATGTACGAGGAGACAGGCAGATGGACCGGTTCGTGGTGCGACGGAAAAGAAAGAATGAGGAGAGCGCGGACAATGCCGTTAAGCAACAGAGAGAGGGGGATAAATCTCAAACACTCGGAGATATTCCAGGAGTCACAGATGTTCGTGTCGAGCCGGCTGACCAAGTTGACAGTCAAATTCGTGAGTATAAAATTACACATTAGTTATTTCTCCATAATTTTCTAATTTTTTGAATGAATGTAAAATCTATTTGACATAACTATACTTATATAATTATCATCAAATATAATACAAAATGGAAAATGAAATACAAAAAATATGCAAATCCAGATACGAAATGTAAGCGAAATATGCACAATAATGAAATACACGTCATTTGTATGTTTTCCTTTTTAGAGCTGGTTGTTAAGAACTCGCCGGTACTGATAACTGATCACACTGAAAGTCAAAAGCAAAAAATAAACAAAGACCGTTCTGACAATGGTGAGTTTGAAATTACATTACATTACAATTCGGCTTTTCTTGCATCGACAATTCTTGCATTTCGGCGTTTCTTGCATCGTTGCTTCGCTTTCTCTTGCTGAATCGAGAAACAAATTCTCGATCTATCCAGCACGGTGAGTGTTGCTTGTATAAGCGCTGCTGAGAAGTGGCAACGCTTTCTCCATAAGCTCTCTACTGCAATCAAATGCTTGGACGCACTATATTTCCAGCCGACTTTAATAATCCCACTCCATCTACGAAGCTATATATCTGTTGCGGCTGTGTTCGATGCGTTAAATCGCGCGCCTAACCGCCAGCGCACGGCGGCAAGTTGCGGAGCGGCGGACCGTGGAAAGGGCGGTCAGACGAGGAGCAGGCAGCCTGTCAGCCAAGTCCCAGAGCGCAGGCGAGGCTGTGTTTACGGCTGCGATAGGAAGATTTTGGACCCGGCAAGTGCGTATTGGATTATCTAACGGATTATTGTAGAACGCTGTTTGATTTGGTACATCTTCTGGAATACGGTAACTTTGCTTGGATTTATGGGCTTTCTCTTTGGTTACCGGAACTGTAATATTGTACTGCCATTTGTCTTGGTAAATAAAAACTGTGTTGACGTGATTTCTGTGATTTCCTGGACATAACACTATCCTAATATAAATCCCTTCGAAATACGGAGTCTGTTTGAATTCAAATCCCAAATTACTTCAAGAAAAATCATTGTTCTAATTCAGTATGAATAACACCTTGGAACAATTATTCTGCACAATGCTAAGATATCAAAACTAATCATCAGTTATCCGCCTTTCATTTACTAATATCCCAATCGATACTAAAACATTCGCACCACACCGATCGCATACGTGTGTTCAGCTCCGCAGCTTTCAAAGTCTCTATAATAGTTATTTCAACCTCTCACGGAATCACGGCTTTCAAAGTCCCCTCCATACCTCTCGCGTGTAATGTATCCGGAGCCGTGATCCGCAAAAGCCTACGCTTTGACAAGACAGGGAATCATGGAAATTTTCTGTGAAAAAGAGCATCAAATTTCTCATTTTTAGTTGCTCTTGAACCATATTTTCTTAAAAACGGCTCAAAATGTTTGAAAGAAAATTGTCATTTTGAACGAGGTTTTTGTGTTCTTTTAATATTCTAACATTAAAATTTCTGTTCAACCATTAGGAAACAGAAAAATTAAGAAAATGTCAAAACGTGTGGTGCTCCAGATGGCACAGACTTTCCTGTATTAGTTTTCTATTTCCTTGGGTCTGGGCTATCTATTCGGACTTGCCACATTCTCTTGCCAGCTTCCATCTATCGCCGCCCAAAGTACATTTTTTGACATTTTCTTCATTTTTCGGTTTCCCAATTGTAGAACAGAAATATTATTTCGTCGTCCTAATTTGCAATTTGTTTTGAAAAATTTGGAGCAATTTTTAAGAAAATGGCGTTTAAGCGCTACTAAAAATGCAAAATTTAATGCTCTTTTTCACAGAAAGTGTTTGAGTTTTCGAAAAACATCATTAGAAGTCCTTTGAAGTACATTAACTCACAAATATAATTGTGAATACATATTAAAGGTGTGAGAGATCTAAAAAATATATATTTGTGTAATTTTTGAAGAACCAAAAAAAATACCGCGAAAGGAACTTTACGTCATATTAAGGAGTGCCATTAGCGCTATCCGTTCGAAAAGTTTGAAGAAAGAATTTTGAACCGATATTGAGAAAATGGCATTTGAGCGTTGGTGAAAATGCGGAATTTTGAGCTAGTTTTCACAGAAAACGGTTGAATTTTCGAGAAACTGTATTTGGCATTATTTAAAGCACATATACTCATTAATACAATAATGTGAACAAATTGCCGCTAGTGTAAATATTAACGACGTGAGAGAGAAGTCAAAAAAATTACATTTTTGTAATTTTTGAAAAAACAAAAAGGAGAGTATTATGGCGTTTATGTCATATCATAGCGTACATTAGACACTATTCTTACCAAAAGTTTACAGAAAAATGTTGGAACCGTTTTTGAGAAAATCTTGTTTATGTAATTTTTACTTTCCCGTATACGTACGTATACACGGAGTGATATACGTAGTATAGGGAAAGTTATCTAATGCTGCGCAAAAAATGGCGAATTTTCGCCCGAAAAAAATTCGTTGCCGAACCGTGATAACGAAAAAAGTGGATAAAACCAGTTGCTAAATTAAGAAAAAAATATCCCCGGACACGTGGTGTGGCCAGAACCCCTCTTTTGTGGAGCCTTGATATCGAAAAACCAACTGAAAGGAAAACGTCCGTCTGTCCGTCCGTCTGTGAACACTGCGAGCGCCTAAACCATACGTGCGATTTCTTGCAAAATGGATATTACCCGGTCGATCTGGTTCGAGTCGAAGCTTTGAGATTTTGAAAAAGACTCTATAAAATTTGGGTGTACTTTACATGAAGCTTCCCGGGCATTTTCAAAATTTTCTCAAAAATAGCTCCAATTTTTTTCTTTAAATTTCTTGTAAGTGCACAGTAAAATGCGCTTATTAAGGTGGCATAGGTCCGATTTTCACGGTTAACTCTGAATTTTCGAGAATTCCAAAAGATTGAATTTTATTCGGCGTCTTCCTCCAACTACAAAATTGCAGATAGAGATTTTTCCGTCAAATAAAATTTGTTCATAGTGAGTTTTTACAATTTTTTTGAAAATTTTAGTACTTTTCGCGCAATATTACGTGTAATTTGTCCAATTTAAAAAAATACAAAAAACAGGTTTTCTTAAAAACGGCTCCAAATTTTTGGTATGAATAGTGCTAAATGTAACCTATAAGATGGCATAAACTCCATATTACTCTATTCCTTTGTTTCTTCAAAAATTGCAGGAATGTAATTTTTTTGACTTGAGTCTCGCGTCAGTAATATTTACATTAGTGGTGATTTGTTCACATTATTATATTTACGAGTTCAAGTGCTTTAAATAATGTCAAGTAAAGTTTCTCGAAAACTCAACAGTTTTCTGTGAAAACTAGCTCAAAATTCCGTATTGTCTGATATGCTCAAACTCCATTTTCTCATCAATGGCTCCAAATTTTTTCTTCAAACTTTTCGAACGGATAGTGCTAATTGCACTCTTAAATACGACGTAAAGTTCATTTGGGGGTATTTTTTTTTTGTCAAAAATTACACAAATGATTTTTTTTAAGATCTCTCACATCTTTAATATGCACATTACCAGCAATTTGTGAACACTATTGTATTTGTGAGTTAATGTGCTTCAAATGGCTTCAATTGAAGTTTTTTGAAAACTCAAAAATTTTCTATGAAAATGAGCTTCAAATTTCGCATTTTTAGTAGAGCTTAAACTCCATTTTCTTAAAAACGGCTAAAAATGTTTAAAGGAAAATTGCCACATATGACGCGATTTTTGTGTTCTTTAGTCTTCTAAAGTGAATATTTCCGTTCTACCATTAGGAAACCAAAAACTTTAGAAAATGTTATTTGTGTGGCTTTAGATGGCAGCAGGCTCGAGTATGTGGCAATTTCGAAAAGTTAGCCCAGATCCAAGAAATATAAAACTAATACGTGAAAGTCTGTGCTATTCTGTAGCACCACTAGTTTTTGTAGTTGTAGGAAGAGTCTGAAGAAAATTTATGCTTTTACAATTTTCGAGAATTTAAAGTTAACCATTAAAATCGGATGCCACCTTTATAAGTGTATTTTACTCTACTTATTGAACAAGAAACTGAACAAGAAATTGAAAAAACAAATTTGGAGCCATTTCTGAGAAAATTTGAAAATGTCTGGGAAGCTTCATGTAAAGTACCCCCAAATTTTACAGAATGCTTTTCAGAGTCTCGAAGCTTCGAATGGTGCTAGATCGACAGGTGTTTCTTCAATTTGAAATCATAATCCTATTAGGCGCTACTGGTGTTTATAGACGGACGTTTTCCTTTCAATTGGTTTTTACTTTTCCGTATACGTACGTATATATGAAGTAATATAAGGGAAAGTTATGTAATGCTGCGCGAAAAACTGGCGAATTTTCGGTGGAAAAAAATCATTGCTAGCCGCTGATAACGAAAAAGGGCAGTTGAAAAGTGCAGACATAAACAGTTGCAAAATTAAGATAAAACTAGTGGTGCTACAGAATGGAACAGACTTTCCCATATTGGCTTTCTATTTCCTTGGGTCTGTGCTAGATATTTGGAATTGCCACATACTCGTGCCAGCTGCCATCTATTTCCTTCCAAAGTATATTTTCTTGACTTTTCAGTTTCCTAATGGTAGAATGGAAATATTAATTTTTAGAATATTAAAGAACACTAAACTTCTTCCTAAATGGCAATTTTCTTGGAAAAACTTTTAGCCGTTTTTAAGAAAATGGCGTTTAAGCGCTACTAAAAATGCGAAACATGAAGCTCTTTTTCAAAGAACGTTTGAGTGTTCGGAACACTTCTTTTGAAGTCATTTGAAGAACATTACTTTACAAATACAATAATGTTTACAATTTGCTGGAAATGTGCATATTAACCGAACAATTTTTGAGAAAATTGTTTCTGAAAATACGAAATTTTGAGATAGTTTTTACAGAAAAGTGAGTTCTCGAGAAAATTTACTAGACATTATTTAAAGCAAATGTACTCGTAAATACAATAATGTGAACAAATCGCCACTAATGTAAATATTACCACAAATGAACATTACTTCAAATACTTTGAAACAGGGAAAGCAATACCATGACTAAACAAAATATTTTAACTACAAACGATTAAAAAATTATCAACGCAAATTATAGTTTTATCATTCATTGTCAAATTTTACGTAAAATTGCCACATACTTACGAACTTGTTAATGATCTTTCGGCACAAACAGCAAGCGAAGGATTTCAGTAATGAAATTATTCGAAAAATACACATGAAATAAACTCACAACATATGTAATACACTACGATGACCCTAAATCCACACTAATATGTATTTTGACTGATACACATATACTTAATATTCATTATAAATTTCAGTGACTATTTCACTCATGTCTGTCCGCGTCGTACGTAGCCAATGGTAAGCCTGGATATATTCAAATTAAACCAATCCCAGATATTTATCGCCATCAGCTTGTTTACCTTTTTTTATCGCTGTAAAACCTTTGTTTACCTTTTTAAGATAACGATAGCAATTGTTTCACCTCCAAAATAGCTCTTGTGCACCAATATAATATTAAAATGTGTGGTTTTGGTAATGTTTAAAACTCTGAAATAGAATCTATTATTAAAGATTCAGTGCCGAAAAACAGCAAAAGGAACAGAAAAAGTGTGTAAAAGAAATTTCAAGAATTTTGTCAAGACAGAAAATACAAATGGACAGCACAAACTACAAATGAAGAAATTACACATGTTTTAGGCAATTAATATATGAAGATTAGATTGTGAAGAGTACAAAGAATATGCCATCAAAACCATGTGGAACGTTACAACCAAAATTATTCAGGAAAATATTTTAATGTGTACACGCGTGTGTTCAATCCATTCGAAATTGACGAATTCCGCTGCTAATTCATCTTGTACATCTTCCATTTCAAATACTTCTATGGAAGACCAAGACTTGGAAACCAACTTCCTACAACTTTAATGATTGTGCTTTTAATAAATGTTCTTGTCAGTAGCCTTGTTATAATTGTTTTCCGAAAGTTTTGTTACCATAAAATTGAAACATATTTGAAATACTTTTCTGCATTAAACTGTTATTCAAATGTTACTTGATTATAAGTTATTCCAGGAGGCAGTGATAAGTCGGAACTGAATGAAAGGTCTTCATTTTTCGGTTGTAATTTTGAGTAATATTTCCCTTTTTCGTAATTCCTATGATTTAAATTATCCTTACAAATCATGTAATGTGTTTATTCGTGAAATAGTCACACTAAATATCACTCGAAGTGCTGTGCTAGCCGGTAAATTCACTCCTCGCTACGCGAGTCGTGAATTTACTGGCTAGCACAGCACTTCTCGTGATATTACTTATGATAAATCTTCTATCGTGTTCATTTTCTGAATCGAGAAATAAATACACATTGTTTAATAACAACTTTCCTGTCATGGTAACCGATTCAAATTCAAAATCACTGTCCCTCTTTGATCGAATACAACAGGTGGATAAAATCACTTTTGCGGGAATCTTTACAATAATTCGAGTAAATGTTATAAAACAAAATATTTAGAAAACTTTTCAATTGACGCAATGGTTTACTTTTCGTTTCAGTGCAATGCATACTTTTCAGTTTGTGTGTGATTTAACAACACCTACATTTTTCAGCATTATTTTTATTTTGGGGCCCCAAATATCGCGGCCGAAATTAAGCTTCTGGAATGTGGGAGAGAATTGAACTCTGCCATTGTTAAGAATTTTGGCGAAACATTTTCAATAGTGTTTGAGAAAATTCCGTTAGAACATTTCAGAAAATTTGCCAATTTTGTTCCTTTATTATGGACCACATATGGACATTTCAAAGATACTTTGAAGCTTATTGACTTTCTATTTCCTTGGGCCTGTGCTAGATATTTGGAATTGCCACATACTCTTGTCAGCCTATCGCCACCCAAACTACATTTTTTTGACATTTTCTTAATTTTTCGGTTTTCTAATTGGAATATTAAAAATCACAAACACCTCGTCCTAAATGGGTTATTTCAAACATTTGTAGCTGTTTTTAAGAAAATGGCGTTTAAGCGCCTCTAAAAATGCGAAATTTGAAGCTCTTTTTCACAGAAAATTTTTGAGTTTTCAAAAAAATTCATTTAAAGTCATTTAAAGCACTTACACTAACAAATCTAATAATGTTTACAAATTGCTGATAGTGTGCATATTAAAGATGTGAGTGGTCTTTCAAAAAATTACATTTGTATAATATTTGAAAAAACAAAAACAAAACAAAATGAACTGGTCGATCTGTCTTGAGTCAAGCTTTGAGATTTTCAAAAAGATTGTTCAAAATTAGGGGGTACTTTCCATGAAGCCCTCTGGACATTTTCAAAATTTTCTCAAAAAACGGCTCCAAATTTTTTCTTTAAATTTCTTGTAAGAATAGAGCAAAAGACAATTATTAAGGAGGCATAAATCCGATTTTCACAGATAACTCTGAATTTTCGAAAATTGTGAAAGTTTGAATTTTTTCGACGTCTTTTTCCAACTACAAAATTGAAGATAGATTGAAGATTTGAATTCAAATAAAATGTGTTCTCCAAAGTTAGTTCTTTGTGTAAGGTCATGTACACTGTTTTGAAAATTTTAGTAGTTTTCGCGCAATATTGCGTGCAATATGTGCAATTTAAAAAAATTACAAAAACAAGATTTTCTCGAAAACGGCTTCAAATTTTTTCTTTAAACTTTTGGTAGGGATAGTGGTAAATGTACTCTATCCGATGACCTAAAAGCCATATTGCTGTGTCCTTTTGCTTTTTCAAAAATTGGAAAATTTTAATTTTTTTTACTTGTCTCTCACGTCGATAATATTTACATTAGGGCGCTTTGTTCACATTATTATATTTATGAGTACATGTGCTTTAAATAAAGTCAGATAAAGTTTCTCAGAAGCTCAACCGTTTCTGTGAAAACTAACTCAAAATTCCGAATTTTCAGAAACGCTTTTTTTCATAAATGGTTTGAATTTTTTTCTTCAAACTTTTCGAACGGATAGTGCTAACTGCACTATTTAATACGACCTAATTAATGTGACTCTTTAATATGGCACTTTGGGGAATTTTTTTTAGTTTTTTCGATAACGACACAAATGTATTTTTTTTTATGATCTCTCACACCTTTAATACGCACATTACCGGCCATTTGTAAACACGGTTTTTTGAGTTAAAGTTCTTCAAATAACTTCTAATTAAGTGTTTTAAAAACTCAAAAATTTTCTGTAAAAAAGTGCTTCAGATTTTCCATTTTCGGTAGCGCTTATATGCAATTTTCCAAATGTTTCGAAAAAAATTTCATTTAGGACGAGGTTTTACTGTACTTTAATATTCGTAAATAATATTTCCTTTCTACCATTAGGAAAACGAAAAAATAAGAAAATGTCAAAAAAATGTACTTTGGGCGGCGATAACTCTCAGCTGGGAAGAGTAAGTGACAAGTCCGAATAGTTAGGCGAGACCAAAGGAAATAGAAAACTAATACGGGAAAGTCTGTGCCATTCAGTAGCACCACTAGTCTTTTGTTAATGTAGAAACTAGATTTATTCACTTTTTCGCTATCAGGGCCCGACAATGAAATTTTTTCTGCCGAAAATTCGCAGTTTTTTTCACGCAATATTACATAAAGTTCTCCATACTATGTTTACGATAAAGTGAAGAGGGAAAAAAATGTCAGTATCAATGACTCTTTAATTTCTGAAATCTGACTACGTAGCGAGTTGGAGTAATTCACTACTTTTTAGAAAAAATATTGATCCTCTTTCCTGTGTCGCCCCTCCAATGCGAGATTTTCTGTCGAAAAATATTCGTTTTGGCGCTGCATTACATAACTTTCTCTCTACTGCATCTATTACTACGTATATACGTACGTATACGAGAAAGTAATATACATGTGCTACTCCATGTATATTGTAGTGATACCGAATAAATTCAAGTTTATTCTGCCGCAAAATAACTCCACGCAGGCGGCGACGCGAGAGATGCGAGGCGCCACGGAGGCGACCCGAGGGCCAGGCGAGGCGCCACGGTGTCGGCACCCTTCGCTCCCTAATTCGTCAAGGACACGTGTGCCCCAACTCTGGGTGGCCGCTCCGCACACGACCCCTTCAGTATTTTTCCACGACGCCTGGAACTCTTCCGTCAACCTCCCTAGAGATTCCTAGCCCCTCACAACCCCCCGGTCGTTAATAACTGCCCCTTTTCGACGCAAAATTAAAGCGAGAGGGAGCGATAACCAGCCCCTCTCTCACTCTTTTCTCGGCCTCGAAAACATCCTCTGATTGGGCAGAAAATATCTAATGCGCAGTACCCTTTCGCCAATAGCAGCCAGAATTCGGGTTTGTTCTAGAATATTCCAGAGTCACAGGGATAATTTTGGTGGGGGGAACGAGGTTTCCTAAAACTTGGAGCGACGAGGCACAAAAGAGAAGCTTGGGAGCCGTGTTCAGAATCGGACGCAAGTGGCGGCCGCAGGGGGGAACCTGTTATATTCTGTTGTGGCGTTCGGTTCGATGGACTTAAAAAAAATTATTAAGTTTCTTGTAGAGTTTGGGTACAAGACTTCTGTGACGAACGCAGGCCGCAGAACAGTATTATGAACATTTGACAGCAATTCGTATTATATTACGTCCGATTTACGTGCGAACTCGAGACTCTCTTTTCCTTTGTGAATTTGTGCGATAATTCACGGGCTCATTAGTATCAAAGTATTGTGAGATCGACCGGGAATGAACCGACCGTGTCAGTGAATGAACTGTGCTGACCCATTCACCGCAGCGAGCAGACGGCGCTTTTGTGTTCCGGCCGCCTTGGCCGCTACCCTCGCAAGTACCTGATCTGACCTACATTTTCCGAGCGGCGCCCCTCGCCCGCCACGAACCTCGCCAGCCGAACTGCCAGCTGACCTGAGGTCGTTCAACTTCAGTGGGTGGCACAGGCCGCCTAACAGAGGTATTTTCTGTTTGAGTGTCTTATGTCGTACACGCGATCGAGAGGTGTGAACAGTACATCAGACAATCAGTGTTGACTTCCTCTCGACCGGGCGACGAAGAGGAGTTCCCGGCCGCGCATGGCCGTCAAGCGGGAATTCGCGCGCGAAGAAGAGTTTCATCTGATTGTAATCACTTTGTAATTTTTTGTTCTCTTATGTGCATGACATTTCATTTTTTTTGTTTTATTTCGATTTTGGGGGCATGCTCGCCAGAGTTATCATCACCAGACCATTAGCGTTTTCTTTTGTTAATGAATAAATTCAACTTGTTCTAAATTCACATGTTTGACTTCTCATTCAACCTAGGCCACCGGCTTCCTCCATCTCCGCCGTTTCAGGTAATCTGTCGACTGAGCGGGCCGGCTACCCGTCTGAGGCGCCCAACCGAAGACGCGAGGGTAGTTGCAATTGGCTTTCCCACCGTGGGGCTCGATTAACGCGAAATAATCGTAATTTTCATTTTTTAATATCCCAGATAAGCGCCCTGAGATTTCTCTGCCTAAATTATTAAATTGTTTAAATTATTAAGATGATGGATGGAAGCACGGTGTAGAGAAGTTAATAACTTATGGTCTGTTGAGGATGTCATTTTGTACTGTGTTTTCCTTGTAAGTGTCATTGTCTTGTGTTGTGTTGTGTTGTGTGAATACCGTGTGCGCGTACTAAAACAAGTGAAACCGCGTAACATTGTAAAAATGCAGGACGAATCAGGTATTGACGTGACGGGTGAAGACAGTTTTGAGGAGCCGTCGACGCAAGGTCCCACCTTAAGTGAGATCTTGCGCGTTATGAGAGAAATTTCAGATAACACTGTTGCCAAATTTGAGGAGAAATTTTCAGACAACGCCGCTAAATTGAAAGAAATTAAAGACCAGTCAGATAGCAATGTCGCAAAATTAGAGGAGAAAATCTCAAATAATGCCGCGAAATTAGAGGAGAAAATCTCAAATAATGCCGCAAAATTAGAGGAGAAAATCTCAAATAACGCTGCCAAATTACAGGAAATGTTAGATGAACGGTTCACAGCACATGAGAGCAAGTGTGAGGACAGATTTAACCGAATCGAAAGTCATTTGGAAGCCCAAGCAAATAAATTAGAAAGTCTCGAGCAAAAACTTAACCATGAAATAGGGATTTTAAAGAATCAGGTCGAAGGCAGATGCGGGGAAATAGAGGGGAACGTAGAAAAACTCAGTCAGGAGTTGGGAAGGGCACAAGCGGAAACTACCGAAAATTTCAAAATTTTTAAAACCGAAATTCAGACCAAATTACAGGCATGCGACGACAAAGTAGAAGCGTGCTGTGAGTCGGTTACTGAAAAGATCATTGAAGTTAAGCAGGAAATGGGCGAAAAATTTAATAAAATCGGACAGAAACTCCATTCAGAAGTGTCGCATATCCACGAAAAGTTCGCGCAAGTAGGCAATATTAGTGAGGAAAACATCAGGGAGAGAGAAGCTAAATTAAAAAGGGAAATTGATCGTACTGTCCTAGAATTGGTAAAGGAGGAAATTGAAAAGGAACGCGAGAATTACCCAAATCCGAATTCTGGTGGCTCAGGCCTTCGCTTCTCGTGGGCTCCACCGCAGAACCTGTATTTTTCCGGAAAACCCGATGAAAATCCCAAAGTTTTCCTTGACCGGGCGGAAAATTACATGAATCTCACGAAGGCGGTACCTTCACACTTGAAGGCTAAATTTATGCAAGAATTGTTGAAAGGCAATGCATCTTATTGGATTTCCGCTTTAAACCCTTTCCCTCAAAATTATGAAGAGTTTCGGGAGAAGTTTCTGAATCGATACTGGGGCGAACAACGGAGATATGAGTTCGAGCGGAAGATTTTAGAATCGCGATGGGAAAACCGCCACGGGCAGTCCTATTTAGACTACGCCATGGAGAAAATCTCCGCCATCAAGCTGTGTGACCCGCAGGCAAACGACCGAAAAATCATCTGGTTACTGACAGCTCATTTCCCAACGTATGTACAGAATATTGTCAACAGCGTGGAGTGTAGAGATTTAGAACGTTTCCAAGAACTGTTGGCACAATTTGATAGAACGCGGGACAACTATCACAATGAGAACCGCGACAGAAATCGCAGGCCCGACGGAAACTACCAAGGCAGGCCGCAGTGGCATAGAGATAATAGGGCCGGAGGGAACGAGGCAGATGATCGGCGAGCGCCGCCCGAATCCCGTGAGAACCGTGGACATCGCGATGAGAGAGATGGACGGCAAAATTCATCCCGGCCGGCTTCAACAAACTAGAAACGTCCCAGCTGTCTCGGTATCTGGGTGACGGACGAGTTTCTTTAGAGATACCATTTCATGCGATCATATCAGTGAATTATGCCTTTTTTGATTTTAACGAAGACGAGGATGTGACTATCAAAGAACGTGCCAGAAAATGCCCTATTATTGAATCCTTTATGGGAAATTTATGTGTCCAAGCTCTTATTGATACTGGTAGTGAAATTAGTGCTGTGTCAAAGAAATTTTATGCGCGACTTATAAGCGAGCGGATTCCAGTACCGACATTACCTACCGTCAGATGCTATGTCATAGGGGTTGGGAGAAAACGAAGCAAGCCAATTTCAATGCAGGTCCTGATTTCAATTAATATAGGAGATATGTTGTTTGATGTGCCCTGTCTAGTAATTGAAGATCTTAATCATGATGTTATTTTGGGGGTTGATTTTTTAAGAGAAAACGGTGGAATAATAGATTTTTCCAGAAATGTTATGAGTTTCGGTGCCGGTAAAGAAATTATTATTCAAGATGACGGGGAAGATAGGATTGATCTTAGCATTTCTAGTGCAACTTGGGAAGGGGGGGAAACGACGAAGGGGATTATTTGCCAAAATGTGCAAAAATGTGATTTTTGAACTATGATGAACGCTCCCAGTTGCAGACAGTGCTACTTGATTATTTACATGTCTTCGGTCGCCCCGTTCATCCCATTAAAGACTTTTGTTTTCGAATTAGGGTTACCGATGACTCGCCGTTTAAGATGAAAAACTATCCTATTCCACAAGCTTTAAGGGGGAAAGTTGATGAGACCGTCAGAAAAATGATTGACGAGGGCATCATCGAGAGATCAGTGACCGCCTATCTAAATCCGATTGTCGTTGTAAAAAAGAAAGACGGAGGGGTCAGAATTTGTTTAGACGCTCGCAGAATTAATGAAGTGACCGTTCCAGAAAATGAGGCGCCGCAGAATATTGATGATATTCTTTGGAAGTTTAACCAAACAAAAATCTTCTCAGCTTTGGATTTTTCTAGTTCGTACTGGCAAATTGCTATTCACCCAGACGACAGAAAATTTACAGGATTCCTTTACAACGGCCTCACTTATGTCTGGAAGCGGATGCCTTTCGGCCTAAAGAACAGTGGCGCAGCCTTCATTCGATGCTTAGATGAAAAATTAGGTGACGAACTCAAACGCTTCGTTACGCCTTATATTGACGACCTTGTGATTTCATCTCGAAATTTTCAGGAACATCTTTGTCATTTAAGGCGACTATTAGAATGCCTTTCTACCAATCAAATGAGAGAATGAAAACTTAATTCCAAACTTTATTAATCTCTAAAATAAACTCGCCAGAACTGTACAGCTTACCGAGTAGTTCGTGATAGCCGTGCCTCCACTGTTTAAGAAATAATATTTGTAACCGTAGATTAGGGAATTCAGATTTTCTTGTAGTTTATTAGTTTATTTTATTACTCCATCATTATTAGGGTTAGTGAGTTTAATTTAAGGGTAACTATTTGAATAAGACCTTTTATGTAATTGTTATCACAGAAATTAGTCGTTAGAATTCGGTACCACTTTTTTAAATTTTTTTTGACGAGATAAGCATCTCAGGTTTCAAAACTTCTCACCACGCCTTACGAATTTTAAAACACGATGCATATCTCTACTGCGGGAAGGGAGGCCAATGTAGTGATACCGAATAAATTCAAGTTTATTCTGCCGCAAAATAACTCCACGCAGGCGGCGACGCGAGAGATGCGAGGCGCCACGGAGGCGACCCGAGGGCCAGGCGAGGCGCCACGGTGTCGGCACCCTTCGCTCCCTAATTCGTCAAGGACACGTGTGCCCCAACTCTGGGTGGCCGCTCCGCACACGACCCCTTCAGTATTTTTCCACGACGCCTGGAACTCTTCCGTCAACCTCCCTAGAGATTCCTAGCCCCTCACAACCCCCCGGTCGTTAATAACTGCCCCTTTTCGACGCAAAATTAAAGCGAGAGGGAGCGATAACCAGCCCCCTCTCTCACTCTTTTCTCGGCCTCGAAAACATCCTCTGATTGGGCAGAAAATATCTAATGCGCAGTACCCTTTCGCCAATAGCAGCCAGAATTCGGGTTTGTTCTAGAATATTCCAGAGTCACAGGGATAATTTTGGTGGGGGGAACGAGGTTTCCTAAAACTTGGAGCGACGAGGCACAAAAGAGAAGCTTGGGAGCCGTGTTCAGAATCGGACGCAAGTGGCGGCCGCAGGGGGGAACCTGTTATATTCTGTTGTGGCGTTCGGTTCGATGGACTTAAAAAAAATTATTAAGTTTCTTGTAGAGTTTGGGTACAAGACTTCTGTGACGAACGCAGGCCGCAGAACAGTATTATGAACATTTGACAGCAATTCGTATTATATTACGTCCGATTTACGTGCGAACTCGAGACTCTCTTTTCCTTTGTGAATTTGTGCGATAATTCACGGGCTCATTAGTATCAAAGTATTGTGAGATCGACCGGGAATGAACCGACCGTGTCAGTGAATGAACTGTGCTGACCCATTCACCGCAGCGAGCAGACGGCGCTTTTGTGTTCCGGCCGCCTTGGCCGCTACCCTCGCAAGTACCTGATCTGACCTACATTTTCCGAGCGGCGCCCCTCGCCCGCCACGAACCTCGCCAGCCGAACTGCCAGCTGACCTGAGGTCGTTCAACTTCAGTGGGTGGCACAGGCCGCCTAACAGAGGTATTTTCTGTTTGAGTGTCTTATGTCGTACACGCGATCGAGAGGTGTGAACAGTACATCAGACAATCAGTGTTGACTTCCTCTCGACCGGGCGACGAAGAGGAGTTCCCGGCCGCGCATGGCCGTCAAGCGGGAATTCGCGCGCGAAGAAGAGTTTCATCTGATTGTAATCACTTTGTAATTTTTTGTTCTCTTATGTGCATGACATTTCATTTTTTTTGTTTTATTTCGATTTTGGGGGCATGCTCGCCAGAGTTATCATCACCAGACCATTAGCGTTTTCTTTTGTTAATGAATAAATTCAACTTGTTCTAAATTCACATGTTTGACTTCTCATTCAACCTAGGCCACCGGCTTCCTCCATCTCCGCCGTTTCAGGTAATCTGTCGACTGAGCGGGCCGGCTACCCGTCTGAGGCGCCCAACCGAAGACGCGAGGGTAGTTGCAATATGCACCTATACGAGAATGTAAAATTAATAATTAATAATATTTGTAAACTGCCATAAAATCATTAATTTTGAATATAATTTTTCTGTGATCTCAAATTTACATTTGCCAGTATATTGCCAATAATGTGACTGACCTACGAACTTCGATCGTTCTGTTCTAACTATAAAATGGAAAGCAAATGGTCATTTTTCGTCTTCCAGCTGATATCGGAGATAAGCTCAAGTCAATTCTGGTAATGGGCTTAGTGAGTCATGATAGTAGATATTATACAACAATGTTGCCAATATTAAGAAAGATATTCTTATATTATTTCTACGTAGAAACTGGTCTTTTTTATTTTCGTCAGACAATCGAAAAATATTACATGTAACATTATATGAAGCCACATTTGCAGACTGATGCGGAATTCAATACATTTTGTGATGCTAGTGCAGTGGTACTTGCTATGTCAGTTCTCAGTGCTCCCAACTGTTATTAGAAACAGCATTCCAGTAGTATTATTTTGTTTTCAGAGCAATTCTATTAGAGAATCGTAATTATTACTTTGGTACTATATCTTCTTTCGACTCATTCTGCATCAATGATTGTAAGTAATCTTTGAACTTGAAAAATGTTTTCGGGCATCAGCTGCACACAGCGCGTGACTCTTTACAAATTCACAGGAGCTGGGAACGTGATATTTGGAATGCAGTCTTTGTGTTCGTGCACAACTTTCACGTTTTCGCTATAGCGAAGTTTCACCACATGAAGCAGGTGGAGTTGTGAATTGATCGGGAAGCAATATTAGAATCAAGTTCGTTGAACGACTGGATGTAAATATTGTGATATAAGTGTTGTCTCAATGTAAATTTGTCGTGGGAAGCATGGCAGGCGCTATGTTTGATATTGAATTGCAAGATGCAGATGTTCACCAAGATGAATCAGATGACGATGCTTTTGAGATAGAAGAGGCAAGTAATAATTACTTTAACGTCTGTTGTTTCCGAATTAGCATCCTACAATGTAGGACAGTTAAGATGATACACAGACATTGAGCAAGCACACCATTTCAAGGTTACTTACTTGTTCAGTATTGTTAATTGCTAATGTATTATTTTTTTATCTTTCATAGGGTGATTACGATACGGATCCAAATGTCAATGCCATAATTGAGTAAGTGTTGATCTCTTGTTATAGTTGTGCAATTAAATTTGAATAGAAAGGGTATATATTTGTACACTTAACTCAGTTAAATTGGTTCATAGAATGTTGAATATAGAGTACAAAACTCTATTATAATCATTTCTAAATCTTCTAGGAAAACGTCAGCAAGTAAAGTTATGTGAAACAAATTTTTAACCACTTCAGAAAGTTGTGATGAAGTGTATTCTTAAGAATTGTAAATGATACATTATCATTTAGACATTTAAATGTGAATGTGAGAAGCAAGTGCATATATTATATTTACAGATCAGATGATGTGGAAACTGTTCAACTCTCTGAGCAGAATGTGAACACTGGCAAGGAGAAAACTGGTCCTCAAGATTTTGAACTGCGTAAAGTTTTAGGAAAGGGAGGGTATGGAAAAGTGTTTCAAGTACGTAAAGTTACTGGACAGGACACTGGAACCATCTTTGCCATGAAAGTGTTAAGAAAAGCTTCCATTGTGCGTAATCAAAAAGACACAGCTCACACCAAGGCAGAAAGAAATATTTTGGAAGCAGTTAAGGTACGTCTGAGTTTTTTGATTTTTTTTGTAAATGTTTCAAGTACATTATTAGCCATAAAGCAGTATTGCTAAATCAGACATCAGAAATGACTAGTTCTGTAGTGTGAAGTACCAATTTCTTCCATAAGAACTATTTCCGTGTGCATACCATTGGTCCATAATTTGTTGAAATGGAAGTCTGGCTTCATAACATTTCTTTAACGAGAATAGTTTGTGCTTCAATTTCTGCTAGTTCTTTGAAATAGTATATTGGGAATGTGTAAATGTGTATGGATAACCAATTCTTCCGTTTGCGTTTTGAAAATTGTATTATAAAGGAATACGAACAAAACAAGAATTATAAAATGAAATTGATATAAGTTATTTGTGCATTTCAAATTTGTTGAAGGTGAGATGAAGTTACTTTATTTGGATTATTAGAATAGATGGGATAAATTCTTGCATTTAGTTAAGTTTAGATTTCACATAATTTTAGTTCATTGTCCATCTTTTTATTTGCAGTATCTTATTAATCCATTTCTAATTTAATAGCCATTATTTATTCCCCCAGCACAAGAAGTTTTGAATATTTTAATACAAAAGGTCCTCATTTTAAAATTTAAAATCACCTTAAGCTTTACATAGTTTGGAGAATTTTTGTTAATTTTAATTCTTGTACCGTACCTGGGGTCTTTTTCGTACCTCAAAATCATTTGTTAGTATCACAGTATAGTCTCAGCTTCTAGATATATTTTTGTGCGTGAATCAAATGAGTACCAAATCATTTTCAGATATTTTCCAAAGTTAGATATTAATTTTTTAAATTACATGGGCCTGGTTGACCGAAGGTATAGTCTATATTATTTTCCCATTCACATTTGAAATGTCTCATTGTGAACTCTGATAAATGTTTCTAATACACAAAATTTATCTAGGGATCTCCCAGAGTGAAAAAAACCTATGATTAGGACAAAAAGAAAGAAAAGTGGTTTAGGGAGGTTTCTATTTTATGCAAGGTTGTCCATTTTGTGACACTTCTGATATTGATATTTCTGTGCTAAAAGTAATAAATTATATGATTTTATTATAATTATTAAAATACATAAGCATATAACATATTTATGGAAGAAATCACCAATAAATGAACATTAAACATTCTTCATTGACAGATTCTGAGTTCTCTTGCTTCTACAAGTTTGACCTTTACATCTAAGGTTAGAGTTTAGAAGTTTTTTCAACCTTTGTGGAACTCAGAACAATACACACCACCTCATTGCCTAGTGGCTACATTCAAATGCTTGCTGACTTTCAACGCACAATATGTCACAGTCACAATGTGTCTACTATGACTTTCTGATACCTTTGCATAGCCTAGAGCAAAGAGTATCTGGCCATGGGGTTATGATTTATATGTGGGGCAGGGAGACACATGAATAGAAGCCATGCCCATGCTCAGAGTTGGGACGGAAGGATTTCCCCTACAGTCTATGACTTGACAGAAGAAATCTTAAGATTGAATTCTACGCTGACCGATGAAGCCCCTCTCCTTCAACGTGTGACTGGTACAACTAAATCGCAAGTCACAAGGATAGAGAATTTAAAACAGGCTTGCAGATGCATTCTTTTCTTTTAGAATATCTCGTGTAAGTTTAATTTACTTGGAGCATGGTGCAAAGCATTGGTATGGTTTCACTCGTATATGACAGGAAAGTATCTTCAAGTTCAGGTATATGGTCACATCTGAACTGAATATGGAGCAACCTTAGGTGTTCCACAAGGTTCACGTCTTGTTCAGTATTTTCCTTATAATTCCAATATTGGCTGATGTTGTTCGATATTTTCATCAATGACGTTGGTGATAAATTTAAATCAGACTATTTGTTATACACAATTGATTTAAAACCTTAAAAAAAAAATAACTGATGACTTTCATATTCTTGAGTAATACCTTAATGAGCTTAGCAGTTGGTGTTTGAGGAATAAACTAAAACTGAATGTTGGTAAGTGTGGGGTCATATACTCCGTTTGTTCTCCCCAATGACAATCCACAATATACTTCCTAACAAAGCCTCGACTTTGTCACGTCCATAAAGATCCTGTGAGTTATTATTGACAATCATGTGGACATTATAACATCTAAAGCAACTAGGACACTGGGATTTATACTTCGATCTGGAAAGGAATTTAAAGAATTCAGAAAACAATTTGTAATTATGTCGATACTACATCACGAGAATCAAAGGTCACAACATGAGCATCAGTGAAGTCTATGATAATTTCAAGACGACTATTTTTCAAGTCGAAGAGGAATTATGGATTTTACATATTTTTATAAGATTATTAATTGTCGAATTGATTGTCCAGAAATACTAGAACAATTTGAATTCATCTATCCAGAACTTGGCCTGAGATCCCATAGATTGTTGAACTCTGTGAAGCCCTCAAAAAACTATGTATGTTATGAGCTGAAATACAGAATAGCGAACCTGGTAAATGAATATTATTCTTACCTAAATTTTTTTTGCAGGATCTATATCATTTTAACTCAGTAATTGTTAAAAAAAACACAACAACCTATTTTCTGAACAATGGTATGTTTTAGTCATATACTTCAATAATTTTGGCTCAACAATATTTTGTAATTCAGTTACAGTTTCGTAACTGAATCCTGTGTAATTTGTACCTTTTACATTTAGTAAGAGTTTGTCCAAAAGTGATAGGAAAACAGACCTTTTATCTGCCTGTCTACCAGCATTTCAAATTAAAAATTATCTACTTTTACACAGAATTATTGAAGTTAGCTTATATATTTCCGTACTCAGACTTTTCTTGTTGCTTGAAAATATTTTGTTAATGTTTTTAGCTGAGACAGGAATTACACTCATTTGTTGTTCCTTGGAAAGTGAACTAGCAGAGGGAGTTCTTTTTGCAGAGCCATGTGTACTAGTTCTCACTTTTGGATGTCTTGGGGAGGATTGATAATACTATTTTTTTTCAATGAGTTCATAGCACTTCTATTTAAATTAGGTTTATTCAACCTATATTCTTTACTTATACAAGATTTTTCTTACATGAAATAACTTTCCAGAAATTTGCAAACTTGCAGAGCGTACTTTTTCAAAGGTCTGGGGATGTTTTCCTTTCAAAAACAAAGCAGTCTTGCATTATACTGTGATCATTTGCTTACCAAAACTTGAAGTGTGAAAAGAATAGGTAAACTAAGAGTACAGTTCCATCACCAGTCTATAATTTTGTTTGAATTTTGTGATTTTTCATCAGAAAAACCGGTATTGTGGAGCTCTGATATTGAAAAAAGTATAAATCTTATTTGTTAAAAGTATCATGCAAGTTTACAAGTTGCTAGTTGGGTTTTAATTGGCCTGTGTAGCAAAAAATATTGAATAATTAATTGATTATTGAAATTACACAAATAACTCCTCAAATTCCCAATTTGGTCCAAGTACTAAAGGTGATTGGTGATTCCAAATGGTTTGACTTTGCCATCTTTCATTCACAATTTTTTTATTGATGCCACATTGTAAGTAATTACTTACAATTTTGCCACTGTTATCTCTAGAATGAACTTGTAAAATAAAAAAGAAAATTACTTTAAGTGAGCAAATGAACATAATTATGAATTGCTACAACCTGAGATATTGTCAATTTTCTGTTACCACATTAAAGTATAAAATGATTATACTTTTCGGTTTCAATGCATATTTAATGTTACTGCATACATTTTATGTACTTCCAGTTTTGTCCTTGTCAGTAAACTTCGTATTAGTATATTTTATTTTCAGTCCATTGTTACAGCTTGTAAAGTACCCAACAAATGTGTTGGTATTTTCTTTAGTGTCTTAGTGTATATAATACTTACTGCATGGGTGGTATTTTTATTTAGCAAGAATTGAGCTATTGCATTCAATTGATTTTTATATGTTGTATATCATTAGTGTTTTCCCTGATTTTTATTCTTCCTTTGTGGGAAGAGGTATACAAACAATTGCGAATGAGTGAAGGTCTCATTATTTACTTCTGATGTCTTTTATTTTCTTCAGCACCCCTTCATTGTGGATCTGATTTATGCATTTCAAACTGGAGGAAAGCTGTATCTTATTTTAGAATACCTTAGTGGTGGTGAACTATTTATGCATCTTGAACGAGAAGGAATATTTCTAGAAGATACAGCTTGGTAAGTTGTATTAAAAATCATATTTTTTGTGAATTAGAATTTGCAATTTGTAGCTGAATTTTCTGTTGTTGTTTGTTGTTGTATTTTGTTGTTGTTGAGAAAAAATACTTTAAATTTTGTATTGAACCGAGAGATTGTGTATTGTGCGTAATGAAGTTGATGTTTCAATTTTTGCCTAAGAATAATAAATAGAATATCGTACATATCTGATTCTTATTCTAAATTAAACATATCAGTGTGTATATTTTTAAAATCTTATGTTATAGATTTATTTTAAACAGTATTTAACAATTTTCAAATATATTTTGAAAAATTCTAATTTGCATTATTTTCTAATGTCAATTTTTGATCTCTCTTTTTACTCTATTTTCCTTTTCTCTTTTCAAATATATATTACGGTAGGTTAGTTACATGCTATTCTTGAGTTGGTGTCAATTTTATTAAAGCGAAACCAATCTTTATCATGAACTAATTTTGGTACGCAATATATGAAATCTTTCAGTTCATCATATTTTATTTATTTGCAATAAGTAGTATTACTATAATGCCTGAATATTACGTGATTCATTGCGTTTTGTATAAGATAATATATAGTAATGTATGAGACACATTTAATAATACTATTTCAGTATTCTTGTAAATTGAAATTGAAAGTGAAATTTATTGTGTCTAACTTAGTTTCACTTTTTTTTTGCAGCTTCTATCTATCAGAAATTATTTTAGCACTAGAACATTTACATTTACAAGGAATTATTTATAGGTATGTCAATTTATTTGTTGTTAAAAAATCAGAGAGATATTATTTGCAATAATTTATTGTAACAAATTTGCATTCATATATTTAATCCATGTTTCTCAGGGACTTGAAACCAGAAAATATATTATTAGATGCACAAGGTCATGTGAAACTAACAGATTTCGGTCTGTGTAAAGAACATATCCAAGATGGTTCTATGACACATACATTCTGTGGAACCATAGAATATATGTAAGTGTATTAAAATATATTGTTTCTTTCAGTTTCTTTATTGATCATTTCATTCAGATAGTCATTAGGTTCATGACTTCTTGTCGTTTAAAGATCTAAAATTTTGGAATTATGCTTTTTGTAGTTGCGCAGGGTAGACAATCCCATGTTTAAAAATTGAGCAATTTGAAGTATAATTTTATGGTGAAATAATTAATTGTGTCATTTCATGCAAGTGTGTCAAATGTTAACAAACAAGATAGTCTTAAAGGCCTTCCTTACATAACAAATGCAGATGCAATAACTATGTTTGCTGTGTGTTCTTTTTTTATTAACTTTGTTTTTCATATAAACCTTGGCAAATGAAAATAAAGAATTTTCATTTCAGGGCCCCAGAGATTTTGACTAGGAGTGGACATGGAAAAGCAGTAGACTGGTGGTCGCTTGGTGCCTTGATGTATGACATGCTAACAGGAGCTGTGAGTAGAACTGCTCAGCTGAGTTAAGCTGAGGATTAGGTGTTGGATTATTAGAATTTCTTTATCTAGAAATCTTAAGGCAAATTGGTATTAAAAATGTTCAAGTTTCACTTTTTGCTTCTACAATCCACAAAATGGGTGTAAAATCTTATATGAGGGAATGTATGGATTTTTTTTTTCTTCTATTTGGAGATTGTTACCATGTCAAACCTAGTTATACTTCTGTAAATTGATGCAGTTCAGTTTGCTTTGCTACCAGGGTTGTATGAAATGAATTAGTAATAATAATTACTGTTTGAGATTCTTTCAAAATAGTCATTAATATAAAGGTGACTTTTGAATCCTCAAATTTCATGAATAGAGAAAAAAATTGATATTCAGAATCTTTTGAAATTTGAATCTAATGTTTTAAAACCTCTTTAGGCATTCTTATTTACTCTTGGCTTTGAGATGTTTCAATTTTCTTTATTACACCCTTCATATTCCACAAAGTGGCCACTCTTTTGAAAATGGGAAAAGTCTCGATTTCATGGCACCTGAAAAATTGAGGAACTTCAAGAATTGTTTGAAGACAGGGAATGTCTTGGGATGATTTTAATTATTCCTTAACACTAGGGTGTCATTTCAACAAGTGGTCATTCATTTCATATAATTTTAGATTTTGTTTTGTAAACACAATCTTTTACACGTCTTAATTGCTTTCAGATGAGAATAATTCTCTATATGCATTTTTAAAAATCTATAAAACTAATTTTCATTTCTTACTCTTGCCTTAGGTGTCATTTTGACACTAGCTTAATACTTTGCTTGATTAAATATGCTTCACTGTCTAGTAACCACCTTAAACTGTTATTTAGATTTCCTGTGAGCATCTTTCGTTCTTATTGTATCATTTATCAGTCTTCACTTTCTGGATCTAAGAAAAGATCAGCAGGTGTAGTATCTGGAATTGTGTCTAAGTTAGAGACCGGATTTTTATGTAATTAATTATTTTTGTCTTCTTACCATTCTTAAAATTTTAATCTTGACGAATTGCCACCGTCCTAACACAATATCCAATTTTTTCATTACAAATTTTTACATACTTGGTACTAAATTACATATTTTATATGTTTCGCTACTTTCTCAACATATCTTTTATTCTGTCAATTTTTCTTACATATTTTTATGAAAAGGAGTCTTTTTAAACAGTTCAGCAATTTTCCCTACATGTTACTGTGTGCTACTGCCTACCCTACTCGAGGAATGATATGTGATGATACGGTTGGATATTCTCACAGTCTGGCGAGACTGCTTCAGTTTTCTCAGTGGCAGGAAATACGCATAGTGGCAGGAAATACGAGCGATAGGTCATTTTCACCTTTGGGCGTAAAATGTATCACTGACGCTACATTTCGTGATCTTTAATCTTTATTTCCGAGAAACATTGGCGATCACTGTCGTGCAACACTTTGAATGAGCCAAATAAAAAAAGATTAGAAATGAAAACTTTAGGCTTTGGGAGTGGGGGGCCATGATCCCATGGCCTCCCCTGTAAACTTCATTCCTGCATAACAATTTGTGAAGGTTTTACTACTGAGGGGAAAGTTGTATGGTGCAAATGTGCATCAGTTTGTGCTTTCCAAATGATTTTTAAAACGTTTGCATGGTTTTTAAAATTTATGTAGGAAATGTTTATCAATGTAAGTTTGTATTATGTAAATGTATTTTGTAATTAGAGTATTTTAATATTTCATATTATATCTGATTTTATATATTTATTACATATTCTTACTGTTTTCAGTACATATTTGTGTACATATTTTGTGGTTTCATTCTACATATTTTTCCGGACTCTATTAATTGTGACTCTCACTTTGAGGGAAATGCTAGTTTGTCGAAGATCTAGTGTGTATCAGATTTAAGTTCTTCACTCGTTTTCTATTTTAATGCCTTATGTAACAGTGCACAGTTGAACAATTTTTTCAAAATTTTTCTCATCCAGTCACTTGCATGAAAAAATTGTTTTGTTTTTGAAAAAAAAAAACACTTTGTGTTTTATATATCAAAATTAAACCTAAAACCACCAAATGATGAATAGGAACTTACTTAGAGGGCAAAATTTACATTTCCTCCAATTCATACCAAGTCAGAACAGTATTAACTCATTTGTGTGGAATGTCTTATTTGCTTGCACCCTTCATGGGGACATCATTGTGTGGAGTGTCCTTGCAAAGACCAATCAATCATGGAGGAATGCAGAATAGGAGGGAAAATTAGTGTGGCATCATCTACAATAAGTACAAGTGACAGTAGCACTGCACTGTGACCAGAATAGATACTTCTTGAACTTCGAAGCAGCTGGCTCAGATACATAGTACTGAATCTATGTTTTGGACATCCAAAATAGACAATATAGTATATAATAATAATAATAATAATATGTACTCTGCTACGTGCTTATTTAGGAAAATAACAAAATAATTTGAGGAGTGGAAGAATCAGTTGGCAACTATAAAAAAACAAAACTTTTTTCTGTGTAATATTCATAAAATATATTCTGAAAACAATCTTACATGATCATAGAGCAATACAATACAGGTACAGAACAATTATTGAGATTGGAGACATATTACATTACTCTTTAAACAGCCCATGACATACAAATCTACATATGTGTTAGTAAAATTATAATTGGCTTTTCAAGTGCTAAAACAAATTTGATACGTTTTATACATGGTACAAGTGGCATTAATGGTTTTATATGAACATTATGAAATTACTGGCATGTTGGATCTGTAGTTTGTCTTAAGTAACAATTTTTATCATGACTGTGAAACTAATACACCACATAATCGTACTAATAATAGATTGTCATGATGTGCAAATATTTGATACATGCATTTCAGCCCAGGAACTTCTATTATCCATGCTTCTCTATCAATTGAGCTATGGAATCAAATGCAGTATTCATGACAATTTACTTCCAAGGAAAATGCAATCCACCTGCATTTATGCACTTTATGATAGTCTACATTCAATATTTTAAAAAATTATCACTTAATCACACCAGACATTTATTCATTTGAACCTCGTGGTCCAAATGAATAAATCCTCTTGCAGATGTGGGGTTTAGTTTGGAAAAGCTATATATCCCGATACAAATATTACTTGTTCGTGTAAAACACATCTTTCTTCTAATTTATTGCATTTTCTTTTAAACCATACAATTGGAGGGTAATAATCAGACAAGATTTGAAATTTTAATTCAACTAGGAAGACCTTAAAGAAGTACCATTTGTTGTGGAAAGTTATACAACATATACAATTTTGAATAAAAGAAAATCCTATTTATTGAGCGTAGAATACTACAATAATTTTGCCTATCTATTTATGAATCAGCATTATTCCTCAAAACTAACTCTCACTAAGCTGTTTTCATGTAATTCAGATTTCTTTTTCTACAGTTGACTGGATTCTATACTTGTCTGATGGGAGCCACTTTGGCACCTGTAATGAAAAAATATATAGTTGAAAAATCTAATGCAGAAGCAACACACCCAAGTTTCTCGAGCATTACATATATATTATGAATGTCAGACAATGAGCCTTACTTTTATAAAACAGTGATTTATAATTCTATTAAATTATCAGAAAAATAGGGAACTTTTCACAAAATGGCACAATGCTAGATGGAAATTAATCAGAATATGAATTAAACTTTTAATAACAATAAACAAATTAGTTGTTTCAATTGAACCATACGACTGATAAATGTAATTATTTTATAAATTTGATAAAACAGTCAACTGCAACAGGCAATTTATTTCCCAATTAACTAGAGTAGCTCATTGTCATAACTCAGGATATTTCACTCACCTTCTCTGCTTGGAGGGAAACCTGAAGAAACTTTTTTCTTCACCTTACCAAATAGCTTGGCGCATCTTGGAAGTCAACATTTCACCATTGTGATCTGGACCACTTGATACGCAACCAAACCACTTGCAAACGAAATTACACAAACCATTGCTAAGAATGGTAGAAGTTTTGTAAGCTCGCACCTCTACCTGACAAGCAAATTACAAAAGTAGCATTTGAAATTACACATGTACCTTAAAATAGATGCCACCACACAGCAGTCATGTTGACAAATCCTCTAGTCCATACTCTCAAACAGCATGAGTTTTCCCTCCTATTAAACATTCCTCCATAGATCAATGCCCAAGAACATTTTATAAGGTCTCTCAGCAGCATGAACCCAGTTTATCCATGGACCTGGGTGTGGTAGACTGACCAGCTGGCACACAGATTCCAGCCATGATCTTTTCACTATGCGCTATTATGCGATCGTGTATTGTTTAGTTATCACTGGTTTTACTTCGATTT
Organism: Acheta domesticus; assembly: GCA_031308135.1. Classification (NCBI taxonomy): domain Eukaryota; kingdom Metazoa; phylum Arthropoda; class Insecta; order Orthoptera; family Gryllidae; genus Acheta; species Acheta domesticus. The sequence goes on from JAHLJT010002406.1 coordinate 34,404,317, forward strand.
TTCTGTAGTGGCTGATGACATTAGTTGTTACACCTCCTGCGTTGTTGTATTGTTGACTTATTTGACTTTTTGACTTTTGGCACATTTCTAAAGCTACAAGCCCGGTTGAGAAGGATGTTTGCGAATTAATTAAGAATATTTATTTTTACAAGACAGGAGCTGTAACAATGACCTAATGTCAATTATCACTATAGAGTAGCCCAAGTACGCAAACAGGAACGAGATGTTTCGAAAATGTACTTCACACTATGAAAAGAGTTGTAAATGATCTTCAATTTTTTTCAGAATTTTAAAATACACAGCTTAGCCATGAAACAAGTGTCATCTATGCATTGTCCAATTCCAAGAATATGCGGTTCATGTATAATAGGCATTGATTTTATTTTTAACCAGATTTGTGCAAAAATCTTAATAAACATTTTTTAATATGATAACTAAAAGTTCAAATATACAATACTATATGGAAAAAATAGCAATATGCATAATGCATGAATTTGTCCAAGGTAGTCTCAAAAAGTGCATTAATGCACGAAAAAAAGTGTCCATTTTGTGCATACCATGAAACACACAATTCCACAGTTCGAAAGCTGTGGCAAGCTTACTCAAAAACATATATTGGTATGGAAGTTATCTCTAAGGAGTACTTTTTTTCAAACCATGAAACGAATTTTTTCAGCCACCATTCACTGCAGAGAATAGGAAGAGAACAATTGAGAAGATTTTGAAAGGGAAGCTGAACTTACCACCGTACCTGACACCTGATGCAAGAGATTTAATAAGAAAATTACTGAAGGTATAGCTTTTTAATATTAGATCTTTGAAATAGACAACCCTGTGTTTATGAAGTGTTTTACTACTACTTTTAAGCTGCATTTACCAATATTATTACACAATTTTTTGCGGTTCTTCCCTTTATCTCACTCGCTTCGTCTACTTCCTCCCTCGCTCACTTAGTCTACCTCCCTCCCCTTGCTCACGTAGTCTCCCTCCCTCCCCTTGCTCGCTTAGTCTACCTCCCTCCCCTCGCTCGTTGCTCGCTTAGTCTCCCTCCCCCCTTGCACGCTTAGTCTCCCACCTCCCCTCGCACACTTGCCCGCTTAGTCTCCCACCTCCCCTCACACGTTGCTTGCTTTGTCTCCCACCTCCCCTCGCACGTTGCTCGCTTAGTCTCCCACCTCCCCTCGCACGCATGCTCACTTAGTCTCCCACCTCCCCTCGCACGCATGCTCGCTTAGTCTCCCACCTCCCCTCGCACGCTTGCTCACTTAGTGTCCCACCTCCCCTCGCATGCTTGCTCGCTTAGTCTCCCACCTCCCCTCGCACGCGTGCTCGCTTAGTCTCCCACCTCCCCTCGCACGCGTGCTCGCTTATTCTCCCACCTCCCCTCGCCCCTACGCTCGCTCGCTTCGTCTCCCTCCTACGCTCGCTCGCTTCGTCTCCCTCCTACGCTCGCTCGCTTCGTCTCCCTCCTACGCTCGCTCGCTTCGTCTCCCTCCTACGCTCGCTCGCTTCGTCTCCCTCCTACGCTCGCTCGCTTCGTCTCCCTCCTACGCTCGCTCGCTTCGTCTCCCTCCTACGCTCGCTCGCTTCGTCTCCCTCCTACGCTCGCTCGCTTCGTCTCCCGCCTACGCTCGCTCGCTTCGTCTCCCGCCTACGCTCGCTCGCTCCGTCTCCCGCCTACGCTCGCTCGCTCCGTCTCCCGCCTACGCTCGCTCGCTCCGTCTCCCGCCTACGCTCGCTCGCTCCGTCTCCCGCCTACGCTCGCTCGCTCCGTCTCCCGCCTACGCTCGCTCGCTCCGTCTCCCGCCTACGCTCGCCCGCTCCGTCTCCCGCCTACGCTCGCCCGCTCCGTCTCCCGCCTACGCTCGCCCGCTCCGTCTCCCGCCTACGCTCGCCCGCTCCGTCTCCCGCCTACGCTCGCCCGCTCCGTCTCCCGCCTACGCTCGCCCGCTCCGTCTCCCGCCTACGCTCGCCCGCTCCGTCTCCCGCCTACGCTCGCCCGCTCCGTCTCCCGCCTACGCTCGCCCGCTCCGTCTCCCGCCTACGCTCGCCCGCTCCGTCTCCCGCCTACGCTCGCCCGCTCCGTCTCCCGCCTACGCTCGCCCGCTCCGTCTCCCGCCTACGCTCGCCCGCTCCGTCTCCCGCCTACGCTCGCCCGCTCCGTCTCCCGCCTACGCTCGCCCGCTCCGTCTCCCGCCTACGCTCGCCCGCTCCGTCTCCCGCCTACGCTCGCCCCGCTCCGTCTCCCGCCTACGCTCGCCCGCTCCGTCTCCCGCCTACGCTCGCCGCTCCGTCTCCCGCCTACGCTCGCCCGCTCCGTCTCCCGCCTACGCTCGCCCGCTCCGTCTCCCGCCTACGCTCGCCCGCTCCGTCTCCCGCCTACGCTCGCCCGCTCCGTCTCCCGCCTACGCTCGCCCGCTCCGTCTCCCGCCTACGCTCGCCCCGCTCCGTCTCCCGCCTACGCTCGCCCGCTCCGTCTCCCGCCTACGCTCGCCCGCTCCGTCTCCCGCCTACGCTCGCCCGCTCCGTCTCCCGCCTACGCTCGCCCGCTCCGTCTCCCGCCTACGCTCGCCCGCTCCGTCTCCCGCCTACGCTCGCCCGCTCCGTCTCCCGCCTACGCTCGCCCGCTCCGTCTCCCGCCTACGCTCGCCCGCTCCGTCTCCCGCCTACGCTCGCCCGCTCCGTCTCCCGCCTACGCTCGCCCGCTCCGTCTCCCGCCTACGCTCGCCCGCTCCGTCTCCCGCCTACGCTCGCCCGCTCCGTCTCCCGCCTACGCTCGCCCGCTCCGTCTCCCGCCTACGCTCGCCCGCTCCGTCTCCCGCCTACGCTCGCCCGCTCCGTCTCCCGCCTACGCTCGCCCGCTCCGTCTCCCGCCTACGCTCGCCCGCTCCGTCTCCCGCCTACGCTCGCCCGCTCCGTCTCCCGCCTACGCTCGCCCGCTCCGTCTCCCGCCTACGCTCGCACCGCTCCGTCTCCCGCCTACGCTCGCCCGCTCCGTCCTCCCGCCTACGCTCGCCCGCTCCGTCTCCCGCCTACGCTCGCCCGCTCCGTCTCCCGCCTACGCTCGCCCGCTCCGTTCTCCCGCCTACGCTCGCCCGCTCCGTCTCCCGCCTACGCTCGCCCGCTCCGTCTCCCGCCTACGCTCGCCCGCTCCGTCTCCCGCCTACGCTCGCCCGCTCCGTCTCCCGCCTACGCTCGCCCGCTCCGTCTCCCGCCTACGCTCGCCCGCTCCGTCTCCCGCCTACGCTCGCCCGCTCCGTCTCCCGCCTACGCTCGCCCGCTCCGTCTCCCGCCTACGCTCGCCCGCTCCGTCTCCCGCCTACGCTCGCCCGCTCCGTCTCCCGCCTACGCTCGCCCGCTCCGTCTCCCGCCTACGCTCGCCCGCTCCGTCTCCCGCCTACGCTCGCCCGCTCCGTCTCCCGCCTACGCTCGCCCGCTCCGTCTCACCGCCTACGCTCGCCCGCTCCGTCTCCCGCCTACGCTCCCCCTCCGTCTCCCGCCTACGCTCGCCCGCTCCGTCTCCCGCTACGCTCGCCCGCTCCGTCTCCCGCCTACGCTCGCCCGCTCCGTCTCCCGCCTACGCTCGGCCCGCTCGTCTCCCGCCTACGCTCGCCCCGCTCCGTCTCCCGCCTACGCTGCGCCCGCTCCGTCTCCCGCCTACGCTCGCCCGCTCCGTCTCCCGCTACGCTCGCCCGCTCCGTCTCCCGCTACGCTCGCCCGCTCCGTCTCCCGCCTACGCTCGCCCGCTCCGTCTCCCGCCTACGCTCGCCCGCTCCGTCTCCCGCCTACGCTCGCCCGCTCCGTCTCCGCCCCTACCGTCTCCGCCTACCTCTCCCTCAGTCTCCCGCCTACGCTCGCCGCTCCGTCTCCGCCTACGCTCATCAGCCCGCTCCGTCTCCCGCCTACCCTCGCCCGCTCCGGTCTCCGCCTACGTCTCGCCCGCTCCGTCTCCGTCTTCCGCTACGTCGCGCCGCTGTCCGTCTCCCGCCTACGCTCGCCCGCTCCGTCCTCCCGCCTACGCCTCGGCCCGCTCCGTCCTCCCAGCCTACGCTCGCCCGCCTCCGTCTCCGCCGGTACGCTCGCCCGCGCCGTCTCCCGGGGGTCTCACTCTGTCGGCCCGCCTCCATCACTCTCGCTCTGACCTCTTTCCTCATCATCATCATCCAGGACATCAATCTCGCTCCGACAATCTTGCTTGAAACTCTTTCGCCCGCTTGCTCTGTCAATCTCGCTCCGACTCTTTTGCCCCGCTCGCTCCGCCAATCTTGCTCTGACTCTCTCTCTTTTGTTCTGACTCTCTCTCTTTTCCTCAGACTCATTCTCTCTCTTGCTCTCTCTCTCTTTTGCTGTGACCCTCTCTCTCTGTTTGTTTCTCTGTCTCTTTCTCTTGGACTCTCTTTAGCTCTGAGTCTCTGTCATTTGCTCTGCCCCCCTCTCTCCCTCTCCATCCCTCTCTCATCCCCTCTTTCTGACTCTCTCCATCTCTTCTCTCTGACTCTTTTGCTCCGAGTCTCTCCCTCTCTCCTTCTCTTTCGCTCTCTGTCTCTCTGTCCTTCGCTCTCTCTTTCTCCCTCTTTCGCTCTCTCTCTCTCCCTCTTTCACTCTCTTTCTCTCCCTCTTTTGCTCTGTCTCTTTCCCTGTCTTTCACTCTGTCTCTCTCTCTGTCTTATCTCCCTCGGTGTCTGTTTTCACTTTATTTTTCATTTATACTTGTTTTTTATTGTGTGTATGTGCAGCACTTAAATCCACACAGCTTTTTTTTAATTTCTTGTCCAGTGTTTTAAATCATTATTGTTTTAGATCATTATTGACTTTGGCAAGATATTCACACTTCTAGAAACTTTAAATGCTGAAGCTACTAGGAATATGTGCAGAGTTCATCAGCAGAGCTTCAAATGTCAGAGGGCCTCTTGGCCAAGAAACTCCCTGAATCTCCAATCGTAATTTTAACACGACAAAAAGAGAGCAAGGAAATGTTTTCTTCCATTGTTTGGACTGTTGTTTGGGCACCAGGAATCATTGCCGTGATAAATATTTTCTCGGGCTGGCTTTATGGGATATATGTCATGCGCGGTGTGGGAATTTTCAGCTTCTGAATTGTTGCAGCTTTCAATGCCATGAGCCAAGGGACTATTTCTATGAACCCTTCATATCTCTCGCTTTATGACTTATTACTGCCTACAACACAAATTCATGAACAAGGAGAGACATGTTCCTGTATGACCTAAAGATATAATTTCTTTGTGGTAATGAATATTGCAGGGAATTGATAAAGTGCTATGTCTGGGATGAATGAAGCCTATGAATGAAGCCTATGTCTGGGATGAATGAAGCCTATGAATGAAGCCTATAAACCACATAACATACCCACTGTATTAATCTGGGCAGTTAAAATGTGAAATAATTCTGTACTATCGTCCTTATAGTTCTACTCGACAAAATCCTTTCTCTAATTTGTACTGTAAACAAATTTATCAATAATTTTCATAATGTCATTTTTCATTGAGAGCATTACTAAAGACTCATTGCTTATTACTAGATTTCTGTCTATTCATCAGTTCAGCACATGTGCCAATCATTGACAGTTCTGTTTGTAGCTTTTTTGCAGTGATAAATGGGTACACTTTAGAAATCTCATTCAACTTCGTGTTGGGAAAACAAGAATTATATTTGTAAAACATTTGACTGAAATACTGTAGTTGAAATTAATGTCCCATGAACTCAATTTTTGTAAGATCAATGAAAGATTTAGGTCTCTACTTTTGTTGTCTCTCCTTACTTCAAAATTATTATTAAGTTCACAACGATGGCAATGATAGAAACCAAAAGAATTATTGTATTTCATTGTATCCACTGTTCTATACCTACATTGGCTGCAACATGATTTACAGATATACTAACAAACCTCAGTCGCATTCAGAGTGCATCTTCCAAAACTTATGAAATGTATAATCACGTAGTATTTGACCACAGTTTGGTTTGCCAACAAGACTGCATACCTCTCCGACAGGAATGAATAAAGAGGACGCTTTAAACAAAAACCTCTTGAAGAATAAAACTGCTATTGATGATGTGATAATGCACAATTTATTCATCTAAAATAAACCATGAAATTGCAAATCAATGAAAGGAATAAAAGTTGTGGTTGCCTAATCTTGCATTTGAAACAGAAATCTCAACTGTTGCAGAGGATCTTCCTAACAGGCAAGAGACTGTCTTCAGTTTCAATTGTTAGCAAGCTGCCTGATTGTGCCTCATCCTTCAATGGATCATCAGTGAAATTCCAATTATCATTCATAGACAGTCAACTCTGATGAGGAAGAATTGCAAACTACTCAAATATAGATGATTTTCAGCCCAAAATAATTAAAGATAATAACATGAAAATGCTGTCTGCTTACGATAGGTAGTCTGCATAACAGAAAAACTATTGGTTCTCTTCTATTTCTGAAACTTTCTTTCTCTATACAGTCTTTTGAACTCTTGAGTTTTAATTGTAATAATAAAAAATGTATTATTTATTTATTAGAAGAATTAAAGGTGTAAATGCATGGTGTGCTGGCCTGCAAAAGATTCAGGAAATTCTGTGAAAAATGTATGAAATCTTTCTGCTTTGTTATATTGTTTGAATACATTTTGTTTTTCATTATTACAGCGCCAAGTGAGCCAGAGACTAGGCTCTGCACCAGGTGATGGAGCTATGATAAAAATGCACTCCTTTTTTAGACATATATGTTGGGCTGATGTGGTTGCTAGGAAATTGGAACCCCCTTTTAAACCCTGTCTGGTAATATACATTTAATTCATTCAATGTTTGAAAAATATTTAAATTATGTCAAAATGAATTAATACTTACATAATTTTTATTTTCAGTCCTCAGATGATGACGTATCTCAGTTTGACACGAAATTTACAAAACAGACACCAATTGATTCTCCAGATGAATCCACCCTGAGTGAAAGTGCCAATTTAGTGTTTCAGGTAATTCATTTATCAAATTAATTTTGTTCAAAATATGCCTCTGAATGAACACTTTTCATAGCAAACAGTTTTTGTAAATACTTCATACACTGTAATAATGCCACACACGAATAACACCCCCACACCCTAATTTTATGGAAAGGAATCTTGGAAGAAATTTTTTGTTTACCCCCTCCATTTTTTGCACTTTTATTGCAACAAAATCATTTCATTAATATATTACATAGTTATGGTTGAAACAATCTATCATGCACCTGCAATAAAAGAAAAATAACTTTGTTTTTCATGAATAAAAACTGCAAAATTTGTATAGACAAATAACTTACTTCGTTCATCTCCACTCTCATTGTTGCTGGCAAAAGAGCTGTTGGCAGTAGAATCATCACCATCTTCACACAGCACATCATCCTCAGTCCTTGCAATTGAATTTGTGATGCCACACTTCTTAAAGGTCTTCTCCGCCAGAGAAAGCTCAATGTCCTAAGCACTTTTGATCCATCAGCAGAATGGAGAAACTTCCATCCTTCCGGTTGAAGTTATGGTAGTTGTGGTTTGCCTCTGCTATCCACCTTTTATAATGTTTAACTGCTACCTTGAATGGGCAATTAATGCACGCATCCAGAGGCTGCAGAACAGAGGTCAGACCTCCCGGAATGATCATAGTGTCTGTTTACCCCCATTTAACAATTTGTGTACTTCCTCAGGTGTGGCCACAGAAGCTGTCGAGTACTAGCATGTTGGGCAAGTTTAACAGAACTCCAGGGCAATGTTGCGATACTGTCATAATCCAGTCCTGCACAATGTTGTTGTCCAACCAACCTTTTGATTAAGCCTTCACAATAATTCCAGAAACATCAATTTTGGGAATGGTTTTGCATTTAAAAATTATATAGGGAGGCAATTTCCGTCTGTCTACGGTAACAAAGAGCATAACTGTGCATTTGAACTTTTCACTGTCTCCTGTTCAGACCATGTCACTTGATTCTCCCTTCTTGCTTATTGTAAAATTTAATGGCATCTCGAAATACACCAGTGTTTGATCAGCATTGCTGATTTGCAACAATAAATATGAATTTCATTTACGCAAACTAATCACATACTTATGAAAAATGATAACTTCTTTCTCGAAATTGCTTGGTAGTTGTTGAGCTATATTAAATTTTCTGCCGAAAGGTCTACCCATTGTATTTAACAGCATATGTGAGTCACTTGCATCTGGCCTTGAATTCTGAGGTATCAAGATCCTTCACAATAGCTAGTGTTTTCACTTGATACATATCACTCGAAACTGCACAACCAAACTGTCTTTTTTCTTCAATATAACTGCACTGTTTCTTCTCAATTTCCAAAAACCTTGCTTTCCTTCTACGAAAGGCCTACCAATTTATATTGGTTTGTTCAAGTCATGTTTTGTTTTTATGCCAATCACAAATACAACTTTCATCCACATCTTCGTGCTGTGCTGTTACCAATTTTTTCTGCTTCTTCTACTACACATATTTTTTCTTTCCCAGTGAAAGATCTCCTGCGCGAACTTGTAGAAACCATTTCTTACACTGGGTGACTCGTGAACATCTGCTGAACCTCAACAGACGCTTTCTATTAACCCACGCCGCCATGTGACCACATGCAACAAGCTTAAAACTCGCAATACCAACGTTGGCCGAATATTACCCCCACCCTAATTTTCAGCTACCAGTGTTTGAAAACGGTATGCAGAGTTTATTCAAGTATATACAGTAGTTCTACTTGGTCAGAACCACTCTCAAGTGAAATTTTTTATTTTCCCGTATATTATATGTACGTATAGTATTGGGAAAGTTATGTAATACTGAGCGAAAAAAAGGCAGATTTTCGGCAGAAAAACTCTTATTACAGGGCCCTGGTAATGAAGTTGCTAACTTAAGAAAAAAAATCTCAACATGTGGTGCATCCCACCATATTTTTATTGGAAGTTTGTGTAGTTGTGGGCTGAGGCAGGCCAGTCATTTATAGGAAGGCAATGGTGCCCAGCAGGCACTGGGACAAAGTGAGGCGATATGTGTATAGACAAGCTAAAATAGGTTTGAGAGATGTTTGCATGGAAAACAGCAACAGCAACTTATGCTAATGCATGGAAATATTATATCACTTTAAAAAATCATAATATATATTACGGTGAGTGAAATAATTAAATAGGAGTACCCTATGTTTAATGTTTTTATTATACTACATTTTATTTCACCGTACTGGATAAAATACCACTATAATGTTCTGCTGCCCTGAGGGGAAAGTAAATATGTACAGTAAAACCCCTTTATAAGAGACACCTGGGGGAATGGAATTTTGTGTCTTATAAGCGGGAACTCTTATAAGTGGGAAATGTGTTTTTTGTGTGTTTAATGAGATGTTACCATATTTTTAGTGGATTAGTATAATTTGTACACTTATTTTAAACTTGAATAAACATAAATTAGTTGATTCCAGGGCCCATTTAACCAGATCTACTGGGTGAACTTTATGACATTTAAAGCACATGTGCTCATAAATGGATTATATGAACAAATCGCCGCTATTATAAATATTGACACGAGAGTTATAAAAAAATTAAATTTGTGAAATTTGTGAAAAAACAAAAGAACAGAGCAAAATTATGTTAAGAGTCTTATAAATTATCTTTATAACTATCACTACCAAAAGTTTAAAGAAAAAATTTGGAGCCGTTTTTGATAAAATCTTGTTTTTGTAAATGTTTATTATTTCACTCGATATTACGTGAAAACTTTTTTTTAGTACATAACATTAATGAAAAACCTAATTCTAGAGAAAAATTTTTATTATAAGAAAAAATTTCTATCTTCAATTTTGTAGCTGTAGAAAAACCTTGAAAAAACTGCAAACTTTTTCAATTTTCGAAAATTTAGAGTTAACAGTGAAAATCCTAACAATGCCACCTCTATAAGTGAATTTCACTTTATTCTTAGAAGAAATTTAAAGAAAAAATTTGGATAGATTTTGAAAATGTCCCATGCACTTCATGTACAGTATCCACAAAAATTGGAATGTTTTCAAAACCGCAGTTTCGAGCGGAACCAAATCGATCGCGTTATGTTCATTTTGGAAAAAAAATGTACGGATAGTTTTGGCACTAGCGTTATTCACGGACGGACGAAGGGAAGTTTTAAACGAAAAAAAAACAAACTTTTTCGGTATCAGGGGACCCCAAAACATGCATTCTGTTAAAATCTCGAAGTCGATTTTCTGCAGCATTACATTACTTTCTCTATATTACGTATGTACGTACGTATACGAGAAAGTAACAATTGGAAACACTGGTCAAAACACTAAAAGCAAAATACTGTGATTTATTCATCTCAGCCTCTGGCGGGTATCAGCTGCTGACGGTTTCATCTAATCGAGAGCTTGAAAGTCACCATCGTGACGTCTCTAGCGACAGAAGCTTCCGATTGGATGAAACCGTAAACAGCTGATACCTTCTAGAGGCACAGTTACAAAAGTCGCACTATAGGCATCTTCCTTGTTGCCAAAAGACACGAAGCTTACTGAATGAGCTATCTTCACGAGAACTTCGCACACCTCCCCACCCGCCGGTGGCACTGGTGTTCCGAACCCCTGCTCCAGCCTATTTTAAGCACGCGTCCCAACCCTTACCATGCTGTGGAAATTCCTGAGTCACCTGGAGGAAAATTCCACGCTTTGTCTCTTACAAGCGAGAAGAAACGCATGGCGGGCAATAAAATCTTGTCCACTATATGCGGGAATCTCTTATAACGGGGTCTCTTAAAAGTGGGAAATAAATGCATTGTTTATATACAATTGACCTCGGGACCGTGAATTTTGTCTCCTGTAAGCGGGATTCTCTTATAACGGGGTCTCTTTTAGCGGGGTTTTACTGTATTATTCTGGCTCCACTTAATTATTAGAAATGCTTCTCAATTAATTAAAATATTACTTTATGGAACAAATTTGTGCGAATTTTGAAACTGATTGCCCATCAGAGAAGTGTTATTTGCAAACACATCTGAAAATATGTTTTTGTTGATTTTCCATGGAAAAATGATGGTGACCTACAAACTAACTTCTCAAACCTGCAGAAAGTCGATGGTATTTCACAAGCAATGTGTGTCATCTTGTACTTTTTTCTAGATGTCTTTTTCTTCTTCTGCAATAGGGCACAATCTTCAGGTGAATGTAAGCATTTCATGTCCTCGTACTTTGCTTCTGAGGTGTGTGGACTCTGTAATTGTGCAAAATGCCACAGCAGATGAATGTTGTAGCTTCTTTAGACCCATGTTTATCAACACTTCCTTTACCTTTGTGTAGGCCAGAGCTCCAATATGTGGTCTTGTCAACCTCGTTAAGCAAGAGATAAGAACTGTCACATGCCTCTGGTTCCCATTCATAACTAAAAGGTTAAAAGCCCAGCTGTGTTAACTGTAATATTTGTTGGAGTACATGATCTCCACTTCATATAAGACATTTGCAACAGTTTATATGCAGCATGTTGTATTGGTGAAATATTTAAGTTTTATACTACACTGAGGAAATGATGAAACACAGCATCTTAAATAGCTTGATGCCATCTTAAAATCTCTCTTCAAAATTGTAGAGCTTGGTGCCTTCTCTTAATAATAACAGTAATAATAATGATGATGATGATTATGATAACGAAACAACATAAAACTGCTCACAATGAATTATGTTGTCCACCCTCGAGCTGATGTACGTAGATTTTGTGTCACGTAAGGAAGGAGGAAGAGGCCTCAGACAAATTGAAGTCTCCTGGTACAATGCAATAGTGGGGATGGGAAAGTATGTAGTCAGCCATCAAGGTAGCCCACTGAAAAGGCAGGTAATGAAATCTGACCAAAGAAACAGAGGCATTGTAAGTGTAGCAAGAAGCATTGTGAACAAAAGTGTGCAAGACATGCAGAATACCAGAGAGACTGACTGCTGATGCTACTGAACATGAAATAGTGGAGAGATAAACCTCTCCAAGGACAATATTTAAAAAGAATGGAAAAGGTGCAGGTCAATAATCAATCAAAAATAAATTATCAATCATTTATGCAGCTTAAAAGGGAAAGAATTAAGCCAGAATCGTAAGCAGTTCTATTAGCTTCTCAAGGTCAGGCGTTGAGAACTCGACATTATAATAAAGCGGTTTTCAAAATTTCCTAAGATGATATGTCATATTTGCCAGGAGGGTCAATCCATTTTAAGTGGTCCAGCACTGGTCGCTCAACCATCTCGAAAAAAATTAATACTTTGTACATATATTTATTTATGTTTTGACTGTTCAAAAATATCTTTAACTTTTTTTTATTGTACCTAGTTTACAAATGGCGGCCAGTTTTGTTTTGTGCCGTGCGCCGTTTTTCGCGTTTGCAGACATTTGCTCTTTTTTAAAGTACTCAGCTCTAGGTTGTTCTAGCATTCTAGAATAAAAATCATTCGATTCAGCATACTCTGGCCTGCAAATCGAAATATTACTTACCTATTTTCTATGTTTTTATTTGGGAAATATTTGCAACCAAATCTACGGAACGCAAATGAACGAAATTCGATACTCAGAGAGTAATTTTTCGAACAAGAAATAGAATTTAAGCCTTAATTTTTTCTGTGCTTGTACACACAACAGTATAGTTACTTTTTGTAAAATATCATTGGTATATAAAGTACCCCTTGAAAATCCTCTTGAAAATTGGATTTTTTCCCAGAAACAAAAATGTCCGCCATTTGTAAACCAGGTACAATAAAAAAAAGTTAAAGATATTTTTGAACAGCCAAAGCGTAAGTAAATTTATGTACAAAGTATGAATTTTTTTCGAGATGGTGGAGCGACCAATTTATTAAATTCTGGACCACTTAAAATGGATTGACCCAGGAACAAATAGAAAACTATTGATCATAATGTCTCAGCTTGTCCAATTGTAGCAAAGACTGAATACTTGAAAAGAAATGACAGTGTGTGTAGTTATCTCCTCTGGCAGATCTGAATTGCCCTTGAAGTCCCAAACACATGCCCCAAATGGTATGAACACTAACCAAAACTGCTGATGTTTGTTGTACAATATTGTACAGCCAACAAATTCAAACTGACCGCGCAATAATAGCAAACAAACCAGATATTGTTGTGCAGGATTTGGAGAAAAAATCGTGTCTACTTGTAAATGTTGCTGTGCCTTGTGATCAAAATGTTGCAACCAAGGATTGAGAGAAACGTCTGAAATACAAGAGTTTGGAAATGGAGATCAGCTGAATGTGGGGTATAAAAGCAAAGGTTGTCCCGATAGTCTTCAGTGCTTTGGGATTTGTTCCAAAATTTGTGTAAGAACTTGTCTAAACTCCCAGATCATTCAAAAGACTGGGAAGTGCAAGACATTGCTTTATGGGGAGCAGCCCTCAGTTTGCACCAAGTATTGAAGAAGCTCCGATAGTCCCTAGATCTACTCCTTAGAATGTGGGTTGCAACCCAGAGTAGACTTTGTAAACAGACACACAACATCCTTAGTTGTGAATTAGGGAAAAAAATAATGATAATGATTTTTTGCTCTTCTTTTTAATATTGTCAAGGTAATATATTAATTGTTTGAAGATGAAAAAGAAGCATCACAGTGATAATTTTTTACGTTTGTACAGTTTTGTGCATCAAGATGCTGAGCATCAATTTTAGAATATCAACAATCCTGGTGTGTTTGAGGATGAAGTTGATCTATGTAAAATATCAACATCATAATTCAAAGACATTTATTTTGAGCAGCTTTCTGTAAGAATATATAGGATTCTGAAACTTGTTGTTCTCACAGAGTCAAGAATGTCGTGTAGATATTTGAGGCATAAGACATAACATCGTCCATTTAATGTTACTTTAAAGGAGTGGCAATATCTAACCGGTTGCAGAATGAAAAGTTCTTACTAATGGCCAATGGAAGTTTCATTTATGTGACAGGTGATTTGAACATTGCGAAATGTAAAAACAAAATCTTTGTTCTTAGTATGTTGATTGTAAGATCTTCAGTGTGTTAATGTTTTTATTTGGTGATTTGATTGTTGTTTCTTTTTTCTTCTTCTTTCTTTCTTCATTTTGTGACTAACTGTACAGAATAAAAGTTATAAAAATAACAATTGCACATTGTTTTTAGGGTTTTACATATGTGGCACCATCAGTTTTAGAGGAAATGTATAAACCTCCACGCATAGTGAAAGCTAGATCACCTCGTAAATCAGCGTTTTCAACAACACCTTCTTTGCGGAATCCTTTTAGTTCACCAAGACATCATTTATCTCCTGCAGGCTTTCACAATTTTAGTGGAAATAATCGTGATTATAGTACACTCTTAGATGGAAACTGTCAAGAAGAAATGATGGAGATTCAAGGAGTACCTCATGTATAGTGAGTATTATGTTAAATAATGTAATGTACAGTTTTCTTTATGAAAGACTAATGGAAGATGGATCTTATATTGTTGCATGAAATGTGTGATTGAGAAGCATACAAAATTTATCTTTATGGACATTTACTGTTCTGTTCACAGGCCTAGGCTTGACAATAGCTACATTTTGAAGCAATTTATTTGACAGGGGTTGTGTTTGTGCTGAGCTTCAGTCACATTTCGTCTTATCCTTAAACTTAACCATTGCCAATTTATTGATTGTATACTATTGTGAAACTGCGTATTACTTAGCAATGACCGAAAGTGTTCAAAGGTTCTGCCGTGGCCTAACAAACCAAGCATCCAAGCAAGTGAATTTACTTGTTTTCAGCTTGTAAAATCCATTATAATACAACGGTGCTAGACTCAGAATTGTCACACACATTTACACACACACACACACATACACATGATTTTTTGTAATCTTTTAATGCCTCAAAAATATGAAATTAATATTAATCATGAATTATGCTCTTAGATTGTATGTATTTGCTGTGTTTGAATAAGTTATTGTCTGTATTTTGATTTGTATACATATTTTGATAGTTTCTTGCAGGCTGTAGCCTTTCCTGTCTCCAATTTCAATATATTACATATTTAGTGTTAACTATTAATATATATTCTGCATATTTTGTACATATGTTTTGTTGGGTCTTTTTTTTTTCAAAGATTGTGGAATTATAGATTGACAAAAACATTTAACTATTTACATTGTATACTTTCTTATTCCTTCACCTACCTCTCCTAAAATGTATGCCTGAAAAGATACTAGTCTTCTTCACAAAGTTGCTTAAATGCACATGCGGTTGTTCTTATGTGTCTGTGTATTAACGCCAAGAAAACGACTCGAGGACAATGTTGACACACATTCCATTCCTTAATGCCTAGTACATTCTTGACAAGATTCTTTAGAAGTCAGGTTAAAGGTCATGCTAAGAGCATAATTTATGACAATTTGCTGTTCTTAACGGTATCTGGTATAGAGCATCATGTATTGTGTTTATATTGTTAATTTCAAGGGGCTCTGCAAACCTTATTTTGGGGACATTTTTTCCCACTCTTTCAGTTATTTTATTTTTCTTCTCTTTGCAAAACTTAATTAATGTAGTAGGAAGTGAGGTTTTGTTTGAATAGTGAATTAGTTGCTTCTAACTCAATTACCATATATACTCTAAGTCAATTGTAAATAATATAAGACGACCCTCAAATTTTGAAGAGGCCTCCTAAGAATTAATCTATTTAATTTCAAAATAAAATTCTATTTGTATTTAATCAAAATAAAATTGCAAATTGTCTAACTGACTAGAAAATTGTTTTCATGAGAATGTTAAAATGAATTTCTTGAGCTGTTGCTATTTTCTTGTTCCTTCGAATCATAATTGTTTTTGTCGCTCATCCTCATGTGTATCATTGTTTCTTCCTTTCTGGTCCTCCTCCCAAGCTGCATCGATCTCAGTTTTTAGCCACCTCTGGCAGTTTTGCATCTTAATGTCATGTTACATTCTTTGTCTTTCTTCTGATGATACCTAAAAACGTTCCGTTCTGCATTTCCAAATTTTCATCTTGTCCAGCTCTAGTTCATGTCCTCTGATTTTGTAACAGTTCTTTCACATTCTTTAACAGACTTGATTTCAAGATTTTCTTGAAATTTACATTGTTTAATGTGTATGTATGATCAAGTTGTGAACTGAGAACTTGTACATAACTGTTTTGCTGGTAATGTAGGAGATTGTGGCAAGTTGTCAAGTTTGGGAAGTTTTTGCTCAGATTTATTATTGTTATTAACATCACCATCATCATAATATTTTGCATTTCCTGCAAAATGCAGATTTACTTAATCAGGCTTTAAACCAGGAGTCTGCACAGCCTTAACGATCATGGAACAAAATCTCAGCAACAAAGTTTATTTAATTTCACATTGCATTTCCCTTGATACAATGCAATTCATTTGAGATTCTCTCTTTGCTGGCCCATTCGAAATATTTATCTGAATTGTGTGGCAAATTCACAGTGGTTAACGAAAATAAATCCACAATTGTACTTAGATATTACAGATAAGCTTGATATTTTTGTCATCTTTGCATCTTATTGTTGAAATTTATGAGATTTATGGCACAGAAAGACCATGTAAAAACATAAATCCTAACCGGCTAGGCTTAATCTGCAAATATAAAAAAATCTTATATTTTTCGAATGAGTTACTGAGGAAAAAATCTAGTCTTATGTGCAGGTAAATTTGGTATAAAAGCATTTATATTAATGTAGAATAATATCCTTGGATTTTCAACTACCTTATCCAAAGGCTTTGATTTAAAAGTACTATTTTTCAAACTACAGTTTTTTCTTGCTATTCAAATAAATTTAAGTGATGTTTCTCTCTGAGAACTAATCCATTTGTTAATAAACACTTTATTCTAGGATGTTATTTCCTCAATTTAGAAGAATGAAATTTAGTGACTTTTATGATGTGTGTTCTTATGTATTGCCTCTTCTTTCTCTTCAATATATTTTTATGAAATTAGTTTTTGCTCTTCTGGAGCTTTTATTCTGTAATGGTGATGTTTATTTTAACTTGAGTTATAATTATGTTTTACAGTTGCGAATAACTCGTGACAACCATATTGATTTAAAAAAGGGTCCAAATGTAAAGAATCGCTTATTTCAGAATACTACATTTATTGAACTTGATGTTACTTACAATTGCAATGAAAAACTTAATTATAAAATAGTGTATAAAATAAACATTCAAAGCTATTTCCAAGGATCTTTTCCAGAATCTATGGATTCAGTATTAAATAGAGTCCAGAATCTATTGAATTGCAATTTCCAGTTGTCGAGCAATTCTGTCCATAATTTCAAATTTCATTTGTTTCATAGAGTGTTATGTGATCCAGTTTCATTTCATTTTTTTGCCTCTTTTACTGATATTTAATAATTGTACAAATTTAACATGTACTTCATCTATGGGGTGATAAGCAGGCTCTTAATTTTAATGGTTCCAGGGGAACAATCTGACCCAACAATCCATTTATGCCTCCGTCCTCTTTAAAACTTCATAATTGCTTAAACACTTGACCAAATCCATAGAATTGATTTTCTTTACACGATTTGTCAGGAAGATCAGTGAAATGGATTTATTGTGAGATATTTCCAGTGCTTTCTTGGTCATTTTAGCTCAGTCAAGTTGGTGTGTTTGGTGTCATGTTGCCAGCTGCACCACTTTGCTATCTATCTGGCACATATTCATCCTTCGATTTGAAGTTTACCTTTACTGTTCAAACAATGTTTACCTTTATTGTGTAAACAACTGTATAAACTCAAATTTCAATTTCACGCATTATAGTATTGCCCTTGGCTTTATTGTATGTCATAGAAGAATGGTATAGAATGTAGTGCTTATGAAATGGAAAGTTATTTTAATCTAGCTAAACCACACCAATGTTATTTTCTAAAAATTAGAATTCAAAAGTATTTTACCCAACATTGTTTTGCAAATAATAACATTTATATTGTCAATTACTTTAATGCTTCTATTACTCAAGTTTTTGTTTTTGTTGTTAAGTACTGGAATTTTTGACTCTAACTGAACTTTTAACCCATTAGGTTGTAATAGCTCAATGAACATATCTCCAAAATCTGTTGGACTTAAGTAGACTGATATCTTGATTTCTTTAATACCTTATCTTGATACCTTTGATGAAATACATTGTGTTACTACATTTTAGCTCTTCAGTGCTTTGATGTGTCGGTTGGAGCGGATCCAGCCCATCATTTGCAGGGGGGAGGGCATCGTAGATTTTTGTTAAATAATAAACATATTTTGTTACTATATTGTATTTTATTTATGTACTATAGATATGATACCATATACTATGATTATTTAAATAAATACATAATTGGAACGTAAATATTTAAATCAATTTTGCCAAATAAAGGGAGGTAAATGAAAACAGGAGCCCCATGACCCCTCTCCCCAATCTGCCAATGGAGTCAATAATGTTCAATGAGAGAAACATTACAACTTCTTTGAATAGTTATTCCATACAAATAAGTTCTTTCTACCTTGTAGTCGCATTTAGTTAAGGTATTTCAACGTATTAACAATTTTAGATCAGTTTAAATCCAAAAAACTGAATTTCTCATTTTTAAGATCTTAATTATTGTACACTAATATGTTGACATTATTTTACATTCTCTGTCCCGCTCTCTTTAGCTTCCATACAACTCGCTCATTATAATTTCTGTCTGCTTCTTTATGAAATCTTTTAATTACCGAGTTATTTTCTCAACATAGAACTATTATTTTTCATCAGCTATTCTATCATTCAGTGCATGTTGGGCATTTATCATTACAAAGAATATTTTGTTGTTAATATGATCAATATAAACCCCTTTTCTGTTTTTATTTATTTATTTTGACCAAAACATGTTTCCTTTTTCTTTGGCACTTTTACTTACAAGTTTTCTTTTTTTCCTGCCATTGAAACTTTGTTGATTTGAAAACAATTTTCAATTCTCAATCATTCTGTACTTTTTCTTCAAAATCACAACAACATAGTGTTGAAAATTTCATGTAACTTTTTTGTTGAAGTACCTGTTTACAAGTGGCATTAACCTTGAATGAAAATGATGAGTTATAATTGTATAAATATATGTAATTTTGTTCTATTCTCAAATAACCTAGGAGAGTTTTGAATTATTTCATGAGGAATAGTCTTTGTTAAAAGTTCTATTTTATTTCTTATTAAATTATATATATGTTTATATATAATATATCATTTAGTTTTCATTCACACTCCAAAATGCTGTTTGCAGTGCTTCAATATATTTCCTAATCTCAATAAATTGTTGTGAAAAATGTTTTAACTAAATAACTTTGAGTGTAACGCTAAACGCATATCACAGGAATGAAATGTGGTATGAAATAGACCGAAAATTGGCTGAGAGGGTGTATTCTAAATTCTGTAATAAAACACTGAGGTCATCTTATCAAAAAAAGAAGAAAAAAAACACTTGGAATAAACTCTTTCAGTTTATTTTTGGGTGAAATGTTGGTAGTTTAAAGAATTTGTAAATAGACATATTTTTTAGGAGTTTGCCTGTTAGTTTGACTAAATGTTTTATACAAAAAATGACAGATGGAGGGAAAAGAGAATTTTTAAGTTAAAGCATGTTTTAGAAAATTAGCTTCACTCCATTTACTGTTCTTAATTCAAACAATATTTTAAAGTTACCAGGTCAAAGAATTTTTCAGTATAAGTGACATAATGCCAAATATTGTGGCCGAAGGGAAATAAAGTAGCGTGAATTTTGTATGAAATTAGTCATATAGTTCTTGCCAACAAACATAACTGAAATATTTTATTGTGAATGTATATCCTATGATATAAAGGTGGTTTGCAAGGGATGCAGCTACACCAAGTTAAAAATATTGAGAAAATATTTTTCCTTACGGTGGTTTTGTAGATCATCTCAGGCCACCAAACTTCTTTGGTAAATAACCCTTTGAACACCTCTGTTGAAACTGCTCTTGTGGGTTGTGCCGTAGTGGCTAAGGGCTCAGCTGTGTGAAATATTCTTTTGCATATCCCAATTATAAGCTCACATTATTATTATTTTTTATTTATTTGAAGTAGAAGGTTGATGAAGAAAATAAAAATATTCATTGCTAGAATTTCATAAAAAGTATATAAACTTGTATATGTATGTATGTATGAATGTAATGGGGGAAGAAGTCTTTATTCAAAGTAAGCTACTATTAGCTGAGTAATTATGATTTTTGTGCAAGGGTTATTTGTTGTGTGCATAGGCTGTTTGGAAAAGATGTAACAAATTTTAAAGTATGTGATGTTTCAGTGCAACTTTAATTGACTCTGCCATCAGAAAAATTTAACATATAACGTTTGCTTTTGTTACACAGTGGCTAAAGTGGAAGTGGATTGTTTAAGGTTTACCTTAATGTGAAACGAGTGAAGCAAATATTGACAATTTTCTTATTTTAAAGGATTGGGGATATTTAATTGTTTTTATACTCTACTTAAAAGTACTCTTGTATTCTCAATACAATTCTCAGAAACATGTAGGAGCAAGGTCTTGATAAATGTGTTTTATGTTTTGTTAAGAATTGACTACATTTTCTTAGAGTTCAGTGTTAGTACTGACCATTTCTGTGCATTTCATCATTGCAACTTTCTTTCGAAGTTAAGTATGTACATATTCTTTTCTCTAGCCTCTGATGAGAGGATGTGTGATTGAATCATTCAAGGAAAGTAGTTCAAAAAAGCATTTTTATTTTATGTTGATGTTATTATTCTTGAGTAGAAGCAATAAAGTTGATTTTAATGAAGAAAATATTTTCAATGTTCATACTCTACTTTTGAAATATGTAAATTACATTCAAAAGTTTAGAAATTTCTGCATTTCAACTATTGAATGACATGCATTGGTTGGGCTAGTTAAAAATAAAGTGTAGTGAAGATTTTCATACACATTTTGTAAAGTTACCATTGTATTATACTCATGCTCCTTATGATACGTGAATTGTATTTGAATATTGACAGTTATTTAGATTATTTATTATAGTAATATATTAATAATAATGGCACAACAATCAATTGATATTAACATATGTTGCAAGGACATTTTCCCTAATGAGTCAATGAGTTTAAAATATATGGTAAGAAAAGATTAAAACTATATTAAATAGTAGTTAAAATTCAAAATCTCTATACTCACCTGTAAAGATTCTTGAAATATGATGAGAATTAATTTGTCATTTTGTATGTATTGCCTTTACTCTTCAATATTTTCTCAAAGTGTATCAGAATTTCTAGTTGTATATTTATCAGTGATGATGATTATGATTCCTTACTCTCCTCTCACTCTGTAATTATTATCCTGAACTCGTGTATTCTCCGATTCATTTAATCTTGCTTTTAAATTAAACTAGCATCAGTGGCATTCAGTATGTTGAAAAAAGTCAAGCTCATATTGTAGTGCTTCCACCAAGCAGCTTTATTAGCTTCACATCAAGGTTAAAAGATGAATTTCAGAGATAACCTCAAGTCAATTTCTGTGGCTTCCTTATTTATTAAAGTTACTCAGTGAATAATTTATTAATGTGCTATTTAGCAAAAACATATGTAAATGGGTAATTGAGGCTCCAGAATATTGATCTGTGGTCCAATATGATACTTTAACAAAAATTTTCATAATTATGAATGCTGAATAACTAAAAGAGAGTATGTAACAATTATCTAAGAAAGTGATCTGCAACCATTACATGGCACATCATTATTACGTATAAGATGTTGGCATGCACATGTTACATAAAAACACAACACAACAACATAAAATGCAAGAATGGGCAAATATAATTTTATTCATTTTTGCATTAGGTATATTTTGTATTACAGAAAATCTGGTATGTGTAATATTTGGTTAAATTTCTCTGGAACATTTTACCATTTATAACATTGTCAATACTTGATGTAATACTTTTCCTAATACTCTTGGGAGGCCTGTTTGGAGTGGAGATTTCCTCCAAGGCATTAGACTTTCATTTGAGAGTAACTGTAAAAGAAAAAATAGTGATTGATATGGTTGGATAAAAAGGGAAAAATGTTCAAATTAAGAAGGCAGATCTACAGGTGTTCTCTATTTGTGTACCAAGTGTATTTGTGTAGCAGTTCACAGTTCACTTGAGTATAATTTAAACATTGCTGGAAACAAATGTACTGGGAAGGTTATGCCATATTGAATATGATTGTTGTACCTGGTTTAAATTGGGTTATTGCTGTATTTATTTAAAAGTATGTTAATCAGGGTACAATGAACATCTATTTGATCAAACTATGAATAACCTGGAGACTCTGCTCCCTTGATAGACACACTATCATATCCTAGTTTTCTCTAGGTAGCTACATCTCCCTCTACCAAGGACAATGATCTCTTTGATAGTCAAAATATTTAATAATTGGCATAGAAGCTTTTGCTTACAGCCATTCAGCAAATCATGTATTTTTTTTATTCCAAGAACATCAAGATACAATGGTGCTTCTGGCCTCTGACATTGTATGGTTCTGCCTCCAAGTCTTCAAGAATCGCTAATTAAAACATTGAAATGTTACCAGAGAAATTTGTTTTCCGTCTTTATCTGAAGTTTGAAAGTGTTTTTTTTTTTTTAATGTTTATTTTTTATAAATTATTATAATATGTTTTGGTGTGTCATCTCATGTTACCAGTAAGGCATGCATCTAGTACTGTTGGCTGTTTACGCAATGAACAGTTTGAGTAATATTTTAGAATTGTTTGGTTGAGTAAGTTGTTTTAATTTAAGTATACAACATTTTTTTATTTGTTTGAATTGATTTGATTTTGTACAGAGTATGTAATAAATGTATTCTGTTCTATTTTAATGTGGAAATAATAGAAATATTTGCATCATTACAGATAAAATGAAGTTTATGAAATAATTATTAAAATAAAGTTTAAAATGTGTTTAATTATACTTATAAGATACCTATTTTCTGTATAAATTGTTGCAGCTATATTATGAAAATCGAATTGATTATTGTAGTCTCCAATGATTCTAAATTTTGTCCATTTTAGTGAATTTTTTGCCTGTTCACTGAAAGTAAAGGCTCTACCCTTGCATCTGGGGGAGAAGAATTTAAAAGTAATGGTCGCGATGGAGTTAGATGTAGCAGACAAATGTTGAATTGTTTTCATTTGATATCACTCAGTTTTTATGTTTTATAATAAAACTGTTAGTTTTATTCAGTACTTTGAGTTGTAATTTTATGAACCTCATAGCATGTGAATTTTATTATTTCTGTTGTGCAAATTTAGTAACTTATGGCTCTGAGGTAAAAATATGTTTCAATTTTTTTTATTTTCATTTGAATCTGAACTGTACTTGGCGCGAAAAAAAGGTGAATTATCGGTTTAAAAAAAATTTAAAAAACTTATTACAAGGCCCTGGTAACGAAAAAGTGGAGAAATCCAGATGCCTAACATAGAAAAAAATCCTATATTACGTGGTGTAGCCAGAATCCATGTTTTGAGAGACCTTTATACCGAAAAGTCGAGTGACGGCAAAACGTCTGGTCGTCCGTCAATAACACTAGCATAGGGTGACCGGATTTTTTGACATAAATCAGGACATCTTTGAAATACGGAGGTAAAAAAAAGGAGTCATGAGCTTACAAAGAAAATGTGCTTCATATGTGACTGCACTACTTCACAGAAGTACAAATTACTTTTTATACGTAAAAAGCAGTGGCGTCTCCTGGCTGGTAGATGCGGGGATGCGATCATGATATTACAGAATGAATGCATAATTCCAAATATTTAAACTGCGTCATTCTACTTTACTCTGAAGTATTTTAGAAGTGTATGTTGCAAGTTCGACACATTCTGAATCTTCCTTGAAAATCATCATTTTCTCATTGCATGCACTAACTTACAGCTAAATTTTTCTAGGGTGGCCGCTGAGATTCGCGAATAGAGAGGGAAGCTGAAAGTGATGGGGAGAGAGACAGAAGGCGGCGCTCGCTCGCACCTGGTTCGTCTGTCAAAACCAAAAACATTAGCCTGCCTTTGCTATAGCACAAGCTAGCGAACAGCCTTCGAAATCAATTTGTTGTAGTGTCTTTGCTCGGTTAATGGAGAAACACCAAATTCACGAGATGGCCTGGCTCAGTTATCATCCATATGTTTTCCACTCATTGATACCCGTTTCCTCACAATCATAAGTAGTATCATTTTCACCGTCTTTACTATCGCGTCGTTTCCTGTAAAAATAACGATTTCTTGATATGGTGCATTAAATCATAGTGCGGTGAAACACACTCTCATTGAAACTGTCGAGATCAGATTCCACTTCCTTTCTCTTTTCTTAATTAGGAGTAGAAAATGAACAAGATTCTCCTGATTGAATACAATTGATTTCCTTATTAATTCTGCGAATAGATCTTTTCGAAACACCCGAACCAGGAATTACTGCCTTAAGAACTGTTTTGATATTTCCAATGCCTTCTTTTGCTTCTCTTCATACATTGATATACTTTTGCAACGACTTCACGCGTCTGACTGTGAAGGATGTCTATATGAAAGTTGCTTTGAACAGGATGCATTGCAATGATAACAAAATAATAATCACTTCATACAAATAGCTGTACTCTGTTAGAGAAATGCAACTGAAAACTGTCACCTTGCGAAGACGAATAGTCAGGGTCAATGTTTACTCAACGGGAGTAGGGCTGTCAACACGTCCTGGGAAGGGACGCGCTCCCCCCTAAAGCGATAGTTTTAAGGAATGGAATCTTCCGGTAGCTCTGAGGTCTGATCTTGAGCGGCCATGCTAAAATAATTTCATTGTACATAAACAAAACAATAAAACTAAACAAATAACCACAAACAAGTACATACCTAATTTTTGAACTCGACATCTATTTGCGTTGTCTTGGTTGTCCATCACTATCTACCTTACGTTTTTCGTAATATGAGAAAGAACTGCACGGAATTTCACGAATCCTGTCTATGACACAATGAATCATTTCACTATTGTTCCCTGCCACAAATAACTCACCCACTACCACAAATGATGAGCTCGCCATGTCGCACACACACACACGCAAGTTTTATTCTTTCGAGTGACAATTTCGAATTCACGATTCTCTTTAACATATCACCAACTAGGCAAAGTATACTGCGATTTTTGTAGGAAGAGCTCTCAAGATAACTCAAATCCCATCTTCGCGATGGAATATGTCACGGCATTTCGCGTCTTTTCTCGGTCTTGCCGGTAGAAGTCGCATGATCGCAAGCACTGCTTCATACGGTCGCGATCGTGCGAAATCTAGCGGAACGACTGTGAATGATACGAAATACCGTGACATATTCCATCGCGAAGATGGGATTTGAGTTATCTTGAGAGTTCTTCCTACAAAAATCGCAGTATAGTCTATGTAAAGCACATTCAGTAGTAAACAGCATTTACGGTAGAATACAGGACTCACATGACGGACGAAATAACATCGCGCGCACCGTTTCGAGTTCACGGATTGTCTGTTATACCATTTCCTTACATGATGATCTTGTTTTGTGAGGCCTGCTAACACACATCGAGTTATTTATTTATTTATTTACGTCAAAAACAGTTAAAAACTGCGTATGACGAGCTATGGGGAGAAGTGAAGTGTTATACTGCGATTTTTGTAGGAAGAGCTCTCAAGATAACTCAAATCCCATCTTCGCGATGGAATATGTCACGACATTTCGTGTCATTCACAGTCGTTCCGCTAGATTTCGCACGATCGCGACCGTATGAAGCAGTGCTTGCGATCATGCGACTTCTACCGGCAAGGCCGAGAAAAGACGCCAAATGCCGTGACATATTCCATCGCGAAGATGGGATTTGAGTGGCCTTGAGAGCTCTTCCTACAAAAATCGCAGTATACCCAGTTGTACTGAATCAGGTTGAAATATGCTTAAGCATAGTTGGCAGACTTGTGAAGAAAGACAGTCGTGCCGTCAGCCGCCCGCTCCCCGCATCCGGGCCACAATAGTGGCACGTGACTTCTGGGATTCCCAGGCGTGCTGCCGAATTTTTAGAGAGAGAAGGGCATCAGAGGAGGGGGTATGGAAGGTTATTGGGAGGGGATACACGAACGCCAATGAGAAGCCTTTGATGTGCGAAGCTATGTCACATCACCGGCAGCCGAAACCACGCAGCTTGCACACAGCGCACACAGTTCAACTACCTCGCCAACGAAGTGAGGTCGTTGAAGGGATGTTTCTCTGTCACATCCAGCGTGGGAACTAACACCTATTGGACCGCGCACATAAATGGCGGGAGGAATAGAGAAATAGAGGGAGATACTTAACAGAAGAAAATAAAATACTTTACTGAGAATATTTTTAAGTGATGGAAAACTAGGGGATGTAACACATCACTCGCATACATTGAGCCTACGCCACTGGTAAAAAGACATATTTTAATAACCAACGTATGATCAACCTGCCGAACATGAACTTGTCTTCTCATTTAGGAACATCACTATGAACTTTGCATTTATCAGAAGATTTGATATATTGCAAGAGTGTGGAATTACTTAATAACAGGTTGTAGAATTCCTTGTAGCTCAGGTCTTGAAAATAAGTTTTTAAAATTACAATTGCTTAAAAAGTTACGGTAGTAAAACGTTCTTTTCATCAATCCAAAGGGAGTTCATAATTGAAAATACTCTTTCCGCATTTTCACCTGGTACAGCCAGAGAAAAACGCACAGCCATCTCTGTTTTTGCCTCTACTTTTATATGTGTGGAAGACATCACGCAATTTTTTATCAATCTCTGCATTATCTTTTTCCCATTCATCAAATTTTCGGGATAAAAGTTTGTTGAAATATAAGAACTAGCAAAGAAGCGAAAAAACGATTGCGTCTGGGGAGAGTGAGTTATAGCCAACGAAAAAACGGGACATTTCGCTTCCCGTTAATATTTCGTCGGGACACACGAGAAAAAATGGCAATCCCGTTAAAACGGGATGTCTATCACCCTACCCTATACTTGGGTTTCTTATTTCTTGGCGCGTGGGGTCTTGTCTTTACGATGAAATATCTCAAGGTATTTCGCGTCGTTCACCGTCGTGTCGCCAGAAATCGCATGATCGCGACTGTATCGAGCAGTCCTGGCGATCATGCGACTTCAAGCGGCACGACCGAGAACGACGCGAAATACCATGAGATATTCCGTCGTGACGACAAGACCCCAGGCGCCAAGAAACAAAAACCCAAGTATAGCAGCTAAACCGTTCAGCCGAATTTCTCCAAAATTGATATTCCCCAACGATCTGGCTGATATTGCGGCCCCTGGTATTTAAAACCGAATTTTCATTTTTGGGGTACTTTACTTGAAGCCCCTGGGACATATTCAAAATTTTCGAAAAAATGACTCCGTCGTTTTTTATTAACTTTTGTTGTAGGATAGTGTGAAGGACGTTTAAGAGAATTGTGCAGGTCTCATTTGCATTGAAACACTTGATTTCTCAAAAATTGCAAAAATTCAAAATTTTTCGGCGTCGTTCTACAACTAGAGTATTTTATTGCGTAATTTTGCGTGAAAGTTGGACAATTTTTAATTTTGTTTAAACATTTTTTTCTCAAAATGACACCAACAATTTTGACCTCGGATAGCGTATAGAACGCTTAAGTAAATGGTGCAGGTCTTATGTTTGTTGGAAATTCTGCTTTTTAAAATTCGTCTCCTACAACTATAACTACGAAGATAAACATTATTTTTTCAATGAAATGTGTTCATCAAAAAGTTTGTGAATTCGTGTGAGTGTGGGATTAATATCGGACCTTAGACTGCGTAAAGGACGCTTAATGGTGCAGATCTCATGCTCCTTAAATTTCCTGATTTTTCGAAATTTGAAAAAAAAAAATTCGGCGTCTTACTACAACTACAATAGTGAAGATACATTTTTCTTAATGAAAAGTGTTCATCAAAATTAAAACAACCTCAAATACGGTCATGTTGAATTTTTCGTGAAATTTGGCTTCAAACGAAGTCGCCCGCTTCGAATTTCCTACGCTTCGTTAATGTAAAATGAATTGTGATTCCAGGCAATTGGATGCTACGTAATTTAGAATATGTATATTTTTTTTATATTTCTTAGTTCATTTATTACATTCGAACTTTTGTTACACGTTTACAAATTAATCTTTTAGATATTATTTAAAATTATTGGATAATTAATATTTTTGTCCGTATTCTGAGGAATGTATTTGCATTCCCAATGTATTGATATATTTTCTAGCGGGCCGATTTTGTAACCACGCTTTTTTACGATTTCCGTGTCTTCAAATAATATAATATGTTTATAAAATGTGTAATATTGTCAAAATTGATAAAAAATAATAGAAAATGTATTAAGTGTTGTTGGAAATCTTTATTATACATCGAATAATATTTTTTATTCAAAATAAAAATGCAAAATAATAAATCTGGAGCAAATTGGTCAATTCTCTTTGTCAGAAGAATGTTTCTTTACATCATTACATTTTTCTGGCAGCATTACCTAAAATTTGCAAAATCGTGCAGTAACCCCCAAAACGCGCAATTTCGTGCAAAATAAAACTAGTACTAAAATAACCGTTTATAGTCCGTTTCATGATACAAATTTCTGTCAAGGTTTCACATAATTTTAAGTTAGCAAACAAAAGATTCCATTGCACGGGAATCCGGTCTTTAGTCATGAGTAGAGACCGGAAAAATATGTAGTATGAAACGTCAAAATATGTACATAAATATGTAAAATCGGATATAATATTGAAACGGTCCTAGCTATCATTGTGTGTGGGATCTTCCACCATGTTTTACCTATTTTTAAAATCCAGCTTCAAAAGATATTTCACGTAACCAGTTTCTGAATTTCTAAATAATTTGGGCGCCAGGAAATGGTTATAGTTATATCCCTGAATATATATTATCAATTCTCATAAATAAAAATCCTGCTAGCTTGGTCGCTTGGGTTCTTATAAAATAATTGTTGCTTCTTACTGCGCAACCAACTACTCAATCTGCCATTCATACGAAGGGGCGAGGAATCTGAAACATCTACTCTAGGACTGCACGTAATGGCAAATGAAAATCAGCTTACTTTCAACTATGAATTACCGCTTATTAATCATGAAAGATCAATCATTTAACTTTCAATGGATTGTTTCAAATTAGCATTACGCCATGAGCATCTTTTGTTACTGCAATAACAGCGTTATAGAACCTTTATCCGTTTTTCCTTTTTCGCGCGCACGACACTCAACGTTCGACGTCGCCACGTAGAATCTTGTTGTCGCTGTAGCCCAATCTTCATTCTTGCTGAAGTCCACGAGGATCCAAGACCAAGTCGAAACTTCTAATCACATTAAAAACACTGCCTACACACTTTATCTTGCGCCTCAGGTGGGCACCTATTTCCAACTAATTACTTTCCCAAAAACAGAGTAATATCCCTCTCACCTAAAGTAACTCACAATGCAATGATAGTCCACACTTGTAACTCCACCGCGAAAATATTCTAAAATCACTTTACAGCATTCACTCCCACGAAATATCCCAAGTCTCAATAAATATTACTTGAACTTCACACAGCTCTCAGCGATCCGTTCACCACCACGACACGAGACGGAATGAATTAATATTCCCCTGGTCAACCCTTGAAACCTTATTTGTCTTTCCATTGTTTTTCAAACTTTTTCGAAACGTCCGCTGACGTCACCCTTCCTGTCCCATTTCAGAACCAATTACATTCTTGTGGTCACTACGGTGCACCTCCGCACCGCTTTTAAAGATGCGAGAGAGATATTTCAAAAAAATTACATTTGTGTGATTTTTGAAAAAATAACTCAAAATAAATCGTACGTCATATCAAAGAGTGAATTTAGCACTATACGATCGAAAAGTTTGAAGAAACTTTTTTTTAGCCATTTACGAGAAAATGGCGTTTGAGCGTTTCTGAAAATGCTGAATTTTCAGCTAGTTTTCACAGAAAACTGTTGTTTTAGAGAAACTTTACTTGACATTATTTAAAGCACATGTACTCATAAATAGAATAATGTGAACAAAGCGCCGCTAATGTAAATATTATCGACGTGAGAGACAAGTCAAAAAATTAAATTTTTGCAGTTTTTGAAAAAACAAAAGAAGACAGCAATATGGCTTTTATGTCATTTGATAGATTACATTTACCAATACCGCTACCAAAAGTTAAAAGAAAAAAATTTGGAGCCGTTTTTTGAGAAAATTTTGTTTTTGTATTTTTTAAAAATTGCACATATTGCACGCAATTTTGCGCGAATACTACTAAAATTTTCAAAACTATGTATATGACCTTAAACAAAGAACTCACTTTGGAGAATACATTTTATTTGAAGGGAAAATCTCTATCTTCAAGTTTGTAGTTGGAGAAAGACGCCGAAAAAATTCACTTTCACAATTTTCGAAAATTTAGAGTTATCCGTGAAAATAGGACCTAAAAGCCATCTTAATAAGCGTATTTTACTCCATTCATACAAGAAATTTAAAGATAAATATTGGATCCGTTTTTGAGAAAAGTTTGAAAATGTCCCGGGAGCTTCATGTAAAGTACCCCCAAATTTTGAAGAATATTTTTGAAAATATCAAAGCTTTGACTCAAACCAGATCGACCGACAAATATGCATTTTGGAAGAAATTGTACCTATAGTTAAGGCGCTAGCAGTGTTCACACGGACGGACTGACAGACGGACGTTTTCCTTTCAATTGGTTTTTCGGTATCAAGGACCCACAAAAGAGGGTTTCTGGTTACACCACGTATTATGGGATTTTTTTCTTCCTTTAGTAACTTGTTTTATCCACTTTTTCGTTATTAGCGCCCGACAATGAATTTTTTCCGCCGAAAATTCGCCATTTTTTCGCGCATTACATAACTTTTCCTATATTGCGTATATCACTCCGTGTATACGTACGTATACGGGAAAGTAAAAATTGGATATTGTGTTAGGACGGCGACAATTCGCCAAGATTAAAATTTGGAGAACGGTAAGTAGAAAGACAAAAAAAAATGTAATTACATAAAAATTCGGTCTCTAAGGTCCGATTAAATTAAGAAGGTGATTGACAGTTCTGTGTGACGTTAGAACGCCTTTCCCGTTTTCATGGCAGCTGCCAACCAGAGAGACAAAACGTGACGTGTCAGGTCGCTCAGTTGCCTCTGCCGAACACGGGGAACATTTGAGCATCGCAAGCGACTTCCCTGCCGCCACGCCGCGCCGCCCGCGTTTCTGCCTGTGCTGCGCGCGCAATGTGTACTGTTGTGATGAGTTGCGTTGAGGTTAGGCTTTTGTCGTATTTTTTACTCTTTTACAGGTATTTTTTGAATTGTTTGTTTTCGTGTCCCGGTAACACGTGCTCAGTGGTTTGCGACCTGGCAACGTCGCTCCCCTCCACTCACAAATGTCAATCACCTTCTTAATTTAATCGGACCTTAGTCATGAGTAGGGGGCGGATTTTAATGAAATTTCATTATTTTTCTTTTCACTTTGGAAAAATGCTGTTTAGTATAGAAAGTAATTTTATGTTATGATAAAAGGAAATGACCCATTTTTATGGTACGTTTTGGCATTTTTCGTCGATTTCGACTAATACGTCATTTTTTAAAATCTTTTTACGTCATTTTTAATACATTTTTCGTTTATTTCATCGATTTTAAAATCATTTAAAGGAAACTTGCTTCAAATAATATTTGCGAGAAGCAACAAATATTCTCCACAGAATTCCAGAGTAGCCTATTGGATTTATTCGCTCATATATTCAGTGGCGAAGTGTCTGGGTAGGCAGAGTAAGCTGAGCTATCCCTACGAATCTTGAAGAAGGAGAGAAATATATCTTCACTAAAAAAGGAAATTCTCAATTTACAATGTTATTTTCGTCAATTAATGCCGTACGTATGCGCACCAAGTTAATTTTTCTGTTCTTATGCGTATTCAATGCGATGTGTCCTCGCCGCCGCCCGGTGCAGTGGACAGGCTGCTGGGAAGGCTGACTCGCTTCAGCTTACCGCTGGAAGACAGTTTGTTGGCCAGGGACGGGGCGCGGGGAAGTGATCGCGCATGCGCATTTAGTAGCTGGCCCGGTCACTCGGCCAGACGTTTAGGCCGGCCTTACTACTGGGTAAGTAATTTAAACTCCTGCCGGCAGGCGCTCTCTTCACCATAAGCTTGCGTGGAACTTCCGGAAATGTCCACTAGAGGTCATTGAGCAACTTCAAATATCACTATGGTTCGATTAAAATAAGTTGGTGATTGACAGTTGCGAATGGAAGGGAGTGACGTTGACAGTTTGCGTACCACTGAGCACGTGTTCCCGGGACACGAAGATAAACACTTGAAATAAATACGTATTAAAGTAACCAAATCATAAACTCGTATTGTATGAATCTATAGCTTCAGAAGCCCAACTGTCAATCACCAACTTATTTTAATCGGACCGTACTAACAAAAGTAAAACATTTATTTATTTCAAATTCCAGTATTAGAATTCCTCAGTCGCTAATTCATGTAGTACAATACTGAGAATTTCATTTTTTTTCTCCCGAATTATTTAGCATTGCGTTAACATTCAATAAAACAAGATAATTTGAAAAACGTTGAGTTTAAGCATTTGTGGGTTGGTATCGCTGCGAGTGTGTGAATCCCCGAGTAGTATTGTGTTCTGGAAAGATAAAAAAGGATCTCATCAGTGTAATTTCATTTCGTAAGTTGACTGACTAGCGTATTCGTGTGTGGGTTACAAGTGAAATGTCGTCGACCTGTAACTGCATGACGCTGTGTCTCATTGACAATTAGCAGTCTGAAAACAATTAAAACTCATTTACGTAGTTCTAATAACAAACTCTTCAACTTTGCTACTATTTTAATAGACAAGAAACTTCCGTGTAAGTGTTCGCAAAATGCAATGTTTAAAGAAAAGTTGAATTTTTTCTGAAGAAAACCAGACATTGAGAATTGATTTGCAAAAACTGTCAAATAATTTAGATGGCTACAAACTCTTGAAAACAAGGAATTAACATAAATTATAAATAAGCATAAACATTTACAATTATTTTCAATTCTGCAGTAGGCTTATTCTTGATCTGAGTATTGTTGCATGATTGAAATAATAATAATTATTATTATTATTAAATTTGTAGTCTTCTGACATCTATCTTCGAAATATTCGATATTTCACAAATTAAATATATGTTTTTACAAAATGTTCGTGACTCAGCTTATCCAAAAATTAACCTCACGCTTCGCCACTGCATATATTATAATGTCAGTCGTCAGTACTATGTAACCGGATGCCTGTCGGTGACATTGTCTATTCGGCCGATTTCGCGATAAATAAAGGTAGAGATTTTCATGTAAAGAACAGAGTTCGCGAGCTGCAGTGCACAATGAAGAAGCCTCAATTACATCAGTAACAAATCAAACGCCTTGAGTTGTTCATCTGAAGTGATTTTTATCAATTTTGTAACGTTATTTTTCCTTGTTTTTAGGTCATTTCGAAACATTTTAAGAGCATTTTATTGATCATTTTTGGCAATGTTTTAGGTCATTAAAACCCGCCCTCTAGTCAAGAGGTTGAACAGAGGGTGCAAATCATGGCAGGTCCCGAACGAAGTCGAGTAGTTGTGAATCGTAGGTTCAATGCTAACTGGAAACATGAATGTTGGTTCACTGATACAAATGGAGCAGCAATTTGTCTCGTACGTCAGAAGATGGTGTCTGAGAAAAAAGTATCAACAAAAAGTAAAAGAAACATTTAGAAAAGTATGGTCAAGTGTATTACAACCAGATACTTCTGGATGAAATTAATGAAGTGCGTATTATTAACAATGAAAGATCGATAAATTTTCTGTTCTTGTAATTTATATTACAAATATTTCAAAATCAATTGTAACAGTAAAGATTGACCTTGAAATATGTGGAAGTTGTTGAGCAATTTCATCTGAAATAATAGTATGCTAAATGAAACCTCCTCTCTCGAGAAACTACAGCTGTTATTTCACGTCTTTGGTTCTCGTAGTCAATACAATTCAACGCATATCCGTCTCAAGAGCCGCAGGGCATTCCTCCCACCGAGGGATCGGGCAGCGGCCACTTGCCCCAAAAGAGAAAGTCTTTCTCTATACTTCGGTTTTTCTTTCTTGGCGCACGGAAAATGGGGTGTCAATAAAATGGAATATCTCACGGTATTTTGCGTCATTCTCGGTTGTGCCGCTAGGAGTCGCATGATCGCGACTATCAAGCAGTGCTGAGCAGTGCAACAATCATGCGATACCTGGCGGCATAACGGAGGACGACGCGATACCGTGAGATATTCCATTTTGATGACATCCCCTCCGTGCGCCAAGAAAGAACAAGTGGTGCTACAGAATGGCACAGACTTTTCCATATTCGTTTTCTATTTCCTTGGGTCTGGGCTAGCTATTCGGAATTACCACATACTCGTGCCAGCTGCCATCTATTTCCTTCCAAAGTATATTTTCTTGACTTTTCAGTTTCCTAATGGTAGAATGGAAATATTAATTTTTAGAATATTATAGAACACTAAACTTCTTCCTAAATGGCAATTTTCTTGGAAAAAACTTTTAGCCGTTTTTAAGAAAATGGCGTTTAAGCGCTACTAAAAATGCGAAACATGAAGCTCTATTTCACAGAACGTTTGAGTTTTCGGAACACTTCTTTTGAAGTCATTTGAAGAACATTAGTTTACAAATACAATAATGTTTACAATTTGTTGGAAATGTGCATATTAACGGAACAATTTTTGAGAAAATTGTTTCTGAAAATGCGAAATTTTGAGCTAGTTTTTATAGAAAAGTGAGTTCTCGAGAAAATTTACTAGACATTATTTAAAGCAAATGTACTCGTAATTACAATAATGTGAACAAATCGCCACTAATGTAAATATTACCACAAATGAACATTACTTCAAATACTTTGAAACAGGGAAAGCAATACCATGACTAAACAAAATATTTTAACTACAAACGATTAAAAAATTATCAACGCAAATTATAGTTTTATCATTCATTGTCAAATTTTACGTAAAATTGCCACATACTTACGAACTTATTAGTGACCTTTCGGCACAAACAGCAAGCGAAGGATTTCAGTAATAAAATTATTCGAAAAATACACATGAAATAAACTCACAACATGTGTAATACACTACGATGACCCTAAATCCACACTAATATGTATTTTGACTGATACACACATATACTTAATATTCATTATAAATTTCAGTGATAAATCTTCTATCGTGTTCATTTTCTGAATCGAGAAATAAACCATATTGTTTAATAACAACTTTCTTGTCATGGTAACCGATTCAAATTCAAAATCACTGTCCCTCTTTGATCGAATAAAACAGGTGGATAAAATCACATTTGCGGGAATCTTTACAATAATTCGAGTAAATGTTATAAAACAAAATATTTAGAAAACTTTTCAATTGACGCAATGGTTTACTTTTCGTTTCAGTGCAATGCATACTTTTCATTTTTTGTGTGATTTAACAACACCTACATTTTTCAGCATTATTTTTATTTTGGGGCCCGAAATATCGCGGCCGAAATTAAGCTTCTGGAATATGGGAGAGAGTTGAACTCTGCCATTGTTAAGAATTTTGGCGACAAATTTTCAATAGTGTTTGAGAAAATTTCGTTAGAACATTTCAGAAAATTTGCCAATTTTGTTCCTTTATTATGGACCACGTATGGACATTTCAAAGAAAGTTTGAAGCTTATGTGTAAAGAAACGCACTAAATAATTAAACACATCTATACTGTAAATTTTGACGGCGTGAGAGACAAATCAAAAAATTTACATTTTTGTAATTTTTGAAAAATCAACGTGTAGACCAGTATGACGTTTATGTTATCTGATAGATTATATTTAGCATTATCTTCGCCCAATGTTTAAAGAAAAAATGTAGAGCCTTCTTTGAGAAAATCATGTTTTTGTAATTTTTTAAAATTGCACATATTGCACGCAATATTGCGCGAAAACTACTAAAATTTTCGAAACAATGTGTATGACCTTAAACAAAGATCTTAACTTGGAGAACACATTGTGTTTGAAGGAAAAATCTCTATCTTCAATTTTGTAGTTAGAGAAAGATGCCGAAAAAAATTCAAACTTTCACAATTTTCGAAAATTCAGAGTTATCCGTGAAAATCGGACCTATGCCATCTTAATAAGTGTATTTTCCTCTATTCTTACAATAAATTTAAAGAAAAAATTTAGAGCCGTTTATGAGAAAAGTTTGAAAATGTCGGGGGGGGGCTTCATGTAAAGTACCCCCAAATTTTGAATAATCTTTTTCAAAATATCAAAGCTTCGACTAGAAGCAGATCGACCGGGGAATATCTATTTTGGAAGAAATCGTACGTATGGTTTAGGGGCTAGCAGTGTTCACAGACGGACGTTTTCCTTTCCATTGGTTTTTCGATATCAAGGACCCACAAAAGAGGGTTTCT
Source organism: Acheta domesticus (assembly GCA_031308135.1). Classification (NCBI taxonomy): domain Eukaryota; kingdom Metazoa; phylum Arthropoda; class Insecta; order Orthoptera; family Gryllidae; genus Acheta; species Acheta domesticus. Next base: position 34,440,809 of record JAHLJT010002406.1, read on the forward strand.
GGCTACACCACGTGTTAGGGGAATTTTTTCTTAATTTAGCATCTGGTTTTATCCACTTTTTCGTTATCACAGCCCGGCAATTAATTTTTTTCTGCCGAAAATTGGCCATTTTTTCGCGCAGCATTACATAACTTTCCCTATACTACGTATGTCACTCCGTGTATACGTACGTACACGGGAAAGTAAAAACCGAAGTATAGAAGCCGGTGGGGCGCGGAAGGGCTGCCATCGCTTTCGTGAGGCGTGTTGCTGGGGCCCTCGTGCAAGCCTTAAAATGTAATGGGTCCCGTTGCATTTTAAGAACTCAATGTCTCGCTGAGCCGTCGGTGTAAGATGAGATCTGATCACATTCTGTGTTGAACGAATCTGCATCCGGTGGCGACGTTACTGCAAGACAAACTGGATGCAGGGGCGGTTCGTGCCTATGGGCTCACGGGCGTCGCCCCTCCTGTCGTTTTTATTAATATAGTATGTGGTTATTTAAATCTTAGGAAGTAAATAATTTGTTGATGGGTACTCAAATTATGGCGAACATAACATTTCTGCTTCTGCAACATGCTTTCCTGCATTAAGCACACGTTGGCGCCTCCAGCCGGCCGGCTAGGGCTCTGCAGTGAGAGCCCTGGCGATAAAACGTGGGTTGCCATGACAACCAGGGCCCACGCTTCCCCCTCTCCACTGCACTTCCTTGCTGCATGCTGCGAGACTGTTGCGTCCCACGTGCGTCTGAATACTTCGAAATGAGTGTTCCTGTTCGCGAGTTAAAAAAAACTCGTGTTTAGCTCATTGTTTTTACCAGAGAAAATTAAATTAAAAGAGAATGGTCGCCCAGTACCTAAATTAAATATTCAACAAAAAGAATCGGCTTGCAAGAATTTACTCGGAAATTTGATGTTTCGTTGTATGACAAAGTTTCCTGGTTGTGTGGCTGCGATGAGAAGAACTCACTGTTTTGTTTCGTATGCTTGCTGTTTGGAGGTGATGATAGTTGGACAAAGGAGGGGGTGTGCGATCTAAAACATCTTCAGGAGAAAAATAAGAAAACATGAACAATCAAGAAAACATAAAGGCAATGTTGTCAGTTTTCAATTTCTATGAAAATGTAACAAATCTGAAAGTCTGAGTAGTGCTTATAAAGAATCTGTTCGTCTTCACAATGATTTAGTGGTAAAAAATGGAGATAGTGTTTCCAAAATAATAGATGTATTGAAATTATGTGGAGCATGTAACCTGCCACTTAGAGGTCATGATGAATCAACTAATTGAGGTAACAAAGGTGTATTTTTAGAAATTATTGAATACAGTAAAAATATTGATCCTTTGTTACGTAGCCACTTTGACAATGCAAAAGTATTGAAGGGCACTTCTTTTTGAATATTTTTATTATCTACACAAATATAATCTTTGAATACAACATTCTTCTGAAACATCTAACACTATCACAGTTCTACAGTAATGCTTGGTGACACACACTTGAATATTTCTATAACATTCTACATACATCAAAAGTCAAAGAGATTACATAAAAGAAAGTCAATGAACACGTTATTAAATAAACAAAAGAATGCACAATATCAACACCCTCCCGTATTTAATAACTTAGTGAGTCCCATGTTATTGGATAACTTTTCCAATTGAATATCAAACACCGGCTTCGTTAACAAGTCTGCAAGTTGGTTTTCTGTATCCACTCTTGAAATGTCAATTTCTGCAGACGTTACTAATTCTCGAACAAAAGAATGTCTTATGTGGATGTGTTTTGTTCTGCGATGAAACTCAGGATTTTGCGCTAGACGAGTTACAGCTTCATTATCAACAAACAAATGTGCTTTTAATGGTTCATTTAAAAGTTCATTTAAGAGTCTCTTTAAACAAACAATCTCACGAGCTGCTTCACTAGCTGCTACAATCTCGGCTTCAGTAGTAGAGATGGCCACAGAAGATTGTCTTCGACTAAACCAACTAATGGGTGCGCTGGCATAAAGACAGAGTACTCCTGATGTCGAGCGTCCTGTCTCAAGGTCACCTCCATGATCTGCATCACTGTAGCATGTTAAAACGTTGTTGAACATGCCACTTCTATATGTAATCCCATAGTCAACAGTACCCTTCAGGTAACAAAAAATTCTCTTAATTTTAACTACATCACATTCTGTTGGCTTCTCTAAATTTCTTGATACCACTCCTACAGCATAGGCAATATCAGGCCTAGTTCCACACATCAAATACATTAAGGCACCAACAGCTTCCCTATAAGGAAATTTAGTAGCAAGAGGACTCTTTTCAGTAATATTATCCTTTATTATTGGAGTCGTAATAGATCGGCAGGTATTCATACCAAACCGTTCTAAAATCCTTTTCGTGTAATTCGCTTGACTTACATGTATGGATCCATCATTTTCCTTTTTAATTTCAAAACCTAGGTAAAAAGATGCCGGCTTCGAGTAATTTTGAACCCCTTCTCTAGTGCACTAATGAAATCCTTAAGTTCTTGATCACTATTAGCAGCAATCAACCCATCATCTACGTAAAGTGCAAAGAAAATCTTACAAGTGCCACTCTGTTTTATAAAGAGGCATGGATCTGCTTCACTTCTCTGGAATCCCAAACTAATAATATAATTACCAAATGCTTCATTCCAACAACGGGGTGTTTCAAGCCGTATAAACTTTTCTTCAATCGCCACACTCTTCCAGAACCACCATTGTATCCGTAAGTTTGCTTCATATATATGGTTTCTTTTAGGTGCCCATTTAGAAAAGCAGTCGATACATCTATTTGTGCAAGTTTCATTTTCTCACAGGCAGCAACACTGAGCAATGTTCTGATTGTAGAGGTTCTTGCAACTGGGCTAAATGTTTGATCATAATCAACACCTTTCTCTTGTGAAAAACCTTTAATTACTATCTAGCTTTAAGTTTATCATCTGATCCATCAGCATTAGTTTTAGTCTTGTAGACCCATTTGCATGGAATAGCTCTTTTTCCCGGTGGTAATTCTTCCAAAACCCAAGTTTGATTTTCTCGATGAGCTTCCATTTCTTGATCCATTGCTTCTTTCCAGTCTTCCAATTGTTCTGAATGTATAGCTTCATCATAAGTATCTGGTTCCCTAAACGTTGTTGATGCCATTACATAATCTTGAAATCTTTGAGGACATTTTAAAATGGAACGATCACGCAGTTGAGGTACTGGAATTTCTTGATTCACTTCTCTAGAATCTCTTCCATGCTCCATAACTTCTTCAAAATCTTCTAGCACATTTTCATTAGCATCATAAAACTCCTCTTCTTTGGTTTCAATTGTATCTTGCTTTTCAGGATCAGTATTCATACGAATTACCACAGTTTTTCTTTCAAGAAGTGTTTTTTCTTCAAAAATGACATCACGTGATCTAATTAATTTGTTTTCATCTTTATTCCAAACCCTATAACCTTCATTATGGTCGTAGCCAATTAAGATTCCCTTAACTGCTTTCTGATCCATCTTCTTTCTTCTTTGCTTTGGAATGTGAGCATAACAAGTAAAGCCTATTATGCGAAGGTGTTTTATACCAGGTTTCTTCTTGTACCAAAGCTCATAAGGAGACTTTTCAGGATCACTAGAAACTCCTGTACGATTCAAAATATATGATGCTGTATTAATCATTTCAGCCCAAAGCGATTGAGGAATCTGACCATGGGCGTACATCATTGCTCTAACCATTTCTACAACTGTGCGATTTTCCCTTTCACTGCAACCATTTTGTTCAGGAGTGTAAGGCATCGTGAAACGTTGAATTATACCTTCCTTTTCCAGAATTTCTTTAATAGCCTTACTATCAAATTCTCCTCCATTGTCGCTAAAAATTTCCTTAATTGTGTGTCCAGCTGTTTTTGTTTGTGCTATAAACTGAGTCAATTTATCTGACTTCTCTTTAATGAAATATATTGATCGAAATTTGGTATAATCGTCTTTAAGCAAAACAAAATAGCGATACCCAGAGACTGATTCTTGAAACTGACCACACATATCTGTATGAATTAGCTCTCCCGGTGCTGATGCTCTCTTTCTACTTCCAAAAGGTAGACGATGAGCTTTATCAAAAATACAACCTTCACAGAGCTCAGTATCCATTTCCACATTAATGTCTAAATTCCTAGAAAGTATGGTCTTCACGTGTCTCTTATTTTGGTGACCAAACCTTTCATGATATAACTGACGCACATTTTCTTGGCTGGCTAGATTTACCTCAGTAGGCAACTGCGGCCTGAGTCCTTTTACAGCAAGCTTGAACAACCCTCCAAAACGTTCACGTACACCAACCAACATTACTTCTTCACCAATTTTAAAATGACATACCTGTAATGTTGATATAAATGAACTCTCAGGATTTTTATCTTGTGCAGCAAGAACAGAAAATAAATTCTTCTGAATCTTTGGAACATACCATACATCTCCCAGAGTAAGTTTCTTCCACTTTCCATCAACCACTGCTCTAATGTCAACTGCACCTTTTCCCATAGCTTTAGCAGTATCTCCATTGGCAGTAGTTACTGTATGCATTGTAGAAAAAGGCTGAAACGACTTGAAAAGTGTGTTATCATTTGTAATATGACTTGTTGCTCCATTGTCAACATACCAACCATCATTGTCACATTCGACTGACATCCCAACAGAAGTCACAGCTGTAAGAATCATATTTGAAACATTTTCATTCAATAAATTAGAAGATTCTGATTTCTTACCTTTTTCTTGGTCTGTTTTTGATGGCCTTCCATCTTCAATCCATTTCGACATTTAGAAACTATATGGTTAGGTTTTTTGCAATAATAACAAATTAGTTTCTTTTTCTCATTGAAATACTTCTTTTTGACATTGACTGCAAGTACTTCTTCAGACATATATTCACCTCCTTTGCTGGATAGAGCTTTTTCATATGCACATAATTGGTTTGTTAGATTATCCACTGTCCTGTCATTTTTTGACATAAGCATCCAACTTGATTTGGAATGGGAAATATTCCTCTGGCAATGTTCCCAAAATTTTGCAGACCAAAAATATAACAGGTAACTCTGAATTATTTTCAGTATCTTTAGCCATTTCTTCCTTTAATTGAGACCACAAATTCTTCAGTTTTGATACATGTGTAGCTACATCATCACAAGTATTTTTCTTGAAGAAGAATTGTAAACATAACTCATATACCTTGTCTTCTGAGACACCGTCAAACAGTTTATGAAGTTCTAACCAAACGTCTCGAGCAGTGTTTAGACGCATTATTTTCTGTAAAGTATCTTCAGACATATTTGTTGTTAAAACAATCATTTGCATTACTGTCTGCCTTGAGAAATTTAGCGTTTGCCGATTCGTATGCCGCCTCGACATCAGGATCAGCATCCGTTTCGGGCCTTTTGGGTTTCACTAACCTACCTTCAACAACATCGTGTGCTCTAGGTATACCTCGTAAACAAACATTAGCTTTATATTTCCAGGTACTCCAGTTTGACTTTCCTTCCAAACAGCCAATGTTTATCAATCTTGTTGTATCCATTTCAAGAGGCGTATACAAGCCAATATCATACAGATATCGACTTCACTTATTTAGTCACTCTCGTTGATATTTAATTCAGAGTCACGTTCCTTCAAGTCAAAACGCACCTGGGCCCATAACCTTTTGAATATTTTTATTATCTACATAAATATAATCTTTGAATACAACATTCTTCTGAAACATCTAACACTATCACAGTTCTACAGTAAAGCTTGGTGACACACACTTAAATATTTCTATAACGTTCTACATACATCAAAAGTCAAAGAGATTACATAAAAGAAAGTCAATGAACAAGTTATTAAATAAACAAAAGAATGCACAATATCAACACTTCTAAGATAACTCAAAACGAACTTTTAGCGTGTATGCTTCAAGTTTGTAAAGAATTTATAACTGATCAAATAAGACAATCATCTTTCTTAGTCTGCATGGTTGACGATACTACCGACGTCTCTAATTTCATCCAGACAGTGATAGTATTTCGATACGAGTTGGAGGGAACAATATACGAGTGATATTGGGGATTTTTAATGAAGAAACCCATGACGCTCAAGGCTTGTCCGAATGCATTTTGAATGAACTTCAACCACTCTTACAAGATTGTCCCGAAAAATTAATAGCACAAACTTATGATGGGGCTTCAGTATTCAGAGGAGATTTAGGAGGGGTCAATGTTTTGGTTCGACTAGTCTACAAGAATGCACATTATATTTACTGCTATGCACATCAGCTCAACAAACTCTTGGAAAATGTTTCAGCTAACATTTCCAGTGTTAAAATATATTTTTCCAACCTGAGAGCGATTTCAGCATTTTTTTCAAACTCGCCCGATAGAACAGCCGCATGAGAGAAAACATGCGGTGTTAGAATACCAAGACGTGCGATACAAGGTGGAATTCTCGTTCAAGATTAGTACAAATTATTTTTTAAAATAAAGATTTAATTTTGAAATGTTTTCAAAATATTCAATCTGGGACGGGAAAAATCTACAACTCAAAAACAATGTATCAAGCAGCAGGATTTGTTAAGTGGCTGAACGATGATGCTTTTCAATTCTGGTTGAATTTCTTTAACGATGTCATGTAGACATCTTATATGCTCAGCTGCAAAAAATTAAAACTGATATTGTGAAAATTCAACAATCAATATATTGTTTTCAGAATGTAATAATGAATATAAGAAATGCATTGCCGTCCTCTTTAGAAGAGACACAAGAAGAGCAAGCTTCAAAAAGACAATGGAAGTGGAAACACCAGGCAATATTTAAATGCTGCTGCGAGAGAGATCTGTGACTGCATTGTAACTAAAGTAAAAAAACGCTTTAAATTCCAAAGTCATCTATCGGAAGCAAAATTGTTCCAGGCTGAAAATTATGAGAATTACAGGAAAAGACATTGACAATTTTTGTGACGCTTTTCCCATGGTCGAAAAAGTTGTACTGAGAACTGAATTACAAATTTTCTGCTCAAGACCGGAATTATCGCAAAACAGCCTTCTATGAGTCTGGTTGTTCAAAAACACTTAATTTTTTAATTTCGGATGGTCTTGATACTACTGCTTTTAAATAAATAACGAAAGCACTAAAGATTCTAATGACCCTGCCCATGACAAGTGAAACTGAAAGATGTTTTTCATCTTTGAAGTTAATAAAATCTTTTTTACGAAATTCTATGGGGGAAAACAGACTCTCAGCATTAGGAATGTTCTCCATTGAGAAGCAAATGGTAAGAGAAATTCCCGACTTTAATAAAAAGTGATCGACAAGTTTGCGAGTGACAAAAATCGAAGGATAGAACTACACTACAAATGAATACTAAGGTAAGAAATTTACTTTAATTTGAATTTTCCGTGTTTTAATATGGTTGAGCCCCCCAGAAAAAAAATCCACGAGCCACTACTGACTGGATGGCGATAGGTCACGTATCTAGTCTTTCCAACTGCGCGCCAGGCGTGTGAATGAACCCTCGCCCCCAAAGGCGTCGGACGCTGTTGCCAGAATTTCTCGGTGACGTTGCGTTGTGTTCCTCCCACGCCGAATCTTTCGCGCACGTCTCTTGTGTTCGTGTCTGTTTAGATGCAGACAGAGCCCTATTTCTCAATACTATGAGTGAACATTTTGTCCTTCAAAATGCTGATGACTCCATGGTTTGTTACTCCAAGAATTGCAAAGAAGATCTACAATTAGTCTTCCAGAAGAAATTCAACTAATACTAACTCAATATAAAAAACACGATTCCTATGGAACCATAAAGTTCAAAAAGTATAATGTGTCGTTCTGTTACAAGGGAAAAAATTATCGCACTAAATGCAATATCTTCTTGTTTATACAAACATGCAATTTTTTTATGAAAACTGCCGTAATGTAAATACCACTGCTAATATTAGTGATTAGGTCTGAGAAATAATTATGACTTATTGTTTAGTATTGGTTTACACAATATTGTGTTTTCTTCTTCCACAGCACTATGTAAAATAAATCAATAAAAACTCAAAATGATTTCTTAATAAATATCCTAACTATTCCACAGACAACGTAAATAATAAATTTTCTCCAAAAGACCCATATAATGTTCCAGAAAACATTATTCGTTTCCCAGATGAGACTTCTATATTTGCCAGCCTAAAAATAACTCTTGATACTGTGATGGTGCCGCGGGCCTGGTTTGCCCAGTCCGCGAAACTACCATCGGGTGAGTTTGATCCCCTATCAATTAACCTCTATTTTGCAGCATGCTTTGTCAATTTGAGGGCTGCCCGGCCGCTCTCTTTGGCTCATGCCCGCAAACACACTTACTATCATTTACTATTTCTTTTTTATTTAAAATTAATTTCACACATGCTAGGAAATTTGCAGGAATTTTACCTTTTTTAAAATAAAAGTCATTGTTAAATTGAACTTGGGTCATTTACTAACGTATTGAAAATTTAGGTACATTAATTGGCCGTAAATTACTTAATTACTACAATCAATGTTTTTAACTACTCCAAAATGTTATTCTTCTCTCTTTTTACTTCATTGATGCTAATTATTATAATGTCTTTGCTGGCACATACCCTTTTATGTCCGCGTAGCCTTAGGCCTCATTCACAATGCAAACTTAAACGTAAACGTAACGTAGCCGCAAAACCTAAAAATGTGTTCTTAAGCGAGACCATTCACAATGGCTTGACGTAACCGTAGACGTAAGACCGTAAACTTAAGAGTTCGCAAGCTCCAAGCTTTTACGTGTAAGTTTACGTCGGAATTCTACCGAAGACCAATCAGAGAGCAGCATGGAAAAAAAAACAAATGCCCAACAAAATCCGCGAGAAGTAAATTGCAGGTCGATTGTGGGTGTTCTGTGATCGATTCCATGTTGTCTTGTGTTGTGTAGAGGTTGTGTTTGGTTGTGTTGAAAGTGATTAGTGAAATAGTTTGCAGAGTTTTGGTGCGAAGTGGAACTCGATATTAAAATTTGGGCCATTTTCGTTTGGATTGACATGGCGAACAAGTTTGTTACGTTCGACGAATTGTTAATCAGTTTGGTGCAAGAAAATCAATTTTTATACGACAAGGGACATGCGAGTTACAAAGATGTTGTTTTGAAAGAAAACACGAGGGCAACCATTTCCCAAATATTGAATCAGCCAGTGTCGGATTGCCAGACGAGGTTCAAAACTCTGAGAGAAAGATATGGGAAAGAAAAAAAAAGGTAAGGAAATGAGTTTTAGAAGTGGAGCTGGAGCATCGCAAAAAAAAGAATGGCATTTGATGGAGGCCATGTCTTTTCTGGATAATCATATTAAGCCGAGAAAGACTTTCAATAATTTCAACACAAAGGATTCTGAAATTGAAGTGATCGTGCCAGATAGTGATGTAGACTTTTGTAGTGTAGGAGAGGCCAGCAACAGCAGTGGTGAACTGGCCCCTCGCATTCCGGAGGTAATTACCTCACCACCTGTACGGAAGAGAAAGTATAGGAGTTCTTCAGTGGACGACGATGCAATACTTCAGTCGCTGCAGGCTGTTGCAGAAGTCAGCAAGAAGGTATCCGAATCTCTGACTTCCCAGTCCCAAAGAACAGACTCTAGTGGAGAGGAGCCATTTGCTCAGTTTATTTGCAAGAACTTGGCATTGTTGCCTGAGGACATTAAGGACGAGATTATGGTGGAAATTACACAAGTAATAATGAGGGCAAAAAGGAAGGCACGGAGCCAGGAAAAGGTGTAATTAATATAAATAAAATTACAACTTGAAATGTTCTTTCAAATTCTTTTAATCTTGGTTACCTCTTAATACATAATGTAACTGACCCTCCAAGGTTCCAGCAGGTGAAATTAAATAATTAGCAAGTTGCTCGCGCACTTCAGTTGCATGCTGAGTTGCATTACGAGCACCAATTCTAATAGTTAAGTTCTGAAATGCCCCACCATCCTGTGGCACATCCCTTCTCCTATTCCCTTCAATTAGCTGCCCATCCACCTCTCTGTCCACATACGAAAATGGGCAATACGTTTTATTTCTCGCATTGTTTTCAGAGTTTTGGAGAAAATTGTGGAGGCACACTGTTGACTTGATAATATTATCGACATTTTCTGGCTTAGCATTTATAATTCTATGAAAAATTCTCCACCGAGAAACCATTATTCCAAATGTGTTTTCTATTACACGCCGAGCACGTGATAGGCGATAATTATAAATTTTGTTCCTAACATTAGTCAACGAAGCTTTAGAAAATGGTTTCATTAAATTGTATTTTAGAGGAAAGGCTGCATCACCTACAAAATAATGAGGATGAATAATGTCTGCTGTGTTTGGAAACAAAGCAGGTGGAGGGACTGGAAGCAAGTTATTATTTAGTTTTTGGCCAAATTCAGATTGAGTGAAAATACCACTGTCACTTTGTCAACCGTATGAGCCAATATCAACATGGGTAAAACAATAATTGGCATCACAAACGGCCATCAACACTATACTAAAACTTTTCTTATAATTAAGAAATTGGGATCCGCTCTTGGCCGGGGATTGAATGACGACATGCTTCCCATCGATCGCACCAATACAGTTCGATTAAAATATTCTGCAATTCTAATGAAGTCTTCCTGCGTTGGAACTGGCAAATATTTTTTCTGCAAAGCATTCCATATTGCACTTGTGGTTTCGTTCAATACATTGCAGCATGTAGATTTTCCAATGCGGTAATTCCATGCAAGCGAGGGAATGGAGTCTCCAGTTGCCAAGAATCTGTTAAGACAAATAAAATATGTGGTATATATGCACTGTACTTAATACACGGGCAACTAATTTTGCTAGCAAGCAAAATAAGGTGCAGGGTAATATTACCAGGGGTGAAACATTGCCACAACTTCAAAAACATGTAGCTTCACTGTGCGCACGTTTTGTTGAGCACTCCTTTTGCTTGTAGTTCATTTACAGTTGAAATTGATTTTCTCTTACTCGGGAAAAAACATTTTTCAAATGTCTTTATTTTTCTAAAATAATTATTTTCTAAATTCATTTTTTCGGTGTTTTTTTTTATTCAGGCCCTCAAGAAAATGTGCGCAGATAAATTTCTTTCCCCACACGTCATATACAGTTTTTACTTTTTTTTGACAAATAAATACATAAATAAATAAATAAAACTTTAAGAAGCACTGCCTGTAAATTTATTTGCTAGCTGTTCCCAAAGCTACAACATAAAGTGACTGTGTGGTGTATTGTGACAGCCAAATCTTGTAATAGAGTTGAAATAAGTGATACCGACAAGTAAATATATCATATCCAAGGCATGTTATGTCGTGACTTAATGATTATTAATTATAAACAAGATACAATATATTATTGAGAAAGTCATAACATTTACTACTTTGAGGGTAACATTACTATATTGGCAAATTTAATTTATATCCTTTAAGTAGTTCTTGCATTGAAGTAATTGACATTTGTGAACAAATGCACATGTGTGCAATTAAGTTTCTTATTAATTAACTGACACGTGTGAGTTTATATATCATTTCTAAAGGTTATGACTTACAAATTGTAAACATTGGTTCATTTTATTTGATACTAATTACTTTTTATTGTCCTACTTGCACTGAGAAGCATATCATTAATTTACTTTGACTTGTTTTTAGAGAGAATGCCTCATAGGCAAATACAACATTCAGTATCTAAGTTTTACAAAACTATGATGAAGTTTAAATGACCAAGCAAAGTAAATGTTAGTGGGAAATTAAGTAGAAAAAGGCTACTGAAATGAAATGAACAGATCTACTTTACATGTTGCGGATGAGTGTGTTACACCAAAATTGAACATTGCTGTTTAGTTTCCCAGACCAAATTTAAAAAGGGTACCGTTTTCTTAACACACTTTATCATAATGTAAAATAGTTAATAAAACATTAAAGACTAAGTTCTCAAAGCAGAATTTATCCCCATTTAGTATACTTCAACAGTCAAAAACCAGAGCCTAGTAATCATAATTTTTTTTCTGATGCATATTTGTGCCATTTTCTTTCCTATCCAACTCTCAAACATTTGACTTGGAAACAAATTGAGACAACATAGCCAATTTGCTTACTTTAAAAAAATCTTGCAAATTGTGGAAGCTGCGACTTCAATATCTGAAGAAATATTGTAGATTTTTTGACTGATTAAATTGTCAGAATTATTGTGAAGATTGATGCAACAAAGCAGAACTTTAAACGAAAAAAAGATATGGCAATGATACCCCTCTCCCCTTACCTTATTTAAAAAAATTACCTCAGAGTTATGGCCAGGCGCATGGCTACAGGGAGAGATTCACGAATGCTTCTCTTTTGTAGAAATGGAGAAACTAACTCTAATAAGTTGTCAAACAACTCTGGTGTCATCCTCATGTACATGAAAAATTGGTATGGATCTTCTATCATTTCCCTTAACAAATTACTGAAGTCCCCTTGTTCTTCTCGTCTTGCATTCAAGGGATGAACCCACCAACGCCTTTCTCTGCGCCTGTTTCTTCTTTTTAAATAAAGTGCCCCTAAGAGTATAGCTGCAGAAGCCTGCAACAACACAAGCTGCACGCCCACGTCTCTATCCATGGCAAAATCGGCACGTGGCGTTTAAAATATTTGCGGCAGACTTTATTTAAAGCTCACAATATACAGCTGGTCGTATATAACTACAACAGGTAAACAGTTAAACAATGATTCTCTATGCATCCGATACTCCCTGGTCCGATACTCGTCTCGCACATACGAAAAGCCTAAATCGATAGGAAAGTCGAAGAAGAGGCTAGAAACGAATCGACCAATACGTCGAATTTTGATTGGTGCAGACAAAACTTACGTTTGTCATTGTGAATGCCTGTTTTTACGTGAAAAGTTTACTGCTAAGTTTACGGCCTTACGTTACGGTTAAGTTTGCATTGTGAATGAGGCCTTACTTGGATGCAGCCATGGACTCGAGCGTTGACCCGGTTTTTCAGCTTGGAGAACCGCCCTGACGCTCGCCACCTGGACTTCGTCGTCGCGCGGCGAACAGCCGCGGCTGACCTCTGCTGTGATGACCGGTGGTCAGGATGCTCAGACCCCAACTGTAGCTGCTATTCGTTCCGACACACAGACACACACATCAATTTGCGTGTCATCCGCCCACACCACACTGCAATAACAGTCTAATTCGTGGACTATTAGTCTCGACTCGACGTCGCATTTATTGAGGGCGCGAAATACAAGTACATCGCCTATTATAGTGACACATTGACTATTCGAATCTCTTCAACTGCCGTTGCCTCCCTCACACTTTAGCTCGGGATAAAATTTAGCCGAACAGTTTTTTTTACAAATCTCCAGAAAATTAGTTCTCTCCGAAAATCTCTTTCTCTCTCGTCCGTTCTCTCCGAAAATGTTTTTCCGTCTGTCTTTGCGCCATCTCCCCTCACGCGCTCAGCCTTCCCCCTATCCAGACTTCGACTCCGCCCTCTCTCGTTCTCGTCCAGTACTCGTTACTCTTTCTTATCGTCATTTTAACATTGTTATTGGGCTACTGAAACTGCGCAGTTCGCTCTTTCTCGCCCGGTGGAACACTTGTGCGTGTCTAATCATTGGCCGCCTGCACTCCGACGTATTTACGGCTTACACGAGTAGCGATCATTTGATCCGCTTGTCACCATTTAGGGTGCTAATGGCAGCTGCCGGGACAAAGGCTTCTTTTGTAGTTCGTTCGGCTCCTCACCCCGAGGGTCGTTCTGGGGAGGGTACCGAGCCCCCCTCGCCGCTAGTGCCATAAACCTTTTTCCGCCCGAGCTGTTTGGCGGTCAAGGCGCCTCTCCGAGCCCTACAAAAGAGCAACCCCTTCTGCCGCCTCCTCGTGACATACATTTTCTCTCTCGCACAACGTATTTTTCTCTCACATATTTTTAACTTATAATTGATATATCACGATACTGTTTAGGAAACAGTTGCACGCCACAGTTTTGGAAAGCTTTAAAGGTGAAAACTGCATTGATGTACGAGTAAATGCATATTTAATGCCGAAGTTAGGAGATAAAAGTTTGGAACCTTTAAGCAGTGGCGTGCGGTGATTTTTTTAGTAGGGGAAGCACTTTCGAAGTCCAAGGTATAAAAAATGTAAAACAGATAAAGATGATATGACTTTTCACAAAATGTGAATATTACCCTGGGAGAGATCTCATCTTGCATACTAACAGAACTGGTTGCCCGGAAGAAAACAGACCCTAGGGAAAATTTCGTTGTCTAAATGCCTTCTAACATTATAAAGTAATACGGTAAAAATATAAATTATATTTTTACCGCATTATAAAATAATACGGTATTTATGTGACTTATAATTTAACCTTATTTATCGAGTACTTTCTTATTTAAAATTATTAATGCAAATTTACAATATCCATCAATGCATTAAAGCATATTTTTTCTTTCATAAAATGAAAAATATATGCATAAACTTTAATATATGGTGAATGTTGATTTTAAAATGTATCTTTAGAGTTCATAAATAATGTTTTTCACAATCTTTACAAACAATGGATGTGATGTCCGTTCTACTGTTTTCATACACTTTTCACATTCTCAGGATGCTCTGCGGTTTAAATTCCTCGGACAAATTTCACGTCCTGTTGGTTCTCTTTCTTGCAACTTGTGTTTCTTGTTTTTGCTCTGAATGCAAATGTATTATTTTAGTTATCAGATCAGCGACAATCCTGTAAGAATTTATCTCATAATTGACCAAGGGCGAATACGATCCAAACTTCCGTCTGCAATTCTTGTGTGTGGTGATTCGTCGAAATACCAGTAATGTTTTATTCTCCTGAAAGTTTATTGTGCCTACTTCGAATGTATCGCCGGAAACGGAGATTATGGCGAGGGATCCGTGGGTGTTGCGCCGTGCCGATCGGCTCTGCTTGTCAACGCGGGTTGCCCCACTTTCCTCGCTGTACTGCGCGGAATGAGTCTGCCAATGCATTCCCTTCCCGCAAGGGAGAACTGCAGAACGGTACGCAAAGAATTAGTTTGTTTAGAATACTTTCTCTAACTTAATATAAACGTTCTCGGTATTATTAGGTACTTGATACTTCATTGTATTATAATGTAGTTAGCACGTACATCAAATACTCAAAATGCCAAAATAATAAACTCTTTCGAACTTGAAATTGCTACCAGTCGATCACTACAGAACGCATTTAAATACTCATTCTCGCGCACTCGCGAAACGACCCGACTTTTCACGAGGCATGGCGAAGTCACAATCTTTACAAACAATGGATGTGATGTCCGTTCTACTATTTTTATACACTTTTCACATTCTCAGGATGCTCTGCGGTATAAATTCCTCGGGCAAATTTCACGTCTTGTTGGTTCTCTTTCTTGCAACTTGTGTTTCTTGTTTTTGCTCTGAGTGCAAATATTGTATTATTTTAGTTATCAGATCAGCGACAATCCTGTAAGAATTTATCTCATAATTGACCAAGGGCGAATACAATCTGTAAGCTTCGCTGCACTCTGTAAGCTTCGCTGACGTCACGAGACGAATCTTCACACCGTTCTGAAAACCTCGATTGTTACGATTCAACCACATTTAGCTAAAAATCTGAGTTGAATGAACAGTTTTGCTCTGGCTATAAGCAAAGAATATTTCCAATATAGAAAGGATTTTTTTCTTTGCTTTACTTAGGGGAATGACTCATTCCCTTCATTCCATGGAATGCACGCCACTGCCTTTAAGATTATTCCCCCTAAGGTTCAATGTTTGCAGAGATGCATTTGTTTTCTGCCGAGTATCGAATTCATCTTTTGAGAATGAGAACTTTAAAATATTGAAAACAAAATGTTTTCCCGAATAAGCTTAACGAGAGCAGATTTTTTCGTTCAAAGTCATTTAAAGATTGTACACACAGCTACTGCAGATGAAAGTGAAACCGGCACTTATACAGGAAAAAAGGAATTAAGAATAATAAAGTTTTGATGTCAAAATGATTAACTCTCAAACCTGTGTATTTACAAGATTGTTCACATTTAAAACTACTTATTAAAACATAATAATGTTGTTGTCCGTTCTTTGAAATGTTCTTGATAAATGTTACAGATAATAATATTTCTGTTATTGGGGAATGCCGAAATAGTAGTATGAAACTTGAAATATGTCCAGCTTGCACGCAAGGGAATATTGGACTGCGTAACTGCGCAGACTGTGAGCAAATTGTTCATCACTTTGGTGAAAGATCTTCCGCCGAAGAAGACCACGACGAAGGATACGCTCAACGTCGCTCTCTTGTTCACATCACCACACAGTCGTTAAAAATCATGTTCTGCTTGTACATGCAAGATTTGGGACTTCATTTTTGCAGAAATTGTTTTAAACTTAAACCATTGAGTTGAAGCTCTTTTGAAACTCGCAGGGTTGACAAAAGAGAACTGTTCTTTTCGAATGTGTAACAAATGTTACTATAATAAACTTTAGGGCCACGTAGAAACAACTCGCGAGATAGAAAATTGAAGAAGGGAAGAGGCATCATTATCTTCGAATAATTTATATTTAGGAGAAAGTAAATGATAATATAATAATACCATAATAATAATCCACCTAGGTGCACCTCCACGACCTTGCAGTTGGTGGTGGAGCTTGAGTACCCCAATGTGCCTGTTAGCAATATCAGTGGTAGCCTAGCTACCGGTAGGGCCTCCCTCGCTGAATAGGTTGAAGGTGAGGGGTCAGACGAAGAAGTACTCCACTTTGAGGGGAGTGGGAAGTAAGTAGAGAGAGAAGGGTCATGAACCCTTTGACTTGAACCATGTCATGAACCAAGTCATGGAGGGTACAAGAGAGGCTGGGTTGGCACACCAGGCCACCGATTAGAGTGGAGGCCCGAACCTTGCATTAGTCAGCGAAGAAGGCTGCCTCCAGCAGTCAGTGAAAATCCCGTAGGGTTTAGTAATGCCGACTGGCGATCGGAGGGACCCCTTGCTGGGCCCTGCGGGGGGATGCTCCGAGGTCACTGGGTCGTATTAACCGGTGGCAGGAAAAACCCAAGGGTTAAGTGTGATCTGTGAACTTGAACTTACTACCTGCGAATCTTAACTTAAAACCTATGAGCAAAATGTATAGGACAAGAAATATAATGAATCTTAACATGCCTTGTTCTATCAACGTTCCATACTTGCTCAGAAACCGAACTAATGTCACTTTGTCGACGTCTGGCTGTCGCACGGATGTTAGTCCCAGGGACCCAGAGCCGGCAGTAGCTCGAAGCCATCGTCAGAGATGGAGGCGGGATGAATTGAAGGAGGTGATGTGGTGCTTTTACTATGCAAAAGCGAAAACTGGGTACTCAGAAATAGAAGTTTTCAAGGTATGGAGAGAGCGGGACCCAGATACGAGAAGAGGAAAATTCACAGCAGAACAACTTGCTGACATTCAGAGAAATGCGGAGTATTCGATCTTCGATCGAACTACCCACAAGACGAACATGTAGAACTTGAAAACGATGGTCCTGTTGAAGGTTCATCTCTTTCCAAAGAAACATACGTCAGCGGTGAAAATTCATCTGGCAATGAATTACGCGATAAGAACATGATACGAAATCTTCTCTGACGTGAGTTCGTCAATTTCCATTTGAATTCGTGCACCGTTGAGGAGAAAATACGAAAATGCCAAAGCTAAGAGAGTGATGGAGACAGTAAGTTCTGTCTTAAATGAGGTGGTACAGACCCCAGATAGAGATCTAGATATTACTGAAATCAATCACATCGTGTACGCAACTGAATATCTGGTATCTCAGATAATTCTGGTGGCAGCCAAGAACACCGACGGCCGACAGCAAAACAGAGTAAACAGCCCTGTACCCCGAAGAGAATTATGAAACACATAGCCGACGCTCGGGACTCTTAGCTGAGGCATCTTCTAAATCAACGCACAACACTAAACGAAACCACTAACTTCAACGAAAAACATTCAATGTAGAACAAAAATACCAATTTCAAAGTGACACAAGCAGGCTAGTGGTAGTTGAAAAGCTAAAAGAGAAAATTCAAGCATGGGCTCAACGAATTAGACGTTACAAACGTTGGATAGATTTCCGTGTGCTGAACCGGTTGTTTGAAAGAGACGCGAAGAGATTCTATTGCAATCTGACTCAAAAACCGAATATCATTGCTGTCACTCCTTCAAAAGGTGACGTCGAAGCATTTTGGGCAGGAATCTGGGAAGAGAGCAGATCCTACAACAAAGACGCATCTTGGATTCAATCTGAAGTTGATGCTGCCGATGAACTTGTAGAAACAGTGGAAGATGTTCACGATTTCTCGGAAGAGGACCTCTTCCAAGTAATTAAGAACATGGTAAACTGGAAATCCCCCGGGATTGATAAGATCCAGATTTATTGCATTAAGAAATTAAAAGCAATACATTCGCATCTAGCAAAGGCTGTTAATAAAATTTTAGAAAACCCAAAGGAAATCCCGGAATGGCTCACACGCGGCATCACATATTTGCTACCCAAAGCTAGAGACAGCTCTTTGGCGAAGAACTACAGGCCAATCACTTGTCTGCCAGTACTGTACAAAGTTATAACTGCAGCCATAGCTAACAAAACGTACAGACACCTACAGAAGAACCATCTGATGCCAGCTGAACAGAAAGGAAGTCGTAAAGATTCTTATGGCTGTAAGGAAATCTTGCTACTGAATAAAGTCATCTTGAATGATGTAAAGAAAAGAAAACGTAATTTGTGCATGGCTTGGATTGACTACCAGAAGGCCTTTGATAGTGTACCACACGATTGGATACTCAAGACCCTGGAGATCTATCGATTCCATCCTAAACTTATTGAATTTTGCATGAAGTCGTAGAGTACCAGGTTACTAATAAACAGCGCAAAGGAAACAGTAGAAACCACAAGTATTCAGATCAACAGGGGTATTTTTCAAGGAGATTCACTATTCCCCCTGCTGTTTTGCCACTATCTAGACTAGACAGTTGTCGCAATCTGACTTTAGTTACAAGCTCCATGGTGATGAAAGACCAGTATCACATTTGTTTTACATGGATTTATTTATTTGTCAAAAAAACAGTAAAAACTGTATATGACGTGTGGGGAAAGAAATTTACCTGCGCACATTTTCTTCGGGGCCAGAAATTTTATTTAAAAAAAACAAACAATATAATGAATTTAGAAAATAATTATTTTAGAAAAATAAAGATATTTGAAAAATGTTTTTCCCGAGTTATAGAAAATCAATTTCAACTGTAAATGAACTACAAGCAAAAGGAGTGCTCAACAAAACGTGCGCACAGTGAAGCTACATTTACGTCCAGAAGCAAAACAAGGGGCCATCTCAGCATTTGCTCAATGGATCAGGGAAACTGGACAAAAACCTGATCGAGATGGGGGTCATTGACCCGGAAGCTGAAGTACATTACTTGTTACAGGCGTATTAAATATTTTTTTAAATGTATACAATGCAAACATAAACTAATTCATTATATATCTTTCTTTTGTTACATTAAACATTATTTTTCTTTTTCACGATCAGTATAGTCTCTAATTGTATGGAAACAGTTTTTCAGCAGAAAAGAGTTTACTTTTAACTTAAATTTGTGTACCGACTTTAATTGTTTTATGTCATCTGGCAATGCGTTGTAAAGTAACGTACATGTATTGTATGTTGATTTCTTGTACTGAGCTGTTGATACTGACACTTGATGCACGTGATTTCTACGGCGTGTGTTGTAATTATAAATATCAATATTGCATGAAAATATGTTCCCTCCATTAAGTAGGTCATTTTTGACAAATATTACATATTCATAAATAAATAGACAAGGCAATGGTAGGATTCCCAGCTCAATGAAAAGAGGCTTGCAGGAATCACGTGGAAGGCATTTTTTCATTATTCGAATAATTTTCTTTTGCAATCTGAAGGTCTGAATACTACAGGATGAGCTTCCCCAGAATATTATGCCATATCTCAGGCGGGAATGCACATTTGCAAAATAAACGCAACGAGCTGCATGAAGGCTGACAGAATTTGAAAGAATTCTGAATGCATAGCATAATGAACTTAATTTAGTGTTTAATTCTGTTATATGTACATTCCATTTGAGGTTTGATTGAATTGAAAGACCTAAAAATGTTGTTGCCTCAACATCAGCTAATTGCATATTGTTCATTTTCAATGGAACATGCGATTTCCGATTTGAGATGCAAAAATGAATTGAAACAGTTTTTCTTTCGTTAACAATTAATTTGTTATTATTAAACCAATTTGAAACTTCTGAAATTGTACTATTTACTGTTTCTTTTTTGCAAAGAACATTCGTGTCATCAACAAACAGAACCGTTCTTCCATTTTTAATAGACGAGGGCATATCGTTTACATATAACAGAAAGAGAATAGGACTTAAGATCGAACCTTGCGGGACCCCATGCACAATTGGCAAAGAATTGGAAATATAAGTAAGTAATGTCCTTTCCTGCCAGTATGGTATTTCTACTCTTTGAGTCCGATGTTTAAGGTAAGAAGTTATCCAATCTAGGGCAATACCACGGATTCCATACGAAGGTAATTTTGAGAGCAAGATCTTATGGTCAATAACGTCAAAAGCTTTCGAGAGATCTAAGAATATTCCAATGGGTACTTCATTTTGGTCTATTGATGAAGCAACATCTTTGAGAAAAGAAAAAATGGCAGTTTCCGTAGATTTTGTTTTCTAAAACCGTGTTGTGAGTCTGAAAACGCTCTGTTTTTCCTGAGAAATGTTTCCATTCGTAAGTAGAAAAGCCTTTCTAATATTTTTGAGAAAACTGACAAAAGAGAAATTGGTCGGTAATTTTGAATATCACTTTTGTTCCCTTTTTTAAAAAGTGGCTTAATTTTTGCTGTTTTGAAAATATCTTTAAGTGCTTGCTAAGAATGAAACGATTCTCTCCCAAATGCTGTTTGTTGTGAATGACTTTAGCAATGACATCTGCATGAAGTTTCGTCTTCACAAGTCTGCAAAAATCAATTTAAAAAGACGCAAACTACGTCAGAGAGCATTGAAGTTGATACGCACACTGTGATTCAAGATCTTGAACCAGGTAAAACTTACAAATATCTGGGAATTGAAAAATATGAGGCCATCTCGAACGACACAATGAAAGAAAATTCGCAGGAAGTATTACAGAAGAGTGAGACTGGTCCCGCAATCCGCTCTGAATTCCAGGAATAAAATATCAGCAATAGGTAGTTTGGTGGTGCCTGTAGCCGAATACAGTTTCGGACTAGTGGATTGGACTGAGCCAGAAATTCACATCATGGATCGAAAAACCAGAACTTCTAACAATGCATGATGTCGCCCACCCTCGAGCTGATGTACATAGACTTTGTGTCACATAAGGAAGGAGGAAGAGGCCTTAGACAAATTGAGACCTCCTGGCACAACGCAATAGTCGGGATGGGAAAGTATGTAGTCAGCCATCAAGGTGACCCTCTAATGAGACACGTCATGAAATCTGACCGAATAATGGGAAACAGAGGCATTATTAGTATAGCTAGAAGCATTGCAAAGAAAACTATGCAAGACACCCAGAATGACAAAGACACTGAAC
This sequence comes from Acheta domesticus, assembly GCA_031308135.1. NCBI lineage: Eukaryota > Metazoa > Arthropoda > Insecta > Orthoptera > Gryllidae > Acheta > Acheta domesticus. The sequence continues at coordinate 34,462,414 of JAHLJT010002406.1, forward strand.
TTCTGGTGCTACTACACAATGAAATGTGAGACACAAAAAATGTTAAAGAAATCGTTGAGAGACAAACCACGAATGTGGGTCGCAAAAACACAGGTCGTCCCGATAGTTATCGGGGCTCTGGGATTTGTTGCGCAAAATTTGAGTAAGAACTTGTCTAAACTCCCTGGTAATTCAAAGGACTGGGAAGTGCAAGAAATTGCTTTATTTGGAACAGCCCACATTTTGCGTAAAGAATTGTAGAGGCACTGATAGTCACCGGATCTGCTCCTTAGGTAGCTGGTTGCAACCTGGAGTAGATTTTATATTCAGCCGACTCATAACATCTTTAGTCGTGATGCAATGTAAAAATAATAATAATAATAACAATAATAATAATAATTTAAATGAAAGTGACAATTTTGAAAACAAATTTTATGGTTGCGCCCCATTGACAGGTAGCGAGTCAACTTCATACATTCTTGTGATGCATCTTTTCCCTTGTGCAGTATTTACCTATATTGCACATGTACACTCAAAAGAGCATACATTTTTGAGGTGAAAATGTGCAATACATTTTATCAATATTTCTAACCTACGTTTTGTTAAATCTTCTCTGATTACTTTTCCACTACCTGCAAGTTTTCTTTTATCCCTGTACAGTATTTGAGTAACTCCTCTAGCGTGCGTGTGTGCGCAGTTCTGTCTCTTACGGTTAGACCACTTCCCTTGCACCAATAGAGACGTATGAGGTGTCACTGAACGCGTCTCGGTCTCCTGATGGGGAACTGATAATTTGTTTTCGGGTCCGGACGGAAGATTCAATGAAATTTACAAAAATGTGTTTTTGCGTGTTTTGGCGCTGCCATATCCATGTGTATGCCGGAAATTAAACTAATGCCACCTAAATAGATCTATGTAGGTGGAGTCAGTGGCGTCTCCTGACTAGTAGATGTGGGGATGCGATCATGATATTACAGATTGAAGGCATAATTGCATATATTTAAAGTCTGCGTCATTCTATTTTACTCTGAAGTATTTTAGAAGTTTATTTTGCAATTTAGATACCTACTGAATCTTCCTTGAAAATCACTAATTTCTCACTGTTTGGACTAACTTACATAAACTAAACAATGAAACTAAAAAATAAACCATAAAAAAGTACATACCTAATTTTCGAACTCGAGACCGATTCGCGTTGTCTTGGTTATCAATCACTAATTACCTTAAGTCTTTCAGAATAGGAGAAAGAACTAAACGGAATTTGATGAATCCTGTCTATAGAACAATGAGACGTTTCAATACTGTTCTATGTCACAAGTAACTCATCCGCTGCCATAAATGTACTGGATGAGCGCGCCATGTCGCGTCCTTTCACACACACGTTCTATTCTTTCACGTTACAATTTCGAATTCACGATTCTCTTTAACGCATCAATAGTTAAACAATGTAGTCTATTTGACGCACATTCAGTACGAAACAGCATTTACGCTACAACGAAGGACACACAAGACGAACGAAATTACGTCGCACCACCGTTTGGACTTCACGGACTGTCCCTAACTACTGTTTTCTTACATGAAGGCAGTGATCTTGTTTTGTCAGGCCTGCTAACACACATCGTCTTACCCACCTAAACTGAATCAGGTTGAAATGTGCTTAAGCATAGTTGGAAGACGTGCATGAGTTGTGAAGAAAGTCAGTCGTACCGTCTGCTCCCCGCGCCCCACGCCCCGCGCCCCACTCCACGCTTTTGGGTCCACAATCGAGGCACGTGACGTCTGTGATTCCCAGGCGTATGGCCGAAATATGACTGCATCAGAGGAGGGGTACGGAAGGTTCTTCGGAGGGGATACAAAAACGCAAATGAGAACTCAGAAGCCTGAGATGTGAGAGGTCAGGTCACATCATCGGCCGTCGAAACCACACAGCTTGCACACAGCGCATGGCCGTGAGTTCAATGACCTCACCAACGTAGCGATGTCGTTCAAGGGATGCTTCTGGTCCCGTCACATCCAGCGAAGGAAATACCGCCTATTGGAGAGCGCACGTAAATGGCGGGAGGGAATATACAAACAGAGGGAGATGCTTACGGAAGAAAGTAAATTACTTTACTGAAAATAGTTTAAAGTAATGAAAATCTAGGGGATGCAACGCTTCACTCGCATACATTGAGCCTACGCCACTGGGTGGAGTTGATTAAACTCCAAGATCCAAAAGCATTTTTTCTCTCAGTTCGCCATCGATTACTTTCATGACATTGGCAACACTGATGTTGACATATTTACGTGAACACCTAAAGTTAATTTGAAGAAGTGATGCACGAGGGATATTTAATTTTAAATTATATCCGTAGGCATAATACCGCGTATTTGAAAAAAATTGTAAAATCTACGAACGTTATTGCCTTATAACTTATTAAATTTGAAGAATTTCAAGTGAATACTGACAAAACAAAATTATGAATAATGTTCGAGAATGAATGGACTTTGTTATGTTCGACTTCTCACTTTTACGTTCCTAAGTGTACAAACACCAATACAAATACCGATTTTCAAATGAACGTTACCCGAAACTTATATTAAACTTAACTAATACCTCATAAATATAAGCATACAAAATAGTTGTCTTTTAATGTTTATTTAGATTCGCATACAAAAGGAGCAATTGCAAATGTGGAAGTGAACACAAATTAGACTGCGTTTGAGGAGTTTTAATCTCTTCAAAACTAATGGGAGAAAAATATGGAAGTGTTAAGCAAATCTAGGAAAGTATTTACTTAATAATTTATAACTACATGTAATGTATAGTTGTAGATGATTTTGCGGCAGAATTTTGGAAACTAATTGAGAATGATCTTATATTAAAATTAGAGAATGGCCTAGAAGAACAACTTACAGGTGATCTTTGTGCATTATTGTGCTTATTAGCAAAAACCGTAAAAAGTGTAGCGTGACTAAACTTCAATTATTCGCACCATCAATATCTTCAAGTATTTCTTACGCCGATTATAATTTTAAAATTGCAATATTACCAGTTCATATCCCATATGGAGGTAACATACAAGGCCATTGGAATTTGGGAATTTTTGAAGGGGAGTATAACATTATCAGTTACTACGACTCATTGGTAAGTCCAATGCCAGATACTGTAAAAACATATTTGAAGAAAGTTATGCATAAACGAAATGAAGTATGAAAGAAATATTCTACACATGAAAATAATTTTAAAATAGTTTAGAGCTTCGGCGACTTTACATCCTGCTAGATTTGAAATATTTCAGCACTTTTCCTACAAGAAACTAATTTTACTATAATAGGGCTACACTTGTCCTTCAGCCCTAGGACTTACTCTATGTCTCCTATCAATGTCTTCCAGAGTACGACTAACACCAATAACCCTTGCCATCTCTATCACTTAAGTGGAAATCACGAAAGCGTGGAAACAATAAATGAAGACACTTTTCATGATGAAGGCACACCAAAAACTAGTGGTGCTACAGAATGGCACAGATCTTCCCGTACTAGTTTTCTGTTTCATTTGGTCTCGAACTAGCTTTTCGGACTTGCAAAAACTCTTGACAGCTGCCATTTATTGCCGTCCAAACTACATTTTTTCGACATTTTCTTAAGTTTTCGGTTTTCCAACAGTAGAACAAAAGTATTATTTTAAGAATATAAAAAACAATTAAACCTTACCCTAAATGGCAATTTTCGTTGAAACTAGTGGTGCTACAGAATGGCACTGACTTTCCCGTATTAGTTTTCTATTTCCTTGGGTCTTCGCTAGCTATTCGGAATTGACACAAACTCTTTCTTGCCAGCTACCATCTATCACCGCCAAAAGTACATTTTTTGTCATTTTCTTAATTTTTCGGTTTCCTATTGGTAGAACGGAAACATTAATATTAGAATATTAAAGAACACAAAAACCTAGTCATAAATGGCAATTTTCTTTTAAAAATTATGTGCCGTTTAAGAGAAAATGGCGTTTTAGCGCTACTAAAAATGCGAAATTTGAAGCTCATTTTCACAGAAAATGTTTGAGTTTTCAAAATACTTTATTTGAAGTTATTTGAAGCACTTACACTCACATATATAATAATGTTTACAAATCGCTGGTAATGTGCGTATTAAAGATATGAGAGATCTTTCAAAAAAATTACAATTATGTTATTTTTGAAAAACAAAACAATATCTCATAATAAACTTTACGCTATACTAAAGAGTGTAATTAGCACTATCCGTTACAAAAGTTTGAAGAAAAAAATGCAACAATTTATGATAAAATGGCGTTTGAGCGTTTCTGAAAATGCGGAATTTTGAGCTACTTTTCACAGAAAACGGTAGTGTTTTAGAGAAATTTAATTTACATTATTTAAAGCATATATACTCGTAAATATAATAATGTGAAAAAAATGTCGATAATGTAAATATTAACGACGTTGGAGACAAGTAAAAAAATTTACATTTTTGTAATTTTTGAAAAAAACCAACCGATAGACCAATATGCCTTTATGTCATCTGATAGAGTAAATTTACCACTATCCCTACCAAAAGTTTAAAGAAAAAATTTGGAGCTTTTTTTGAGAAAATCTTGTTTTTGTAATTTTTTAATGTTGCACATATTGCACGCAATATTGCACGAAAACTACTAAAATTTTGAGAAACATTTACGTGACCTTTATGAAAGAACTCAATATGCAGAACAAATTTTATTTGAAGAAAAAATCTTTATCTTCAATTTTGTAGCTGAAGAAAGACGCCACAAAAATTCAAACTTTCACAATTTTCGAAAATTCAGAGCTGTACGTGAAAATCGGACCTATCTCATGTTAATAAGTGTATTCTACTCTATTCATTGAAGAAATTTAAAGAAAAAATTTGGAGCCGTTTTTGAATAAAGTTTGAAATTCCCCGGGGATCTTCATATAAAGTACCCCCAAATTTTGAAGAATCTTTTTCCAAGTCTCAAAGCTTTGACTAGAATTAGATCGACCGGGGAATATCCATTTTGGAAGAAATCGTACGTATGGTTTAGGCGCTAGCAGTGTTCACAGACGGACAGACGGACAGACGGACAGACGGACAGACGGACGGACGGACGGACGGACGGATGGACGGACGGACGGACGGACGGACGGACGGACGGACGGACGGACGGACGGACGGACGGACGTTTTCCTTTCAATTGGGTTTTCGGTATCAAGGACCTAGAAAACAGGGTTTCTGGCTACACCACGTGTTAGGGGATTTTTTTTTCTTAATTTAGCAAGTGGTTTTATCCACTTATTCGTTTTCACGGCCCAGCAATTAATTTTTTTCCGCCGAAAATTGGCCATTTTTTCGCACAGCATTACATAACTTTCCCTATACTATGAATATCACTCCGTGTATACGTACGTATACGGGAAAGTAAAAATTGGAGCCGTTTCAAGAAAATGGCGTTTAAGCGCTACTGTAAATGCAAAATTTTTACAGAAAACTTTTGAGTTTTCGAAAAACTTCATTTGAAGTCATTTGTAGCACTTACACTCACAAATTCAATTGTGCTTACGAATTGCAGGAAATGTGCATTTTAACCGTATGAGAGAACTTAACAAAAATTACATTTTTGTAACATTTGAAAAAAAACAAAATTAACTTTACGCCATATTAAAGAGTGCCATTAGCACTATCCGTTCGAAAAGTTTGAACAAAAAATTTGAAACCATTTTTGAGAAAATTGTGTTTGAGCGTTTCTGAAAATGCGCAATTTTGAGCTAGTTTTCACAGAAAACTATTGAATTTTCAAGAAACTTTATGTGACATTATTTAATGCACATGTAGTCATTAATATAATAATGAGAACAAATCGCCGCCAATGTAAATATTAACAACGTGAGAGAAAAGTCAAAAAAATACATTTTTGCAATTTTTGAAAAAACAAAAGAAGAATATGGCGTTAATGTTATCTCAAAGAGAACCTTTAGCACTATCTTTACCAAAAGTTTAAAAAATTGGAGCCTTTTTGAGAAAATCTGGTTTTTGTATTTTTTTAAAAATTTCAAATATAGCGTGAAATATTGCGCAAAAACTACTAAAATTTTCAAAAAAATGTACATGACCTTAATGAAAGAACCCACTTTGGACAACAAATTTTATCCAGGCGAGGAAAGCCAAAGGTCATGCAAAAGCCTACTCTCGCATAGGCGTATATTACAAAATACTGTTAAGTGTTTAAATGGTCGTGTGGTACAAGTTTTTTGGAGGATGGGGAGAAGGGACGAGTGAAAAAGTTCCAGGAGAAGTGAGCTTGAGAAATGTAACTAAATTTGTTTGCTCCTATAAATCTATGTCAGAAAAACTTTATTTTCAGTCTTAAAAATTATTTTAGTAGACAAGACAGTTTTATTGTAGAAAATTTGGAGAAAATATTGATTATATACTGTAACGAAAAACCCCTCTCACTGCTACTGATATCGATCACGCCCACGAAATGGGCGCCAATGCAACGAAACCCCCCCCTTTCCTATTTACTAAAACGCCCTACGAACTGGGCACTAATGTAATGAAAATCTCCCCTCTCAACTCCTATTATTGATCACGAAAAACTTCCTTGCTGATCACCTGTAATATCTACAATGCACACCACTGTGCCCCCCCCTTTTACTATCCGGAGTTTTCCTGTTTACATAAATTTATCAGGGCGGGCCGTGATTTGTTCTCTACAGAACACAAGCGCCACGCCAATGCAGGGACCAGGATCAGCTAGCTATGTGATAAAAACACCGATTATGTAACACCGTAAGAACTCAAAATCTCGTTTGTTTATTTTCTTTTTAACCAACAGAAACATTAATACCCTCATAAAAGAATCAATACCACACAACATCAACAAAACACGATGTCATAAACCCGTCTGACCCCCATTGTTGTCCTAAAGCGTTTTCTAGTTTTTTTCCGAACAAAACAATAGCGCCTCTACTGTCTTCTGCTTTATAACTTATAAAATAGTATATTTTAGGTGCTTAAATCCTTTTTGTGCGTAAAATTCCGAGGTCTAGTCATAACACTCAATTTTTTACTTTCAAAAAGGAAGAGTATTTTCCGTTTATTGTAGATATAGATAGAGTTAAAGGTGGTGATATGAGCCATGTATATAATATGAGCCCCCTTGGTTTCTTTTCATACATCGCAAACATTCTAGCAGGAACGATTTTAACAACTAGTTTAATAACTCCTTTCACCAATATAGCTCTGTGGTGCAGTTGTATATGCGAGCTGATGTGAAACAGAGGTGTTAGTATTTTCTCGGTTCTAAAAGCTTTGGAAGGTATGTCTTTGGCTTTTAATTAGAGTTTGAGTTCCCTTAGATCGATCCTGATTCTTAACGAATGAAATACAATACGTTTTAAACACTTTTGCATTCAATCTGTATTTTCGAACTATCAAAGACCGGTTTTAATTTGCAGAATTTTAATATGGCCATGGTTGTAAAACGAGCCCCGAACTATGATGCGGATACGAGCGTATATATACGTATGAGCCCCAAACTTTATCTTCTTGTATTACAAACACTACAACTTGTGTTCGTACTATTTTTGTTTTAGATGCCACCAAAGATTCTAGGGCCAAAATAAAAAGGAACTAGTGGAGCTACAGAATGGCACAGACTTTCTCGTACTAGTTAATTTCCTCATTTCTTTGGTCGGGGCTGACTTTTCGGTCGTGCCCCATCCTACCGTCTATCACTGCCCGAACATTTTTCTACAGTTACTTAATTTTTTGGTTTCGTAATGGCAGAACCTAAAAATTACTTCAAGAATATTATTGAAGAGTAAAACTTGGAAATTGAAAAAATTGGTGCCATTTTTACGAAAATGGCGTTTAAGCGTTACGAAATGTGTTAATGCGAAATTTCAAGCTCTTTTTTTACAGAAAACTATTTCGATTTCGAAAAGCTTTATTGGAAGTCGTTTGAATCACTGCCACTCACAAATGCAATAATGTATACAAATCACCGATAATGTGCGTATTAAAAGTATGAGATAAATTTCAACAATATTACATTTGTGTAATTTTGAAGAAACAAAATAATGCAGCGAAATAATTTTATGTTATCTTAAACACTACAATTAGCATTATCCATACAAAAAGTTTCAAGAAAAAGTTTGGAGCCGTTTTTTGAGAGAAAGGTGTGTGAATATTTCTGAAAATGCGGAAATTTGACCTCATTTTTACAGAACACTGTTGAGTTTTCAATAAACTTTATAAGAAATAGTTTAATGCACTTGTGCACATAAATTGCAATAATATGAACGAATCGCCTCTAATGTAAATATTAAGGACGTGAGAGATAAGTAAAAAAATACATTAGTGTAAATTTTGAAAAAAACAACAAAAGAATAGAGCAAAATAGCGTCTATGTCATCTTATAGAGTATATTTAACACTATTCTTCAGAAAAGTTAAAAAATCTAGAGTCGTTTTCGAGAAAATCTTTTTGATATTTTTTACTTTCCCGTATACATACGTATATACGGAGTAATGTACGTAGTATAGGGAAAGTTATGTAATGCTGCGCGAAAAAAATGCGAATTTTCGGCAGAAAAAAAATCGTTGCCGGGCCCTGATAACGAAAAAGTGGATAAATCCAGTTGTTAAATTAAGAAAAAAATCCCCTAACTAACCTAAAATAGAAAAAACCTCTGTCGATCTCGCTCGAGTCAAAGCCTAGAGAGTTTGAAAAAGATTCTGTAAAATTTGGAGGTACTTTACATGAAGCCCCTCGAACATTTTCAAAAGTTTCTCAAAATCGGCTCCAAATTTTTTCGTCAAATTTATTGAAAGAATAGAATAAAATACACTCATTAAGGTGGTACAGGTCCGAATTTGGCGGTTAACTCTAGAGTTTCGAAAATTGGGAAAAGTATGAATTTTTTTCGGCTTCTTCCGACAACTACAAAATTAAAGATAGAGATTGTTTCTTCAAATATTATTTGTTCTCCATTGTGAGTTCATTTTTTAAGGTCATTTATATTTACTTGAACATTTTAGTCGTTTTCGCGCAACATTGTGTGCAATAAGGGCAATTTAAAAAAAATTACAAAAAGAAGATTTTCTCAAAAAAGGCTCCAATTTTTTTCCTTAAATTTTTGGTAAGAATAGTACCTAATGTACTCTATGAGATGGCATAAACGCCATATTGATCTATTCTTTTGTTTTTTCAAAAATTACAAAAATGTAATTTTTTGGCTGATCTCCCACGTCGTAAATATTTACTTTAGCGGCGATTTGTTCTCATATTTTCGAGTACATATGCTTTAAACAATATCCAGTAAAGTTTCTCGAGAATTCAACGATTTTTTGTGAAAACTAACTCAAAATTCCGCATTTTCAGAAATGCTCATGTGCCATTTTCTCATAAATGGCTTCATTTTTTTAACTTTTGGAACGGAGTGCTAATTGCACTCTTTAATATGACGTAAAGTTCATTTTGGGATATTTTTTTGTTTTGGGAAAAATTACACAAATGTAATTTTTTTGAAAGATCTCTCACATCTTTATTTTGTACATTACCAGCAATTTGTAAACATTAATATATTTGTTAGTGTAAGTGCTTTAAATTACTTTAAATGAAATTTTTGAAAACTCAAAAATTTTCTGTGAAAAAGAGCTTCAAATTTCGCATTTTTAGAGGCGCTTACACGCCATGTTCTTAAAAACAGCTTCAAATTTTTTAATGAAAATCACCATTTAGGACGAGGTTTTTGTGTTTTTTAATATTCTAAAATTATATTTTCGTTCTACCCTTAGAAAACAGAAAAATTAAGATGTCAAAAGAATGTAAACCCCCCTGCGCCAAGAAAGAAAAACCGAAGTATAGTTCGTTTTCTAATTTCGTTGTTCTGGGCAAACTTACATTCTTGTCCTACCCTTTTGCCAGCTACCATCTATCGCTGCCCAAAGTACATATTTTTTTAAAGATTTCTGATGTTGTAGATGAAGTAATCATATTTGTTTTTTTAAAAAAAAGGATTTACTTCATTTTTTAAGTCAAAATAAAAGTGGAGGCTTATATTATCACCTTGCACAGAAGATTGCATTTTAATTAAAATAATTTATTAATGTAGATCTCAAAATATGTAGCCTACAGTTATGTATAAACATTTTTGATCACAATAAATAATAAACATTTTCCATGTTTCGATATATGAATCACTGAGAAAAATGCATTGTTGAATTTACAGTACATATTTGAATTTACAGATATATACTCTCTGGTTCGGACCGTTCAAATAACAATGAGGATCGTCGCCTCTGTGTTCAACTAATCTAATTAATAACATTCAATAAAAAACAATTAAATAATTAACAAAATTGATAACAGTGTATATAGTTACAGCACAATTAACTTAAAGTATTCATATAAACGAATATTTTCGTGTTCATAATATCGCCCAATTTTGCCCCCCCCCCATGAAAGATCCGAAATCCCGCCTTTGCTGTTTGAGCGTTTCTGAAAATGCGGTATTTTCAGCTAGTTTTCACAGAAAACAGTTGAGTTCTCGAGAAACGTTACGTGACAGTATTTAAAGCCTACGTATTCGTAAATATAATGTGAACAAATCGCCAGTAATGTAAAATTAAGGACGTGAGTGTCAAGTAAAATTATTTTTTTTGTAATTTTTGAAAAAAAAGTATAAGTCAATATGACGTTTAGGTCATCTCATAGTGTACATTTAGTACTATCCCTACCAAAAATTTAAAAAAAAAATTTGGAGCGGTTTTTGAGAAAATATTGTTTTTGTAATTTTTTAAAATTGTACAAATTGCATGGAATATTGCGCGAAAACTACTAAATAAAAAAAATGTGCATGGCCTTAATGAAAAAACTCACTTTGGAGAACAAATTTTATATTTGTAGAAAGACGCCGAACAAAATTCAAACCTTTGCAATTTTCTAAAATTCCTGAGTTATTCCTGACAATCGGACCTATGCTACCTTAATAAGTGTATTTTACTATATTCTTTCAAAAAATGTAAAGAAAAATTTTGGAGTCTAGCGTCTAAATGGTATTTTATAAAATTGAAGTTAATATAGGCATTTTGTGGGAAATTTTATCGCGTTTAATTTTGTAAATAACAATAGTTTCGATAAAACGCATAGAAAAGAAGATATAAACGTAAAACTAAAAGCAGGGCGAAATTTTAAGTTTTTTTTTCTTCAATTTTCAGTGTGAAGCCGACTTCTTTTTGAGGTGGCCAAATAAAATTCGAATTCAGCACCCTCAAAAACATATAGAACCTTTGAGAAAAAACTTCCGGATTTTATTCCAGAGTCGGGTCATGGATTCATCCATGGTCGGGTCCTTTTGAACCCAATTGACTGGATTAACGATGACGATGGCTGCTTTCGTTCCGCCTAAAATCCATCTCTACCCATGAATTGTTCTTTATATTCAGTTTTGACGTTTGCATATGAACCACCGTGATATGAACTTAATTTTGCCAATCGAAGCGAAGAAACGTTCAGTGATCGGAAGATACATCTCACGGTAAGATATATTTAATATATCTTACACCGTGATAAATCTTTTCCAAGATGTTTGCCGATACTAGCGCCTCAAACGGGATACATTGAGTTGAAAGGCATGTAGAGGTTTTTCCTTTGCTAATAGATGGCTCTCTTTTCTCTTATCGTCAGGATGCTGACCATGATACGCGCAGCCCGCATCAGCACGCATTTCTCCGTCGTCCTGTCACGCCCGGCAGGTGCCCGGTGTCGCCCGAATGACCTTCAATATAATGAAGTTCAAAGAAACGTATCTGTCACCAATCCCTGAGAGGCTCTAAAACTTTTCAGTTCTAATACCTCAATTATATAACATAAAAGCTTCGCATGCATGAAATTAGTATTTGAATACACAATTTATTTTGATTTTCTCAATTGCATGAAGAGTATTATCCTTTAATACGTTCTCCAATTAAGCACAGAAATTAGATATTTGTATTGAGACATTGCAGATCATAGGAGAATGTTGTTAATTTAATTCTTATCGTTTGACGCTCTGTTAGAAACTGATTTTAATCTGTGTTTACTATTTTCGTTAAAGGGACCTTGAGCTTCAATTACTTCATAGGCTATCATTGAAGACGTGTGACGTTTATGAACTTTGACATGTTTATCGGATAAGGTAGCCGGTTCTTGCTTGACGACTAGGAGCAAGGAGCCAACAAGGAGCGATTCGTTGCATTCCTGTCGAATCTTTTATGCTTTCGCTCTGACCATAGTAAGGCAAGCCTACGCGCGATTTCCAGTTGTTGGAGTGTAATTGAGGTGAGCACGTGATAATAATTAAGTAAGTAAAACTGCGATGTAACAATTTTCATTGATTTCATTAACATTACGCTCACATTCTCACACTTTGAATGTTAAACGAGTAAGATGCGAAAGGATGTTAATGTGGATAGTAGGCTATAATATTGTAGGGTACAGACGAAAAAGATGCAGAAGTAATAGTTTATGTGTTCTTCGCTCCATTTGGAAGAATTTTACTCTTGGAGTACATGCTATATGTGATAAGGAATGTGAATATATTTTTTAATTTTTTAGTAGTGTTAGTATGGAATTATAAATAATACAATATTCATAGAATTTTTTAGAAATTTCATTGATATGAATGGTATTTCTTGAAAAGCTTTCCATTAATAATTTTGATTGATTTTATTCAATTTTTTTTATTTTATACATTCCCCCAACCATTTATCCTTGTCTTCTGTAGAATATCATGGTGTGGAAAAAGTAAATCATTCAGAATTTCAGGATTTAAGAATTAAATTAAGAAATTAATTTGTTTACAGTTATACACATTAATGTTGGAAATTTCATGATCTCTTTTGTTCTTCATTAGAGATGTGACCCAGACATTGGAAGAATTTCATAAACTGAATGCAAAACAATTTATTTTGAAAGGGCATGTTCCCTTAATGTATGAGTTTTATAACCAGAAATGGTTAGTGTTTCCAAATTTGAGGATCCTGACCAAGTTTTCTGACAATGTTTATAAAATATACTGTTTTTTTTTTTAAGATGTAGGTTGAAATTATTTTAAAAATGATGTCTATATTGCCTTAAATCATATAGTTGAAATCTCTTAAATTTTTTGTCTTCAACATTTTTAAAAAATACCTAAGAATAATATTTTCACGAAGATCTAAGAGTTTTATAATTACCAAGAGAAATTGGATTTAACTGGAATGTTACAACTATGATTCAATATCTTGAAATTCTTTTATAAGGCTGTCACATAGATTTAATCTAAAAGTTCAAAAAGGTCCAACAAGAAGATTTCGTACAGTCAAATTTATTACATTAAAAATGTATGTTTGTGACAACGTTTCGAAGGCTGAAGTACCTTCATCTTCGGGCCAATACACATATATTCGAATAACTAAAATTATAAAAAAGTACACATTAGAAATAGTTAAATTGGAGAACACACATAAGTTTTTAATGTAATAAATTTGACTGTCCGAAATCTTCTTGTTGGATTTTTCGAACTTTTATGATTCAAAATATTTATTGTGTCATTGAAAAGATTTGAATTAAGAGTATGATCTGCACTCACAATGAATTTTTCTTTCAATTTCATTTGAAGACATTTTCACCATGGCAACCGAAGGAGAAACATTTGGTAAACTGCTCTCTGGAACTGAGATAGCAAAGTAAGTAAAGGGATAAAATTTATCATATGTTCTTTTAAAGTTTGGTCTTATATATTTGGCTGATTTATACTTATCTATTGTGGTACTGCAGTGGAGAGAAGGGGGTGTGTTGATTTGGGTTTTAACATTAGAGACATGATTCATAAAGATACATTTTACTTTAATGTATTTTAACATTTTAATTTTAAATAAATAATTAAAATTAAACAATGAAGTAAAAAATGTAGCTTATCAGTGGGTTTAAGCAGCAACTAGCATATCCGTATAAGAACTCTTGCATGACTTACCCCACCCTCTTCCTTATTTTTCCATTTCCATATTAAGCCTGTAATATTTATTTTTCTTCAAGACCCTCTTATCCTCTGTCACTTTTTCTATTTGTCGCCTTGTAATTGATAACAATATAATACACCCTTGTCAATACAAACTATTCTTATTTAACTTTATTATTGAGCAAAGAGGTACATCTGTGTAATTCAATCGCATAACATATCAAGTAATTAGTAATTTCACACACAGTTGCAGATTTTACAGGCTCTGAACAGGTAGGGTAGAATCTAGAAGTGTCAAACCAGCAAAAATTTAATAGAATGGTTAAGAAGATCTCATTCTGTAGATTTCGATGTGAGGAAAACAAAAAAGTTTATTTTCTGAGACCCTAGAATGCTTTGTTTAGGAGTTATTAAAAGATTGAAAAATCCTGACATGTGTTGCGGGTTGCATTTTACAAGAATATTTAGCTGTGTTTTTTAAACAAATCCTTCATATTTTTGTAGTCAGAATGCAATTTGTCATGTCTCCGTAAAATTTTCTTTCTTTAGAGACCTCATTTGTAAAGATTGGTTGCGTGTGAGAGCCGCAAAGGGAAGGTATACTACTGAAATAATACAAGAGACAATATATGTGATCATTCTAGCTGTTTCAGACTGAAGTGACATTGTGGACTTTTTAATATAACAGTTAGCGCACTACAAAATTTTGTTCTTGGAGGCCCCATAATACTTAAATCTACCCCTGGGTGGACATGAGAGGAAAAATGTGTACATGTGAGGGGACATGTGATGAACCTGTAGCGAGCGTTTGGAGAACAAGTGAGGGAACATGTGGAAAACTTGCAAGGAATATATATCAAGGAGCATGTAGGAAAACCTGCATTATTAAGCTCCTCATGACAGGCCTGCAGTGCTTCAATATACACTTCAGGTTCTGGCCTGAAGTTAGGATCCATTATGAAGATATTTTGACTTTTGAAACAAAGATTTATGAATAGACATTGGATGTTTAGGCACTAAAAAATCGCCTTTTAGGCACCTAAAAGGCACTGAAAATGTCAAGAATGAGGAGAAAAAAGTCACCGCCATAAATTACATTCACAATAAAATTAAAAATTATTTGTAAGACTCCATACATATTTACAACACTTCTACATTTTATTCTTAATAGTTTCCATTGCAATATATTACCAGTAACTTTTCAAGGACCATAATTTCAAATCTGCAACGATTGGAAGACAAAATCAGTTTGAATACAGAGAAGGATCTGAACTTCTGATGTCTCTGGCATATATTTTAGAAGTCCAAAATTAGCTACACTGAAACCTTCTGGGAATTTACATTTATTTCCACTCAAAAAGTGCCCTTGGTCAATTGACCATTTTCTCCGAACATGACTAGTATTTATGAAATAGGGAAATAGAGTAAAATATGTTGGTATATTTTCAGGAACTCTCTCGTATTTCAAAATAGAAATACATGAATTGAAGGTATTGTAATGAATGGTCAGGTTGGACCATGGCCGATTTTCTGATATCTAAGCATTCTATATTAAAAAATACATAAAAGGCAAAAACGGGCAATAATTCTAAAGAAAAGGCATTTATGCAAAAAAGGCATTTATGCTAAAATAATCAAAAATAAGCATTATAAAACTTCGTCATATGTCATAATTTGTCATGATTCGTGCACATATATTATCAACCTTTACATAAGTTCGCTAGTAAAAATAGGCATTTCCCTAAACATCCTATGTCTATTTATGAATAAAAATTTTCACATGTCCAGCTAGTTAATTTTTATTGTATAATATTGTATGATATTTAAATATTCTTATTATTTTTATTGCATTAGCACAGATAAATGACATCAAAGGTGCATTATACTAGTTATTTGTTGGTCATTTTCAGATGAAATAATCTGTTGGTGTCATTCATTTTCCTGTTAAATAGATTTTTACACTAAAGAATTCATTTTTAACAATTTGCTTGTAGCTTAGTATGTTATTTTGGCATTGTCAAATTATTTTCTCATCAACATTTTTTCTAGTTTTTTTTAAAGTAGTCTTTGATAAAAAAACACTGTTGCGAAAAAAACTGAAAAACATATATTAATGTAGCAAAAACAAAATGCGAAGAAGTTCAAATATCTCTCAACAGAAACATTTTGTCAGGCCAACATCAGTTGAAAATGAGTATTCATGGCTGTATTCTATTGGTTATTAATTAATTCATAGGCACCTATGCAAAGTTTATTTTCCCCAAATTACAAGCCTGTACAGGTAGGAAAATAACCAGTAGTTGGTTTTAAACATAGGGACTGATGAAAATCAGCTGCTATGGTGTCATCCAATTAGGAGCATAAACATCTCTACAGTGACACAGGGGCAGACCCAGCTGATCATTTTGGGGTGGCCATCTTAGATTTAAAAAAAAATAATAAACATATTTATTATATTGTATGTTTTTTGTAGTGTATACATGGTAATATACAACATTATTGTTTAAATAATTACATAATTTTAATATAAATAAATATTTAAAGCAATTGTGCCATATAAAGGAAGGTAACAAATGAAAACCCTAGGCCTTTTGGTCCCCATGTCCCCTTATGGATCCACCATTGCAGTGACATCAATAGGGAAAGAATTTTTATGACCCAAAAAATCTTGAAATATGCGACTAAAAATATGCATATATGACCTAAAAATTCTGAAATGTGCACTATAAAATGCAATTAAAATTAACAATATTTCATTTCCTGTACAAATCATTATTGATAAAATTCAGGAGGAGCATGCTTGGAATAAAAAGATACATTTTTGGGCAAACATAATATAACTTAGCTTATTTCGCAGGAGAAATAATTGAAGTAAATATGCACCTTAGTGAAGTACACTGTATGCCTTGTTTCATTTCTTCTGTCTGGTTTAAAATATATATCAAGAAATATCTTACAATTGCACAAGCGTTTTGTCATTTCTAGAAAAGACAAAATCTCGAACTGACATGATCTTTCTAACTAATGAATGCTCGCAAGTTAATAGATTCTATGGAAACATGAAACGTTTCACAGAATCGTTTACAGAAACGTTTTACAGAACGTTTTATGTCTAATTTTAACGAAATATGCAAAATATGCTCCTATAATTACAGGAATATGCAGCAACAGGAAAAATCGGCCAAATATGCACTAATAAATGAATCTAGATAGCATCCAATTCTAACTAAATGTCAAAAAATTTCACTTAGCTATGCCCTGAAGCAAATGAAAAAATATGCAAAATCATAGAAATCCACTCCCTAGACATCACTATGGTGACTTTCAAGCTCCCAATTGGATGACACTATAAGAGCTGATGAACTGCCAAAGGTCACTGTAAATAAATCGAAGTATACACTCCAACACTTACGCAAACTTCACTTTTTTTTTTGTGACTGGTTCCCTTCTTTCAATCAATGAGAAAGAAGAAAAGGGGAAAATAATAAAGAAATTGGGAAAAAGAAGTAATTAAGATACTTTTTTAACAATACAAATAAGATTTGTATTTATTTTCATTTTCACTGAAATTTGGAGTTGGATTTGTACCACCATATTAAGTGTAACACACATTTATTGAAAGTTATTTATGAGCATTTGTTTGAATTAAATTAAGCCAGGGAAAAAATTTTTAACAGCCGCATAAACAATATTTTTAATATGAATGAATATTGCTGCTGTGTTCTATATGGTAAAAGTAAGTATAGAGTAGTTAACACATCAGTCATAAAGTGTATACTTGCAATCAAATTTTTTGTACAATAATGTATTATATATACGAACGTGATAAATTTTTCTTTAAGGGAAATAAGAGCGTCACTGGCATCTGAAGTGGCAGAACTTTCTAAACAAATACCAAATTACAAGCCAGGGCTAGCAATTGTCCAGGTGGGAGGCCGCGAAGATTCAAATGTGTACATCAGAATGAAAATAAAAGCTGCTCAAGAAATTGGAATTGATGCAGTTCATATTAAACTACCAAAATCAACAACAGAAACAGAGGTTTGTATGGTTTGATTAAAATGTAATGAATATAGTATGTTGTCTACAACTCCAAAATGCGTTGTTTTTTATCATGTGTTTTTATTTTATATAAGTACATTGTCTTTGGTGTTGAATTCTACCTTTGTATTGCAGTTGTTGATGAAACTGGAAAAGTTAAATAATGATCCTAATGTTCATGGAATAATTGTGCAAATGCCTCTCGATTCTGATAATCCAATTGACGCCCACTTAATTACTGATGCTGTCAAACCAGAAAAAGATGTTGATGGGTAAGTAGTATTTTTCAGTAAAATCTTCGAAATTACAATTTTCAGTCTTATTTTTATAGTAATTTTCTCCAACTTTTTTAAAAACATGGATTTTACATGCTGTAATATTTTAATGTGGAATTGAAGCATATTTATAATATTAATATCCAAACCCATAACTGATATGGCATCATTATTTACAGCATCTAATATTAAGGGTCGGAAAGAGGAATGGACAGTCCCATCTTGCCAGTCCTACTGACTGCCTGCCTTCCTTTCATTTGTGCACCTTCCATTTGCTTTGCTCCATTGCACCTTCTGTCTGCTTGCCTGTCTTATCAGTCCCCCCCCACACACACACACACACCTGCCCATCTGTCCTTCCATCCACCCGCCCGTAATTGGACAATGCTAGTGCCTAAATTGTTCACAGGCTTTTCTGGTCACACTCTAGGCCCTTTGAATTGTTTTGTTTTGGTGAGATACTTAACATGAAGCTCATATGATGTTTTCAGAATTTTCCCAATAGTGGCTCTAAATTGTTTGCTTCAATAAAACAAAGTGCACTTGAAAAAGGCAATTTCCAACCTCTCAAAAATTGTAAAAGTTAAAAATTTTTTAGATCCCTTCCTACATAACTGAAAAATTACTGAAAAGAGATTCATTTCTTATTGAACTCTATTCTTGAAAATTAAAACTTTAAATTATGATATCTACAATTTTTTTCAAATATGAGGATGTTTTGAATGTAGAGAGTGATACTGACAACTTTCTCCAAAATAGATGTTTTCTCAAAAACTGGTACAAACTTTTTCTTTGCACTTTTTGTAAAGATAGAGAACAATACACTGAATTCTTAGGGCTATTTTCTAGGTTTGTAGTCCTTTTCATTTCATTTTCTGGCTCATCTGGTGCCATTTTCATTAATACTTTGGAATTGTGATAAGTGAAACATTTGTAATTTTGCAAAATTTGCACCTTAATATTTACTTTCTAGGTGGGTTCTGTAATTTAATGTACATTAATTCATATGTACAAATGTTTCAATCTCTTATGAAGTGTCATCAAAACTTAAAAGTTTTGAAATATTGCTTTTCATGAATAAAGAGACCTAATATTCATTAAGTTTTTGGAGGTGAGCAGACTTTGATTGAGTTATTTAAATTGGAAGAATGGGCTTCATTCCCTAGGCAAGGATACAAGATGCAATACTATATGATTGTTATTTTTTTAAAATTTTTATTTTGACAGTCTGCAGGAAATTGCTTTGAAAAAGTAAAATAAAAAAATAATTACAGTGAGCGTGCATATGACCAGACAGTATTGTTCTTCATCCTTTATAGGTACTTTGGAATGTTGTTTATACATTCATTCATTGATATATTGTTTCATTGGAGTGTTAGGAGCCCTTCAACTACTGAGGTCATTGAAGTCTGGGATCTAATTAGTAGATGATAGCAAAAATGATGATGATCTAATTAGTAGAAGATAGTAAAAACAATGGTGATGATAGCAAAAATGATTATGAGGTGAATAATTACAGAGAAACAAAGTGAGAGGCAGGGTAAATGAGGGAACCTCCAGGAAAACTGCCAAGAACTTACTTTTGCCAGAGATTCCATTTGGATTGGACAGGGATGGCCAATCTGGTGCTCAACTATTTATTATTCACACTTGTTATTTAATGTAGGCTTCGTTGTACATGTACAGAATAATGTCAGATATTTTGTAAATAGAAAGGTGCTGTCAAGCAAACTATGCTTCATTATATATTGCATACTTGTAATTAGTCTGATGTCCACATTCCATATTCCTATAACCTCTATTATAATAAAGGTGTTCTGCCCTACTAATGTCTCTTTTCTCCACAGCCACTAGTGACGGCTGAACACAGGTTTCACTGTATTTACTAAATTTACATTAGGATTTGGCGTATTAGACTTGTGTTCGATAATTGTGATCTTCTTTCAGGCTTAATACAATAAATGAAGGGAAAGTTGCAGTTGGAGATTTGACTGGGTTTTTGCCTTGCACACCCAATGGAGTCATGGAACTCATTAAAAGGTATGTTGTATTATTAATTTAATTAATAGACAATTTCCTTTTGTGGGATTGTGATTTTCTTCAGAACACTTTAAGGCAGGAACTCCCAACCATTTTCTTACTTCGACCCCTTTTAAAATAATAGTTTGCTTATTTGACTCGATTCAATTTTTTTCTGTTATGTACAGCATACAAAATTATTGTAATACAAATAATTGAACGTAACTGACTTTAAGATAACAATTAGACTTACATGAACAAGGTTGGAGAAAAATATTAGAATTTTTAATCTTTTGTACTATTAGCAAATTAAACTTACAACTATAAACAAGTTTTCACAGATTATAATTGCGCTCAAGTTGTGATGTGAAATTCCAAAATGTGAGCAGATTTGTGATGTATTGTGAGTGTTGAAGAAGTAAAAATAACAACAGAATTCATAAATATTTTTGTAATCAATGTGATATTAATCTGTATTACACCAATTAGTAATCAGGTCATATTTGGATATTGATCCTTTGATTATCATTGACCCCTGGGGGGGGGGGTTGATACCGACCCCATTGGGAATCTCTGCTTTAAGGTAATTATGAAGTAGTTGTGCTGAAACAGCGTGTACTTTCTTGCCATTTGTAATGGTTATGTAATACTATTTATACCACCATCCCTCCGAATTAACACATCTCATTCATAAATTTTTGTAAAATTCATTTGAAATCGTAGAACATTTGATGTAAAAATTAAACTGTCTCTACCAATAGATTTTTTTTATTCAAAACTTTAAATGAAAATGTGCGAGAAAGTAAAAATATATTTCTGGCATTGAATTCATTGTATTATGCAGTGTATTATTCATTGTATTATATGCAGTGTATTCATGAAAGTATAGTAGTAACATATAATAGTTACAGTAATCCCTCAACATTTGCAGAGTTAGGTTCCCAAAAAACATTGCGAATGTTAAATCTGTGAATGTTGAGTCTATCTTTTAACTAAGAAAGGTGGGTTAGGTTCGAGGATATAGAAAAACTCTTTAAACTAGTGTTGCTACGGAATGGCACAGACTTTCCCGTATTGGTTTTCTATTTCCTTGGGTGTGGGCTAGCTAATCGGAATTGCCACATACTCTTGCCAGCTGCCATCTATCACCACCCAAACTCCTTTTTTTTCCCCTCCACATTTTCTTAATTTTTCGGTTTCCTAATGATAGAATGGAAATATTAATTTTAGAATATTAAAGAACCGTAAAACCTCATTGAAAATGGCAATTTTCTGTGAAACATTTGGAGCCGTTTTAATAAAATGGCGTTTAAGCGCTTCTAAAATGCGAATTATGAAGCTCTTTTTCACAGAAAATTTTTGAGTATTCGAAACACTTGATATGAAGTCATTTGAAGCACTTACACTCAGAAATACAATAGCATTTATAAATTGCTGGTAATGTGCATATTAAAGATGTGAGAGATCTTTCAAAAAAATTACATTTGTGTAATTTTTGAAAAACAAAAAAATACTCCCAAATGAACCATAGGTCATATTAAAGAGTGCAGTTTGCACTATCCGTTCGCAAAGTTTGAAGAAAAGAATTTGGAGCCATTGATGAGAATATGACGTTTGAGCGTTTCTGAAAAAGCGGAATTTTGAGCGAGTTTTCACAGAATACGGTTGAGTTTTCGAGAAACTTTATATGACATTATTTAAAGCACATGCATTCATGAATGAAATAATTTGAAAAAATCGCTGCTAATGTATATATTAACGACGTGAGAGACAAGGGGGAAAATTGTAATTTTTGAGAAAACAAAAGAATAAAGCAATTTGGCATTTATGTCGTCTCATAGAGTACATTAGGCACTATCCTTACCAAAAGTTTCAAGAAAAAATTTGGAGCCGTTTTCCAGAAAATCTTGTTTTTGTAATTTTTTTAAATTGCACATATTGCGCGCAATATTAAGCGAAAACTACTAAAATCTTCAAAACAATGTACCTGACCGTAATGAAAGAACTCACTGTGGAGAACAATTTTTTTAAAGGAAAACTCTCTCTTTAATTTTGTAGTTGAAGGAAGGCGCCGAAAAAACATCAAATCTTTGCAATTTTCGAAAATTCAGAGTTAACCGCGAAAATCACACGTATGCCACCTTAATAAGTGTATTTTACTCTTTTCTTACACGAAATTTAAAGAAAAAATTGGAGCGGTTTTTGAGAAAATTTTGATAATGTCTGAGGGGCTTCAAGTACCCCCAAATTTTAGAGAATCTTTTTTAAAATCTCAAAGCTTCGACTCGAGCCAGACCGACAGGGGTTTCTTCAATTAAAAAAAATACTACGTATGGTTTAGGTGCTAGTAGTGTTCACAGACGGCCGGCCTTTTTCTTTCAATTGGTTTTTCGGTATCAAGGACCCACAAAACAGGGATTCTGGCTACACCACTTGTTGGTGGATATTTTTTCTTAATTTAGCAGCTGGTTTTATCCACTTTTTCGTTATAAGGGCTCGGCAATTATTTTTTTCTGCCGAAAATTCGCCGTTTTTTCGCGCAGCATTACATAACTCTATGTACTATGTATATCCCTATATAGTATTTGAGTAAACTCCAATACCGTGCGTGTATGGGGAATCCCATGCCTCGCAGCTTGACCTCTTCCAGTGCACCAATCGAGACATATAAGTTGTCACTGACCGCGTCTCGGTCCCCTGTTGGGGAACTGATATTTTGGTTTTCGATCCGGCCATAAGATTCCAAGAAATTGTCATAAACATGTTTTTTCCTATTTTGGATCTACGATCTAGTGAGTATGAAGGGAATTAAACCAACGCCACCTAAATAGATCTATGCAGGTGGCGTTGATTAAACCCCATTATTCTGTGGTTGTTTTCAGTCCGCGACACCATAATTTTCTTCCATGAGGATGGAAACACTGGTTTAGGACAAACGAATAAAAATTAAATGAATATCGCCGGGCAGAATGTGCTCAAAATTCTGAAGTATTTCAGTGATGAAGTGTGAAGTATTTCATGCTTATTTTGTATAAAGAATTTGCAACTTGCCTTGGAACATTGAATTTGAAGAACATGAAGTGAATACCAAGGAAACAAAAGCTGTAAATACTAAAAAATTCATTTCTTAAGCGTGCAAAAATCGATTTTCAATGTAATGTGACTTACAACTTATACACATAACCATATAAAGTAACCTTTTAATGCGTATATATTTTGTGAGCCAACCCCGGCGCGCGCACGCCATCGTCGTCGGTGACGTCAAACCTAGCTCGGGCGGCGTCGACCAGTCCCTCCACCTTTCCTGAGTAGGTGCCGGCCAGCTGAGCGTTAATTAGCGATGGAGAATCTGTAAATTTTGGTTTGGGAGGATGGACGTGGCTCGACTCTTCATTTCAGAATGAGAACACATGTCATTGATGATTTTAAATAATTAAATTTTACTTAGTAAGATTTGAGGTGATAATTCAACACTTAAAAAAAATGGAACAAAACCTTTAACCTACTTCCGTCGCGTGAGCTCAGCGAACGTACCTTTGCGTCATCTTAAGGCGCAATAGAGCAAAAACACAAATCTAACACTTTGTCTTACAACTAGCAACCTAAATGACTACAGTACGATTTTAATTGAAAAGAGTTAACTAGGGAAGATGGCCAGGAGCGGCCTTTCATTCCCAGCAAAGAATTTACGCCATGCAATACAAAGAAAAGATCTCCAGTTCAGTGGGTCGCCGTGCGAAGGCGAATGTCAATGGGCCGGAGCTCGGCCTTAAGTTTTTACAATCACCGGAACGGGCGTTGACCTCCTGGGGTGAATGCCCGTGGCGCTCCTTTCATTCGCTGCAGACGGGGCGCCGAGAGGGCCTCCCTCGTTCTCGTAGCAAAATGCTGTCCTCAACGTGCAGGCGGAAGCGACACTTCGGCGTCCAGGTGATGCAGACACTCCGGCAGTTTCACGGAGTTTGTCGACAAACAACGAGATGACGCATCGCGTGGC
The DNA here is from genome assembly GCA_031308135.1 of Acheta domesticus. Lineage (NCBI taxonomy): Eukaryota > Metazoa > Arthropoda > Insecta > Orthoptera > Gryllidae > Acheta > Acheta domesticus. The sequence continues at coordinate 34,486,703 of JAHLJT010002406.1, forward strand.
TGCCTTTGGTGTTCAGCCGAATAAAACTTAATAAATGGGCACTTGCCCTGCAATAAATGAGGTTTATTACTTGACGGGATTCACGTTCCCGTGAATTTCTCTGATGGCTCCTCGCCACATCAGGAAATAAAACAAAGTGAAGTTTGCCATCTCGCCTCCGAGTCACACTCGGAAGCTCTGCCCCACAACTCGACTGTCCACCACGGAGGTTCTCAAGGGAATAATCATCTTACAAGTTCAATCTCGCACAGGCTCCTCTCCCCTCTTTCCCATTTTCAAAAGCGTCTAGAACATTCTACGAAAATTTTACAAGACTGCTCGTTATTGGCCCGGGGCTATTACGTCTGATTTGGAGAAGTGCCAATCGCCTCGTACGTTCTACACGCTTCAGTGACGGAAATTTCGAAAGAACGCTCTCTTTCTAGCAATGTGATAAACACATGCAGGGTGGTCGCCAGGTGATGTGGACATTTCCGCTGAAATTCCCAAGGGGTTGCGCCCGTCTTGAGAACAACGGAGGTTTTCGTACTTCCCCGGGCCGGCGCCGGCCTGGCGGGAGCGACCCTGCACCTGCGCGTGACGAATTAGCCCCTCGCCCGCCTTCTGCCAGGAGGGCGCCGGACGCGGACCTCCAGCCTGACGCGCAGCCCTACGCAGAAAAAAAACATACACAGAATTATCTGCGTATTTTTCGATTATTCTGTACCGTCACTCTCTCTCTCTATATATATATTTATATATATATAGTGAGTGCCCACGTTCGTCCCTCACGCCCATACAACATGCGAGACGAGCAGCGAACGAGCTTGACGCCATTGAAATGGGGCGCGGCCGCGTAGCCGTTGTTGTCGGCAGTTGCGCGCGTTGCCCGCGGCGCGGCGTAGTGGAGATGCCGTGGAAGCGGTCAGACGGGGGAGAGGGAAATGCGCCGCAACCCCTACGAGGAGGACGGATGCACATAAAAGCGGCCAGCTGTTGGACATTCCTTCTTCTGGTTCCAATCGTCGTTCAAGCAGCAACACCGAGATAGGTTCAGCGAGAGATTAAGCAGGAGTTTCTGGGCGTCAGAGAGACGTAGAGCTAGAGTTCACGAATCCATTAGAAATTTGCCGGAGAGTTTTTCGTCAGATAAGGACGGGAGTAAAGGCCCATAAATGTTAGAACTACGTCCATAAGCGGACTCATTCACAATGCTTTCGCATAATCATAACTCATAAAACGTTAAGTTAAAAGCTTGCAAGCTTCAAGCTTCTGTGCTTATACTTACGTCAGAAATAAGAAATGAACCAATCACAGTACGTTTAACTCAAAATCGAGTATCGAAATAGGATCGAAGTCAATAGATCGAACAAAAGACTTGTTTTCCAAATTGCTCGGTTGATTTTCGACGGTTTTCTGCGTTTTGTAGCGTACGATCTTTGTAGTTTAGTTTTGTTGTAGTATTCATAGTAGTATCATTTAGTTATAATTTTTATTGAAATTAAAATACCTAACCTAACCCAACCCAACCATGACTGCAAGGCCGAGACGCCGCTGGTAGGCCTTGGCTCTTAAAGAGCTGTTGTGCCACAGTATATACGTTTCACAAAATTTCTACATATATAAAATACTAGCTGACCCGGCAAACGTTGTTTTGCCATATAAATTATTCCTAGGATTATTTTAGTAGAAAAAATGACTAATTGTCAGTGTTTGAGGATTTGGTATATATGAGCTGAAGAGGCATGGAGCGCTGTGAACGATGATATTATCCTTTATTATCCTTTATTATCCTCCTTTATTTGTCCGTCAGAATAATTTTAAGTAACATAATTTTCTATTTAATTGTCCGTCCGTCCGGTGAACGTGAACACTAGCGCCTAAACTATACGTACGATTTTTTCCAAATTGAAGAACCACTTGTCCAACTGGCCTGAGTCGAAACTCTGAGATTTTGAAAAACATTCATTAATGTTTGGGGGTACTTTACATGAAGCTCCCCGGACGTTTTCAAAATATTCTCAAAAGCTGCTCCAATTTTTTCTTGAAATTTCTTGTAAGAACAGAGTAAAATGCACTTTTTAAGGTGGAATAGGTCCGATTTCCACATTTAACTTTGAATATTTGAAAAAAATGCTATAGTTTGAATTTTTTTCGGCGTCTTCCTACAACAAAATTGTAGATGAAGACTTTTCCTCAAAATCAAAATTGTGCTCCAAAGTGAGGTCATTCATTAAGGTCATGTACAGTTTTTTGAAAATTTTAGTAGATTTTGCGCAATTTTGCGTACAATATGTGCAATTAAAAAAAATACAAAAACCAATTTTTCTCAAAAAACTGCTCCAATTTTTTTTCTTTACATTTTTGGAAGTCATACTACTAAATGTACTCTGTGAGATGGCATAAAAGCCATATTGCTCTATTCTTTTTTTTTTCCAAAAATTACAAAAATATACTTTTTTTCACTTGTATCTCACGTCGTTAATATTTAAATTAGCGACGATTTGTTCACATTATTATACTTATGAGTATATGTGCTTCAAATCATATTAGATAAAGTTTCTCGGAAACTCAACCGTTTTCTGTGAAAACTAGCTCAAAATTCCGCATTTTCAGAAACGCTCAAAGGTCATTTGCCAACGCTCAAAAGCCACCAACCTCTCAATATCGGCTCAAAATTCTTTTTTCAAACTTTTCGAACGGATAGTGCTAATTGCACTCTTTAAAGTTCATTTGGGGGGTATTTTTTAATTGTTTAAAAAATTACACAAATGTAATTATTAAAGATCTTTCGTACCTTTAATATGTACATTACGAGCAATTTGTAAACACTATTATATTTGTGAGTTAATATGTTTTCGAAAATTCAAAACAAATCTGTGAAAAAGAGCTTCAAATTTCGCATTCACGGTAGAGCTTATACGCCATTTTCTTAAAAATTGATCCAAATTTTTCAAAGAAAATTGCAATATAGGACGACGTTTTACTGTTCTTTGATACTCTTGAAATAATATTTTTGTTCGGCTGTTAAGAAATCGGCAAATTAAGAAAATGTTTAAAAAAAAAAGTAATTTGGGTGGCGATAGATGGCAGATGGCGAGAGTATGTGTCAAGTCCGAATAGCTAGCCGAGACCAAAGGAAATAGAAAACTATTACGGGAAAGTTTGTGCCATTCTGTACCACCACTAGTTTTCCTTGTAACAGAACGACACATTATACTTTTTGAACTTTATGGTTCCATAGGAATCGTGTTTTTTTATATTGAGTTAGAATTAGTTGAATTTCTCCTGGAAGACTAATTGTAGATCTTCTTTGCAATTCTTGGAGTAACAAACCACGGAGTCATCAGCATTTTGAAGGACAAAATGTTCACTCATAGTATTGAGAAATCTAGTACTGAGAAATCACCTCTGTCTCCATCTAAACAGACACGAACACAAGAGACGTGCGCGAAAGATTCGGCGTGGGAGGAACACAACGCAACGTCACCGAGAAATTCTGGCAACAGCGTCCGACGCCTTTGGGCGCGAGGGGTTTGGCATTCACACGCGTGCGCGCGATTGGAAAGACTAGATACGTGACCTATCGCCATCCAATTTATCTTGCGGTAACGTCGCCACCGGATGCAGATTCGTTCAACACAGGATGTCACCAGATTTCATCATCTTACACCACCGGCTCAACGAGATCTTGAGTTTTGAAAATGCAACGGGTCTACTAGACCCATGCGCGCCATAATACTAAATCTCTTTACTAATATTTTTTCTAGAAGCTTCGATAGTGATGGGAAGGAGACCGACTGGTCTGTAGCTTTCTGTAAGGTTATGATTTTTATGGGGCTTGGGTGCGGGGATTACATTGGAATTTTTCCATATTATTGGATAATATCTGTTCTGAGAATTGAATTGCATATATTATTAATGTAAGCTATTGTGAGGTTTCAATACAAAATTACCTGGACAATATACCTTGACAAAATTGGGTTCAAGGTACCTTGACAAAATTACATATTTTATCGTGGCCAGGAGCTTTTCCAAGAGCGAGATTTTTTATTAATTTTTTAAATTTCATTTGGAGAACTGTATTTTATAATATGTGGAATATTATAATTGGGCACTGATGCTATTCTGATGGTATATATCCATGTGAGTAGGAAGTGTAGGAGTGCTGCTACGAGTGAACGATTGCGCAAAGTAATCAGCCAAGGCTTCTGTCTTTATTGGTGTAAATTTTTTATCTGATAGTGTTGAAGATGGTAAAGTTGTTTTCTTTTTTAATATATTTTTCGTGAACTGCCAAAGCGAATTGTTTGTTGTGCTCAATGATTATATTAGTTTATTATACGTTGATTGGTTAAATTTATTGCTTTTATAGTTATTGAAGTTGATAATCTTAGTTCTTTTTACTTTTCCGTATACGTACGTATATGCGGAGTAATATACGTAGTGTAGGGAAAGTTGTGTAATGCTGCGGAAAATCGATTTCGAGATTTTAACGGAAACCCACGTTTTGGGGTCCCCTGGTATCGAAAAAGTGTTTTTTTTCTTCTTTTTTTTTCTCTCTCCAAAACGTCTGTTCGTCCGTCTGTGAACAACACTAGCTCTTAAAACATATGCGATTTCTTCCAAAATGGAAATTCCCAGGTCAATAAATTTCTTGTAAGGATAGAATAAAATACACTTATAAAAATGGCATAGGTCCCATTTTCACGGTTAACTCTCAATTTTAGAAATTTGCAAAAGTTTGAAATTGTTTTGGCGTCATCCTAGAACTACAAAATTGAAGACAGATTTTTCTTTCAAATAAAATTTGTTGTCCTTTCATTAAGGTCAGGTACAGTTTTTTGAAAATTTTAGTAGTTTTTGCGCAATATTGCGTGCAATATGTGCAATTTTAAAAAATTACAAAAACAAGATTTTCTCAAAAACGGCTCCAAATTTTTCTTTAAACTTTTTGTAGGGTTAGTGCTCTATAAGATGACATTAACGGCATATGACTAATTTTTTGACTTCTCTCACGTCGATAATATTTACATTAGAGGCGATTTGTTCAGATTATTATATTTATGAGTACATGCGCTTTTAATAATCTCAAATAAAATTTCTCGAAAATTGAATAGTTTTCGGTGAAAACTAGCTCTAAATTCCGCATTTTCAGAAACGCTCAAACGCCATTTTCTCACAAATGCCTTCAAATTTTTTCTTCAAACTTTTCGAAAAGTGCTCTTTAATATGGCGTAAAGTTTAATTTGTTTGTTGGTTTTTGCAAAAATTACACAAATGTAATTTTTTTAAAAATCTCTCTTCTTTAAAATGCATATTACCAGCAATTTGTGAACAGTATTTTATTTGTGTTAATGTGCTTTAAATGACTTCCAATGAAGTGTTTCGAAAACTCAAAAATTGTCAGTGAAAAAGAGCTTCAGATTTCGCATTTTTAGTGTTGCTTAAACACCATTTTCTTAAAAACTGCTTTAAATTTTTCAAAGAAAATTGGCATTTATGACGAAATTTTAGTGTTCTTTAATATTATAAAATTAATATTTCCGTTCTACCATTAGAAAACCGAAAAATTAAGAAAATGTAAAAAAAAAGTACTTTGGGTGGCGATAGACGGCAGCTGGCACGAGAATGTGGCAATTAAGAATAGCTAGCCCAGACCCATGGAACTAGAAATCTAATACGGGAAACTCTGTGCCATTCTGTAGCATTACTTGTTATTTTCCAGTATATTATACTTACAGGGAAAGTTATGTATTGCTGCGCGAAAAAACGGTGGATTTTCGGCAGAGAAACTTTTATTACAGGGCCCTGGTAAAGAAAAAGTGGATAAATCCAGTTGCTAAATTAAGAAAAACTAGTGGTGCTACAGAATAGCACAGACTTTCCCTTATTCATTTTCTATTTCCTTCGGTTTCGGCTAGCTATTCAGAATTGCCACATACTTGTGCCACTGCCATCTATCGCCGTCCAAATTACATTTTTTGACACTTCTAAATTTTTCGTTTTTCTATTGGTAGAACGGAAATATTAATTCTAAAATATTAAAGAACAGTAAAACCTCGTCCTAAATGGCAATTTTCTTTGAAAAATTTGGAGCCGTTTAAAAAAAAGACGTTAAAACGCTACTAAAAATGCGAAATTTGAAGTTTTTTTACAAAAGAGTTTTCGAAAAACTTCATTTGAAGCACTTACACTCACACGTGTAATAGTGTTTACAAATTTCTGGTAATGTGCATATTAAAGGTGTGAGAGATCTTAAAAAATGTTATGTAACGTTTGCAAAAACAAAAAAATACCTCCAATTGAACTCAACGTCATATAAAAGAGTCCAATTAGCAATATCCGTTCCAAAAGTATGAAAAGTTTGGAGCAATTTATGAGAAAATGGCGTTTGAGCGTTTCTGAAAATGCGGAATTTTGAGCTGCTTTTCACAAAAAATGATTGAATTCTAGAGAAACTTGACTTGACATTTCAGCACATTTTCTCGTAAATATAATAATGTGAACAAATCGCCAGTAATCTAAATATTTCCGACGTGGGACACAAGTAAAAAAAATACCATTCTTTTTACATTTTTTAAAAACAAAAGAATAGAGAAATATGACATTTATGTCATTTCATATAGTACCTTTAGCACTAACTCTACCAAAAGTTTAAAGAAAAAATTTGGAGCGCTTTTTGAGAAAATATTGTTTTTGTATTCTCCTAAAATTGCACATATGCATGCAATATTGCGCGAAAACTACTAAAATTTTCAAAAAAATTGTATATGACCATAAAGATAGAGCTCTATGAGATGACATAAACTCCTTATTGCTCTATTCTTTTGTAGTTGTTTTTTAAATTGCAAAAATTCATTTTTTACTTCACTCACGTCGTTAATATTTAAATTAGCGGTGATTTGTTGACATTATTACATTAATGAGTACATGTGCTTTAAATAATGTCAAGTAAAGTTTTCGAAAACTCAACGTTTTCTGTGAAAACTAGCTCAAAATTCCGCATTTTCAGAAGTGCTCAAACGTTTCTCACAAATGGCTCCAAATGTTTCTGCAGACCTTTCAAACGGATTTTGTTAAGCAGCAGCTCTTGAATATGAAAATAACACAAAATAATTACACAATAAAATTACACAATTGTAATTTTTTTGAAAGATCTCTGACATTTTTAATATACACATTACCAGCAATTTGTAAACATTATTGTATTTGTGAGTGTAAGTGCTTCAAATGAAGTTTTTCGAAAACACACAAAATTCCTGTGAAAAAGAGCTTCAAATTTTGCATTTTTAGTAGCGCTTAAACGACATTTTCGTAAAAACGACTCCAAATTTTTAAAAGAAAATTGCCATTTAGGATGAGTTTTTTTAATATTCTAAAATAATATTTCTTTTCTACCATTAGGAAATCGAAAAATTGAGAAAATGTCAAAAAATTACTTTGGGCAGCTGATGTATGCTGAATATGGTAGCTGGTTTTCTGAATGAAATGTATTTATCAAAATTACATTTTCAAATAACGTCATGCTTAATTTTTTTGAAATTACAAGTACTAGTTTTTCTATAATTTCGTGGCAAACATAATAGCTCGCTGCAAATTTACTAGAGTTCAGACTGCTGGATGAGTCGTAAATTAGAATTTGCAATTTTGTATATTATTTTTTTGTTCTTTTCTTACATTCAACCTTTTGTTATACATTTTCACATTAATATTTTTGAAATTATATTTTTTGAAATATTTGTTATAAAAATTACTAGCTCTCAGAGAATAAAATATGGCTCCATCGTTTTTAATTAAATATTGTTGTTGGATAGTGGGAAGAATGTTTGAGGATGGTGCAGGTCTCATTTTCGTTGAAAACGGATTTTTCGAAAATTGCAAAAATTAAATTTTTTTCGGAGTCTTCCTACAACAATTATGAAGATAGATCTTGAAATATGTCATGTACAATTTTTCGAAAATTTGAGTACTTTTCGCGAAATTTAGCGTGGAAATTGATAGTTTTATTTTATTGATAGTATTGATTTTTCGTATTATTTCTAAGTTAAGGAAACAGGAATCTTTGATTTCAAATCCGTATTTAAAAAAAATATCGAGAAACAAATAGTTTTGAAACATATTTACAGTACGTTTTAAGGAGGGTGACTTCAATTTACTATCCTTTTTGTTGCGTCCCCCAAAAAACAATATATTTTGCAGCCTTGTGAAATGAGTCGCCCTCTTCGCCGTGAATATGAAGTTTATATTTTGGCGAGCACATAACGTTGTCAGAGAATGTTTGGCAGACCCTACTGCAAATAGGAAGACTGATTTAAAGTTGCCTTCCTATACTTCGATTTACTTAGTGTCCTTTGACAGATCATCTGCTATTACGGTGTCATCCAATCGGGAGCTTTAACGTCACGACTTGACGTGTCATCCAAGATTGGGTGACCTTGTAACAGCTGATTTACGTCAACAGACCCTATGTTTAAATCGAAGTATACATGTGAGGTATCGTTCGAGGTGTTGTTTTATTTTCAGATATCAGCAATCGTTTCCTGTTAGTTGTGTTTTGTCAATCTTTGCTGTTTCTCATCAAGACGAGCCTACTCGTTCTAATCTCTACGCCCGGGCACCACGCATGATTACAGGCGATATTGCGTTACAAATTCATCGATTTTTTCAAATAGATGTTTTTCTTACTGATAGTGATATGTACCCTATCAGAAAAAAATCTTCGTACAAATCCCGCGCTTACTTCCTGTTGTGAGTTTATCGCTGTTTTGCTTAAATACGGCCCTTTCGGTAACATTTACGAAAATATAAACAATTTTGGCGATTGTGATAGTATTTTTTTTAAATATTTCAAAATCGATTTTGTTTTTGTTGGGTGTATAGATAGCTAAAATTGTATCAAAAATGTATTCAACTATCACGTTTTTATTCAATACATTATTGTGAATAATCAAAATGAACAATTTTTCGAAAAATGAATAGTTGACGCTTAAATTTTCGTGTTAATCGTATGATGTAAATAACTTTCTTAGTAAAGGAAATAGATTTAACGAAGGACTTCTATTCAATGTAGAACTAACAAATATTTCTTTTACTTCAAGAAGTTTTCATCGCTATGGTATTTAGAAATTGTTAGCTTACTTCGATGTAATCAAGGCAAGCTTGTGCGAAATATTCTTCATTTTCTGTATAATGTTCTGCAACTGTAACTGTTAAATCCATTCATGTTTGTTTCATTTGTTAAAGTTAGAAATGAATAATGTTCCTGGCTTTCGAAATAAGCGCAGATATAGATCATAGGCTCTTTGTTTGATTTGGTTGAATTGGACTTTATCAAGTTAGTATAACTGAGTTTTTAATAGGGCAGAAATTACAATATTTCGTAAATATTTTCAACAACGCGAGAAAGTGTGTGCTGTTATAGCTTCTCTAGTTTTTATGAGGTTTGTTTTTACTATCTTCGGTATAGAAAACGTTGTTCGCAAATATTAGTAGACACATTGACGCGGTGTTGACATCGAACAAAATGTGTGGAAGGAGTGTTTGAATTTCTATAAAAATTGATATATCTTTTGCACAATAGAATCGATATTTTAGCTCTCACTCGAGGTTAATTCTAACTGAAATTCCGTAGGTATTGCCTCCACTAAATAATAAGTAGAAAACGTTTAGCTACAAAATTCAACCTTCTACATTGTGAAATCTTGAAAACGAGTTTCCATTTCTTCAGAAAGAAATTTTTAAATAACAATGTAGCGCTCATATTTGCTCGTATCTGTTTTTAATATTTTCTTTGGAAAGCGACAAGTTTTTTCACAAATATTACTCTTCCAATGAGGGCGAAAACATGTGGTAGTGAAGGATCGCTGTTTGGATTCCATATCGCTCTTTTTACTGCCAAGTTCGAGACGTTGCCGCAGTAAATGTTAGAGAGACAACTTGTGTGGGACAGTTATATATTATACTAGCGGACCCGGCAAACGTTGTTTTGCCGTATAAATTATTCCTAGGATTATTTTAGTAGAAAAAAATGACTAACGTATTGTCAGTGTTTGAGGATGTGGTATATATGAGTTGAAGAGGCATGGAGCGCTGTGAACGATGATGGAATATATAATGTCACTACCGCGCGGGCCCTCGCGCATGCGACGTCGGGGATCGATCTGGCGATCGAGATTCCCCCCTTCTCTCACTCACCTGATTCAGTTGCCGGCTAACTCAGGCGCAGAGACTCTCTACAAGAAATGGGAGCCCATGGACGGACGCTACTTGTTACCAAATAAAATTCATTGAGGTTTTGAGGAACAATTAAAATTTAATTAACTGAAATGATGAAATATACAAAAAACAATCCTATTACTAATACCCTTTCCCTTTTAAATCCAAAGACATCCCCCCTTTTTTCCCAGATTCCCTGTTCACTTAAATAGCTTTCTTACTTACTACAAGACAATACAAATGAAAGTACAATTTACCGAGGAAGGAGCAACATACAATTTAGGAAGTTTATCCTCAAAAACAGCCACAGCGCGGCTCGCTTATGACGAGGCACGGGTCTGTGATCCGTGCCATTCACCAAAGTCTAAGGGGACAACAGACCGTGTTTTCAGAAGACTCCGCAGGGTCGATGCCCGACCTTCGGGGTGAGGTCATCAGGGCGCCGTCTTCGGCGGTGAAAGGCCGGCAGTAGGTCACAGCTGGCGGTAGACTTCTTGCCGGGGGGCCGAGACGCAGGTACCCGCGCTCGAAGTCGGCGAAGGGAGGTAGGCGGAGACTTCAGCATGAAATACGGCTCTGCAGCGGTCGCGGGCGTAGTGATGCAAGCCGAATTGAATAGTTTTTTTTTTGACTCGCGCGCGGCACAAGATCGCACCGCACAATCAGCGAAAGTCTTTGTCAGGCGACCGGACGAGATTGCTCTGCGCACTTCGGAGGCGTCCACGCCGGCGGCGTTTGCACCCGAACGACGCACCGCTGAGGTGCTCGCTCCTGCCCGAACCTACTCTCAAGACCGTCTCCTCACTTCTCCCCATTGTTTCACTTCGTCACATCTCGCGAAGCCTCTGTAACCCCCTCTCCTTACTTATTTGCCGAAAGTTCTGGAAAGATTTTTGTTTGAATTTTAAAAGGTTCCTCTCTATTGGTAAAAGGCAACTGCGTCTTAATTTTATTTCGGCCAATGTCCGGAAGCGTCTCCTGGCCGAAGTCGGTGGAAAAATTCCACTCAACCCTCTCTCTCTAACGTCGGGGGGGGGGCGCAGGTCGCCTGGGGATGTGGCGGCGCCAGAAAGGCGACGATCGGGTCATAATACTCGTGTACCCTAGCCCCCTGCCGGACAGGGGACGCGAGAGGACCTCGCCGCGCACGTGTCCGGCGCAAATTGCTCCGTCCCTCGCGCACACAAAGGGGCGCTGCGTAGACCCGCGATAGGCTACTATGTCGTGTGTTTAAAATCAATTTTTTTCCTTCTATTAACTATTCGGTATCGTCACATTGGCCCTCCCCTCCGAAAAGAGAGAAAATGCGGAGTTCTGAGAAAAGAAATTTCGACAACGAGAATTTTATCTCGACAAACAAAAAAAAATTAAAAGAAGGGGCGTTACCGAATAGTGAGACCCAAGTAAAAAATAAAACCGAAGGAAAAAATTAAAACAAAAGAGGACTTAAATTGTACTGGTTAGACTAATTGCTAAGGAGACTAACTAATCCTATCATAATAATACAACAAAAGATAAAGAAAAATTAATTGCTATCTGATGATACAATTATTAGCAAAGTAAAATGCAAACTGTAGGCTTACATAAGACCTAGAGAAGTCCTAGAATTCGTAAAATGTCCCGTGAACTTGTGGTATCGACGAATTATGTTCAGAGATTTGTCAGTCTATGGTGATTTATTCTTTAAAAGGACGCAAATTGTAAAAATTGTACTTTCCTGTTTGAACATACAAGAACCCCGTAAACTTCCTATCGTCCGGATGGATAGCTATTCGCTAGTACGAGCTTGAAAAACCTAATGCCGAGAAAATTTTGGTGTTATTGAATTTCCATAAAATCTCATCTAAATTCTGAGGTGCTTCGAATAGTGACCTCATTTGTTCGTCGCGCATCCAAACAGATCCTTACCCCACCATCTTTCTTTTTAACTACTACTATAGGATTCAGATATGCTGTGACAGATCGCTCTATAATACCTTCACTAATCATACTTCTAATCGTTTCGTCAACTTCCCCCCTTACGGACTGTGGAATGGGATAATTTCTCATTTTAAAGGGTGAGTCGTCGGTGACCTGAATTCTAAAGCTAAAATCTTTAATAGGATGTACGGGACGATCAAAAACATTAGCATATTTTGACAGCAGTTTCTGCAGCTGGGAGCGCTCGTGGTTAGTTAAAGAACTATTTTCTAATACAGAATTGCCAAAGGTACCACTCGCGTCACTCCCCCTAGTCCAGGACGCGCATGAAATGCCAAGATCTATTTTGTCGTTACCGTCATCGGTAATTAAAACTTCCCTATCCTCACCGAAGCTCACAATATTCCTAGCAAAATCAATTACCCCACAATTCTCTCTCAAAAAATCTACCCCAAGTATGGCATCGTAGTTGAGATCCTCAATGATAAGGCACGGCACATCGAATAACATTTCCTCTATTTTAATTGAAATTAAAGCCTGCGTTTTAATCGGCTTGCTCCGCTTTTTTGCGACTCCTATGACAAAACATCTAGCAGTGGGTAAGGTTGGGACAGGAATACGCTCACTCAATAATTTGGAATAAAATTTCTGCGAAATTGCACTGATTTCGCTGCCAGTGTCGACGAGGGCTTGTACCTGGATATTCCCTACAAGTGAATTAACAACTGGGCATTTCCTAGCTCGCGTTTTGAGAGGTTCACTTTCGTCGTCGTTGAAATCATTGAAAGCGTAGTTGACTGACACTACGCCAGCAATAGGTATCTCTGACATAACTCGTTTGCAACCCCGATACCTAGATATGAGTTCAAACGGTTTTAATTTCTTGGATTCGCTCTCGGGGAATCCTGACGTCCGTCCCTACCACTGGCGTTGTTGCCAAGGCTCTCGTTCGAATCCTGCGGTGGCCGCCTGTCATCTTCGCCATTTCCGCGACCTCGGTCATCTCGACGCCAAGATTGCCGATATTGATTGTTCCCTTCGGGCGGATACTTATGATTTCGGTCCCGATTTTCCTCTATCCGAGTTCTATCAAATTTGGCAAGTAACTCCTGGAACTTATCAATGTTTTCACACCCCACGCTATTGATTAAGTTTTGCACGTAATTAGGGAAGTGTGCCGTCAGGAGCCAAATGATTTTTTTATCCTCCGTTTGGGGATCGCACAATTTGGTGGACGAAATCTTTTCCATCGCGTAGTCTAAGTACGATAAATTACTCCGCTTTTCCCATTTGTCCTCGAGGACCTGTCTCTCAAACTCGTACCGCCGCTGCTCGCTCCAATAGCGTGCGAGAAATCTCGTCCGAAATTCTTCGTAGCTTTGCGGGAAAGGTGTCAATGCCGTAAGCCAGTGGGCGGCGTTTCCTCGCAAGAGCTCCTGCATGAATTTTGGCTTTAAGGAAGACGGTACCGCCTTCGTCAAATTCATATAATTTTCTGCTCGGTCTAAAAATACTTTTGGATTTTCATCCGATTTCCCGGAAAAGTAAAGATTCTGTGGAGGAGCCCACGAGAATCGAAGACTTGCCCCACCTGCGGAATTTGGCATCGGATTGTTTTCCCGTTCCCTCTCTATCTCGGTCTTTATCAGTTGAATAACATTTCTGTCAATTTCCTTCCTTAATGACTTTTCTCTTTCTCTTAGACCGTCCTCATTAATGTCCCCAATTTTTTCTACTTTCTCCTGAATTTTGCCAACTTCGGTGTGAAGTTTCGTTTCTAATTTAGTTACTCTCCCGTTAATCTCAATTTTGACTCCCTCAATGCTTCCATTGACTGCTTCACAGCAAGCCTCTAGTTTGCTGTCGCACGCCTGGAGTTTTTTTACCCATTTCGGATCGTAGCTTGTGAAAATTCTCTTTTGTTTCAGTCCTTGGAACTGTTTATTTCCTGGCCTAATTTCTCGACATTACTTTCGATCTCACCGCATCTTTCCTCGAGTTGTTTCTTAACCGTTCCTAACTCGTGATCAAATTTATTTTCTAGCTTTTCTAATTTTACGGAATGATCGTCTAAACGACTCTCTATCCGATCAAATCTCTCCTGACATTTTTGTTCGTGCTCCGAAAATCTAAAATTTATTTTCTCGTCCAGTCCTCTGAAACTCTCTGCCTGTTCTTTGCGACTTTCTGCTAGTTCCCTATGATTTTCTTCATTCTGTTTCATAATAATTCTCATGAGTTCGCCTAACGTAATTTCCGGCGCAGCCTGATCCCCTGAGCTGTCATCTCCGCCCACGTCAACCCCTGACTCGTCCAACATTGTGACTGATTGGCGTGGTTTTACAGTTTTTCTTGAAGCGCGCACACGACAGTTACACCACACGAAACACACAACAGTAGCACTCACAAACAAAACACAATACAAAAAAATATCATCAATTGTAACCAAGTTATTCACCTCAAAGCAGCGTCCTTCCATCCATTTCTTTCTTTCTAATCATGCGTTAATTCGGAACTTTGCATACAAAACATCTAACAAACGTAATAAAAATTTAGAAAAATTTCTTTCCTGACTATTTTAATTGAAAGGGTGCATTAATGGGGTATCAGAGATACTACATCGGGCCCCACGTTTGGAAGCCAGTTGTCACTACCGCGCGGGCCCTCGCGCATGCGACGTCGGGGATCGATCGGGCGATCGAGATTCCCCCCTTCTCTCACTCACCTGATTCAGTTGCCGGCTAACTCAGGCGCAGAGACACTCTACAAGAAATGGGAGGCCATGGACGGACGCTACTTGTTACCAAATAAAATTCATTGAGGTTTTGAGGAACAATTAAAATTTAATTAACTGAAATGATGAAATATACAAAAAACAATCCTATTACTAATACCCTTTCCCTTTTAAATCCAAAGACATCCCCCCCTTTTTTCCCAGATTCCCTGTTCACTTAAATAGCTTTCTTACTTACTACAAGACAATACAAATGAAAGTACAATTTACCGAGGAAGGAGCAACATACAATTTAGGAAGTTTATCCTCAAAAACAGCCACAGCGCGGCTCGCTTATGACGAGGCACGGGTCTGTGATCCGTGCCATTCACCAAAGTCTAAGGGGACAACAGACCGTGTTTTCAGAAGACTCCGCAGGGTCGATGCCCGACCTTCGGGGTGAGGTCATCAGGGCGCCGTCTTCGGCGGTGAAAGGCCGGCAGTAGGTCACAGCTGGCGGTAGACTTCTTGCCGGGGGGCCGAGACGCAGGTACCCGCGCTCGAAGTCGGCGAAGGGAGGTAGGCGGAGACTTCAGCATGAAATACGGCTCTGCAGCGGTCGCGGGCGTAGTGATGCATGCCGAATTGAATAGTTTTTTTTTTTGACTCGCGCGCGGCACAAGATCGCACCGCACAATCAGCGAAAGTCTTTGTCAGGCGACCGGACGAGATTGCTCTGCGCACTTCGGAGGCGTCCACGCCGGCGGCGTTTGCACCCGAACGACGCACCGCTGAGGTGCTCGCTCCTGCCCGAACCTACTCTCAAGACCGTCTCCTCACTTCTCCCCATTGTTTCACTTCGTCACATCTCGCGAAGCCTCTGTAACCCCCTCTCCTTACTTATTTGCCGAAAGTTCTGGAAAAATTTTTGTTTGAATTTTAAAAGGTTCCTCTCTATTGGTAAAATGCAACTGCGTCTTAATTTTATTTCGGCCAATGTCCGGAAGCGTCTCCTGGCCGAAGTCGGTGGAAAAATTCCACTTAACCCTCTCTCTCTAACGTCGGGGGGGGCCGCAGGTCGCCTGGGGATGTGGCGGCGCCAGAAAGGCGACGATCGGGTCATAATACTCGTGTACCCTAGCCCCCTGCCGGACAGGGGACGCGAGAGGACCTCGCCGCGCACGTGTCCGGCGCAAATTGCTCTGTCCCTCGCGCACACAAAGGGGCGCTGCGTAGACCCGCGACAGGCTACTATGTCGTGTGTTTAAAATCAATTTTTTCTTCTATTAACTATTCGGTATCGTCACAATAAATAACACAATACCAAACATTTATATTTTTAATTTATTGTAATTTATTTTTTGAAATAATGTACATTGCTAATTATAATAATTTTACTAAAAAAATGTTAATCCCTCAACGCAATAGTGTGTTCAATTTTTTTTTGTTATCCCATCTTTAGCTAACACAAATAAACTGGATGGTTTGCCCATCGAGAGCATGCCACGTATAATTGACCGTGTAAAAAACATGGTGTGCTAAAAAATAAGCCACAAACAGACATCGTTTGGCCTTGAGACGTACTGAAAGTAATCGCAAATGCCAATCTTTACGGAAATTGAAGACGTTTAAATTGAATTGGCACATCTGTGGGTATAATAGGGATCCGTGACAGTAATATATTCTCACCTCGAAATTTGCCATTTAAAATGATTCGACGTTTTTCATTACAGTCCTGCAAATTAATAATAAATTATTTAAAAATTACACCGAAATAGAAAAGTAATAATTGTAAAATTACGATTAACGCCCAAACAATAAAAATAAGTAGTAGAAAGTAGGAAGTAGAAAACTGTAGTGAGTGAGAAACGGCTTATTGTGTGAGAGATCTCATCCCTATTCCGTGCTGCTGTTTGGGTCAGAAGCAATGTTGCCAGATGTGAAACTTCCGATTGCGAAGTTTGAAGTTCGAAAATGTGGATTTATTCTAATGAATGCGGATGTATTAATATAATTTAAAAATAGCGGAAAACATCCATAATTTTATATATGGACGTAGAATTCCGTTATAAATGCGATATTGTCTCACTATATTTGGTCTATGTTTGTTCTCACTATATATAATGTTCTCGATTCACCCAAGAAATTAAAAATATAAAATATCACTATTTTTGTTATAAATGTACTTTCAATTTATTTTTAATCTCAGTTTAATATGAAGCTGAGTAACGTAATTTCAACATTTTTAATTTCAATATTACGCGAAGTGCATCATTTCTCCGGCTTGAATAAACGCAGTAAGAATCTGAATGATGATCCGAATTCTTATTTGGCGTATTCGAAAACGACTAACCAGCATGTTGTTACCTATTTGTCCTCTTAATCTCTAACAGTACGACAATAAAGGACGGAGTTCACGACAACACCTTGGTGCTTGGTCATCACTTTTCGAATACGGTATTGGATAAAGCCCTAATGATTGGTAGATGATTGGTGTTTTATTGCTTTTTACTTTAATCGAATCGAGTCGTACTTAATCGAATAGAGAGAGACAGCATGTTGAACATTCAAACTTTGTCAACCATAGTTAGCGGGACATCTATCGATCGTTCTAATAACTGAGGAAATGAAAAAAATGGATTTTAATCGCCAATCATGGAAATGCAGATTTTTTTGGCATCCACATCGCTTAATGTGGATTAGATGATAATAATGCGGTATAATATGCAGAAATGCGGTACATCTGGCGACACTGGTGCGAAGTGACGCCGGTAGACGCCTTGCGGGGATACTGATCAAGTGATAATTACATCATTACATCGTGTAAATCAATCAGGGTTTTCTTTACCTATTGTTACACTAAATGGCAGTAAAAACGAAAATCTATACATTGAAAGACTGCAGGAGAAAATAATTAACGATAATAAATAAATCTTCTCTAAAGAACAATCATTTAAAAAATTGTTATAAAATACATGTACACATTTTTAACTGTTCAACAATGAATCTGTTCCCCATTTTGTACATTCGAGAATTTAATATCAACTTCCGAAGGCTAACTAAAAATTAATTAAGGCTAATTTAACATTTCGCAGCAACAAACATCACATTATTAAAACAAAGTTCCTAGTTCCAATGTCATATCTACCTGTAGTGAAATAGCAATTGCTGTGCTTTTTTTCCTGCTAATTATGATATTAATGATATATCGTCTCCTGTATTATTTCAGTAGTATACCTTTGCGTTCCGGCTCTCACACGCAACCAATCTTCATAAATGAGGGCTCTAAAGAAAGAGAATTTCACGGAGACTTGATGAATTTCACAGTGACTTTAAAAATATGGATGATTTCTTAAAAAAAAACGCATCGAAATATTCATGTAAAACGCAGCCCGCATCACACGTCAATTTATATCGGCAAATAACTCGTAAACAAAGCGTTTTAGAGCCTTAAAAAGTAAGGTTTTGAGGCCAAGCCTCAAAAAAACGTTTTTCACACCATAATCTACAAGATGAGACATTCCCCGATCCATTCAATTAACTTTTCGGTTCCACGCTTCAATACTATCAAGGCCACCTCAATATTTCAGCCCTTCCTGCTGGTAACAATTTTTGTGGCGACACGCTTAGATTTGACAATGTTTATTTACGCTTTCTGTTAACACCGTAGTTTGTGCAGTCTGACGAGGTTTATTTGCATAATCATTAATTCAAGATTTGCTCTCCAGCAACAACTAGAAGTACTGTTATAGTTGCTTGATACCTATGAAGATTGTTTCTTTGCGTGTAGTGAAATCAATCAATTAACGTTTTAACGGTGTCTGTAAGTGCTGTGTACCTAATTGAGGTGGGATGTGGGTTCACAGAGAAGAGTGAAGACTCTGTTTTGCCTGTACCAGTATTTTCGTTATCATTCGCTGAAATTTTAAAGTCAGCGGGTTCAGACACGTAGCTTTGTCAAAAGTAAAAAGATTTTGTAATATTTTTATGACTCACGAGAAGCTAAAAGCTAGCTGTCAAAGAATATTGAATAATTACTACAAATGTTGTGTTTAAAGAAGTGCTGTGAATTGTTCCAAGAAAACTCTCCATGATACTGAATAAATATTTATTGAAAATTTATTTTAAACATCAATTGCATTGTTTTTTATTTTATTTGATATTGTGTTAGTACATTGCAAGTTATCTTTACATATTTTAAACAAATAAACACGTTTCGTTAACTACTTCCCCTCTTAAAATGGAAATATAAGGATAGGGATCTAACATAGGGTCTAACATGTGAGAGTTCTCGCCCGGGTACGCGGAGGTAGTAACGGGAAAACTTGAGTATGGAACAACACAAAGAACAAAAGTTTTAAATTAGCTAAAGTAAAATAGCTTGAAATAAATGAAAAACAAAAATCAAATTGCGCTGGCCTACAATACTACGTGAATTAATTAAAAAAGGAAGTAAATTTAAAATTATAGAAAGAATAGGAGAAGTCATTCGAAAACTGCCAACATTCGCAGTCCAAAGGCACGATTTAAATGTTGGTGGTGTCTGGAAGTATGTACATCAACGCCCAGCTTAAACCCATATTGTAAATAATACACGTTTGATATTAAACTCAAGGTGTCGGTTCGTTAAGATATTCAATATGCAAACATCGTTTGAGTAACATTCCCATGTACCGAAGTGAAGTCTAAGCCTACTAAATTGTTTCCAATGGTAACAAATTGTATTTACTACTCAAAGGTGAAAATATTAGTTTATTTTTGGGGTCGTAATTGCTTTTCTTGAAGTACGTAAGAACGCTGAAAATTATCCAATACTTTTTAATACACAAATATTTTTTTCAATTTTCGCACCCCAGCAAGCTGGCACCCTGAACTCTCCAAAATCCCCTCTATTCCTCATAACAAATCAAGGAAATTCAAGTAATATTTCAAGTAAGGATTGTACTTGCTCCATCGGTATTTACGCACTACTTTACTTTGCTTTGCTTTCTGAAGAGTAAAAACCTTTTGTATTATGTTTGTGACTATCAAGGAAAGCGAAAAGTTAACTCTCAAGGAGGAGTTAATAATTTGTTCAAAGTTGTTTTTAAAGAAGTATGAATTGTTCCGAGAACATCTCTCTATAATGCTGAATAAACTTTTATTGAAAATCTGTTTCCAACATCAATTGTATTGTTATTTTTGTTTGATATTCTGCAAGTACATTAGAAGTTACATTTATACATTAAAAAAATAAACATGTTTCATTAAAAACTTTCCTTCTTAATTGAAAGGATAGACAAATGAATAGGGAAAGGGTGGGTTTTAACATGCGAGAGTTCTCGCACGGGTACGCTAGTTAGTTTCTAATATGCCTGACTCCTCAAACCTAACGCAACAATGTATCGCGGAGACAAACATTTTTCTAGCTGAGCCCGGCAGACGTTGTTCTGCCCCTATATCTCTCTTTCTCTTTCCCCGTCTCTCTCTCTTTTCCCCCCGTCTCTCTCTCTCTTTCCCCCGTCTCTCTCTCTCTTTTTCCCCCGTCTCTCTCTCTTTTTCCCCCGTCTCTCTTTTTCCCCGTCTCTCTCTCTCTTTCCCCGTCTCTCTCTCTCTTTCCCAGTCTCTCTCTCTCTTTCCCAGTCTCTCTCTCTCTTTCCCAGTCTCTCTCTCTCCGTCTCTCTCCGTGTTATTCACATTTAATAGCAGATTCTGCACATCGCTGAGCAGGTGCGTAATATGGAGAAATACCGCCGTGTGAAATACCTACCGTGTGTAGCGGGTTGCCTAAAACGTTTTGTGCGAAAAATTAAAAAAAAATTGGGGTGGACCACCCTTATCACTAAGAGGTATAAAAAATAGATAACCTATTCTCAGACCTACTGAACATACATACAAAATTTCATCAAAATCTGTCAAGCCGTTTCGGAGGAGTATGGTAACTAAAACAGTGACACGAGAATTTTATATAAATATATATATATATATATATATATATATTTATATATATATATATATGTATATATATATATATATATATATTTATAAAACTGCTTACGTCAATCGCATCACGCATCACCTCGTGGCAAATGCACGCCAGTGTGCTCGCCGTTCGCATGCGTGCTCGTCCCTGAAGTGGACTGTGGTGTTCATCACGTTGATTGATTTCGCCGAGAATAAGCCTTTTAATTTGCACGAAAGGAAAAGGGGGACGTCTGGTTGAAATCCATCGATTGTTATTACAGTTGTACGGAGAAATAGTGATAAACGAGGGTAAATTTCAGAAAGTATTTATTTACCGGCGTATGTTGCTCAGTGCATCAATTGATATGGCTGCAGTACGTCTGAGAGGAGATTCTAGAGTCCAAGACCTGACGGTGGTAGGACTTTCGACACTAGCTAGATAGCAACGTCGAACTCAGCCATTGTCTGGAAGGTAAGTCTAGCGGCCGGCTGCCTTGATCGGTAATGTTCCGTGGATTCTCCGATCAACACCACGCGAATGTCGGAGCAATTTCGGAGAGGTGCCCCGCTGGTGGGAGATTCCTGGTTAGGGAAACAAGTAGGTGGACGCCTGATCTCACCATCCGCCATCTCACATCACCGTCACCTCCTGCGATAAAACATGCTCTCCACCTACGGGACTAATGACCTTGGCAGTTGACGCGCCCAGAATCAACCAACCAACCAACCAACCAAACTTGTTCAAAACGCGGCATAACTGTTGCTAGTTTCGATGTGAAGTTTCCGAACCTACATCCCGGCCCGAAACTTTTCGATTTTCATCTTATAAAAGTAATCATTCTTGAACAGATGAAGCATGAAGGACGGTGATATCCACCAGAACATTCCCATCTGAAAAAATGTTTATAAATAAAAGAAACATCGCTTTTTCAATTTAACCCAATGCCTTTGATATCAAAGAAATTAGCATTTTTGAGAAACCATCCTTGTTTTCAATGACGTTTGCCCGGCGGTCTAACGTCGGGACTACCCAGCGGTCCTCTTGACAGCTGAAGAGACGCGACAGTATAATATAGCGCCATGTGGAGACAACGCCCAACCAATGGCTTTCGAGACGCGTTGCGCAAAGACGCAACATATGTTATTAGAAACCCTACATGATTCGAATGTATAGTTGCTGTCATTATAACATCATTGTCGGCGAAGCAGTGTGATACGGCCTTAGAGACGGTTCTTAGGTGATAAGCTACCGGAAATAACGCTGTGATTCTTAAGTATTTTGAGGACACAAGAGTTTTGCACAGGAACTGGAATGCAATGATTAGCAAATTCTTTTATTAAATTTTAATGAAAAATCCTACTTAATTGTAATGTTTGCGACATCCACTACAATGTCACATTTTATGTTAATGGAGATACATCTAAAACTTAAATTTTTCGGAATAAAAATTTACAAATACAAATGTTTTGTAAGTTTAGTGTCTTTAGATTTTTTATTTTATTAAAACAGCTAAGTTAAATTCCGAGAGTGATACATTATTGTATTTTATAATATAGATGAATCAAAGGAAAAAAAACAACAACAACGAAAAAACCTACCATCTTCTAATTGAGCACTACTTTTCCTTTCACAAATAACATTTTGGTACTTTGATTTAATGTAAGTAAAATGAACTTTGACATATTTCATCATGCTACATTTATTGTAGGAGTGGTATCAAGATTGCTGGTTCAAATGCTGTTGTATTAGGCCGAAGCAAAATTGTTGGCACACCTGCTTCGGAGTTACTCAAATGGCATCATGCTACTGTTACTGTTTGCCATTCAAAGACAAAAAATTTGGATCAGGAGGTAAAAAAATTATACTTTTTTATTAGTTGTATTGAACTTTGGGGGGGGGGCATCCCAAATTGACCATCCTAGGACCACGCAGACGCACCACTTGTACCCACCGAGGCCCAGTCATATTCTCCCGGGGGCAAATTCATGTGACCTTTTTGGGGAGGATCACCACTTTATGCCAAATCCCTTTTTACACTCCAGGGTTGTTAGCCCTGTGTAGATGAGATATTAGATGATGAAGAATAAGGGTGAAGGAACAATCACAAACATACAGAAACAAACATGCTCAACCATGTCCGAGGCGGGACTCAAGCCAGCGATCCTTCCATCCGAGATCGCCAAGGCAGTTACTGTCTTAGCGATCTCGGCTATCCGGATCGGCAAAAGCTCTATTTTTAAATTTTTTACTTCTGGTAACAAATATTCCAAATTTTTGTTGTATGGTTAAGGCCACATTTCCATATTTTTTCTTAATCTTGTAAGCCTACATACATCATATCTGCCCCACCCTGCAATACAATACTTGTGAAGGTTTCTCACAATGTTCACATATAACTGAATTTATATCATGTTTTGTTGAATGAGAAAGTTATAGTTTTCCAAAAATGCTAGAAGAAAATTTTCTCAAAAATGGATTCAAATTTTGTGTATAAACTCTTTGAACAAAAGAAACAAGAGTATTTAATCGTATGAGGCACGTGCCTTTTTCATGAATACTTTTTAAATCAAAAAAATACAAACTCAATTTTTTAAATATTAATATTAAAAATGGCTCCAAATTTTTAGATAAATTTTTCTTATGCAGAGGTACATACTCTATTCTTCAATAATTTATAAATCTAGATTTTGAGGAAAATATGTGAAGTCTGCAAAATTTACCAAATGGGGGAGGGGATAAAAAAGAGTTTGGACCTCTGTAGAACATTAACTTGAACGTTAACATTGAATGAAATTAATGTATGTAATGGAGTGCAATAATTAAAAGTATGCAATAGTGGATGAACATAAAATCAAAATGTAAAAATACCAAAGGTACCACTCTTAAATCAAAGAGTATGTAAAGCAAAGTGTTTTTTTTTTTTTTTTGTTTTGTTTTGTTTGCAAATATGGATTTCAAAGATATGACATGTTTTGTAAGATATTGCATTATTGCGTAATCAAACTGCTTAAGTATATTATTCTGATATGAATAATTTAATGTGGTGTTTTTATTGGTTTTGAAAATTTGTGAAATATATATACGGTCGGCTTTGGACCACTGCATTGGTTGCGGGGAAATCTTATACTATATAGATTGTTGAACATCTGCATGCTCTGCAAATACAAAATAAAATGTAATATCATTGTCATACACTGCCAAAGGCATAACTGACAAGAAATTGTCCAGAATTTTGAGTCCTACTGTCCTGCTGAGGTGTTTATTTCTTGCCAAATATTCTAATTTCTTAAATTTAGTAAATAATTTTGAAGTAAATTTTCAATTGGTGTGATCCCTGGATAGGTGTCATCTGAGTGGACCCCTAAATTTTGCCACTAGGTTGAAAATCTTTTCAGACATTAATCTTAACTGGTTTAATACAAGATGCCTGTGTTTTATTGTAATTTTTCTAGATTGCAGTTATGTCAAGTGCAAAGAAGAGAGCAGTTACATTGTGTGTAATAGTGTATTCTGTCAGATTTAGAGAAGATTATATGAGATAAAAATGATCACTAAGAAAGGAAAAAATTCTTATTGTAATGTTGCGGTTTGAAATTGATAGAAGGTACATATTATATGTTGGCATGCATATGTGTGAAGTAACGCAGTTGTAGATTTGTTTGAAACTGGAGATAAGCCTTCAACTGTTGTATGTGTTGATTTGTGAAGAAACATGATTTTAAATTTTGATGCTTATTTTTATTAAGTTGTGTATTATTTGAACATTTGATATTAAACCTTTCAATGTAAAGCTGATTTCATCCACTTTGTACTTAAGTTTTTTCTTATATTATTTTATATGTTAATTTTTGGTGTCCAAATTTTTACAATCTTATTTAATAGTAATTCAAATACTTTTAGTAAGATTTAAAAGAAGTAGCAAAGCAAAAAATTTGGAAATATTTTTCTTTTGGATTCATTTAAAACTTAAATTTTGTTAACAAAATCAAGTTGCACACCAACAGGGTTAACCCTCCATTACACACACATAGACTGAGACTCTGCACTCTTCTATTTTTGCCTCTCGTTGTCATTTATCATGACATATTGAGTTGCAGCTTTCTGAATCTTTCTCAGCCATAGTGACTCTTCAATAGGTGTCGAAAAAACCTTTCTCAACTACTGTAGATGTTGTCCACAGTGGAATATTTAGGGATGTAGAGCATCATTCCGTGCGTGTATGTGTTCGTGTTATAAGTTCTACTCTCATGTTTCTTGTTTGTGTTACTATTTAAACATAGTATTATTATTTAAATAAAATATTTATGCATTTCTCAAATAGTTCATTAATGTTTAAACATCAGAGAAGTGCATAAATATTTTTTCTATTGTAAAATTTGTAGAAAATCACAAATTATTTGCATATTAACTCCAATATTCTGGCAGGTTTATGGTTCATTTAGTTATAAATATTCAGGGTTATTCAATAAAAACTGCAACACAAGGTCTATTTGATATTCATGAAAAATACTCTAAAAATAGCTATTAAATTTGGAAGAAGAGAGTGTATTAGGTTTGCGGACTCAGTCAGTGTGCGTGTACTCACCGCACAAACACAGTGTGTGTAACAGAGGGTTAAGAAAGTATGGTTTTTATGCCATTGTAGTTGTATTTGTGAACCTCAAATTAGCTCATTATATAAAGAGTTTGTCTTAATAAATGTTATTACATTTGAGTTAGGCCAAGCTTAACAGACAGTTATTTAAAGATTCAATTAATAAATATGGGGAACCCTTATAAAAATTGATAATCTAAAAGCTTAAAGCAATTCCACCCTAATTATGACATTATCAAGTACATGAAGAGAAAATATCAAGGAAGTAAATAACAAAAGCATGACCTAGATTTATGAGCATGTAAATTTATATAAAATATGGGTAATCCCACCCTTAAAAAGGGGATAATAATAACAAAAAAATCTATATAAATAAAATTGTTAAGTGATTTCAAAGTAACTGCTTTTTCTTATATCTTAGGCATATTTAGGTGAATAAAAGCCAATTCAATTGTTTTTATTTTTGTTTTTCTGTCTTTGTTGTCTGGAGTAATCCCCAGAACAGCTTAAACGATTTGGATGCAGTTTTCAATGAAAGGTAGACTTCTTGTTCCCGGTCAGGGTGACCAATTCTTTAAACAAATTTAATTATTAAAACGCATTGTTACTTATTAACATAGTCACAATTGGGATTCTATACAACTGTGGAACATGTTCTCTGAGCATAATGGCTTCCAACAAGGTGATGGGAAAGGTGACTATAATATCGATACAAGGAGCGATAATTGCCCTAATGAAACTGTTCAAAGGGTTGCTTAGTGACTCGGTTGACTCGGTAGCTTAGTGGTCAGAGCAGCTGGGTGTAAACCAGAGGGCCCAGGTTTAAATCCCGGTCGAGGTAACCAATTCTTTAAACAAATTTAATTATTAAAATGCATTATTTCTTTTAACATGGTCACAATTTGGGTTATATATGACTGTGGAACGTATTCTCTGAGTATAATGGCTTTCATCAGGGTGACGGGAAAGGACAATAATTACGGATTACCATCTCTCCAGTTTTGAAAATTCAGTTGATGTTGCATCTAAAAACAGCCACTATAAAGAATCTATTGAAGCAATCAGCAAAATAATGAAAGATTTAAAGAGAAATAATAATTTATTCTGGAAAATTACATTTTTGTTTTGCTTTAAAAAAGGGAATATTTGCATGGGAAATATTGATGTGATTTATTGATCAGAGTTATTTATGGAGGTAACCATTTAATTGAGATGGCAGTTTAGGCATGCTATCTTATAGTTAGTACTTGATGTAACACATAATAATAAAGTAACTGTTAAATTTTCAAATTTCTAATTTTAAAAGTTGCCAAGTAACTAGGCATAAACTTGAGTAAATTAAAATGGTGGTCATTAGACGTTGTTACTCCATTGAAAGAATTGTTTGTAGTAGTTCCTTAATTGTTACAGCTTGTTTGTTAACCTGATTGAAAAATCCTTGTATGCGAGTGATATAACATTGCTAGCAACTCAGTTCCCAATCATGTAATACAGTTTTCAATTACTGTTTCTTCTCATTCTTCTCTTCATTACACTACTTCATGTTTTTCTCCTCGCCATTTCATGTCTTTTTCCTTCTCTCCTTTTCTTTCTTCTTTACTTCATCTACTCCGCCTCCTCCTCTCTCCCACCTCTCACTTTCTCATCTCTTTTTTTCTCCCCCTCATTTTCTCTCACCTCTTTTTATCACTTCGCTTTCTCTCTCCCCCTTTGCCTTCTCATCTTCTCCATACCCTCCTCTTCCTCCTTTCGTTTTCCCTCCCCCTCCTCCCTCCCTCCCTCCTTTTCGTTATTTTCCCATTTCCACTCACTTTCCCTTCCTCCCCTTGCTTTCCCCCTCCCTTTCCCACCTTCCCATCGGTCCTTTTCTCACTCACTCCTCTTGCTTTCCCCTTCTCCCTCTCCTCACTCCCCCTCTCACTTTCCCTTCCTCTCCTCACTCCCCCTCTCACTTTCCCTTCCTCTCCTCACTCCCCTCTCACTTTCCCTTCCTCTTCTCACTCCCCCTCTCACTTTCTCTTCCTCTCCTCACTCCCTCTCTCACTTTCCCTCCCTCTCCTCACTCCCCTCTTTTTCCCTCCCTCTCCTCACTCCCCCTCTCTTTCCCTCCCTTTCCTCACTCCCCCTCTCACTTTCCCTCCCTTTCCTCACTCCCCCCTCTCGCTTTCCCTCCCTGACATCACTCCCCCCTCACTTTCACTCCCTGTCATCACTCCCCCTCTCACTTTCCCTCCCTGTCCTCACTCCCCTATCGCTTTCCCTCCCTCTCTTCACTCACCCTCTCACTTCCCTCCCTCCCTATCCTCACTCCCCTCATGCTTTCCCCCTTGCCTCTCACTTTCCTCTCTCCTCACCTTTCCATCCTCCTCCTCACTTTCCCTCCCTCCTCACATTCCTCTCTCTGGCTTTCTCTTCCTCCCTTGTCACCTTCCCACCCTTTCTCTCCTCTTCTCACTTTCTCTCCCTGTCAACCCTCTGCTTTTCTGCCTCTTTGGTGTAGTGATTTTTACAATCCAGACACCAAATGTCTTTTTTGGTTTCTTTGTACAGTATTATGTAAGCATGTTTTTCAATCACTGTTAGCATGTATAAATGCTGAGAAAGCAAAAGTCATGTTCGCTTAACTTGTGTGTTTCACCTGCTACCCTTTCAAAATTCTTATCTGTTTACTATAAAATGTTATTTTCTAAATTGATTATTCCAAATAATGAATAAAATATTTATTAATATCTATATTAGTCATTAAAAAGAATAATTTTATCCCTGAATAGAGTTACTTTTTACCTGCCTTAACTCAGGTAAACTCTGTTGTGTTTAGAGACTTTTACATACAAAGTGTTAAATAAGGAACAGAAGAGAATCAAGAAGAAATTGGTAAGATGCAAAGGATGTCAGGTGACAGAACAATGGGAAACAAAAAGATGAAAGTGAAAGAAGTGGAAAAGGATGAACAGGGAGGAAGAAGACAGAAAGTGGAAGAAGAGTGAAGGGATAAGGATGGTGTGAGAGGATGAAGATATTGGTGGAAAGGCACAAAGTTAAAAGGAAAAGAAACAGACTGCAAAACTGAAGGTGGAGATTAAGAATAATACCAGGGAATTCTAAAAATATTTCAAGAATGAATTATGTTTAAGATACTTTAATTTAATAATATAGTCCTTTTTGTACCTATTTTGTGGAGATAAGTTTTTTCTTCTTCTTTTTGTAGATATCCAGAGCTGATATCCTTGTTGTTGCTGTTGGTGTGCCTCAAATGGTAAAAGGCCATTGGATAAAGCGAGGAGCAGTTGTTATTGATTGTGGAATAAATTCTATTCGTGGTAAGGTCTTTCTTTCAATTTCTACATTAACTTACAAATGTTTCAAGGTAGAATTATGATCCAAAGTCAAGGAAAGCACAGCAAAGCAAAAAGAGCACAAAGCTAAATACATTTAGGAAAATTTAAAATAATATTGCTTCATAATAATTTTTCCTGAAGCAAATGAGGGTCTTAGTATCATTTGTTTATTTTATAAATCAAACAAATTTATTTTGTTTCTGATTGTGTTATAGTATCGTAATGATATTTGGATCCTAACATTGATTTGTTTGCTGTTTCAATTATTGTTCTTACTTTTAATGCATACTAATATGTATCTGCCATAAGCATTTATTATTCAAGCTCATAAGATCCTACAATTGAGTTGATACCCAGGGGATTTGTAAATTAAGAAAAATACATAAATATTGACTAGATAATATAGAATCTCTAGCTCTTGGTAGTAAAGAATTGTTATATAGCTACTATTCAAAATTTAAAAGGAACAAACATTATAAAGTGAACAAAGAATAATTCTGTTATGTACAGTGTGGTCATTGAAGATGCTCAATTGTTTGCGGAAGCTAAAATCAATCGGTTTTGTGAAGCAGGATATTAAAAATTACTGCTGAAAATATAATTTCAAAATAAATTAATAACTTTGACTTCTTTTTAACAGATCGGTATTTAATGTTTCTTTCGATTCACTAGTTAAAATTTTGCTAACCCGTGTAGATTCTTGATTTGCATGTGCGTCATTTGCTTATCAGTACAAATTTTGTGTTGTTTGTTTTAGGTTTGTGTTTGATAATTCATGACTTTAAAACAGAATGTATTGTATTGAAAAGCATGTGAGAGGAACTAATTTTGCCTCTAAAAGACATGAAATTTTAAAATCTTTTTTTTGTTTATATTCTGGAGAAAAAATATCTCTTGAAAGAGAGGGACAATCCAAGGCTTTGCTTCAGTTATTTATTTAGTTCTCCTAACTCGTTTGAAATGCTCTTATCATTCTTTTTCCTAAAAAATTTAAGATTATAAAAAGACCTGATTTTGAGTTTTTCACATTTCATTGTGTGAAAAATAAATGTGATTTGTCTGCTATTTCAGTATTGTAAAACACACTATAAATTATTTTAGATCCTTCTAAGAAATCGGGTTCACGGTTGGTTGGTGATGTCGCCTTTGAAGAAGCTAAAGAAGTAGCTTCTTACATTACTCCTGTGCCTGGAGGAGTAGGGCCACTTACTGTTGCTATGTTAATGAAAAACACAGTTTTATCAGCTCAGAGAGCTGCCAAAAAGCTTCTGAATACAACCTGGAATTTAAGGTTGTTGCCAATTACACCAGCTACACCGGTTCCAAGGTAATAGAGCAAAAATATGATGGATTAACTAAAAATGTAATTTGTATGTAAAGTATACAAGTTTTTCCCTGTATACATATTTGTATAAAACTTTTTATCTGTTAGAAAAATGTATAAGCTGAAGAACAAAGAATTTTTCTGTTATGCTTTTGAATGTTCTTTATAAACAATTTTTAATTTTTATCCAGTAGCAGGAAAATGCATTTCAGTTTTTTTAAACAGAATGCATTTTGTGAATAGCATCAAGATGGTTTCCCTGTTCAAAATAGAAAATACCTGAAATTGAAAATAATTTTTTACATCTAGAAATTCTTTATAATAAAAAAAGTTAATATTGTCAGGAAATATAGAAACATGAAGAGAAAACGAGAGAAATCTCAGGGAATTTTATTTTGGGAACAGAATGTTTGTTTAAGAACATTTAAGCTTTGTTTTATTCTCAAATAAGAGAAAGAGGGGATTTTTTTTCTCATACAGGTGTACTTCACTTGTGGGAAACACTCAAATAGATAAGGTTGAAGATTGGTATATAAAGTTGTTTAAATTGCTGCCAAAGAACATTTCGGCAGATATCAGCACTCAAAGAGAGAGTATTAGGAATAATTGTACATGAGACATAATCTCTCTGAGTGGGATATTGATGTCCACCAGAAGGATGTCTTGTTAATGCAGTTTGTGAATACAGAGTTCAAGAATGTAATTTTCTAAGAAAATAACACTTTCAAGTATTTTATTTGAAATGTCTATTGCATTTGTGTGATCACATTTTATTTTCCCCTGTTTGGTTAGAAAATCTTCAAAATTGATAAAATAGAAAAGGAGATATTTTATTTATTAGGAGGTATTTTTTATTCTTCTTTAAAATTGTTTTCCTATTGTAGGGATATAGACATAGCACGAGCACAGGAGCCGAAGAATATTAGTCAGTTGGCCAATGAAATTGGATTACACCCTAGTGAAGTGCATCTTTATGGAGATAAGAAAGCAAAAGTTAATCTTTCCGTTTTGAAGAGATTGGAATTACAGAAGCCTGGAAAATTTATTGTAGTTGCTGGGTATGTATGTAATGTCTAGTGTTTACTTACACACTATTTCTAAATAGATCATCGCATTATATATGTTTGCCACTTCATTTTGTGGTTTTACTTAATTTTCTTTAAATGTTGGAATTCAGGCCATAGGTGTTTGTCATTTTTAAAATTAAATTTCAGACTTATTGATGGAATGACACTGATTACATTTCAACATATTTTAACTTGCACAATTATATTGTTTTAATAGTCTAAGGATTGGGAAAGTTGTCAATTATTTATTATTAACTTTGATGATGAAGATTATCATTATTATTATTATTATTATTATTATTATTATTATTATTTTTGTTTCAATTTTTTAAAAGAAAATTAACTGGTTTATCAGAATTTATTTATTAAGTTATGAATGATGTAACATTTGTATTCAGACCATGTTGCATAATGAACCTCCTGTTAACACTTGCGATCACTGGCAACCAGGAATGCCCTCCATTCTGTTTACAATGTTAAGATTTATTCCAGTACGTGAAGAGGTGGGGTATTAACCCAGAGGAATATCTATGGTATGGCAGTCATGGCATGTGCAATGGGTGTCGCTCACAAGGGACACTGTTTAGAGTATACTTGCTAAAACAAATAACTATCTCAATCTGAAGTATCTTGACAGGGGTGTAAATTCTGTACTTTGCTTGGGCGCCTGAATACCTAGGCCTCTGTATTAAGCACCTGCAAAAATGTTGAAATAAAATAAAATTTTTAAAAAATTTTTAAAAATTCCTGATGTCTTAACTGCCTTCCCTTTATGATCTTGTATTCAATTTTTATTATTATTTATTATTGTTATTATTATTTATTATTGTTGTTTAATTACCATCTATGAAGAAAGTACAGACGACTCTGGTTATAGTGAACTTAAATCACTGGTCCCGGTTCACTTAGAACATGCTTCACGGCTAACTGCCATTGAGTAGCATTCTTGCATTTGGTAGTTTCTTCCTCTCTGCAACACCATTGCTTACTTGCTTGGTGCAACCCGTTGCATAGTAGCTTATTTGGTGCATCAGGTGTATGAACCTACAGAGCATATTGTTCACACAGCGTCACAGGCTGAAAGCCTGTCTGATGAGTCCTGAACTAGGACGAAACTCTTTTGCTACCCTGACTGCTCATCCTTTGCACCTTAATGTATATTGTTGGGTCTATATTATTAAAATTAATAATTATGGAGAAATTATTTTTAATATTAATATCATCTGATATAGTGAACCAGAAATGTTAATCCCCAGAAGTTCACTATAACAAGAGTTGACTGTATAAAGTACTGTAATTGTGCAAAATGTTATTGATCTTGTTATTTTGAGGGAAATTCAAATTTTGGAAGTCAACAATGAAAATGTTTGCCTTCTCTCCATCACCTTTCTTAAATTTGCCTGCCAGCTTTTATCAGAGTTTCAGTAATAATTGAACATCAGAAATTATGAGAAATATTTAGAAATACTCACAATATTGAAAAACTGCAAATTTTTTTCTTTTTGTTTTTCTTCAGTATTACTCCAACACCATTGGGTGAAGGTAAAAGCACAACAACAATTGGTTTAGTGCAAGCCCTTGCTGCTCATAAGAAGAAAAATGCTTTTGCATGTGTGCGTCAACCTTCTCAAGGACCAACATTTGGCATCAAAGGTACGAAGATAATTTTTTTATGGTTTGAAATAGAGATGCTACATCAGCAACAAAACACAAGTTAAATTAACATAAATATCCAAGTTACAAATTTACAAATTAAAAGTGTCCAAAAAATTCATACATGAAATTTACAATAGATCCTTGGATTGCAAGTAACTTGGTTTGCAAGTGTTTTGCAAGTCAAGCAAAAATTTTTAAGATATTTTAACTCGATATACAAGTGATGCTTTGCAATATGAGTAGAACTGATTGGCCTCCCTTTGGAATTCGCATGCAAGAAAAGTAGACAGACAAACAACTGCTGGAGATATGGGGGAACATCTTGTCTGCGAAGGAGAGGAACCAAAAAAGACAGAATCTTTAACTTGAAGAATATTTAAGAGATGTACAAAACATGGGAATCGGTTCAAAATTTTGTAGAAAAACATCTCTCGAAGGGCATAGCGGTGCAAGCAATGAATATTTTCATTGACAATGTCCTGTCACATTTCCATCACATCCTGAAAAGGAGACCAAGGCAACAGCCTTTGAATAGTTAGATTTTTAGTTTTAAAGTGGCACAAAACTATTCCAGTGAGCCAATAGGTGATAGTGCGGCTTCTTTTTATCTAATCTCTATTGTCTCCCTCAATGTAAGGTCCAGCTAGGTACTTTTACAATGTAAGGTCCAGAGCATTTTGTATTTATCATTCTCTACAGATTAATAGTTTTGTATTTTGAATGAATCATCTGCATTTTAATTATTTCTAATGGGAAAATTTGCATCAATACAAGTGTTTTGAATTGCGAGAATGTTTCTAGAACAAATTCCACTCGCAATCCAAGGTACTAATTACCTGTAATTAAGGGAAACTCGAAATGAAAAGTAAAATTTGAAGATAATGGTCAGAATTGTTTCCTGATTATGATTCACAAGGAAGACTTGTCATCAAAATCTGTTTAGAGATACATGACAAATCAGATATTTAACTCCATTTTGAAGTGCATGCTGTTGTAGAGTTATGCATTGCTCTTTTGGAAGCTGCATTTGTATGAGTGAACAAATTTGCAGTATTCAGCAACCAAGAGATATCACTACTACCCTTCCATTGCCCTTGCGCTGAGGATTAGTATCAACGCATTCTGGAAACTAACAAAATTGAACTTTCATTTTTTCAGGAGGTGCAGCTGGAGGAGGATATTCCCAAGTAATACCAATGGATGAATTCAATTTGCATCTCACTGGGGACATTCATGCAGTAACTGCAGCAAACAACTTGTTAGCTGCACAAATTGATGCTAGAATATTTCATGAAGCTACTCAAAATGATAAGGGTTTGTTTGACAGACTGGTTCCAACAAAAAATGGCAAAAGATCATTTTCCAAAATTCAGGTATGGTTGTTTGCGTTTAGGCAAATTATATGTGATAAATTATTTTGTTGTGATTTTCTGAATTCAAAATTAGTATAAAATTATTATTAGTATTTGGGTATACTTTTGCAAGAAAGTTTTTAGCATTTTTACAGACTGTTTGTCTACTGAAATACCATATGAGCTGTAGCTGGAGGGTCAACATGAGCAAGCAAGACAATTGGTTCTGTACACCTTAATGTTCTTCATTGACTGAAACTGCTAATGAAATAAACAACAGGATGGATGAACACTGATGGTATTTTGGACGACTCATCCAAAATACCATCAGCTACTCATATGAGCAGAGAATTCCTGAAGCTAGTCAAGATCATCATAGGTCTATCAAAATCCTCCACCATACGAACTCTAAACTCTGTTTTTTCCCCTCACTCTCTGTCATCCATATCTAGGGTCTTGGAAGTGGGCATCCTCTACTCCCTCACCTTTTTTTCTCTCTTTGGTTCACCAGGGCAGGACCCTTCCTATCAATTACCTGCCAAGGTAGCCATGTCCCTTCTCAGCTAGTTCCTTGATTATTGCCTAGATGCTACTGTGATTTGTGAATCCTTAATGGTCAGGCTGCACGCCTTCCACTGCTCAATCCCAGGAGGCTCCAAGTTGAATTTTTGGTGGACAAAGCAGGTTCATGGCAGGTTTTCTCAGGGTACCATACCAACAATGTTTTAACTGCTCGACAACACAAAATTAAAAGCTGTACTTATCACTTTGGTGGCTAAGTAGACAAACTACCTAAAACTCATTAACAAATATCTGAAAGACAATCCAGAGTAAGTAAAAACTTAGGGAAATGACAAGTCTGTAGCCACAAAATCCCCAATAACTCGAAGGAAAATAATGTATTCAGAGACTTCACACAAATACGTTTTTCATACACTTTTCAATGCACATGTACGTTGTTTTCTGTAAGTTATGGATAAATTCCTATAGGCCCCTACTTGCTGTGCTAAATTATTTCAGATATGAGTTTAACATTTATACATTCATAATGAAAATCCCTTAAAGACCATTTAATGACCAAAACGACACGGTTGACCAATAAGTGAGAACATTTGCATTATCTTAGAGCAACCCATGGAATTTTTGTGCGGAATTTGGTATTTGGGTTGTTTAATTTCATTGCTAAGATGGGCATTTCAACTGGTTTCAACTATCCATTTTTTAATTTTGGACTAAATCACAGCATAAACAAGTAGTCAGTGCCATCCAGTGCAGCGTTGCATAATGTTCACCAATATTGCATGATAAAAATTTGGTGCATTTAAAGGAAATATTGAAACTCAGAATCAAAGATATACGACAATTTGTTCTGTGTCACAGAAGCGTCGCATTGACATGCATCACCAAAGCTGATAGTGCCAGCTGTGCCGATGCCTTCACAAACTAGTCATGTAGAGCGTGTTGTAGATTCACATCATATCTTATGTGAAACGGCACAAGAGCGGTCTAGCAAATGCGTATTGCCTAGCAGTCGTCACTCAACGAAAGTTAAACAATGTGCATTATCATGACTTACATTGAAGCTTGAGCTGTGGGCACAACTCTCATCGCAAAGACTACTCGTGTGGGGTTTCGCATAAGATATAGTTTATCTACATCCTGCATTAAGGTAGCTGTGTACCTGAACAAAACTAGTGGTGCTTCCAAAGCACATACTTTCTTGCATTGTTTCTAAATGCTCCGCAATATTATACTACTACATAAACCAGTAAATTTTTTTCTGCTCGGAGATGCTATCCCAAATCCACAGATTTAACTTGCTGGCATTCATGCCACTATGCCACATAAGCGTGCACAGACTGAACTTGGGCAAAGGCATAAAATTGTAAATGTCTGATTGTCCATGTAAAAAAAAACAACAAATAATTCATGACAAAGTATAAAAGAATTCCACCGTAGATACATTTTTTCCTTTCTCATTCATATTCAAAATGACTAATTCAACATGGAGTGCTACCAAAGTACATTCATTTTTGATTTATTTACAATGATCTGCAGTAACATACACCTACAGCAAAAGTGTTTTCCACTAGCGAATAATTTTTCCATTCTGACACCTGAACACAGTTCCTCAGAGTTAAAAGTGCTGGCGCTGATACCACAATGCTGCACAAGCGAGACAGTAATAATAATGTCTGAATTGTTAGGGATATGTAAGTTGATCACATGGGTTCTGGTTAATTTGTATTTCAATTTAATGTTGAAATACTCATAATTTTACTTAAATCAGTTTATACAGATGCACACAAGACAATGATTGATTTGACGTGACATACGATTCAGAAATTGAATAACAGAGTTGAAAAAATGTTTAAAAGATGCAATTTGGCAAAACAGACAAGTCCTGTATATTTATCTACATTGATTCTATTAGTGAGTAGAAGTACTTGAAATGATTTTCAATAAAGTTTCTACACTCTTTGATAGTTTTTTCTGCAATGACACATTCATCAAATTAAAATTCCTGTCTGGGATTTGAACCCAGCATCTTCTGAAGTGAAGCACTCAGTGCCTGCATGCCTTAACCACTTCGGCCATTGGAGTTAGTTGTGGACAGAATATTTATATATTAGTCAAAATGTAATTGTATCAGCTCTAACATTAGGAAACCGGTAATTGTCAACAGGCGAAAAACAAAAGTCTTTTGGGCGGCAAAGAAAGGCACCGGTGAAGGGCTTACTCCAAATCCTATATCCGACAAACGAGATTAGAAAAATAACTACTGTGAGAAAGTCGCTGCCATTCTGTGGCATCACTATTTATTTATTTACTTACTGTCCCTTATTAGACATAAAAAGAAAATTTAAAGAGAAAATTTAGAGTGGTTTTTGAGTTTTTTTGTTTGTTTGTTTGTAAATTTGAAGCGAAAATTACACAAAAACTACTCGTTTTCCAGAAAATTCTACATAACCTTTTTCAAAGAGCTAATTTTGTACAGTAGACATTGTCTGAGGTAAAAATCTCTATCTACAATTTTGTAGTTTTAAAACTTTTTGATGCAATTTCAAAAAACCAAGTAATTACTGAAAGTAGGTTGAAGACCATATTTTTTATCATATTTCATTACGTAAGTGATAGTAATTTAAAGAAAAACTTTGGAGCGGTTTTTGAGAAATTTTTTTTTATAAATATGAAGCGCAATTTATGCATAAACTACTCTTTTTTTAAAATGCACGTAACCTTATTTAAAGTGGTAATTTTGTACAACCGACTTTGTCTGAGAAAAAAATCTCGACTTTCAATTTTGCAGTTTTGAAATGATTTTTTGCAATTTTTGAAAAATTTGGAATATCAACAAAAATGATACCTACATCTTTGCCTTAAACATCCTTTGCACTATTCAACAACAAAATTTAATCAAAAAATTTGGAACCTTTTTTTAACATTGAAAATCTCTGACGGGCTTCATGTAAAGTACCCCCCAAAATCAAAATATCGGTTCCAAATTCCAGGAGCCTTACATCAGTGAAAATGATTGGGGAATATCAATTTTGAAGAACATCGGCTGAACGGTTTAGATGCTAGCATTGACCACAGATGGACAGACGGACGGACATTTTGCCATCAATCAATTTTGCAAGATCAAGAAGCAGCAAAACCTGGATTTTGACTACACCACAAGATAGGGGATTTTTTTTTTTAATTTAGCAACAGGTTTTATCCACTTTTTCCTTACCAGACCCCAGCTATAAGAGTTCTTTCTGGCGAAAATTCACCATTTTCTGGCGCATGATTTCATAACTTTCTCTTCTTACAAAGTATTCATTAGGCGAGAAAGTAAAAATCTAGAATTTTGTATTTTGTTTTCCCTTGTACATTGATTTTTTTTTATGCTTTTAGAGATCAAATAAAAAAATTTCTCTATTTGTTTATAAAAAGTAAATGTAGATTTTTACTTAAAACATCAAAACTCTAACAGATTGATATATTTTGATGTATATATTTTTTAAATTAATCAATTTTATCTATTCTAGTGAATGAACTAGAATGATAAAGGTACAGTGAAAACTAAAGAGCCATGATTTGATTTTTTGAGCTGAAGTAATTGTTTACACATTTATTTTGAACATTTCAGTTCATATAAATGAAACTTTTAGTGATACATTAACTATTGTACTTCATTCACTAGAACAAATCATGGGTTACATGCTGCAAAAAAATTATATTATTATCTTTTATAATTTATGTTTGGCGTTAGTGTGCAGAAAATTCCCAATTCGGGAGAATGGATCTGAAGTTCACTCACTAAGAGCTCTCTGGGTGGCACTTGCTTAAAAAAAAAAAATTTTTTTCTCAAAAACTAAGAAACGTAGAAAGAAATGGTTAGAAGCTATTAAAAGAGATTAACATCGAGCATATGGCTCAGTAAAAATAGAAAACCGTGAAATTTCACCATTTTTCATTTTGAGGCAAGTCGTGTGTGCAGTCATCGACGCGCATCGATGCAGCTGATGACATCAGCCCTAGGTGCCACGTGTCAATGCAATACTCCTATGACACAGGCCTAAAGGATTGGCTGCATAAAGTGTGAAAATCAGTACTATCTTATCCACCAGGCATGCCTATGCCTTGCCTGCATTTCTTTTATGTAACAAGTAATGTACTTCAACTATCAGTCTTGAGCAGGTTTTTGTCCAGTTTCCGTAATCCTCCGAACAAATGCGAAAATGACCTATGGTTTTGCTTCTGGACATAAATGAAGCTTCACATTTGCTCACAGTTGTAGAAGAAAGACAGGGGACTATTTTGTTAGCAATACAAAAATAAAATCTGTAGTTTGTTTACTGTTGCAAATAAAGTTTCTATAACTTGAGAGCAGAAAGGCTAATTTTCAAAAGTTACTAACTTTGCTTCTTTTGGAACTTTTATTCTTTGTTCAACTATTTATTTTTAAAATATTGGGAAGAGATTCTGGAGCTTAAGAAAACATGTGCAGATGGTTCTCCATCATACATTACGTACAGTTTTTACTGTTCGTGTTATTGTGTTGATTATACAAATTCTCAAGTGTGAAGAACCCATTGCTGCTAAGCTCACTAAGTGAGCCAGCAGCTTTTTGTGTCCCGTATGAAAATCCTTCCTAAGTTGAATGATCCCACTTCTAGGAAAATATATACAATACACAGTGTGACTATTTTATTAGTGTGCCGCCATTGTGGGAAATTCTGCTTGGCCATCGAGCCATTGCTTGCCAGAGAACAATGCGCTCAACTCCCCCGGAAACATTGTGGATGGGAGGGTATCAAGGTCTTGCCCTGCAAAAGGCATGTTTTCCGGTGTTGATGAATAGTTGGTCTGTGATGGCTTACTTGCTTTTCACTAACAAGTGTTTGTGTATGACATGTGAAATGCAATTTTGTGAGAAAGTTATGGCAGAAATTTTTGAGGGCGTTTCCTGGAATCAGACCTTCACTTCAGAATATGATTGAAAAGCTAATGAAAACATTAAGGAGTTGAGGTGTACTAGTGAACAAAAAAATAGTTTGTGAGCACCATATCTTAACAGAAGATAAATAAAAGAAATTGTGTGACATTAAAATCCAACTGGAATATTCTTGCATATATGCTACAAATTGCTACATATTGCTACAAATTCCCACACAGAAGAAGAATTAAGGTGAAATATACAGGAACAGATCTCTGCAATACCATAAGATGTCCTTTACCAAACGAACCAGAACTTGTTTAGACGAAGTCAAGAATGCATCTGAGCCGATGATGAGCAGCTCCAGCTACTACTAAAATGTGAGTTACAATTTAAACTTTCCAGATGCAAAAAGCCACCTTCCCTCTTTAGCAATTCTACGGATCACCTTGATTTCTGAATCACCTTCATTTGCTGAGGAACAATTCTGATCACCTTCGTTTGCTGAGGAAAATCCCTGCTCGACCGACACATTTATAAAATGGTTGCACTGTGTATTAGACCCATTCTTGAATACGCCAGCATTACATGGGACCCCTATTTCAAGAAAGATCTGGAGCATATCGAAAAAATTCGAAGATAGACCACTAGGATACTCACTGAACTGTGTTATTGAACGTATCTTGAGATGTGAAGAAATGTACCTCTCCACACAACAATAAAGATGTATTGGGCATGATACTGTTGAATGGCACACAACACCAAATGTGGCAGTGACAGTAGACCGAGGATTAGGATCATCTGTAGCTTTGAAAGGAGAATTCCAGGACTGGAGTGTGGAAATGCTTCCTCATCAGACAGGGTTGTCAATTGTTGGACCTGTCTCCCAAGATAATGTGAAAAGAAAACCAATGTTCCAGAACCAACGATAAACCAGGTTACCAACTGTGAGGGGGTTGATAGTAAATTCGACTGTTAATATGTATTTACTTGCAGTTGGTTTTAGTTTATTTGTGATATTTTGATTGAATTGTTAACTTGATATGTAAATATCTTTGGCTGCTGCCATTAATAAATATGTAAATAAATAATTTTCAGTTCGAGTACATACCTGTAACTTTTTCTCCAAAGGAAGGTTTTGCTTTAGCTGCTTAAAATTGCTCAAAGTTTTTATGTTAAAAATTAATTCACTATATTATTATTTATTAACTTTAATATGTTGTTTTAGGTGCGACGCCTGCAAAGACTTGGGATTAATAAAACCAATCCTGAGGATTTGACAGAAGAAGAACAAAGGAAATTTGCTCGTCTTGACATTGATCCCAAGTCTGTTACATGGCAAAGGGGTAGGTAAATATGGTTTCTAATCAATTATAAAGTTTTTAAAAAAGCATTGTAATGTGAAGAAATTGGATTTAAATCTTTTTGTAAATTCTCACAGAAAGTTGTTTTTCTACACACGACAAATGGAAGAGCAAAAATCTGTACCATAAAGAATAAAAGAAAGGGGAAAGATTCTATGATATACAAGACCTGTGTCTACATCATAATCACTATTTGGAAAAACCTCTAAAAATTAGTTGCAACTAAAATCTTAAAAAATGCTGTTGTAAAAACACACTTTCATTCAGTGTCGAAGAAGCCCATTCTAGTGGGTATTTTTGGGTTATTTGTTGTAGGGTGTGTTGTTGTGGTGATGGGGTTATTGAGTAATATTATTTTTTTACATTTAATTCATATAAAATACTAATTTTCACCATTTAACCAGTCAAATTGAAATAAACTCAGAACTACCAAGTATATATGAAGTGGGCCCAAGGATTAATACTCTGTTTTAAGATTGGAACTCATTTGTACTGTATAGTAAGTAACATAAACCTTCATTAATGTCATTATGACTGTAAAGTAACAAATCTATAGCATGTAATAAAATTGTGAAACAAATTTCCATTTTACTTGAAGTTTATTTTGCATATGTGTTGTTATATTCTCACCTTTACTTCATAAAGAGTTGTAATTATGTTGTATTGTAAAGATGTTGTAATTATGCACCCATAAAAAGTAAATTTTCAACAGAAAACCTGTTATTGCCTGGGTCCTGGTGACAAAAAAGTGGATAAATCTTGTTCTTATGTGTAGTAACTTACTTTGTCTAACGTGTCTAGGAGGCCATCCAAATATTACATAAATGTTATGTAATTTATGGACGGCCTAGTCAGAATTCATGTTTTGTAGGTCCATCATTCGGAAATATTGATTGATGGCAAAAAGTATTTCTGTCAATCTGTCCATGATCAATACTAGCGCCAAAACCATTGAGGTGATATTCACCATAATTGATATTCTTTGATCAGTTTGAAGGAACTCAATGCCCTTTTGGGTTTAAAATGGATATTTTGATTTTGGGGTACCGTACATGAAGCCTTAAAAACATTTTCAAAATTTTCTCAAAAATAGCTCCAAACTTTTTGGGTAAACTTTGTTCCTAGGTAGCGTAACGGATGCTTAAAAGGAAGGTGCAGGTCTCCTTTCTGTTGAAATTCCTGATTTTTCAAAAATTGCAAATATGCAATTTTCTTGGAGTGTCTTCTTACAGCTACAACAAAGAAGATAGAGATTTTTTTCTTAAATAAAATCTGTTCTTTATAGACATCTCAAAATAAGGTTGTGTACAATTTTTAAAAAATATGAGTACTTTTTGCATAATTTTGCATGGAATATATTTTTAAACAATTTTTTTCTCAGAAACATCTCCAAATTTTTTCTTTGAATTTTCTCAATGCATATATCAAAAAAGTGGTGCTAGACTCTTTTTCCATGAACTCTGTATTTTCAAAAATTGCAAAATATTAACATTTCAGTACTAGAAAATTGAAGTTAGATATTTTTGTCTTAAAATCATTTCTAAACTAGTGGTGCTACGACAGCACATACTTTCCTGTGTTAATGGAAACTGCTACGTAGTTCTGAAATATTGCACTTTATGTGCTACTAACATCTTAGCTATTATTTGAAAATGTCCAGTTCAACCAAGAAGCATACAACTTGCTGTTTCCATTGCAGTGTTGTCAGAACTATGTGAATTCTACAACTGCACAAGAATAGAATACAAAAGTTTTGTAAACCTGTAGTGGAAAAAGAAGCCTGATACCCTGGACAATATAGAAATGCATTCCATAGGGCCATGATTAGAGAAGAGTATTCTAAAACCATGGAACAAATACTGTATTTACTACAAATGGTACAGCATTTGGTGCTAAACTAAATATTTTCATGCAGATATCAA
Organism: Acheta domesticus; assembly: GCA_031308135.1. Classification (NCBI taxonomy): domain Eukaryota; kingdom Metazoa; phylum Arthropoda; class Insecta; order Orthoptera; family Gryllidae; genus Acheta; species Acheta domesticus. The sequence continues at coordinate 34,529,519 of JAHLJT010002406.1, forward strand.
CATAAATTAGACAATTATAACTCCTTTTCATACAGCTCCATCAGGTCACAACAATGACATGTAATTCACAGATATTCACGAGTGCAAAGTGAATTCCATTGTTGCAGACCCTGCATTGTCGCTATTCTGAGAGCTATTCATTTTTTGTACTTTTTATTTCAAATATTTCAAAATAAACTATTTCTAAAATATTAATGTGTAAATGTATAACAAAAGGTGGAATGTAAGAAAGGAACAAAGAAATAATATACAAAATTGCAAATTCTAATTTATGACGCATTCAGCTGTCCGAAGCGCAGTACATTTATAGCAGGCTATTATGTTTGTCACAAAATTATAGAAAAACTATTCGTATTTTGAAAAAATTAAGCATTACCTTATTTGAAGATGTAGTTTTGATAAATACATTTAATTGAGAAAAAATTGTGTTTTTAAAAATGTAGTTGTAAGAAAACGAACCGCAGTCAATTCCGAGCGAGCTATTATATTTGTCAGGAAATTATAGAAAAACTACTCATATTTTCAAAAAATTCAACATGACCTGATTTGAAGATCTGTTTTTGATGAGCATATTTCATTAAGAAAAACAATTTGTGTCTTCACAATTGTAGTTGTAGAAAGACGCTAAATTTTTTTTTTATTTTGTAAAATTTTTGCAAAATCAGGCATTTCAACGAACATGAAACCTTCACCATTCTCTTAAGCTTCCTTTATGCTATCTCAGGTCCCAAATTAATGAAAAACATGCGGTTTTTAAGAAAAAATGGTTTAAAGAAAATAAAAATTTGTTTGTTTGACACAATTTTTCGAAAAAAAGACTTATGTTTTTGAAAAATTGAACATGGCCTTATTTGAAGACCTGTTTTTTATGAACACATTTCATTAAGAAAAAAATATATCTTCATAATTGTAGTTGTAGGAAGATGCCGAAAAACTTCTGAATTTTTTCAATTTTCGAAAAATCAGAGTTTTCAACTAACATGAAACCTATGCCTTTCTGTTAAATAACCTTCAGATTATCCGACAACAAAATTTAGTCATAATTGTTGGCGCAATTTTTTTGAAAATTTTGAAAATGTTCCAGGGGCTTTATGTAAAGTACCATCCAAAATTAAAATATCGGTTTCAAAATCAAGGGGCCACAAGATCATTCAGATCGATCAGGGAGTATCCATTTTGGAGAAAATCATCTGAATGATTTAGTTGCTAGTGTTGTTCGTAGACAGACAGACGTTTTTCTTTTAATTGGTTTTTTGGTATCAAGGATCCACAAAACAGGGATTGTGGCTGCACCATGTGTTAGGAGTTTTTTCCTTTTTTTCTTTTTTTTCTTCTTTTTTTCTTTTCTTAATTTAGCAACTGGATTTATCCACTTTTTCATTACCAGAGCCCTGTAATAAGAGTTTTTCTGCCAAAAATCCGCTGTTTTGTCGTGCAGTATTACATAACTTTCCCTATACTATACATACATACTATACATACATACATACAGTACATATAGTATATGGGAAAGTGAAAATCAGGTCTTTAGCAAAGATCATGTCCAATTTTTTGAAAAATGAGTAGTTCCCATGTAATTTCTGGTTGAAATTAATGCAGATTATAAAAAACATTTTCTCAAAAAAGCTCCAATTTTTTTCCACTGCTAAAACTAGGGATGCTTAAAAGAATGGTGGAGGTCTCATTTTCGTTGATCACTGAATTTTTGTAAATTGTGTGTTGGAAATAATGAGAGAGACAATTCGATTTTTTAAACATTTCCCCAAGTGGGTATGACAGCGAATGTGTGGTGTAGCAGAAAAGTGCATATCAAGTTATCCTAATAGATTATCCTAATAGACCTGACTTTGAATCTCGACGGGGAAAAAAAATTTTCAACTACTATTTGAGTGTGCAACTTGTAAGCTTGCCATCTTCCATGCAGCACACAGTTGTTTCTTTTGAATGTGTTGCTAGTTTTGTCACCAAGTTTATTTTGTGAACAATGGCACAAAAATGAATCTGCAAACAGAGCAGAACTATTTACTGTTTTATTAGGAAACCAACAACAGCAGAGTTCTGTATTGTTAAACATAGTAAATCATCTTAATGTACATTTTTGTTTGGATCAGAATTTTTCTAAGAGCAAACAGATAAATAGTTTCATAGAATGAATGGCTAAAGATATAATGAATTTTAGGGAAGTTATGCATGGGGCCATGAGAAGGCCTTCAAGCCATGAACAATTTCTGAAAACACCACACTGTACCCAGGATCCTTAGCTAGAATGCCCCTACCCCACCAAACCAGTGTATATTTAATTTCAGCCTCTATTTAATATAAAAATTCCTCCTCTTTAAGAGTTATATGAATCTAATTCTTGATGTTTTTCAGTGGTTGACACAAATGACAGATTTCTAAGAAAAATTACTATTGGTCAGTCTCCCAGTGAAAAAGGACGCACTCGTGAAACTGGGTTTGCGATGACTGTTGCCAGTGAAATTATGGCTATATTAGCCCTAGCTGAAAACTTGGAAGACATGAAGCAGCGACTTGGAAAAATTGTTGTTGCAGTAGACAAGCAAGGACAGCCTGTTTGTGCTGATGATTTGGTAATTTTGCTTAATTATTTATGCATAAACATGTACGTTGACTTTGATTGTGAAAGTTAATTCTTCTGTTGTTTGGTTTGTTAAAGCACAATAATAAAAAATGAACATATGACAAGTTTATGAAGTTACTTTATTAGAAAATATAAAAGTTCGAAAGGAATATATATCCAGTGGAGGCAAATCATATTTTCAACATTAAATTTTTAACAGAGAAATGGCAATATCTTATAAATATTATTCATCAGGTGTGCTAACCGTAGAACAAGTTGTATCGACTGTCAACTTAATCTATAAAAAAATAATTTTCTAATTTGTTTCAACAAAGAACTAAAAAAAGTTAATATTTTAGTTCACAAATGAATGTAATTCACCGAGAAAAGTTGAAAGTTTTGTATGATTTATATAATATTGACACAAAATTCAATGTGTGCTACTGCTGGAGAGTAGAATTAACCGCCAAGGATGCATCAAAGAGATGTTATGAAGAAATATGTAGAATATTGTGGATGATGTTGCAGCCCAATTGTTCTGGACGATGTTGTGGCCACTGGAATTTGAAACTGATATTTTAATTTTGGGGAGCACTTTACACGCAGCCCCACAGAAATTTTCAAAAAAATGACTCCAAATTTGTTAATTAAATATTGTTGTTGAAAAGTGCAAAGGATGTTTAAGTGTTTAAGAATGTAGTTTAAGGATGTTAAGAAGAAACAAGTCGTTTTTGCGTAATTTGCACTTGAAATTTACAAAAAACAAATTCTCAAAAACTACTCCAAATTTTTTCTATAATTTTTCTTTATTTATGTAATAAGGGACAGCAAGAAGTATGGTGCTAGTCCCATATTTGGATATTGCTAGTTTTTTTTCACAAATTGTAATCTTTCAATATTATGTAGCTGTTTCCAATAATGCAAGAAGTTATGTGCTGTTGTAGCACCACTAGTTTATCAATCCCATATCTCCAGTCTTGAGGAGGTCCAGCAAAGGTTCCTCAGTTTTGCTGCCTGGAAGCTAAATCTGCCCCTACCAAGAGTAACTCGTGTATGTAGGCAAATTACATCAATTTTAAGTTTGAACTCTCTGAGATCTTCTAGAGACTATTTTGACTTGCTGTTTTTTTATGATTTAATTAATGGAAATATTGATGCATTTGATTTGTATTTTACGAACCCTTGGACTACACCGGAATGAAATACGCAGTATAATGAAGACACTCTATTTGTAATTCCATTTGCTAGAACAAATGTATATTACTTTGTACCAGTTTGGAGGTTGTGTAGAATATTAATGTTCAGTTCAATAGATAATTTTTGCATCTAAGAATAGATTTTTGAAGAGCATGATTATTTAAAAGACTTTCCTTGAAATGAAATATACTGTGTGTGTTTGGTATATTTAATTGTATAAATTCTCTACTTTTGTGAAATTATTGTAATTGGGCGATTGCATTTAATATATATGAAAATAAATAAATAAATAAGAATGCTCGTGCAACCAACCATCACATGTTGCCATCATGCTTAATTTGAAATGCTGCTTCCTATGCTAAGCCCATCAGGGGCCCAAATTATATTCCTTCAACCTTCATTTAAAAAGTGAGATTTTCTTGGACCTGTTATATTTTTGCAAGTTTATCTCTTCTGGGTACCCCTTCTCTTTCGCATGGGTGGTCAGATATGTGAAATCTATGTAAAATTAAATTCATTCTTCATACTCTGCATAATTTTCTCTCGTGGATTTAACAATAAGTCTTTCTGTTTATTAATAAATGCTGAGCAATATTAGAATATTTACCTCCACATATTATTGGGCCTTTATAATGTAATGAACATTTCAGAGCCTGTCTGTTGAAAGTTGTGTACCAATATGAAGCCATTTTCACATTTAGAAAATGCACAAAGAACATAATGTTTGCATGGGTCCAAGTAGCTTCATATTTATTTAATTAAAATTAATATTACACCAATGTGTATGTGTAAAAAAAACTTCAAAAGTGTTACTCTCTCTAGGTGAGATATTTTGTATTTGATAAATAAGATAGGGCTCTTTTATACAAGAAACTTCTGAGCCCATCAAAACAATCAAGTAAAGTGTTTAAAATCCAGGATTGAGAACATAATAACAGTTAAATGTTTACTAATTAATGGTATTAAATTTTTCTCCATCCTGTTATATTTATTAAACATTACAACTATTATTTCAACAGCCATACAAATGCTTAGTTAGTAACAAAGAAGTGGAGCAATTTTCCAGCAGTAAAATCTCTCCACTCCCATGTTTTTACTTCCAGACCTTGGGAGTTACAAACGGTTATGGTTAGGGGTTAAATTTCCAAATACGTAGAACATTTGTACTCATTGATGCAATATGTTAAAACATGCACCTATTTATTTTCCACTGTGTAATAGGAGATACTTCCCTGTTCTAGGGTGCAACTGGGGCCATGGCAATCCTTCTAAAAGATGCCATTCAGCCAACGCTAATGCAGTCTCTGGAAGGCACCCCTGTGCTTGTACATTGTGGTCCCTTTGCCAACATTGCCCATGGTTGTTCATCTGTCATTGCTGATAAAGTGGCCTTGAAACTTGTTGGCCCAGAGGGATTTGTGGTGACAGAAGCGGGATTTGGATCTGACATTGGTAAATAGTGTGCTATAAAGTACAGTCTAACATTGTAACAAAAAAAGAAAACAAATAATAAATATAAACTTCTTAACATGAAACATTTTCTTATAGGAATGGAGAAGTTTTTTAACATTAAATGTCGCTCGTCAGGCCTTGTGCCAAACCTCGTGGTGTTAGTTGCATCTGTAAGAGCTTTGAAGATGCATGGCAATGGACATCCTGTTGTTCCTGGAATACCTTTGCATGATGATTATGTTCATGTAAGTAGTAGTTTATATTGACAATTGTTTTTGTAATGTTTAAAATTCATAATGAATTTTAGAGGGTACATTTAAAGTATGTTGGTTAAGACAACATTTAAAAAACAAAATTTAGTTCCCATGTAATATGATTTTCCTACTCATAAAGCTGCAGGACATTAGCTGCAAAATATTTTTTTGTATGCCAGCATTATAAACGACCTTTTCTGTTGCAAGAAATCGTTCATAATCAGGTGTTTTATGGCCACAAATAATGACGTATTAGATTTTACAGCACAAATGATTGCGTCATCACACATTCAGCCAGTCGCAGCGAGAGAATAAGGGGGAGGTAGAAGTAGACAGAACAGCCGACCACAGTTTTCTCGCACAGATGTCAAATACCCAAGGCATCACAGGAAAGTTGTTCGCAAAATTTAAGTTTCATTCTCTTATAAATTTATAATGCTGTCATACAAAAATATAGCATATGCAACTCATTTATAATGTTGCTTTACTGCATTCGTACAAATTTGAAACCTCGCTCCTAACATTGCTCATTTTCAAAACATTACTCATGCAATAAAGCTTAACATTATTAACTAATTGTATAAACTACTATTCCTTTACATTTGTTTGTTCGTTTTCTCTGACAGGAAAATATTGAGCTTGTTACAAAAGGTCTTCCCAATCTTCAGCAGCACATACAAAATTGCATTAAGTTTGGTGTTCCAGTTGTGGTTGCAATCAATAAGTTTAGGTAAGAAATGCCAAAGAAATATATTCATTATAATTTTCATTTCCCAAAGTTTAGATATAAAGTTTATTTGAAAATTTTTGAATAATTTTACCAGAATTCAGTTATCTTAAAGTCGATTCCAAAAATATTTAATTTTTTTGTCTTTTTCTTTTCTCTTTCCAATTTTTGGGCCTTAAATTGAAGAAGAATAGTGTTGTACAACAACAAAAATTTGTTTTTTTTTTGGGAAATTTCAAAAGTCCTTTTTGAAATTTTCATTTTTTAAATATTTTCTAACTTAGGCAATATTTAAGATATATGATAAACAATAAAGCATTTTGTTGAGTGACAAATCAATAAAATGTTTAGAATTGAAACCTGTTTGAATAATGGAATTTTTAAATAAATTCAGAAATTAATTTGTGGTCATTTCAAACTGATACCCTATTTGTTTTGATGAATAACAGTAAAAAATTTGTGTATATAGTTGGAATGACTTAGTACGTGGTCAGCACTCATTTTCTTGCCAAACAAGTTAAAGTCATTTGAGGGTATGTTTGATGCACTATTTTCAAATATGACACTGGTTTTGGTAGATTTGCTCTAGTTTTTGAGGTAATGAAAATCACATCGAAAAAGTATTATTTTACTTATTGAGTACAGGCTCTTCATTAATGGCATAAAACTTGAGCAAAATGAAACTAGATGTGTCTATTTTTACAAAATCAATCACTTGAAATAAATAATCATGATATATATATATATATAATGATATATATATAATCATGATATATATATATATATATATATATATATATATATATATATATATATATATATATATAGACACACACACACACACACAAACACACACACACACACTCAAAATTTGTGTTACGTAATTTATGGACAGCCTCTAATGCTCATAGTTGCACCCATATTTTAAAAGTTTAAAAGCAAGTCTTGCACCAGTTCTGCATAATTTGCTGCTGTATGACGACCCAAAAAAGTTTTGCTAGCTACAAAAGCTTCAAAAAAATACTAGACTTTGCTTTGAGAACTGGACGCATCCCCCTCCTCCCCAGCTTTGTACCAAGAAAATCTATAATGACAAATTTACTATCCTCACTTCAAAACTGGACTGTGGATCTAGACAATGGCAACCCTAGATATTATTTACTTGGACTTGTCCAAATCTTTCAACAAGGTGCCACAATGGATGTTGCTCCACAAACTTGTTGCCTTTGGCATAAGAGGGATGATTTTGCATTGGACACAGTCCTTTCTCAAGGATCGTCGTTTTTGTGTGTGAATTGGAGGAAACAAGTCAACATTAAAGAGAATTACCAGCAGAGTGCCCCAGGGCTTGGTATTGGGACCGATTTTATTAATTTTGTATACTAGCTACCTGTCTGATGGTATGCATTCTCACTTCAAGATTTTTCAGACAATACTAAATTCTATTCCATTACACTGGTGAATCATTGACAAATTTCAAGATGACTTGGATGGGGTTTGTGAATGGCCACGATCTTGGACATTAACTTAAAATGAATCAGAATATATGAATGTATGGTCATGCATATTAGAAGATCCAACCCTAATCGAAATTACCAAATAGGTGGAAAGAATCTGGCTGAAACCGGTCATGAAGGATTTAGGGATTATGATAACTAAAAATCTCAAGTGGGAAAATCACGTGAGTGACATCGCAAAAAAGGTTAACAATGCTATATTCATACTTCGTAAAGCCTTCAACACTATAAGAAGCTATGTATTTACCTCACTTTATAAGACCTACATTCCCCTGATAAATGAATTTGGTACTGTGATTTGGAATCCTTATCTCTTTAAAGATACAAACCTGTTGGAAAATGTACAAAGAAGAGCCACACGAATCCCTACAGACCTCAAAACCATGACTTATGATCAGCGACTAACGATACTTGGGCTTCCAACTCTTGCTGCCAGAAGACAATTATTGATGTAATTAAAACCTTCAAGATCCTGCACGAGCATTACACCTTGACCTTAGCAGCATCTTCTGGCAATCTGAAAATTCTCAATTGGGGTTCATAGTATGTAACTTATGAAATCTAGGTATAATCTAATGCAATGCAAGAATTTTATGGGAGACAGAGTTGTCGATACCTGGAATGTGCTACCTCAGAATGCAGTGACTGCACCTAATCTTCAAGTTTTTAGAAGGGCTTACGATTGTCTCTTTAGCGAAGCAGGCCATGAACCCCAGAGATCGACACAACCTTTATTATACTTTTTCTTCAGTTCATCAATGTTATTGATTGTGGATAAATATAATATGACTAGCTGAAGTACCCTGTCTTGCTGGGGTATTTATTACAATAATTTATTAGTCAGGAAGAGGCATTCCATCTATTCCCACCCTGCCACAGAGTCTGCTTGTATCTCTTCTATTATATCCCTGCTCCATTTTACCCAACCTCTCTGTCTTGCTCCCACCTGGAAATACTCTGTCTTCCTTGCTTTCTCACTAAAAATGTTTATATTTTTTTAAATTGGGGTTCCCACCCCCAAACTTCACTCACTTTATAACTAAAAATAATCAAATCTAATAAAAAAATTAAACACATTCACTCACATTATTTTTGTAGAATTTTATGTATTATTCCCATACTTTCAATCAGTTGCCACATCGTAAAATTTATTCTTGTTCATATTTTTTTTTTCTTTTCTCATTACAAACACCATTTAAAAGAAAACTTTGAAATTGATCGTTGACCCCATACCAAGGCAATTAAAATACAAATAAAGTGCTTTTAATTGAACTTGAGTACGCTTTTTAGGTTCCTTGCAGTTGACGTAAATGTGCCATTAACCACTTAAACATTTATACACCTACAAAAATTCGATAACACATGGTGGATCCCGGCTTGACTAAAGATTTTCTGTTACCTAAAATAAAGCCTCTTTCCTTCCTTTCCTTCCACTTTCAACAACTTTGACACACATTCAATTCCTTCCATTTCTCAATACTCTTTTACTTCAGTTATACTTCTTGCTGAACTTACCCTTATCAATTTAAATAATTATTCCTTCACCAGCCAAGGGTATGCTATCTCTTTTGTAATAAAACACTTCCCTACAAAAATTCATCCGTCACACTTTGTCTAACATATAAATCATTCACAATAACTTCCATTTCACTCATTCAACTCGCAAATACATAGTTATCATGTACTTAATATACTACAACTAAACCAATAACTATTTCATATAGAACACATGTATGCATTCATATATACATTCATACCTTTTTTACAATATCAAACATCCATTAGTAAAATGTAGTTTTCCAAACATTTCATATATGACTAAGTATACTTCTCTCTTGTGTACTTAATACATTCAAGCCTATATGCAATTAAAATCAATATCCCAGTGACTTTTATAGAGTGAAGAAAAATAGAATTATTCTTAAATACAAACATTTCACATTAAACAATTGACAGTAAAATCAACAGTCTTCACCTATTCTACAAATATATGCAGTTCTGTGCATTGATCAACTCAATTATATACCTCAGTTGTCATCCTCTGGTGCGTGCAGCCTAACTATTGACATCGATGTACTCTTGAATTTATGATGTAATGTTAGATGAAAAATGTCCAGAAAAGTAATTATTTTGTAAATATATTAAACTGACTATAGTTAATGCCTATAAGTCAACTGACTCTTGTCTTTATATATTGGTATAGATATGTTGCGATATGTTAAAGAAAATGGTAATTGTTATAATTATTTAAGCGCTAATTCAAGCTATATCAGTTGAAAATACTGTTGCCCGAAAATTACTTAAATAAATAAATAAATAAATAAGTAAAACTACCTCATTAGTTTCTTGTCATTGACTAGAATAAAACATGAACATAAACTAGTGGTGCTACAACAGCACATACCTATTGTATTATTGGAACAATTATGTGAAATAATCTGTAACTTCTATCCCATCAACACTTCAACCATCTTTTGGAAAACTTCTAACCAAATGAAACCCTATAGGAGGGGGGGGGTATCTTTAATTTTTGAAAATTCAAATTTTTTTATAATGGCTCATTCAGTGTATAAATGTTTGTTTGTTTGTTTGTTTGTTTATATTTTTTGCACTGCTGTTCCATTCATCCAATTGCGATAAAACTTTGCCAAGTTATTGTCTTGTGCAAACAATATGGACGTAGTACAATAGGAATGTGTGTATGTCTGTCCAACATAGATGCACGTTGATGATGATTTTATGCGTTTATGCTGACTCAAGCGCCCCTGAACAGGCGCTCCAGCATGTTGCCGCACCCTCAAGTATTAAGCTCGTCTTCACTTCATATTGTGCCCTTATGATGGTGAAATATCTACCAGAATTATTACTTGAACGTTATCTCGGACAAGTAAATAAAATTTCTACGAGATAGTGTCGTAGCGAATGCACACCCAAACTTTAGGGAGAATGCTTTAACAATAGAATACTTGACAACCATGTCCAAACCTGGACTTGGAACAAACCCATACTCGCGAGGAAATCTTTCATCTATTAAATTTTTTGTGGAGCACAGCATAAAACATGATTAACAATCAAGTGATCAGTGGTGTGTGCAGCGGCAATAATGAAGCATTGCTTGGTCCACTAGTGTAATATGGACAGTGTTACACATCAACCAGCTAAGCGCCATTTTTGAAAAAAATGAGATATGGACACCATCAGTTGCATTGGACCATGTTCTAAGTGTACGCAAAATTTTGACACCAAATCTGTAAAAATAACCTTATAATCAATGAAAAATTTAAATGCCATCAGTCACATCAGGGATTTTATGTTTCGCAACAACCGGCTATGAACCTAGATCTTCGAATTTGCTGTTCGTAATTTCACATTAGGCAGGTAAGTGCCAGATATTCCACTCATTGCAGACTACCATGTGACACCGCCCTTGTTGTGGGAGCAGTCCATGGTACCACCAGTTACCCAATTAAAAAAAATCTGCATTTCTCCCCAATACCATGACAGCCCAAAGCTGTTACTTATTTCTTAAGTATGCGAGCCTAGCTTGCCTCTGAGTGGCACCCACCTGCAACCTGCGTGGTGACTCCTGATGAAAGAAAAGAAGCTAAAGTGCCAGCATATAGCTAAACAATGAGGGTCATTTGTTTATGATTGTTTCAGCTCTGACACTGCTGCAGAACTCAAAGTAATAAAGGAGGCTGCTCTGTCCAGTGGTGCAGCTTCTGCAGTTGTTTGTAATCATTGGGCTGAAGGAGGACTTGGAGCTGCTGACTTGGCAGATAGTGTCATAGAACAGACATGTCATCCTACAGGAAACATGAGGTAAGCATTTGTTCTTCTGTTAATACTTTTGACACTTTGTATACTGTGCTTCTAGTATGGAAAGTACAGAATGTTGCATTTGAATTGTCCTAGAAACTGCTACTTTCATTAATGGGAAAAATGCTCTCTTATGTTGTAGTTGTAGCCACCCTTGCCTCATCTTAGCCACCCTTGAACCTATTGTAATAATAGAATTGCTATGTTGACTTTATCTGCTGCTTAACAAGTTCAAACATTTTTCAACAGGCAATTTCTCAATAAGTTGTGGATCCAAGAATAGGAGGGGCATGGCCCCCCAAAATGAAAATAAAAATTTGTAACATTTTCATATTAAGCTCACTACTTTTAACTTGTTTGTTTCGGTAAATTATTTAAATGGTGAATATTTGATTATACAGGATAATAGGAATATTTTGAAATATGTAGGCTAGCCAAAGCTCTTGAAGTTTTGAGAGTAAATGCCGGAGTTTCTCCTACCTTTAGTAACTATGTGTGTTCTGATATACTAAATTGGTTTATTGGTCATGTACATTTTTTATTAAATCAAATTATTGCATATTTCTCCTTTTTCACTAGATTCCTATATGATTTAACTGTTCCTTTGGAAGAAAAAATTAATATAATAGCGCAGCAAATGTACGGAGCAGGAAATGTGGAATTGTCTCCTCATGTACAGAAAATGTTGCAGATATATACTGAACAAGTAAGTTAAAAATTACAAAAAAAAAAAAAAAAAAATGCTTTTATTATGATAGGTCAAATTGCCACATTTATGTATTTCAAAAACGTAATTGTATCAGCAATTTTAAATTCATTATTATTATCATTATTATCATTATTATTATCATTATTATTATTATTGATATTAATTATTATTATCATCATCATTATCATTCCACTACTTCACAACTAAAGATGTTATGAGTCGGCTCAAAATAAAAGTACTCCAGGTTGCAACCAGCTACCTAAGGAGCAGATCTAGCGACTGTTGGTGCCTCTACAATAGTTTGCGTAAAATGTGAGCTGTTCCAAATAAAGCAATTTCTTGCACTGCCCTTTCTTTTGGATTACCTGGGAGTTTAGCTAAGTTCTTACACAAATTTTGTGGGACAAATCCCAAAGCTCCGATGACTATCAGTACAACCTGTGCTTTTATGTCCTTCATTTGGCTGATCTCGATTTACAAACTTGTGTTGTCCAGGCTATCCGGGATGAGCCGTGTCGTCGATTTGGTGGCTGACGTTTCGGCCAACATATTGTGGCCTTCCTCAGAGCGTACTGCTGAGCAGTGTGCTCTGAGGAAGGCGCAGTGTGACATGAATTCTGGCCACAGGAGCCTACGCAATCAGCAGTACGCTCTGAGGAAGGCCACAATATGTTGGCCGAAATGTCAGCCACCTAATCGACGACGTGGCTCGTCCTGGATAGCCTGGACAACATGAATTCCAGCCACGGAAGCCTACGCAATCTTACAAACTTGTATTTTAGATGTTTCTCTGCCTCCTTGGTATCAACGTTTCGATCGCAAGGTACAGCAACATCGACAAGTAGGCATGATATTTTCTCCAAATCCCGGATAAGTATCTGGTTTGTTTTTCACTATCGTGCAATATGGTTTGCATTTGTTGGTCATACAATATTGTACACAATCCAACAGATATCATTGGCTTATTATTATTATTATTATTATTATTATTATTATTATTATTATTATTATTATTCCTCTAAATCACGACTAAAGATGTTATGTGTCGGCTGAATATAAAATCTACTCCAGGTTGCAACCAGCTACCTAAGGGATAGATCTAGGGAATGTCGGTGCCTCTACAATACTTTGCGCAAAATGTGGGCTGTTCCAAATAAAGCTATTTCTTGCACTTCCCAGTCTTTTGGATTACCTGAGAGTTTAGACAAGTTCTTACACAAATTTTGCGGAACAAATCCCAGAGCTCCGATAACTATCGGGACGACCTGTGCTTTTACGCCCCACATTCGGCTGATCTCGATTTCCAAACTCTTGTATTTAAGACGTTTCTCTGCCTCCTTGGTAACGACGTTTTGATCGCAAGGTACAGCAACATCCACAAGTAAACACGATTTGTTCTCCAAATCCCGGATGACTATATCCAGTTTGTTTGCTGCTATCGTGCGATCAGTTTGAATTTGTTGGTCGTACAATATCGTACACAATCCAACAGACGTCACCGGTTTCGGTGAGGTTCGTACCACGTGGGGCATGTGTTCGGAACTTCGAGGGTGGTACAGATCTGCCAGTGGAGGTAGCTACACACCCTGTCGTGTCTTTTCAAGTATTCGGTCTTCGCTAGGATTGGACAAGCTGAGACAATATGATCGATGGTTTCTACGTGTTCCTGACAAATGCGGCATTTATCGTCTTGGGAAATTTTGAGAACCACTTTATCATAATGTCGTGTTCTCAAGGCCTGATCTTGGCAGCTATTACAAGTGCTTCCGATTCTGGCTTCATTCTTCCCCTTTTAAGCCACATAAATGATTGATCTTTATTGATCTGCACCTTGTCCATTCTTTTTAGATATTGTCCGTGGAGTGGTTTGTCTCTCCACGATTTCTTTAACCTTTTCTGTGTCTCAAATTTCATGTTAAGTAGCATCAGAAGTTCAGTGTCTCTGTCATTCTGGGTGTGTTGCCTAGTTTTCTTCGCAATGCTTCTTGCTACACTTACAATGCCTCTGTTTCCCATTCTTCGGTCAGATTTCATGACCTGCCTCATTAGTGGGTCATCTTGATGGCTGACTACATACTTTCCCAACCCAGTTATTGCATTGTGCCAGGAGGCTTCAATTTGTCTCAGGCCTCTTCCTCCTTCCTTACGTGAAACATAAAGTCTATGTACATCAGCTCGGGGGTGGGCGAAATGCAAAACAGCAGAGGGGATAGTGAATCTCCTTGAAAAATTCCCCTGTTAATCTGAATACTTCTTGTTTCTACTACTCCCTTTCCGCTGTGGATTAGTAACCTGGTGCTCCACGACTTCATACTAGCCTTGCAAAACTCAACAAGTCTAGGATGAAATCGATAGATCTCCAGGGTCTTCAAAATCCAATCGTGTGGTACACTGTCAAAGTCCTTCTGGTAGTCAATCCAAGCCATGCTTAAATTACGTTTTCGTTTCTTTACATCATTCAAAATTATTGTATTCAGAAGCAAGATTTCCTTACAGCCATAGGAACCTTTACGACATCCTTTCTGTTCAACTGGCAACAGATGGTTCTTCTCTAGGTGCCTATACATTTTGTCAGCAATGGCTGCAGTTATAAGTTTGTACATTACTGGCAGGCAAGTAATTGGCCTGTAGTTCTTCGCCAAAGAGCTGTCTCCTCCTTTGGGTAGCAAATACGTGATGCCGCGAGTGAGCCATTCGGGGAGTTCGTTAGGGTTTTCTAAAATTTTATTAACAGCCTTTGCTAGATGAGAATGTAGTGCTGTTAATTTCTTAATCCAATAAATCTGGATCTTATCAACCCCAGGGGATTTCCAGTTTCCCATATTCTTAATTGTTTGGCATAGGTCCTCTTTTGAGAATCCTTGAACATGTTCCACTGTTTCCACGAGTCCATTGGCAGCATCAACTTCAGATTGGAGCCACGATGCGTCTTTGTTGTAGGATCTGGTTTCCTCCCAGATTCCTGACCAAAATGTTTCGACATCATCCTTTGAAGGAGGGGCAGCATTGCTATTTGGTTTTTGAGTCAGACTGCGATAAAATCTCTTCGCGTCTGTTTCAAACAACCGGTTCTGTACACGGAAATCGATTCTACGTTTGTACCGTCTTATTCGTTGAGCCCATGCTTGGATTTTTTCTTTTAGCTTTTCAGCTACCATTAGCCTTGTTGTGTCATTGTCAATTAGGTATTTTTGTTCAACATGGAGTATTTTTTGTTGAACTTTATACGTGTGGTAGGACTTAGAAGATGCCTCGGCTAGGAGTGATATTTCACGCCGGGTGTCGGCTATCCGTTTCAAAATTCTTTTCATCCATGGAGGTACGGAGCTTTTTACTCTGTCTGGCTGTCGGCCATCGGTGTTCTTGGCTGGCCCCAAGATTATCTGAGATACTAGATATCCAGTTGCATACACGATGTGATTGATTTCAGTAATATCTAGATCTCTACTTGAGGTCTGTACAACCTCATTTAAGACAGAATTCGCTGTTTCTATCACTCTCTTAGCTTTAGCATTTTCGTAAATTCTCCTCAACAGTGCACGAGATTCGAATGGAAGTAGACGAACTCGTTCTATCTCGCGTCACAGGAGGTCCCGCATCATGTCCTTATCGTGTGACTCATGGCCAGATGAATTTTCACCACTGATGAATATTTCATTTGGAGGAGATGAACCTTGAAGGGGATCATCGTTTTCAGGGATATTAGATGGTTCTATATGTTCGTCATGTGGATGGTTTGATCAATGAACATACTCTGCGTTTCTCTGGATGTCTGCAAGTTGTTCTGCTGTGAATTTTCCACTGCTGAGTGTGTATCGTCGTTGACTGGCAAGCTTCTTTGAGTCTAGGGTAGGTCTCATATCTGGGTTCCGCTCTCTCCATATCTTAAAAACTTCTATTTCTGAGCCCCCATTTTTCGCTTTTGCATAGTAAAAGCACCACATCACCTCCATTAATTCATCCTGGGTCCATCTCTGACGATGGCTTCGAGCTACTGCCGGCTCTGGGTCCCTGGGGCTAACATCCGTGGGATGGCCAGACGTCGACAAAGTGACATTAGCTCGGTTTCTGAGCAGGTATGGGACATTGGTAGAACAAGGCACGTTAAGGTTCATTACGTTGCTTGTTCTATTCATTTTGCTCATTGGTTTCAAGTGAAGATTCGCAGGTAGCAAGTTCGAGTTCGCAGATCACACTTAACCTTTGGGTTGTTTCCTGCGATCCGTTACTGCGTCCCACAGTGGCCTCAGGGCATCCCCCCGCAGGGCCCAGCAAGGGGTCCCTCCGATCGCCAGTCGGCATTACTAAACCCTACATGATTTTCACTGAGTGCTGAAGGCAGCCTCCTTCGCTGGCTAATGCAAGGTTCGGGCCTCCACTCTAATCATTGGCCTGGTGTGCCAACCCAGTTTCCTGTACCCTCCATGGGCCGATAACAGGAAGTCCAAAGGTTCATGACCCTTCCCTCTCTGCTTACTTCCCATTCTCCTCAAAATGGAGTACTTCTTCGTCGGAACGCTCACCTTCAACGTATTCAGCAAGGGAGGCCCTACCAGTAGCTAGGCTACCACTGACATAGCTCTCAGGCTCATGGGGGTACTCAAGCTCCACCACCAACTCCAAGGTCGTGTACTCCCTAGGTGGAGTTGTTATTATTATTATTATTATTATTATTATTATTGTTATTATTATTATTATTATTGTTGTTGTTGTTGTTGTTATTGTTGTTGTTATTATTATTATTATTATTATTATTATTGATAATAACAATAATAAAAATATGTATTGCTTGTAAACTTACAAAAGTATCAACCAGTGTCATTTTAGGATGATAACATTGTTCAGTTTTTAACAATAGTAATTAAATAACAGTAATAATTTAACTTACTCTAAAAATCATTATTACATGAATTCGTTGTAACAAGTATGTTATCATACTTTCAATTTGGAATTAAGATGTATAGATAGTTTAATTTGAGCTTCAAGTTAGTCACATGCTTCTGTGCATCATTTATTTTGGTTGTATTTCTTTGTCCTCTTTTACTCTTTCATCATATTTTCTGTTTTGTGTGTTTCATGTTCTCTGTCTTTCCTAATTCATGTGAAAATCTTTTCTTGTAGGGATACAACAATTTACCTATCTGCATGGCAAAGACTTCAAACTCGCTGACAGGTGATCCAAGCATAAAAGGTGCCCCTAAGGGTTTCACTTTGAAAGTGAATGATGTGTTCATTTCTGTTGGTGCTGGATTTGTTGTCACTGTGGTTGGTGAGGTGAGTTAATAGCTCATTGTTTAAAATTTTCAGAATATTCTTCAGATCAAAGAAAGCTAAAGTTAAAAGATTTTTTTTATTTTTAGTTATTAATTTTTTTCATTTACTCAGTTAAAAGCTACTTATAAATTAATGTCATTTTATTTCCTTGCAGATTTCTAGACTTCCAGGTCTTGGGGTGCGACCTAATATATATGATATGGATCTGGACACTGAAACTGGAGAAATTGAAGGATTGTTTTGAGAAATTAAAGATTGTTTTGAGAAATTAAAGATTGTTTTGAGAAATTAAAGATTGTTTTGAGAAATTAAAGATTGTTTTGAGATAAGCAGCTTTTTTCATGTTACAAATGTAATTAAGAAATATATATTTTTATAAAATCTTTGAATTCTGGAAATATACTGTATTGAGATATACAACTTGCAGTTGCACTAGTATTTTTATAATTGTTTTGTTTTGTGTATTGTC
This sequence comes from Acheta domesticus, assembly GCA_031308135.1. Lineage (NCBI taxonomy): Eukaryota > Metazoa > Arthropoda > Insecta > Orthoptera > Gryllidae > Acheta > Acheta domesticus. Next base: position 34,547,518 of record JAHLJT010002406.1, read on the forward strand.
TAGAATAAGAAAATCATTGAAAATAGAATAAGAGAATTATTGAAGCCTATTATCACTATTAAATGTTTGCACTACCAAATCAGTTGGTATATTTTATTTTTGTAGTGGACATTAGATGAGGTGAAATGACGAATGAATGTTTAATGAGCAAGTGAAAATTATCAGTGCCTTGTAGTTTGTTTGTGTAATGATAAGGATAGGAGAACCTCACTAACTTGACACAAGGTGGACTATGAGAGTATCAAATCATGCAGATTGACAGGAATTAATGGGCAAAGCCCTTTTAATTTGTAAATTTAAAAACCTAACAATATTAAACACTGACAGAGGACATTAGGATGTAAGTGTAGTTTTATGATTTTTATAATGAAATTCTCTGATACTTTGGGTAGAACCTCGTATAAGTAAATTGTAAATGAATAATTATTAAAAATAATTAACATTATATGGAAAAATCGGTCTGACAGGCACCAAGGGAAATTGGTTTATGTAATAATGGGCGACATGAGTGGTCGAGAGCATTGACAGACATAGTAGCTTCCTCCCTGACCCTCTTCTATCTCTTGACCGAATTTTGTTTAGTTCTGGTAAAGTGATCAGCATTTAAGGGGCATTTTTGGATTTCGTTGCGGTCTGTTTTTCTTTTTCCGTATTTTTCGTAGCAGTATGCGAGACTGTTTCTCTTAGTAGTAGTCTGTGAGACACGTTTTTCCAAAATTGCTCTTGGGCGATTTACTCAAATATTTATTTAATATTTTTTTTTCAAAATATTGTAATGGATCGCCAAATTCCTTCAAAAGATCCCAGCTCAAGAAGAGAAAAATTTAGAACCCTACTCAAGCTATGCTTCGTGTGTGCAACCCTATTGAAGGGTCTAACTGCAATGTCCCTTTAGACAATTTATTTAATTTTACAGAAGTTATTGTTGAACTGATGAAGAGAAAATTAACTTATTGGGATAGTATAAAAGGATGAAAATAATTCCTGATGAATTCCTTGGTAGCTCACAAAGACCAGTTGGATCAACGCTGTACGGATTTAGAGAACGGAGGAGGCTATATAGATTTAGAGGCAATTTCTATGTTTTACAATTAAAAAGTTTTTCAATAATATCAATGTTTTTTAGAAATTTCGATCTTTTTCAACCATTTCAATGTTTTTCTATTATTTCCATATTTTTATAATATAAAATATATTTTAGAATACTGTGAAGAAATGGAAGAATTGATTGAAACAGGTCTTTAATTTATTTTACCTTTACATCCCACATTCAACGCCCAAAAACAAATGGCGATCTCTGAGACCGGTGTTTCTCTTTGTGTTATAAAAATCATGTTTCCTTATAAGTGTTAGTAAAAAATAATAAAATATTATTTCCCAAAAATGACAATAAACTGACCTTTGAGTAAATGTTGAAAGTGACTACCATTTGTCAAGAGTTTACTCTTTTCAATTTAGTGGCTGCTACATATTGAAGAGTAAAAAGGAGAGAATAAGTGCTTTCTCTTTCTTCCAACTAAAATTAGTCACATTCTCTGAGCTCAAAATCTGAGATCAGGGTTTGCTAAAAGTAAAAGGGATGCCAAAGGTATTACATATGTTGCCAAAATGAGAAGTGTTCCCAGACGTGGGTTATTGTTAAACTAAAGACCTAATATTGTATCTTTTGTAAAGTTAAACCAAAGACCTGGTATTGTGTCTTGGGACTTCTTTGTTTTCTTTCAAAGTTTAACTTTTAGTTGGAAGCATTCAATAATACAAGCCTTTTTCATCATAATAAATTGTGAGCTTTTAGACCATTTATTTCACCTTTATCCTGTCTTCTCAGTGCATGTTACTTAATTTCCATCGAAATTTAGTTAGTCCCAGGTCTTCTTGATCATTATAAAAAAATTCTTTTAGGTTCTAAACATTGACACTTGCAGTTGTTCAATTGAGGCAGTTGAGCTCAGGTCCCAAGGAAAGGGATCTAAAAATAGTCTTCTGTTTCAGCCAAGTATTAACAGTTATTGCTCTTTTGAGTTTGTAAGGTTTTAGTAAATTGATAATTATGATTTTATTAGCAAATATGTACGGTTTACATGGTGTTGGAAATCTTTATTAAGTATTAAATTATAATTGTTATAATTGAATGTTTAATTAAACCATTTGAAGTTTTATTTGTGGGTATTGTTTCTCAATGCTCTCATATATCCAGCGTATTGTACAAAAGGTACAAATAAATCTTGTGTTAAAATTTTACTTTTTTGCACTTCGTAAGAAAAATCCTGTGCCGGAAAACGTAATCCTGCACCAGAAAACTGAATTTTCGACAGCAAAACCCTTATTGGCGAGTCCTAGTAAAGAAGAATAAACAAGTAAAACCTGCTCCTACGTGTACAAACTTACTTACTTTAAAATGTGGTGTAGCCAGAATCCATGTTCTTGATACCAAAAAAATCTATTAATTGCAAAACGTCCGTCTGTGGTAAGCGCTAGTGCCTAAACCATTCAGCCGATTTTCTCCAAAATTGAAATTCCCCTAACGATTTGAACGAACTCATGGCTTTAGGAGTCTCAAACAGATATTTTGATTTTTGAGGGAATTTTACATGAAGCCTTAATATTTTCAAAATTTTGTCATAAATGGATTTTCTTTTCTTCTTTTTACTTTACTTTGTTCTTAGGACTCTTCAGAGAATGGTGCAGGTCTCATGTTCGTTGAAATCCCAGACTTTTGTAATTGGAAATTGTAAAAGTACAATTTTTTGGGGGCATCTTGCTACAACTATAATATTGAAGATATAAGAGATTTTTTTCCTTAATAAAACTCTTCTTTAAAGACATCTTGATATAAGGTTATGTTCAATTTTTCGAAAATGTGAATAGTTGTGTGCGAAATACAAGTAATATTCTTTTTACAATTTTCTTCTCAAGAAACGCCCACATTTTTTCTTTAAAATTTTCTCGTAATAGGATCAAGGAACGGTAAAAAAGGTGCATGCTTATGTAGTAGTATAATATAGCGGAGCAGTTAAAATAACGCAAGAAAGTGTATGCTGTTGTCTTTGAGTTTCTACATATTGGATTTTGTCTTCATTTTCTTCTTTTATGGTCATCAAGTTATCAGTACAAGTCATTCGCATCATCTCCTATATTATTTCAGGAATTCTTTGCGGCTTTCACACGCATCCAGACTTTATAAATGAGATCTCTAAAGAAAGACTTTCACGGAGATGTGACGAATTGCACTTTGACTTTAAAAATATAAAGGATTTTTAAAGTAAAAAAGAATCATGTGCCATTTCGTCTTCTTTTGGCGCATGCCGATTTCTTTCACTGCCGGAAACGAAAACACTGATGTTGGTTTCCCCGTCTCGAATCATAATTTCCCCGCCATTTAGACCACACCATTAAAAACCCTTATTCTGGATTTTATGTACAGTAATCATTTAAATATGTAGCTGTCAACAATTGCGGCACAGAATGAAGCTCTAAAGGGGCGTCTATACGATGCGTCTTTTCGTTCAATTTTGCACAAGCGTCAAGCGCATGCGTTTGGGGCATGCGTCCTTTCGCCAAAACGATGGATGCATGCAATAGCGCAAGCTTCCCAGAGCTGACGGGAATCTAGTTCGTCTTTCTCGTGCGCTTCTTTCAAAGAACGTGTATTTCATAGCGAAGTCATCCGAAATACCGAGCCGGAAGAGTTCTTTGGTAGTCTTCTGAGTCATTTTGTACCGTCCGTCTGTGTTTTAATGCGAATTTGTTGCAGATTATTCTTTTATTATATATTTACGGCAATATCAATTTTCAATACATACATTTATTAAGATAAATAGTGGATACTAGTAAAAATGAACTTGTGATTATTTCCATTTCTATTCGGTGTGTTAGTGACAAGAGAAGAATATTTAGTTCTCCTTAATTCTTATTTTATTTTTACGGTAAAGCCAATTTTCGAAATTTATGTACAGAATAGAACAAGCACCGCCTCTGCGTCTCTTTTCCTCCTCTGTGTCTCTTTTCCTTCCTGTGTCTGTTTTCCCTCTGTGTCTCTTTTCCCTTTCGTATCTCTTTTCTCTTCTGTGTCTCTTTTGCCTTTCTGTGTCTCTTTCCCCCCTCTGTGTGTCTTTTCCCCCTCTCTGTCTCTTCTTCCATTTATGTCTCTTTCCTCCCACTCCCTGACTCTTTTCCCGCTCTCTGGTTTTTCTCTTTCTCTATTTTCCCCCTCTCTGTTTTCCCTCTCACACTATTTTCCCTCTATTTTTTCCCTTTTCTCAATTTTCCCTCTCCATTTTTCCCGCTCTCTATTCCCCTTTCTATTTTCCCTCTCTCTTTCCCTCTCATTTTCTCCCTCTCCCTTTTCCCTCTCTCTTTGTCTTTTTCCCTTTCCTTTCATCAACTGGCGCCGCCTCCTCCTCGTGTTCTCCTCGACCTCGCCCCATGGAACACGGCAACGCCCAGCAACAATGAAGCTCACGTGCATTGGGAATTGCATTTAACTGAAGCGCCATCTTGTGCTGTGGTGCCATCTAGTGGAGTTACAATAATTGTACTATGCCTATGTTCTTCCCGCAAGTGCTAGCAATATGTTGACAAAGTTTAATCGCAATTGGATGCCTGCTACAGCAGCGAATTTAGCTTGAACCAACAAACATTGACTGATTTAATCCACTATCATGAAAATACAGATTTTTTGGCATCCTCATTGCTTAATGCGGATAAGGTGTTAATAATTCGGTATAAAATGCGGAAATGCGGTACATCTGGCAACACTGGTGCGAAGTGACGCCGGTAGACGCCTTGCGGGGATACTGATCAAGTGATAATTACATCATGTAAATGAATCAGGGTTTTCTTTACCTATTGTTGCACTAAATGGCAGTAAAAACGAAAATCTATGTATTACAAGACGGCAGGAGAAAATTATTAACGATAATAAATCTTCTCTAAAGAACAATCATTTAAAAATTGTTATAAAATACATGTACACATTTTTAACTGTTCAACAATGAATATGTTCCCCATTTTGTACATTCGAGAATTTAATATCAACTTCCGAAGGCTAACTAAACATTAATTAATTAAGGCTAATTAAACATTTTGCAGCGACAAACATCACAAATTATTAAAACAAAGTTCCTAGTCCCAATGTCATATCTACCTGTAGTGAAATAGTAATTGCTGTGCTTTCCCCGCTAATTATAGTATTAATGATATATTAGTCTCTAATATGGTTAAGACTCCTCAAACCTAACGCAACAATGTATTGCGGAGACAAACATTTTTTTTAGCTGAGCCCGGCTGTGGTTGTTCTGCCCCCATATCTTTTTTCCTTCCCTCTCTCTTTCTCCGTCTCTCTCTCTCTTTTTCCCCGTCTCTCTTTCACCGTCTCTCTTTCTCACTCTCTTTCTCGTCTCTCTCTCTCTTTCTCCGCCTCTCTCCGTGTTATTCACATTTAATAGCAGATTCTGCATTCTGTCCAGATGCGAAATATGGAGAAACAGGGTGAAATACCGCCATGTGAAATACCTACCGTGTGTAGCGGGTTGCCTAAAACGTTTCGTGCGAAAAAAAAAAAATTGGGGTGGACCACCCTTATCACTAAGAGGTATAAAAATAGATAACAACCTATTCTCAGACCTACTGAATGTACATATAAAATTTCATCAAAATCTTTCAAGCCGTTTCGGAGGAGTACGGTAACTAAAACTGTGACACGAGAATTTTATATATTTTAAGATTTGTTTCCGACATCAATTGCGTTGTTATTTTTGTTTGATACTATGTAAGTACATTACGTTACATTTATAAATTTTTTAAACGAATAAACACGTTTCATTAAATAAATTGTTATTAATTCAATAGATATCTTGTGATGAGCCCTGTGCAAATATTTCTGTATTCCGCGGAATAGTTTTTTTCTGTGAATATTTGTTTTAACAGAGGCGGATCCAGAAACGAATTTTGGGAGGGAAAATTTTTTTATTCAAAATGTTTTGGTCGAATGTGTCATATTACAGATTATGTAGAATGATGCAGGCTAAACTCAGCTCATCATGCGATACATTGATATTTGTTTTAATGTTAATACGAAAATATTTTTTCTTGAAAGTTTCGGGGCAAATTAAAATTAATAGTTACTGAAACATTTTGGGAGGGGAAACTTCCCTCATTTTCCTCCCCGTGGATCCGCGCCTGGTTTTAAAGATGGACGTGAGTGTGTTCTAGTGATGCTTAAGGACTCTTTATAAAAACATTGAATGCAGTAATTAATTCGTGAGCCGTTTAGTTAATAGATATAAAGTATATTTAACAAATTAGTGTCTATAAATCTGAAGTCCGCCGGTAAGATAAAATTTTAGGATTGTTTTAATTTTGTGCCGGTAAGCCGCATTTTTATGTTAATGCACTTCGCGATTTTAAAACAACTGTCTGGAGTCATGTATTTAAACAATTTATATTAAAAACAAATGATAACTAGTGATGGAATCAGAATAAACATTTTAGTATCCGCCGGTAAGGAAAAATTTTAATTTTTTTTCATTTCTGTGTTTTTTTACATATTTTTAATTTGTTGTTGTATCGATGTTAAAATTGAGTAATTAAATAATAATTAATTAATACTGTAATGATTTCATCTATTGCATAAAAAACACGAAATCCCCCATAAACAGTTTTCGAAATAAATGTAAACATTGAATAGACTATGCAGGAAGCGGCCCAACTATACATAAACCATAGCTATAAAGCCATTGTAAGCGGCCAGCCTGTACTTGAATCGATAGTGACAAAACAAAAGAATGACGCGCCGCGGAAAAATCATATTTTATAATTTTTGAAAACGCATACAGAAATAAAGTCTGACAAGATAGCAAATTAGAGATGGAATAAATAAACATTTTGGTGTTTGTTTGGACGCAATGGGACAACAGGTTCGCTTAAATTTTGAATATGTAGAAATGGAGGAAAAGTTCACGTGAGACGTTCAAATACAATAACATAATTGTCAAGATTTTATGAAGAAACCGTGATGTGGGCGACGAAAGGCGTTGCAAATCAGCATAATTTAAAATTACCGAAATTATGGTATGCTTAAAAGACTTATGGAACGTCGGAATTATTTATTTTGAAGAAATCTTGTATGTGTTAATAATGTCGAAAAACAATTTCCGAAGCTGGCATAATTTCGACATAGAAATTCATCATTTTCGGCATATTAAGCGTTAGAAACGTCTACTTTGGCAATAAAACTCGGACGTTGAGCGCAAATAGTAATAAATAAACGTAATGGCATGTCAAAATAACTAATATTTTAGATTTTAGAAAATTTTGTGAAACAACAATAGAGGATGCAAGAATGGAATTCGCTGGCATTTGTAAAAAACAGTAGACAACACGAATTTAGGTGGTGAATCGACGCTGATTTTGTCTCACTTTTGAGTCAGAGCTCGTGGAGGCAAGACGCCAAATTTATATTAGGCTGTGTTAAAATTTTGTGTACAAACCGGACTTAGAATATTTTTCATCGAACAGTGCAGTGCTAGTGGACATAGAATTTTTTTTGAGAAACGTAAACGATATGGACGTAGTACATTCGCAGCTAGTCGACGCGGCATAGACAAATATGTTTTAACATGAACGTGAAAAAAAACCTGCAATTATTTCTGTGAGACACGGTTGAAAGTTTTATCGAACGAATTGTAATTTCATTTTTACATAGTGAACTTTATTTTCGCGAGGCAGCGACGGCGTCTATTGTTGTCGCAAGAATTAGATACTGACGCGACAAATACTTAAAGAAGGAGTTTATTTTGTATGTGCTTCGCAAAAACGCAGTCGTGAGTAATTAAGAAATTCTTGGAGGCTATGGTTTTCTTTTGGAAGTTGGTGAATGCAGTTTTGGTGTAAGCTGATCTGTCAGCGCGTGCAATTGGGCACGCAAAACTGGTGACCGTATTTGAGGCAACGACGACGTTCTGGCTGCATTTCGACAAAAGGAAGTGCCCGCATTTTTTCGTGTGTAGTATTTCCAGTTAAAATATGTACAAGACCAAGTATGTTTAAGACAACATAATTTAAATTCTTTGCAAATTAGTTGAGAGAGATGTGAAGTATTTTCTAAAACATAATGCATGCGAGTTGTCACTGAGCAAAGTTATAAAAAAATAAATGTTCTTATTAACAAATGGTCAACGTACGTACGAAAAAATTAGATAAATATTTTTACAAAGAGGAATTTCTACATAACTTAAATAGTCAGTCAGTCGGTTTTATCATTTGGATTTTAAGTGTTATTGTATCACATTGTATTGTTGATGTTGCAAAGCGAGTGTGTATGTGTGTGTCTTCGTATTGTTGTATTTACATGTCTAGTTACTGGGCAAGGGCTTTACGAAAGCGAAGGGAATTTCCATGTGAATACTTATTTTTTTGAAAAGAAATAAACCAATGAGAACGGAATTTTTCCGAAGTTCTCCTTTCTCTCACAGAAAATGTGTTATTATTTTGAATTAAATAGAAACCTGGGTATGCTGCAGTATTGAACGTTAGTTTACAGGTAATTCCCGAAGGGGCCAGCCACGACCTGCGACCAAAGAAATTTTCTGTAACCACGTAATATAATGTTTTGACAAAATATCGGGCATTCCTAAGTAATTAATTGAAAGTAAGTAACTAGAAAGATAGCTAGTCTATGAAAGAGAGAATCACCGCTACAGTAGCGCCGAGAATGTGGGGCGCGACGTTTCGTTTAGTATAAATTGTAGTGATTTTGGCGGGAGGGTAAGGAGCATATTACTGTGAATTACCCGTTACAATACTTTATTGTTAATTTTTTATCATTTTTTGTGCGCCATTTTGTTTCGTGGCTAGCTAGTTTCAGTCTGAAGTTAGCTAACCCTCGGTTTTTAAGAAAAGGTCTGGCGTAATTCATTTAAAATTATGATAATTTAAGAGTAATTAATTAGTACTAAATGATGGCATATAGTACGCTATGGGTGGCTAGCCAGTTTCAGAGAGGTATTTTGTGGTTGTGATTCCCTCTGCTAAAGTATGTGGGTGTAGCGAGTCGGATTAAGATATCTTTCTAGATTAAGCCAAGTCGTTTGGGATTTGAAGTACATTGCCGTTCCATTTGAAACTAGTGTGAATAACAATAAGCTGCAAAGGTAATAAATTTCACGCACGTCTCTAATTCCTAACTATATTCGCCGACAGTTTTGGGCCTCCATTGCGGGTTTGCAGGGAGATTCTGGCAATTTTTTAATGGACCAATAATGAGAGATCTCAAACAAATGGAATTGCAAGTAAAGTGTAGTATTCAGTGCTGAGATTATGTTACATAATGTTTAACAAGGCCTGACAAGTGCGAATCTGCGTTTTGTAAAGAGATACCTGACACTGACACTACGCTAAAATTATGTAAGTAATGTTTCAACATGGACTTTCATTAATTTAGTTTTAATTAATTTACATGAATTGCTTACATTTTATTATACACTGGTGTTCTGAATTTTTGAAATTTTATTTCCGTTATTCAATGGAGGTGCAACCTCCAGTTTGTTGGGGCACCAGCTGCCACTGGAGTTGTTTGAACTTACCGATATTGCTTATTGAAAATTTGAGGAGAGATGTGATGAAGCCTGTACTCAGAGTTTTTGTCTGGAAAACACATAATATACCTAGGAACATAGGTTTAAACTCTGGAAGTGGTCTTATGCAGTGGAATTTTTTATTATGTGAAGAAGAAATAGATTCAATTATAAAAAAGCTTGTCTTCCAGAATTGAATAGACAATCAATCATACCCTGAAAGTGCTTTGCTGTACTCTTGCTGACTTACAAAGTCAAATTTCTTATTTCACTCTAACCCGAGGAATAAAGTATATTTTCATTTAACATTTATAGAATTTCCATAATTTTATTCACCTGAAATTTTCCCCAGACAAAATGTTTCTTTAGCGCTTGGGTTAATTTAATTGAAAATCTAAAATCTAAAAAGTCATTAAAATTAGTTTCTGGAATGCAACTATTTTTCGAAGTTGATAATGATATTGGTTTCTTTCTTGAAAATTTCCTAACAAACAGTTATGACTGCATGACACGTGTGAGAACATTTGCTCACAATTGATGTACGATGGACAACATCAGAAGTTGGAAGTGTTTATTATTCAGTAATGATTTTGAGCACTTCATTGAGTGGGTAAATACATATTCCTTTAAGAAAATAAGATGAGAATGAATAATTCATCTCACGCCTTTCATAATTAAAATTTAATATAACTCAAGCACGTTTGCTTGAGAAGGATTTCACAACTTGATTGTTAAATGCTCATGAAAAAAGAACTTGACACTTGTTAATTCCGAATTGGAAAGTGTAATTGGAATACTTCTTAGTTTCTTTTAACCTCTTTACCACATTTCAGGATATTCAAGGCTTCACCTGCATCAATACTATAAGGTTCAGCACCTACTTCAAGAAGAACCTGCATGACATTACTTCTCTTGTTTTCGCAGGCTACACGCAAAACTTGGCTCTTCTGCTCTTCCGTTAGTCCCCTTTGTACCAGCAGTGACACGCATCTTGCATGTCCGCTTGCAGCAGCATCGATCACTGCGTCCCACGTGTTACTCACGCCTGCATCCAAAAGCGCCGCCACGCATTCCGCTTGATTGTTCTGGGCTGCGAGTCGCAGGGCGTACGTCCCGCTTAGAAGCTGCAGATCGGCGCACGCGTCCAGCACCGCCCGCAGCGCGGCCACGCGGCCGTTCTTGGCAAGGGTGGAGAGGGCGGCGTCCGCCGCCGCCACGAAGACGTGCGGCGCGGCGTCCGCCAGCGCCCACACCACCTCCGCGTTGCACGCGTGCTCCAGAGCGTGCATCACTATCATGCGCGTCTCCCCCTGCGTGGCTCCGTGCCTCGCCAGCGCCCGCACCGCGCCAGCGCTGCCGCCCTCCGCCGCCGCCACCAGCAGGATGTTGGCCACGCTGCTCATGAAGAAACGCACCACCAGGCTGCCCCGCACTTCCTCGTAGGTGGCGAGAGGGCTGGGCATGGCGACCGGCGCCCCTCGGGCGACCAGCAACTCCACGGCCTCCGCGTGCCCGCCCCGCGCCGCGGCCACCAGAGGGGATCGCCCTTCTTTGTCCTTGGTCCGGACGTCCGCGCCCTTGTCCAGCAACGCCCGCATCACCTCCACGTGTCCCCGCTCCGCGGCCACGTGCAGGGGGGTGCGGCCGCCGCAGTCCGCCTGCTGGAAGCGCGCGTTGTGCCGCAGGAGCTCCGCGAGGGCGGCGCGGTGGCCCCCGGAGGCGGCTGCGAAGGCGGGCGTCTGGCCGCGGCCGTCGGGGACGCTGGCGTCGGCGCCCAGCTGCAGCAGCAGCTGCCCGAGGGGGGCGTGGCCGTGGAGGGCGGCGCGGTGCAGCGGCGTGCGCCCGTCGCCGTCCACCGCGCCCACCGCCGCGCCCTCCACCACCAGCAGCTTGGCGGCGGCGCAGTGGCCCGCGCCGGCCGCTAGGTGCAGCGCCGTGGCGCCGCGCCCGTCCGCGTCGGCGGGCTTGGCGCCGGCCGCCAGCAGCGAGCAGGCGGCGTCTGCAGCCCTCGCCCCCGCGCTCTGGCGGCGCCCGACGTCGACCCCTCCGCCTGCGAATGGATCATCGGCACTCATGCAATGCATTGGGCGACGAGATGTGGGGAGAAATGAAAATTAATCTTAGTACTTCCTCCGAGTGCCTCCAGATCAGTATTTCCAAACCATTTTCTTTCATTGAACCCTTAATTTTTTCATCGACCCCCTTACGTGTTTACTTTCTCGCTGCCGCTTACTTAGTAGAGAGAAAGTTGAGATGCTGCGCAAAAACACGGCGAAGTTTCATTAGAAAGCTTATTACAGGGCCCTGGTAACGAAAAAGTGAATAAATCTAATTGCTAAATTTAAAAAAAAATTCCTCTAGCACATGTTGTAGACACAATCCAAGTTTTGTGGGTCCTTGATACCGAAAAGTCGAATGACGGCAAAACATCCGTCCGGGAACAACGCCAGCAGCTAACCGTTCAGCCGGTTTTTCTACAAAATTGCTGACATTCTACGATCGATCTGACTGATGTGACATCTTGAATTTAAAACCGATATTTTGATTTTGGAGGGTTCTTTACATGACGACCATGAGACATTTTCAAAAATTTCAAAAAAATGACTTCATAGTGTTTCATTAAATTTTGTTGTTGGATAGTATGAAGGGTGTTCAAGAGAATGGTGCATATCTTATTTTCGCTAAAAAAAACAACAGATTTTTCGAAAATTTCAAAAATTCAAAAAATTTTCGGCGTCTTCCTGTAGCTACAAATATGAACATAGAGATTTTTCCTTTAAAGAAATCTGTTTGTTAAAGATAGATTTTGAAATTAGATCAGGTACAATTTTTCGAAAATTTGAATACTTTTTGCATAATTTTGCATAGAAATAGGGCGAGAAATTAAGCACCACTAGTTCTCTATAATATACTGCCCACAATACATCCATATCTCAAATAGTGGCACATAAATTACATCAAGATGTCAGTCACACCAAGAATAGGAACAAAAGTTGGGGGGGATGGTTTATTACATTTATATTTTATTATTTTTGTATTACTTTTGTAATATTTTTATTTTTATTATTTTTGTCTTTTTTAATTTTACAAATATAAACAACTTTTCAGAAATAAAACCTTTGATTGTAATTACCTCGACGAGAATTTTAATATGACTTATGACAGATCATCAGTTGTGACGCGGTTATCTAATCGTGAGCTTCGATACCTACCGTCGGCTAGCGGGTTTTCCGCTACCAGGTATCTCCCATCATCGACGTTCCACCCCATCCGGAACAAGCTCTAAATTCTCGACCGGTCTCCCGGCATAAGTGTGTAAGTAAGGGGTGGGATAGGACAAGAAAGGAAAAATCGCGCGCGGTACGTGGCCCGTTTGTCAGGATATTGCTACAGCATTCGCCTGGTGTTTGTTGATCGGAGAAACCACGAAAAACTACCAATCAAAGCTAGAATTCTCCTTTAGATAGCGAATGAATTCGACCTAGCTAACAAACAGTGTCGGAAAATCCTGCCACCGTCGGGAGTGGAACCCTACAACCTCCCGGTCAGAGGCGCTGCGTTGACGTCAGTTAATGGCCTGAGCCACCTCTCCCAGTAACAACCACGTCCAGCTGCAGTGTCATAAGTCACTACACTTAAATCGTCCAGTGAAGCGGTTACCTGCGCCTGCAGCAGCGCGTCCAGCGCCGCCACGTGGTCGGCGCGCGCCGCGTGGTGCAGGGCGGTGTCGCCGCGGGCGTCGCGCGCCGTCGCCTCCGCGCCCGCCGCCAGCAGGCGTCGCACGGCGTCGGCGTCGCCGCCGGCGGCCGCCGCGTGGAGCGCCGGCAGCGCCGCGGGCGTCTCGCGGGCCGCGCCGCCGCCTGCGCTCGGAGCCTGCGGCCTGTCCTTGCGGGCGGAGAGCGCCTCCACCGCAGGCACCAGCGACGCCATGGCTCGCCCCAGCGCCTGCTCCTGCCTCGCCACGCGCGCCTCCACTTCGCTCTGCCACTTCACCACTTTCTCCACCGCCGCTCGCAGCGCTCCGAGTTCGCGCGCGCACGCACACGTACTGTCCGCACAGCCTTCCATTCCACTCGCCTCTCTCCTCCTCATTGCCTCGGTCTCTTCTCAAACCTGTGAAGGTAGTAATTTAAAGATATAATATCGACGAATAGGAGCAAGCATTAGGAAAGAAATCTCTAATTTCAAGTTTCAAACTGAAAGGCAGTTTCAAAGCATGGAAAAGAAAAAGAAAAACAAATTTACAATTTTAGAAATTTCAGAAGCTTTAATAAACTCGGACGCATAGGTCTACCATACGATTCAGTCTATTCGAGTGTAAAATTTCAACAAAAACATTTGAGCCGCTTTTGGAAAAATCTTGTTTTCGAATTTTTTAAAAATTGTTACGATTTCACACAAAATTGCGCAAAAGCAACTCATATTTTCAAAACATTGTACGTCACAGTACTTAAAGATCTAAATTTGAAGACCATATTTCAAAAAGAAATAACTTTTATCTCCATTAGAGAGAAGAAGAGTTTCAAAAAATACATTTTGCAATTTTCGAAAGTTCAGAGGTTGTACTAAAAATCGGACCTGCGCCATTTTCGTCAATATAATTCTCTTTCATATCAATTTTCTGTAAATATATATCACTAACAATGGAGCAATTGAATTAAAATTTATAGCGATAAAATATATTTTATAAAGTATGAAACACAATTGCGGCTAATTCAACTTTTGTTGTTGCATGTTCAAAGATAATTTCAGAAGTTAACTGCCCGTGAACTCTACTGAAAATAATTTACGCTTTTAATGCATTAATACAAGAATTTTCTCGAATCCTTTCTAATCTGTTAGTTTTAAAATTGTTTACTCTATAACAAAAACTATTGTAATAAAGTAATTTTACATCATACCTGTGTGTTCTCAGTTTGCTGTTCTCAGAAGAGCCATCGCCCAATCTAAAACGCCGCCCCGAATTGCATTGTCGCCAGTATTCTCAGCATCTACTCACAAATCCGGAGCTGTTCACGCCAGTAGAGCAGTGGTCACAACACCCGCCCCCACGGACTGAATGAAGCCTTATCAGCCTGCATGATAAATTTCCAGTCGTAGCTGGTAGAGTTACATAAAACTCGGTGATTCCACTCTTTCGGGAATCCCCTTCCCTCGAGAAATCTGTATCGATTTTGTTCTGCCGCTAGCGGTCATAGAGGGAACTACCGTATTTGCTTCGCTCAAAGAGTAATTTCGTGTCAAGGTTACCACACCTGTGTTCACCATTGGGTGAGAAAGTCCTTACACTGAACAACTGAGCCACATCCGTCGCATCCGGAACTCGTAGCAACGCGTTGCTCATTTGATAGCCATGGAGTTGTATAATATCTCTCTCTCTCTTTCCCTCTCTTGCTCTCTCTTACTCTTTCTTTATCTATTTCTCTCTCTTACTCTTTTTCTCTCTTTGTTTCTTTCTCTCTCATTCTCAATCTCGTCCTCCCCCCCTCTCTCTCGTCCCTTCTCTTTTTCTCTCTCACACACACATGTAAATTCATATTGGTTGATACTTCGTATTCTCCTGTGTGCGGATGTACACAAAACATTCTCATTTTTCCTTCCCGTATACGTACGTATATACGGAGTAAAATACATAGTATAGGGAAAGTTATGTAATGCTGTGGAAAATCGATTTCGAGATTTTAACGGAAATACACGTTTTGGGGTCCCCTGATACCTAAAAAAAAGTGTTTTTTTAAACGTCCGTCAGTCTGTTCGTCCTTCTGTCCGTCTGTCGGTCTGTCAGTCTGTGAACAACACTAGCGCCTAAATCACAAGTACGATTTCTTCCAAAATGAATATTCCCCGGTCGATTTGGTTCCAATCGGGGTGCGGTGATTTTGAAAAACTTTCTTCAAAATTTGGGGATATTTTACATTTGTCCCCAGACATTCCTAAAATTTTCTCAAAAAACGGCTATAATTTCTTATTAAAGTGGCATAGGTCCGATTTTCAGAGTTAACTCTGAATTTTCGAATATTGCTAAAGCTTCAATTTTGTTCGGTATCTTCGTACAACTACAAAAATGAAGACAGTTCTTTCCTCGAAATAAAATTTGTTCTCCATTGTAAGTTCTTTCATTAAGGTCCTGTACATTTTTTCAAAATGTTAGTAGTTTTCGCGCAATTTTGCGTGAAATATGTGCAGTTAAAAAAAAATTACAAAAACAAGATTTTCTCAAAAATGGCTTCAAATTTTTTTCTTTAAACTTTTGGTAGAGATAGTACTAAATGTACTCAATGAGCTGACGTAAACGTCATGTTGCTCTATTCTTTTGTTTTTTTCCCAAAAATTATGAAAATGATTTTTTTGTCTCTCACGTCGTCTATATATATATATATATATATATATATATATATATATATATATATATATATATATATAGACATCATTTATATCAAATATATATTAGCGACGATTTGTTAACATTATTGCATTAACGCGTACATGTGCTTTAAATAATACCATATAAAGTTTCTCGAAAAAACAACCGTTTTCTGTGAAAACTAGCTCAAAATTTCTCATTTTCAGAAACGCTCATATGTCATTTTGTCAGATATGCCTCCAAATTTTTTTGTCAAAATTCTGGAACGGATAGTGCTAATTGCACTCTTTAATATGACGTAAAGTTAATTTTGGACATTTTTTTTAGTTTTTTTAAAACTTACACAAATGTAATTCTTTTAAAGAGTGTTAAGTAAAAGTTAAAATATTTTTTTTAATCTCACATCGTTAATATGCACATGTCCAGCAATTTGTAATCATTATTGTATTTTCGAATTAAGGCGCTTTAAATGACTTTAAATGAAGTTTTTGGAAATCACAAAAGATTCCTATGAAAAAGAGCTTCAAATTTTCGAGTTTACAGAAGCGCTTAAACGCCATTTTCTTTACAACGGTTCCAAATTTCCCAAAGAAAAATGCCATCTGGGACGAGGTTTTACTGTTCTTTAATATTCTTAAAATAATATTTCCGTTCTACTATTAAAAATCCGAAAAAGTAAGAAAATGTCAAAAAAATTTAGTTTGGGCGGCGATAGAGAGCAGAAGGTAGGAGTATGTGTCAAGTCCAATTAGCTAAACGAGACCAAAGAAATAGAAAACTAATAGGGGAAAGTCTGTGCCATTCTGTAGCACCATTAATTTCATTTTTTTTCGGGCCATGTTCACACTTTCTAGGTGCAGTGGAATACGTTTTACTTTTCCGTATCAATAAGTATATACGTAGTAATATACGTAATATAGGGAAAGTTACGTGAAGCTGTGCGAAAAAACGGCGAATTTTTGGTAGAAAAAAGTCATTACAGAGCCATGACATCGAAAATGTGGATAAAACCAGTTGCTAGATAAAATATCTCCTAATACGTGGTGTTGCCAGAATCCCTGATTTGTAAGTCCTTGATACCGAAAAAACAATTGAAAGGAAAACGTCCCTCTGTCGGTCCGCCCGTCCGTCCGTCCGTCCGTCTGTGAACACCACTAGCGCCTAAACCACTCGTAGGAGATTTTCCAAATTGAAGAAACCTCTGTCCATCTGGCTCTAGTCCAGGCCTGCACACTGCATGCTCCCGCGGACATTCTGCACATGCGAGCCGATAGTCTGGCCCGCACCAGCGTCTTAAGTGCAAGTAGTGTGGAGTAGGAAGCTTTGCGGGGAGGGGAGAAGTCTGACGTACCACGACGCGGCGCGTAGATTAAACGCCTGGGCGTCAAATTAATTATCCATGCTGCAAAATTATACGCCCACATGTTTAAATGGATTATATCTCGTAATTAAAGTTACAAGGGCCATACTTCACTGTTTGCGTTCTGTGCACTGCTGTATATCTACCTTTGCATCCACCACAGAATGTATTTTCCTTTTTAATTAAAAAAATAGCATGCTCATTGTGACTCTTAAGCAATATTTTAAAGCAGCAGCTTTTTTAAAAAGTTTATTATTTATTCCTAACTAACAAAGAATCATAATTTAATTATTGATTGTTCACCAGGAATGTTATAATCTCCATATCATAGCAAAATGAACATTATGAGAGCGGCCTTTCATATCAGGATTGACATAAAAATAGTATATGTGGCAATTCCAAGAAGGGTAATTTTTAACAGTACATAAATTTGTGACCATTTCTCCCATTATGAAACTGAATAAAAGAGATCAACGACCAAACCTCTGTGACGATATGTTACGAACAATCATGAAATTATCATGGGTATTGTTAAATAGAATGCAAAGGGCTTAATATTTTTATACGATGTAGTGAACGACTTTGTGCTCTTGTCAGTAATTGGAGCAGAAAATAATTAAATTTTGATTTATCTCTTCTCTTTGGAATGTTAATTGTGAGTTGTTTTAGTAGCACTTACTCAGTTCTTCCACAATTGCTTGTAGGAATTTTTCTTTCTTTTTTAAACAGTTTTTCGTTATCCAGGAACCTATCTCACCTTTCTTCATTAAAATATAGACTCAGCATTCGCGAATTTGACATTCGCGAGGTTTTTGGGAACTTAACTCTCGCGAATGTTGAAGGATTACTGTGGGTATAATTCGTTGTAGTTTCCTATTTCGCACTGTCATATATCGACAACAAACATTTACAATATAATACAAAAGGCAACATTACTTGAACTGTACGATCCTTATCGCTGATTGCTCTTTAAATTTACGCGCTATGGTTCGACTAGCGTATTCTAATTGGTGGTTCCCACTGGCAGAGTGAGTCTCATCCCTTCTCTTCATCGATTTTCGCATTTGCCCCCGAGCTGCTCGCACGCAGCTCCTGACGTCACTGAAAGTGCAAAATGCTGTGCAGACCTGGTCTAGTCGAAGCTTTGAGATTTTGAAAACCTTTCTTCAAAATTTGGTGTACTTAAATGAATCCCCCCGGACATTTTCATAATTTTCTCAAAAATGGTTCCAAACTTTTTCTTTAAAATTTGTTATAAGAATAGAGTAAAATACACTTATATATGTGGCATAGATCCGACTTTCACGGTTAACTGTGATTTTTCGAAAATTCCAAAAGTTTGAATTTTTTCGGCATCGTCCTCAATTTAAATTCAATTTTTTTGAGATTATTGTTTACCCAGACTAATCTCCGGGATGGCTTAACGGAATTGATGCGGTTTTCACTGAAAGGAAGAATGGTTTACCTGGTGTAACTTAAGCTACTTTTCCTTAAATTAATATATTACTTTATAAACATAATTTTTCTCTGTTTCTTTCATACGAATCCACGCATGTATTACGATCTTAATGAACTTTTGTACACATTATTTTCAAACCTTAGAATAGTTATTGTCTGTATGAAATGACGTAAAATTACCTCTATC
This sequence comes from Acheta domesticus, assembly GCA_031308135.1. Taxonomy (NCBI): domain Eukaryota; kingdom Metazoa; phylum Arthropoda; class Insecta; order Orthoptera; family Gryllidae; genus Acheta; species Acheta domesticus. The sequence goes on from JAHLJT010002406.1 coordinate 34,566,462, forward strand.
CCTCTTCTCTATCCCATATAACAAAATTTAAGCGTTCACCACTTTAGTCTTTTGAGTGTATTTCGAAAACGTTAAGGAAACCAAGAAAAGAACGTTACAAATTTCTTAAAGCTTATAAAACGTCCCTCTGGAAGCTATTTAATTTATTGGAATGATTAGCACCATTCCAATAGCACCGTTTAAAACAAAATCCCCGCCGCCATGTTAACATGTGTGTGCACAATGATAATGGTGTGACTTTGAGCAAATACATTTTTACTTTCCCGTATACATACGTATATATGGAGTAATATACGTAATATAGGAAAGTTATGTAATGCTGCGCGAATTTTCTGCGGAAAAAAAATTCATTGCCGAGCGCTGATAAAGAAAAAGTGGATAAAATCAGTTGCTAAATTGAGAAAAAATCCCCTAACACGGGGTGTAGCCGGAATCCCACTTTTGTGGGTCCTTGATACCACCAAAAACCAATTGAAAGGAAAATGTCCCTCTGTCTGCTCGTCTGTCCGTCCGTCCGTCCGTCTGTCCGTTCGTCTGTCCGTCCGTCCGTCCGTCCCTCTGTGAACACTACATGTGCGTCAAGTTGGAACAGCCATGTCAGCTCACCGGAATGAAACATGTCTAATGATTTATTGCCATTTAATTGCCACAATTTCGAATTAATTGCCACCTATCTTCGGGGTGAAATCGGGTGTGAGCTGACTTCACGTGACGCATCAGTGAAATTCGGGTCGCAGGTCCACGGAAAGAGATAATGAGCTGATAATTTTTTGCTAATTAATTGCCAATTAATTGCCACGTATCTTCGGGGCAAAAACAGGTGTGAGCTGGCTTGACGCGACGCCAGCACACACATAAGTGAAATTCGGGTCGCAGGTCGAAGAAACCCTCAGATAATATATTGCTAATTAATTACCACAATTTGGAATTAATTGCCACTTATCTTCGGGGTGAATACGGGGGTGATTTGATTTGGTTGGTTTGGTTTGATTGTGCTCCTTTGTTCTCTCTATAATCGTATTTGAATTTCTGGCATGGTTGAATATGCTTCAGATTTAAAATTTTTTTTTCATAAACAGCGACGGCAATAAATGTTTGTTTGTGGTAATAAATTAGTATATAATGTGTATTAATTATGTTCTTGGTTTGGTTCGATTGTGATCGTTGGTTCTCTCTATAATCATAATTGAATTTCTAGCATGATTGAATATGGTTCAATTTTTAACAATATTCTTTTCATAAACGGCAACAGCAAAGATGGAGGGTTCCCTTCAAACAAAATTTGTCCTGCATAGTGAGTTCTTTCATTAAGGTCGTGTATATTTTTTCAAAAAAATTAGTATTTCCGCGCAATATTTTGTGCAAAATATGGAGTTTTAAAGAATTAAAAAAAAAGATTTTTCTCGAAAATGCCTCCAATGTTTTTCTTTAAGCTTTTTTAATTTTATTTCTTCTTGGGATAGTGCTAAATGTACTCTGTGAGATGACATAAACTCCTTATTTGTCTATTTTTATTTCTTTTTTCAAAAATGCTAAAATATAATTTTTTTATGTCTCCCAGTCGGTATAATTTAGATTAGCGGCGATTTATTCACATTATTTTATTAATGAATGCATGTACTTTAAATAATGTCAAGTAAAGTTTCTCGAAAACTTAACCGTTTTCTGTGAAAACGTGCTCAAATTTCTGCATTTTCAGAAACGCTCAAACACCAGTTTCTCTAAAATGGCTCCGTATTTTTTTATTCCAATTTTGCTAACGGATAGTGCTAATTACACTCTTGAATATGATGTTAAGTTCATTTTGGGGTATTTGTTTGTTTTTTTAAAAAATTATACAAATGTAATATTTTGCAAAGATCTCTCACACGCAAGCGTCTGCAAGCTAATTTTAAATTCTCTATCCCTGTGACACGTGATTTCGTCGTTGCAGCTGAACATCGAAGGAGTGGAGCTTCAGCTGTCAGCGTAGAATCGGGCGCTGAGGTCGCTTGTCGCTCCAGGCGAAGGCCGCTGGCGAATCCCCTCTCTCCCAACTCCGAGCGTGAGAAAGTGTACGGGCGTGGCTTCTATTCACGCGTCTCCCTGCTCCTCTCGCCCAGATACGCATTGCGCAAGGCCATGAGAGGGTATCAGAAAATCATACGAGTACTTCTAGGTTGTGACTCATAGTGCGTTGAAAGTCAGGAAGCAGTTCGAATACAGCCAGTAAGGTGTGTATTTTTCAACTCAGAGGCTGTCAATGAAGAGTGTTTATTATTCATTTATTAGCGATTTCTTCCATTAATACGTTATATGTATGTTTACTTATTTTGACAATTATAATGAAGTCATGTAATTTACTACTTTCAGGGCCGAAATTTCCAAATCTGCGCTCTGTGATTGGCGCGTGCGGGTGTGTGCCACGGGTTTGTGTGGTGCACTCGTGTGTGTGAACTGAATCGTATTCAGCCATGCCAGAAATTGAAATACAAATGTAGAGAGAACCAAAGAGCACAATCGAACCAAACCAAAAACATAATTAAATGCATAATATATACTAATTTATTAACACAAAAATTTATTGCCGTTGCCGTTTATGAAAAAATATTGTCAAAATCTAATGCATATTCAACCATGCCAGAAATTCAAATACGATTATAGAGAGAACCAACGAGCACAATCGAACCAAACCCAGAACAAAATTAATACACATTATATACTAGTTTATTATCTCCATCAAAAATTTATTGCCGTTGCTGTTTATGAAGAAAATATTTTTAAAATCTGAAGTATATTCAACCATGCCAGAAATTGAAATACGAATATAGAGAGAATTTAGTTTTGTTCTTTAATATTCTTAAAATAATACTTTTGTTTTATTATTAAGAAACCGAAAAATTAAGAATATGTTAAAAAATGTAATTTTGGCGGTGGTAGATGGCAGCTTGTAAGAGTACAAGGCAAGTCCGAATAGCTAGCTGAGACCTAAGGCAATAGAAATCTAGTACGGGAAAGTCTGTGCCATTCTGTAGCACCACAACTTTAGTTTTGTTCTACAGCGCCTTGTAGTGGAGGTAGAACAGATATAACAGCACATAAACCTTCTCGGTGAAAAAACAAACAAACACGTAGAAGTGCCAACTTTCATGGAGATTGGTCTCTGGGTCTCACAGTGTCGGAGTTTATCTCTTATATATATAATATAGCTTATATAGATTATTTAAATCACAAAATAATGTGAACAAATCGCCGATAATGTAAATATTAATGACGTGAGAGACAAGTCCAAAAAATTACATTTTTGTAATTTTTGAAAAGCAAAAGAATAGAGCAGTATGGCGTTTATGTAATCTCATAGAGTACATTTAGCACTATCCCTATCAAAAGTTTAAAGTAAAAATTTGGAGACGTTGTTGAAAATCTTGTTTTTGTAATTTTTTTAAAATTACAAATATTTCGCGCAGTATTGCCGAAATACTACTAAAATTTTCAAAAAAATGTACATGACCATAATGAAAGAACTCACTTTGAAGAACAAATTTTATTTGGAGGAAAAATCTCTATCTTCAATTTTGTAGTTGTAGGAAGATGCGGAAAGAAAATGAAGGTTTTGCAATTTTTGAAAATTCAGAATTAACCGTGAAAATCGGACGTGTGCCACCTTAAGTGTATTCTGCTCTATTCTTACCAGAAATTTAAAGAAATAATTTGGAGCGATTTTTGAGATAATTTTGAAAATGTCCTGAGGGCTTCATGTAAAGGACCCCCAAATTTTGAATAAAGTTTTTCAAAATCTGAACCTTCGACTGGATCCAGATCGACAAGGGCTTCTTCAATTTGGCAAAATTCCTACGAGTGGTTTAGGCGCTAGTAGTGTTCACAGACGGACAGACGGACGGACGCACCTCCCAAATTTTGAAGAAAGTTTTTCAAAACCGTGGCGCCTAGAGTGGAACCAGATCGATCGGGGAATATGCATTTTGGAAGAAATCGTACGAATGGTTTAGGCGCTAGTGTTGTTCCCAGACTGACGGACAGACGGACGGACGTTTTGAAAAAAATCGTTTTTCGTTAACAGGAGACCCAACACGTGTATTTCCGATAAATCCCGAAATCGATTTCCCGCAGCACTACATAATTTTCCCTATACTATTTATATTACTCCGTATATGCGTACGTATAAGGGAATGTAAAAATTATACAAAGTATTATTAAATTATACAAACTACAAAACGAAATACGAACATGTTATTTCCCTCATATCTTTTAATCTTCATCTTTTACCTTGGTCATTGCAATAATTCCATAAAAATATGTGACTTTCAGAAAATATGCAATTCGTTTGATGCCCTCTACACACACACACACACACACACATTGACGTGCCAGAGATATGCGTTCTGCGTATACCAAGACACCTGCCTTCCAGTAACGGTTTCCCGGCAGACCGACAGCGTGTCCTTCTGTGGAGTCTTCGTGTTCCGACCTGTGGGTAGAAATCAAAATCGACTTGGCGTTTTCAATTTAAAATGCTTACTTTGCTTACTTCCATACTATGTGCATATGTTTCTTGAATCTTGACAAACTAATTCTTTGTTAATAACTCAAGTACTAGCAAAGGAATAAAGTTTGAGGGCTTATTCCAAAAGAGATTTCGTTTATTGGTCAATGAATTAAGATAATAAGAAAGCGAACAAATGCACATTGTACTTGGACCAGCTCGTATGTATTAAGAATATGAATTGGGTCTTTGATTCATGAGATTACGACGTCACTTTCTTTAGTTCTTTACACGACTTTAATAAACATACTATGTAGTATAAACAAATAAATTAATACTTTGTTGAATAATTGCTTAAGATGTCTAAGAAAAAAACATAGTCCGACTATGTATTCACCAGTCGCCCTCATGCCAATACATTACTTTCACTTCCTGCTTGGAGACCATTCGTGATGCAATAGTTATGCAATAGTGTTGCCGAATGAATACACACTTTTATATTCAAAGATTTTTCTCTTTTGTTGAAAAAGGAGGCAACTGTGTTTTTTAGAGTTTACAAGGCCGACGGGAGGAGGTCATGTGAACTTTTTGTATCCCCTCTCCTTTCGTGTCGCAGACATCTGGAGGGGAACGGGGCTTACGCACGGGGATTCAGCGATCTGAAGGAGCGTGGTATCTTGGATCAGTAGCCAATCCTCGACACTTGACGAACGACGTTGGGGTCGGAGGACGAAAACAAGGAGTTTGCTAACGAAGATCAAGGCGTCAAAATACCACCGCAACAGCCTTTTTCAACGACTAGATACAACCCTGTTACAATAGCAGTCTCTTCAGTTGAGAGATCGCGACCGCCATGTGGCTGCCCGAGATATCATTCGTGTTCCTGGTCACCGCGGCAGCCCAGGCGGCGTTGCCCTTGCGTGAGTACATAGAGATTCTCTCTTTTTTTTTAGTACTCTGCTTCGGAAATGAGGCGATTGAAAGTGGACGAAGTCAAAAAGTATATACTGGACGAAGTAAAGGCGCGTCCACACGATGCGTCCTTTCGTTCAATTTTGCGCATGCGTCTATACTGCGATTTTTCTAACTGCGTCCCTCAAGGCCACTCAAATCCCATCTTCGCGATGGAATATGTCACGGCATTTCGCGTCTTTCTCAGTCGTTCCGCTAGATTTCGCACGATCGCGATCGTATGAAGCAGTGCTTGCGATCATGCGACTTCTACCGGCAAGACCGAGAAAAGACGCGAAATGCCGTGACATATTCCATCGAGAAGATGGGATTTGAGTGGCCTTCAGGGACGCAGTTAGAGAAATCGCAGTATAGCGCACGTAGCGCATGCGTTTGGGGCATGCGTCCTTTCGTCAAAACGATGGACGCATGCAATAGCGCAAGCTTCCCAGAGCTGACGGGAATTTTGCACAAGCGTCAAGCGCATGCGTTTGGGGCATTCGTCTTTCTCGTGCGCTTCCTCCAAAGAACGCGTATTTCATAGCGAAGTCATCCGAAATACCGAGCCGGAAGAGTTCTTTGGTAGTCATCTGAGTTATTTTGTACCGTCCGTGTGTGCTTTATTGCGAATTTGTTGCAGATTATTCTTTCATTATATATTTACGGCAATATCAATTTTCAATACGTACATTTATTACGATAAATAGTGGATACTAGTAAAAATGAACATGTGATCATTTCCATTTCTATTCGGTGCGTTACAGTGACAAATTAAGAATATTTAGTTCTCCTTAATTCTTATTTTAGCTTTACGGTAATGCCAATTTTCGAAATTTATGCAACAAGTTATATAGCTGAAACAATTAAATGCAATAGCTTTCAATGAAGGTTATGTATTTTTAGAATGCCTCTTGAAAACAAAGAACTCACTCTTCAGTTCATTCAAGAAAAGGAAGTTTTTCTCTTCTCTTCTTTCGACTGATTATAAAATAAGCTGTCGAAATTGCCGTGCAAATAGCTGGATGCATTGTACACAATAGAACAAGCACCGCACAGTGTTGTACCGTGTGGACAAGGTAGCGCACGTGCGCTGTGTTGAACATTTGTCGTTCAACTTTCGCATGCCATTTTATTCCCGTGACGCACAGAAAACACACATCGTGTGGACGCGCCTTAAGATCCATTCCTCTCATTTGCTCGCCAACCCTAAAATTCAAATGATTTGAAACATTGTTTAAATCAGGACATAAAATGATTGTTAAAATAACCCATTTTAAATGAGACAATCAAATTGTACCATTTAAAATTAATATTTTCAGTTAGTGGTCACTCGGGGAATCTCCCGGGTACCATATTACCCGGTCCCCGCATCTACCCGATAACTACGCCATTGCCATACCGCATTCCAACTACTTTCATGTAACATAGAAAGAAAAGTTAGAAAATTGAACGATTCGCTAAATAATTTGATTCAGTTATTCAATTATTTATGAAAAAGTCTTTCTTGTAAACTTTACTATTTTTGTGTCATATCTCCGTCTATAGAGTGTTTTTAATCTCTCTTGGCCATAAAATGTATAGCTAGGGAACGAAACCGAGGCCGAACTCTTTACAATGCTCTTACGTTCCCACAGATTTGTGTTTCATCCTTCCACCCTCCCGCCCGCGCCCATCCATCTACCAATCAACGCAGCTGCTTGCAAGCTCGCACACCCACACCGCCGCCGGTACCGCCAGAACCCCCACTTTTGCGTGTCGTTTTTTGTTTATTATTGGGCACGTTTTTACTTTCTCCCACTTACGGAAGAAGAGAAAGTATCGTGCACCGGAAAACGGCGAAGGTTTGACAAAAAAACACTTATTGCCGGGTTCTGGTAAGAAAAAAGGATAAATCCAGTTGCTAAATAAAGAAAAAAACTTCCTTTAACAAGTTTTGTAGCCAGAATCGTCCTTCATCACAAAAGACAGGCGTGTCCTTCGTACCGACAAATCGAATGACAGCAAAACGTCTGTCCGTGCGTCTAAGAACAATGCTAGCGGCTAAACCGTTTAGCCGATTTTCTCCAAAACTTATATTCAGCAATTGATCTGGCTGATGTCGTGGCCCCTTGAATTTGAAACCGATATTTGAATTTTGGGGGATACTTTACATAAAGCCACTCAGACATTTTTAAAATAAAAAACTCAAAATATTTTGATTTATTTTTGTTGTTAAGTAGTGCAAAGAACGTTTAGAAGAATGGTGAAAATCTTATTATCGTTGACTCCCCCGATTTTTTCAAAATTGAAAAAAAAATTTAAAACTACAGAAATTGAAGATAGAGATTTTGTTACAGCAAAGTCTGTTGTACAAAATTAGTTCTTTAAAAAAGATCAAGTACAATTTTTTGAAGAAACGAGTAGTTTTTGCGTAATTTGCGCTTAATGTACGATTTTTTCCCTTCAAAAACCGCTCCCAATGTTTTCTTTAAATTTTCTTCACTTATGTAATAAGAGACGGTAAAAAAATATGGTGCTAGTCTCATTTTCGGGTATTGTTGGTTTTTTTGAAAATTGCAAAAAAACATTCAAAACTACAAAATGGAAGATAGAGATTTTGCCTCAGAAGACTATTGTGCAAAACTAGGTCATGTACAACTTTTTGAAAAAACAACAAAAAACGAATAGTCTTTTGTAATTTCTGCTTGAAATTAATGAAACATACAGGTTTCACTCCAACTACGGGCTACGAGAAAAATTGAATGAATATGAAAAATAATTAATTTAATTATAATTTCCTATTAAAAATGCCAAAATTAATTCAATTTTTTCTTTCTATCACTTTTACTTCACATTTTTGTACAATGTGTATTCTCAATGTATTGTACGAGTACATAAAGGGTCCCCCCGATAAGATAGTAAAAAGTTCCCCTCAACCAAATTACATATGAGTGGTTACACTATAATTCTAACATAAAAATAATATTTTTGAAAGGTTTCTTAGCCTCCGTCCTGCCACCCACACCCCTATACAGCCAAAAACGTGTTTTTTAATTTCATTTTTTTTCGACAACTGAACACTATTTTATCAGACTGAAAAAAATATGATAAATAAGAACACAACTTGGACTATCAGAAAAATATTTTTCAATATTTTCTCAAGCCCAAATTCGAACACAAAAAAATATTTTCGAAAAAAAATATCACGAAATATTTTTTACTGTGTCTTAGAAGCCTGGAACAGGCTCGAAAAAAATGTCAAAGGTTTCTCTTTACACACAAATTGTTGTGTATTTTTTTCAGATTTTTCCGATTACTGGGCTGCAGTGAAAAAAATAAAAACCATTTTCCCGCCTTTAAAGCACCTGGACTTTCAATATACTTTGAAACTGACTGCAACGGTTCTCTGCATTTATTTTAGTGTTTATTATACATTTGTATACATTGCTGTATCACCCAATGAAGTTTTAATTTTGGAATATACTTACAAAGTATCATTTTTAATGCTTTCTAATCCTTTGTATGAGAATATCATACGCTAAGGAAAGATAATAGTGTTTGGCAGTTTATTAAATAATAATTCCGTCATATTTGAGGGATAATTGGGGGACATGTGGAAAAATGGAGGGGAAGAGGTTAAAACCAGATTTACAAGAACTGTTTTACTTGTCTTAGAACACAGACACTGGCACGAAAATAATCTTCAAACTTCATCTCAGAATGCTTGTGAATTTTTTCATATTTTTTTATTAGCTGGGTCATAATTTTTTAAAAAAACTAAGACATTTGTAGTCAACCACTTGGCAGTTCGGCAGTTGCCGCGTCCTAAGCACGTGCGACCTTGCTTGAGGAGGAAGGCCACAGAATAGCAGCTAAAACTTTGACAACTGAGCCTAGAACGCGGCGCCTCCCGGACAGATAAATAGTAACGCATTGGTTGCGGAAGCCTGTGGTCTCACGTCTGTAGATTGTTTCAGACCAGAGAAAAAGTTCGTCTTTTCCTTTACCTAAGTATTTGTTCTTGTATAAGTATAAATATGGAGACACTCGTACAATCTGTACACGTGCGAAAACTCTGCACTTTGTAAATAATAATTGTACGAAAATTGAAAATTTATTTAATGTAGCACCCAACTGCAAACGCTCATCCCCCGAAAAGTAGTTTACGGCATTATAGACCCGGAGAGAATTCATTCCAATATTGCTGAGCGTTGAGATAAAAATTCGCAGAAAATAAAATAGTCCCGTTAATTTTATCGTGAAAGATAATTTCAGTATTTTCCTTCAATTTAATTTTACATTGATATTGGCTTCTCTTTTCTGTCCATCTGTGCTACGGAAAAGGCGCACCCAAAAGAACTAATATGGAAAATTGTAAAATGGGATGATCATGAAAGTGGTATTTTGAAAAATACATCCCAACAACATAATCGGGGCCTAATATATTCCCCTTAACTTCCCCATTGTCCCCCATCTATCCTGCACACGAAATGTCCTTTATCATTTCCCCATTTGTCATCTACCCGTCACCCAAAACATGTGTGTTAGAATTTACTTGTTCTAAAAAAAAAAAGGGCGTGTCCCCATGAGACAAATAAACCTGGTTTAAAAGGCCTAGGAAGCATCGCTTCCGAGTTATTTACCATTATAATGTGTGTTGCAATAATCTTTTTTTGTATGTCATAATCTGCAAACTTCTATTTTTCTTCTAAAATGTGTTTGATGTAGGATGGGGTGTAATTCTTTATCCACCACTATCACACTTACAAGGTCTTGTGTCGATTGTTTCTTATAAATTGCCAAAACTATCGTCTTTCCGTAGCATACGATTACTTATGCAAACGATTAGAAAGCTTTAAAAATGATACTTCGTAAGTATATTCCAAAATCAAAACTTCATTGGGTGATACAGCAATGTATACAAATGTATAATAAACACTAAAATAAATGCAGAGAACCGTTGCAGTCAGTTTCAAAGTATATTGAAAGTCCAGGTGCTTTAAAGGCGGGAAAATGGTTTTTATTTTTTTCACTGCAGCCCAGTAATTGGAAAAATCTGAAAAAATACACAACAATTTGTGTGTAAAGAGAAACCTTTGACATTTTTTTCGAGTCTGTTCCAGGCTTCTAAGACACAGTAAAAAATATTTCGTGATATTTTTTTTCGAAAATATTTTTTTGTGTTCGAATTTGGGCTTGAGAAAATATTGAAAAATATTTTTCTGATAGTCCAAGATGTGTTCTTATTTATCATATTTTTTCAGTCTGATAAAATAGTGTCCAGTTGTCGAAAAAAATTGAAATTAAAAAAACACGTTTTTGGCTGTATAGGGGTGTGGGTGGTAGGACGGAGGCTAAGAAACCTTTCAAAAATATTATTTTATGTTAGAATTATAGTGTAACCACTCATATGTAATTTGGTTGAGGGGAACTTTTTACCATCTTATCGGGGGGGACCCTTTATAATATTGACCAGTTTAAGATATCATACCTCTGTAGAGTGCATGCAAACTGTGCAGTGCAAAGCAAGCAACTGTCAATATTAATTATACGTTTACTTTCTCACACTTTTACTTTTTACTCAATTTTTATTCTCAATGTATTGATGTATTTCTTTTTAAGTAATCCACAAAGCTTAATAAAAATTTCTTAACAATGCCGCATCGATATTTGAGAAGGTAATTGCTGTCGAACGTCGAGATGGTGGCGGTGATAATGTACAGCTGTTTTATTTAGTCCAATTGGTGGTGGTGTAACTCACAGGCCTTAATACTTCCGTTTGCGATGAATTTTGCAACAGATTTTTATAAATTTCTCCTCAGAATACCCGGTGAGGCATGTTATAAACCATTTAACATCATCTGATACCTAAAAATTTACTGCATGTTGAATAAAATAAAAGCGATGGAATGCTGTGGGAACTGTTATCTCACGAAAAGAGGCAATTCACGAGTAAACAGAATTTTCGTAATTATTTTCATGTCAATTGCATATATTATAATTACTGTATTGATATTATTAGCCAAGGGAATACACCTAGTTTTGGCAACAGTGAGTTGCGCTGACAAAAGTGAATTGCTCGCTTCTTGGTTGAATTGGACGTTTTGAAATAATAGCTAAGAAATGGGATGTCAACTGGACAGATGTCCCCGCAGTTCGCAATGACTTGATGCAGTGCCGATTATCAATGATAGCATGCCAGTTTCTTTTCTTCTCAGATAATTGAACTGATATGTAAATGCAGCCCCACAAATTCGACAAGTAGCGAGCGACCACCTGCCGAATCCCGAGAAGTGGGGATGGGGTTGTTTGTTATTTTCCGAAAGCCAAACTTCCAGTACTCACCCTACACACAGCGTGTCTGCCTTTTGGACACATCATAGGACGCAAACTTTCGCAGCACTTAGTCCAGTCAATTGGTGCTAAAAAGGGGCCAATCCAGGAAAAAATCCCGGAAGTTTTCTTTCAGCGACTCTACATGTTTTTGAGGGTGCTGAATTCGAATTTGATGTTTGTCACCTCAAAAAATGTCGGCTTTACAGAGAAAATTGCAAAATAAAGTAAACATTTCGCCATATTTTTAGTTTTTACTTTCCCGTATACGTACGTATACACGGAGTGATATACGTAGTATAGGGAAAGTTATGTAATCCTGCGCGAAAAAATGGCCAATTTTCGGCGGAAAAAAATTCATTGCCGGGCCGTGAAAACGAAAAAGTGGATAAAACCAGTTGCTAAATTAAGAAAAAAATCTCTTAACACGTGGTGTAGCCAGAAACCCTGTTTTGTGGGTCCTTG